>OX387239.1:217616195-218314746 GCA_947561735.1 Cenchrus americanus
TCTCATTCTAGAGCATATCGTGTGCTCAATCTTGAAACTAACCAAATCATGGAGACTTGCGAGGTAACCTTCGACGAGACAGAGCCACGTAGTCAGCTTGTCTTTGAGTGTGCAGGTGATGATGAGCTTGGCGAGGAGATCTTTCAGGAGGAGGAGCATGAATATGGAGATGATGAGGATGGCGGTGCGGTGCCCCCGGCTGAACATGTACCCACTACTTCGACTACGATGATGGATGGACCCTCTGCTACACCTACGACAACAAATCAAGAACGAGGAGGAGCTGATGTTGAGGGGGAGGTTGCTTCGAGGCGAGAACCTCCCCGGCGAGTTCAGGTGGATCACCCAGCTTCAAGGATCATCGGCGACATGGATGAACGCACTACACGGTCGAGGGTTCGAAACAATTCCCATTTTGCTCATGCTGCATTTGTTGCTTCTTTCGAGCCCAAAGACATTGGACACGCACTATCTGATCACAATTGGGTTAACTCGATGCATGAGGAGTTGGAGAACTTTGAGAGGAATCGGGTGTGGGAGTTGGTTGACCCTCCCCCGGGGGTGTAAGCCGATTGGTACAAAGTGGGTGTGGAAAAATAAAGAGGGAGAGAAGGGTGAGGTTGTGAGGAACAAGTCGAGACTTGTTGCTCAGGGGTTCAGTCAGAAGGAGGGGATCGACTACGAGGAGACCTTTGCTCCCGTAGCCCGTTTGGAGGCGATTAGGATCCTTCTAGCCTTTTCGTGGCTAAAGGGTTCAAGTTGCACCAAATGGATGTGAAGAGTGCTTTTACGAATGGAGTGTTGGAGGAAGAAGTGTATGTGAGGCGGCCTCGGGGTTTGAGAGCGAGAAGTACCCCCACCGGGTGTACAAGTTGAGGAAGGCGGCGTATGGGTTGAAGCGGGCGCCTAGAGCTTGGTATGGCGAGGTTGAGGGGGTTCTTGTTTGAGAGAGGTTTTGAGATGGGGAAGGTCGATCGGACCTTGTTTTTTTGAGGCGAGGGCGGAGATATCCCGATTGTGCGGGTGTACGTGGATGATATTGTCTTTGGTGGCTCGTCTAACTCTCTTGTTGCGAGGTTTGCGGATGATATGAGCGGGGAGTTTGAGATGAGCATGATGGGTGAGTTGCGGTTCTTCCTCGGGCTACAAATCAAGCAATCAAAGGAAGGTACATTTGTGCACCGGGCTAAGTACACCAAGGACATTGTGAGGAAGTTCAAGATGGAGGACTCCAAGGCTATGACGACGCCGATGAGTACGACTACGGCCCTTGATGCGGATGAGGAAGGTGAACACGTGGACCGGAAGGAGTACGGAGCATGATCGGGTCACTCCTCTACTTGACGGCGACGAGGCCGGACATACGGTTCTCGGTGTGTACGTGCGCTCGTTTTCAAGCGTCTCCGAGGACTTCGCATCGGCAAGTAGTGAAGCGAATTTTCAGGTACTTGCGTCACACTCCCGACTTCGGCCTTTGGTACTCCGCGTCCTCTTCTTTGGCGCTTCATGGCTTTTCGGACGCGGATTTTGCGGGTGTCGGTTGGATAGGAAGTCCACTTACCGGGACTTGCCGAGTTTTGGGTTCTTCGTTGGTGTCTTGGTCTTCTCGTAAGCAGTCGAGTGTTGCTCAATCCACGACCGAAGCCGAGTATGTTGCCGCTGCTAGTTGTTGCTCTCAGCTCCTTTGGATCACCTACACCATGAGTGACTTTGGTGAAGAGTATACCCATGTCCCACTTCAATGTGATAGCACCAGTGCCATAAGCGTTGCAAAGAACCCAGTGCTACATTCCAAAACCAAACACATAGAAGTGAGGTATCATTTCCTGAGAGACAACATAGAGAAAGGGAAAATAGCTTTGATCCATGTACCCACACATGACCAACTAGCCGATATTTTCACCAAACCCCTAGATCAAGCAACTTTCACTCGTTTGCGGGGGGAACTTGGTGTGTGTTTGATTTCTTGAGTTGGGTGTGTGGGGGCTTTCTTTTGCCGGTGGTGTCGAGCCCGTTTTGCCTCCCCTCGAGGAGCCGGTTTGTAGCATTTGTATAGCTTTCCCTTGTGCATTTCTTGCTTTTGCTTTTGGCATGGCATATGTAACATGATGTATAGGCATCCTTATATCTTAGATTGCATGCATTTTGTATCATATGCATTGGATAGGAAAAGCTTCTCCTATATACATGCTCTCTCATGCGTAAATGCCTATATATGATCTTGACATGCTTTAGTGGCTTTGCTATGCTTACTTTGTGGTTGGATAGCTAGTTTATTGATCATTTGGGGCCAAAGGCTCATTTGCCATCATGAATGTTTAGCCCTCTTGCTTAATCTTGTGGAGGGGCATAAGTTCCTTTTTGTCGCAAAGACATTTCATGTACCAATCATAAATCTGAAAATGAAATGAAAAATGCTTGGAAAATATGCTCCCATGTCATATGTGCTGAAATTAATTTGCTTTGGGTGCTAAACCGTTGCATGATGCCTACCAATGAGAAGTCTCATACATAGAAGTAGGCACATGGCTCGGTGGCTTTGACATGACATGAGGTGCTTTTGGGTGTTTATGATGGTCTTATGATTAGAATGGCTGTCCTAGCATGAAGTTTGAGTGGCTTTGCCATTTTGATATGTTTTGATCATGTTTAGGTATTTGCTTGTGAGAGAGTAACTTTTCGCAAAATTACTCAAATCCTTTTTAGCATTGTCCAATGGTTGTGAAACTTGGTGATCACGTAGTTAAGGTCATTACGAACCTGTCGAGTATCTAACTTGCTCATTTGGACTTGTGTAGCTCCTTGTGATGAATTTTGTATATTCGAGAAGCTATATGTTGCAAGTTTTTGCATTTTGCCTTGATTCATGCATTGTCAACAAGGGGGAGAAGTTTGTGCATGTTTTGGGCACCTGGGAGTGTTTGGAAGGTGTTCCAATTGTTTCGGGCAATTTTTGAGCAGATTGGTGCAGGGCCGGTTTCTTTGGGCGGTCTAACCGCCCCCCAGGCGGTCAGTTCAGGCAGGGGCGGTCTAACCGCCTTGGGCAGGCGGTCTAACCGCCCTGGGCAGTGTGAGCAGGTTTTGCTCTTTGTTGCATTCCCGAGGTGCATTGATGCATGTGTTCAGGGGGAGTGTGCTGTGGCTCAGGGGGAGCTTGCATTTGTGCAGGGGGAGCTCTTTGTGGTGTTCGAGTTTTGCTGTGGTGGTTTGCGCTCTTTGCTTGAGCTGTGTTTTGTCTCGGATGTGTCGAGCCGTTGCCCTTGCCTAAGGGGTCCGAGACTTGTCTTCTTCAAGTGATCTTGCTCTTTGCCTTTCTTTGGCTTTCGATCGCTTGTTGGAGTTTCTTTTTATTTTGCTTCTTTTCTTTTCCTTTTCTCTTATGTTACTTCATGTGAGTGTGTTGTCAATGCACTCATCAAGGGGGGAGATTGAGGACCATGTGTGGTTCGAGGACCGGTGGATGGTCGCTTCCTTGTGTGATGAGTGATTGACAACGTTGTGTGGACCGATTCTTGGCTAAGTATTGCGGGTGCGAGGTTGCGGCTTGACTCGTGTTGGTGCGGGTGAAGAACAAGCGCGAAAGGTCGTCGCCGGTGAGGCCTCCAGGTGTGGAGAAGACAAGTAGGCTTCGTTCGAGGGACCCGGTGGCCGGCGGGGGTCAAGTGCGGGCCGCATGGTGGCATGAACAGCAAGATGAAGTCGGGGATGGTTTCTTGGTAGAGCCTCAAAACCAAGGTCGAGCCGGGACTACGTGGGAGCCGAGTCATGAGTGGAGATTGGCGGAGGCTACACCAAGTTCGCGGGGTTTGCAGTGGTTCACCAGAAAATCACCGGGTTACTCGGTTGAGCCACAAAACCGAGGGCCGAAGACTCGACGAGGAGGTGCGGCCACCCGGGCCGGTTCAACCGCCCGGGAGGGGCGGTCGGACCGCCCGGGGCCGGTCGATCCACCGGGCCGGTCCTAACCGCCCAAGGGGGGGCGGTCGACCGCCCGGCCGCGGCGCCGAGAAGCTTCGAAGCGGAGGACACGCGTCGGGATCGCAAGGCTTGCGTCGAGGCTACGCAGGGTGCGGTCGCTGGGCATCCGTCCGATGGTGAAGACATCAAGAATTCCAAATCCGTCCTTGAGGGGCATGTATCCCTAGTCATTAGTGAAGGGCATTTTAGACATTCGGTTGCCGCCTATATAACCCAAGAGGTGAGAGGTTGGCAGCCAACTCTTGGTACCCTAGCTCATTTGTTTTTCCATTTTCGTTCTCTATTTTCCCTAGGCTTTTAGAAGGCTAGTTTGAGAGCTTCATGTGAGATCTAGAGAGAGGGATGGATGTTTGGGTGGCAAACTAGACCTTGTATGAACCTTTCATGGCATGTATAGAAGGTTTGGCGTTGTTCTTCATGGTGGTTTTCCCGTCTCTTTGGTGTTGACTTTCGGAGCTCTTTTTGGCGGTGTTTTGAGAACGATTTCTTGGGGTTTTTGGTGGGTGTCACGTATGAGGTTCTTGTGCCTCTTTGGCTAGTGACTTTGCCCCCAAATCCCCTTTGAATCGGACTCGATTTGGTGGTTTTTCGAGTTGGGCGAGTTCTTGACCTAGAGAAGCGATTTCTTCGATTCCTCTTGATTGTGAGCGTTTCGGGTCGATTCCTTTGAGGTAGAGGTTGCCCGGGAGGTAACCCGGCTATCCCCGAAGTTTGGCTGCAATCCGTGGAGTGATTCGGGAGATCGGGCGCGAGGAAGTTGAGGTTTGACCCGCGGGTTCGTGTTCTGGAAGGGGCGGTCTAACCGCCTACGGGGGGCGGTCTAACCGCCGGAGTGTTTCCGGGTCAAAGTTTCGTTTCGCTGGATTTTCCTCTCGTGAGTTTGTTCGCCTTGATCGGAGGAGTGTACGGGTGAAATTTGGAGCCGTTTTCGCGCGGTTTGCTAGGTGTTCTTGGTTGGAGTTCTTTGCTTTGGGTACGGGAGGTTAGACCGCCCCCGGTAGCCGGTCTAACCGCCCCTAGGCCCTTGGGTGAAGTTTTGGTTTTCGCCAAGATTTTCCGGTAGCTAGCATGGCCTTGACCGAGAGATCTCTGTTGGTGAAACCGTGGTGTGTTTTGGTGCTCGGAAGAGGCGTTTCGGAGGATTTCTTGGTTGCCGGGGTGGAGGCGGTCTAACCGCCCCCTATGCCGGTCTAACCGCCCCCTGCGGTTAGCCGGCTTTCGAGTTGTTTCCGGTTGTCGGTCTTGCGTGTGTGTTGTGGTTCTTTGGTAGAGTTTGTTCCTAGGACCGGTAGCACTCCGGTGGCTACGTGGTTTTGGCAAACGGAAGGTAGAAGTGCGGAGCGTGTGATTTCGGGGGTTCGACCGAGCTAGTTCGTCTTGTCGGAGTTTCAATCTCCCTCGAGAAGAATTTTTATCGGCTCCCATTCACTCCCCCCCCTCTTGGTCGCCTTATCGGTCCTTCATCCATCGACCACTGGGACGCTCCTGGTCCTCAATCTCCCCCTTGATGAGTGCATTGACAACACTCAACGCGAAATGAAATTCAGAGAAAAGGAGAAAAGAAGAAGAAAGAAAAACAAATAAGCTCAACTCATGACCAAAACCGAAGAAAGGCGAAGAAAGGTCACAAGCCAAGCAAAGCACAAAATCCACACCGAAAACGACAAGAAAGCTCCCCCTGAACGAATGCAAGCTCCCCCTGAACATGTGGATGCACACTTCCAAATTTCAGCTCACCTCTTCTGAATTTTCATTAAGCTTACCTTTTCTCCCCCTTGTTGACAATGTATGAATCAAGGTGAAAATGCAGAAATGCAAAACCAAAGCATATAAACAACTACATGAGCTTCTCAAATAGGCCAAATCTAGTGTCAAAGGCTAAAAATGAGACAAAGATCATACACATGAATCATAGCATAGTCAAAGCATTGCCACAAGTAATATATGAAAATACCAGCATGTGACAAAGCAAAATTTTCAGATTTAAGCAGTTTTACCAAAAGAAGGCTCGCTTCACATGTAAAAGCCTATCCATGTCACACTTGAGCCACAAACATGCATACCATTCAAAGATCATACAAGGATATCAAATTCTCAGCAAAAGATCATGGCAAACACCCATAAGGCAAAGCATGTCATGTCAAAGCTCATGAGCCATGTGTCCACTTCGGGGAGACTTCTCCACTGGTGAACATCATGCAACATGTTTTGCACCCATATGTGAAAGATAATACATTTTAAGACATAGACATGATGGATGGAGCATTTTTCAAGCATTATGCACTTCTTTTCAAGATTAATTCATTCCATGGTACATGAAGTGCCTTTGCGGCAAAAAGAAGCTTATGCTCCCCCATGAATGCAACATAGGCTAAACATTCACAATGATATCCGGCCTTTGGCCCAAATGCAAGAATAAGGCATCCAAGCACAATCTAAGCATGAAAAGCACATTTAGACCAAACTGTGACATGGATACACAACTACACACGAGTGGAGCATATTTCATCAAAATTAGTCAAGTTTAGCATTTATTTCAAAAGGGGCTATCTCACAACACATATATCTCAAATATTCCAAGAGCAAGCCTCACATCACCATTTCTCCACACATATAACCAATATCTCACAAATAGCCAAAGAGACTCAAATATGGCATATGAAAGAAGCTCATTGTCCTAAAATGCAATATATGACAAATGCAACATGATATATGACAAGATGGCTATCCTACCATGGTTTATACATCAAGCAAAGCATGTATATACATCAAAGTAAACATGGTATGATACATATGGTACAAAAAGGAAATCCCCCAAGAATCAACTAGAAAGGGCAACAAACTCCAAGTTCCCCCCGCAAGCGCACAAATGTAGCTTGGTCGAGAGGCTTTGTGAAAATGTACGCAAGGTGATCTTGGGTAGGGACATGGCTCAAAACAATGGTTCCTTTCTCCACATTGTCCCTCAAGAAATGATACCTCACCTCTATGTGTTTGGTTCGGAGTGAGCCGGGTTTTTGGCTACGCTTATGGCACTGGTGCTATCACAAAGAAGTGGGAATGGGTGCACTCCTCACCAAAGTCTCTCAAAGTGTAGGAAATCCACAACAGGTCGGGAACGAACAACTCGCGGGAACAACATACTCCGCCTCGGTGGTAGGACCGAGCTACACTAGGCTCGCTTCGGGAAGACCATGAGACCAACGAAGAACCAAGAAACCGACAAGTGCCGAAGTAGACTTCCTCTCGACTCGACAACCCGGCAAAATCCGCATCGGAAAAACCATGAAGAGAAGAGTCGAGGAGGAAGAATACCAAAGGCCAAGACCGGGGGCGGACCGTAGGTACACGAAAATCCTCTTGACGGCCTGTCGATGTGATGTCCTCGGCGAAGCCTCGAAAATGAGCGCACGGACACACGCCAGACTGGACGTATGTCCGGCCTCGTCGCGGGTCAAGTAGAGGGAGGGAGCCGATCATGCTCCCTGTACTCCCCGCCGGTCCCATCGGTTCTCCGTCCTCATCCGCATCCAAAGTTGAAGGATCAGATGGCGACTAGAGAGGGGGGGAGTGAATAGGAGCCGGTAAAAATTCTTCCCAAAGAACCCGGCCTATGTCCTACTCAAATCCCGGTCACACACAAGCGATGGATCGAATCACGCACCAATCGCCAAGACCACGAGGTTATGGATCAACCTCTAGCCTTAGGAACGATTCCTCGAAGCACACGCGGAAGCACTAGAAAGGGGGAGGAAGGAATCGAGCCAAGAAGCAAAGCACACGGGCTGCGGCGGACCGTCCGCGCGCGGGGGGGGCGGACCGTCCGCAAGGAGCCGCGCGGACCGTCCCGGCCGGGTCTCGCGGACCGTCCGCACCCGAGCCGCGGACCGTCCGGCCTTCGCCGCGGACCGTCCGTTAATTTACACGAACGACCCAAAGACACCCCCGTGCCACGGACCGTCCGCGGGGAGCACGCGGACCGTCCGCCTAGCACCCGCGGACCGTCCGCCCGACACCGCGGACTGTCCGAAACTTCGTCCAACCAAAAACCAAAATCACGACGGATCGAAACAAAGGACGAGCAAGAACGCGAAGAACTCGGGACGAACTCGAGCGGCGCGGACCGTCCGCCGGGAGGGCGCGGACCGTCCGCGAGGCTCGGACGAGAACGAGAAAAATGCCCGAGCCTCGAAAGTCAACTCCCCCAAATCATCATCGGATTTCCCAAACGGTTGAAGGCTGTGGAGACAAGGGTTTGGGGACTTGAAAAGCGTCACACAAGGATGCTATAGCCCAAAAATCTTGCCTCCTAACTCCCTAAATCACCGGGAATCGCGAATCCTTTGAGCACCACCAAAAACTAGAGCACCGAACGAAAACTCACGAATCGAAGTGATTTCCGGCGTTTGAGGACGCAAGATCAAGCACAAAGATGCACAAGACATCTATCCATGTTTCCCTCAAAGAAATCCGGGAAGAAACTCACTCAAATCCGCGGAATCACACCGGGAACAAAGGCACGAAAATAAGCACAAAAAGCCACGAAAAACAACCCCGAATCTTCTATACAAACCAGGAAAGATTCACAAGGTCTAGCATGCCGCCCTAGCATCCATCCCTCTCAACAAATCTCTCATGAAGCTCTCATGCTAGCCTAGAGAAAAATGGAAGAAAAATGGCTACGAAAATGAGAAAGAGGAGGGAGCAAAATGAAACCCTAAGTCGCGGAGAGAGAGAGCCATCAACACACACTCCAGGCTTATATATCAGGTCCCGCCGGAGTGGTAAATGACTCGACTACCCCTAACTACACTACTGGCGATACAACCCACGTAGGGGCATTTTGGTAATGTTTGTGGGTCTTGCCATCGGACGGCCACGCCTTCGCCGCACCCCGCGTCCTCCCGACGCAAGCCATGCGATCCCGCCGCGTGTCCTCCGCTTCGAAGCTTCCCGACACGCCGGATCCCGCCTCCGTCGTGTTGGGCCCTCGGACTTGGTTTTGAGGCCCAAACCAAGAAACCGTCCGCCGATGGTTTTGTGGGCAAACCACCAAACCCCGCGTGCTCGGTCCGGCCTCCCGCCAAACCACTTGACTTGACCGCCACCGTGCACCGGCTCACTTGTCCATGACTTCGTCTTGCTTGTGTCGCCACCATGTGGCCCGCACCCAGTTCCGCTGTCCACCGGGTCCCTCGAACCGAGCCTACTTGTCTCTCCATCTCCCGGAGGCCCCTCAAGGCTGAAGACCTTTCGCGCCCGTTCTTCACCGCAACAACACGAACTAGGCCGCGGCCTACACACTGCGCACTAAGCCAAGAGTCGGTCCAACACCCGTTGTCAATCACTCATCACTAAGGAGCGGTCATCCATCGACCCAGCGGGACGCTCCTGGTCCTCAATCTCCCCCTTGATGAGTGCATTGACAACACACAACGCGAAATGAAATTCAGAGTAAAAGAGAAAAGAAGAAGAAAGAAAAACGAAGAAGCTCAACTCATGACCAAAACCGAAGAAAGGCAAAGAAAGGTCACAAGCCAAGCAAAGCACAAAATCCACACCGAAAACAGCAAGAAAGCTCCCCCTGAACAAATGCAAGCTCCCCCTGAACATGTGGATGCACACTTCCAAATTTCAGCTCACCTTTTCGAATTTTCATTAAGCTCACCTTTTCTCCCCCTTGTTGACAATGTATGAATCAAGGTGAAAATGCGGAAATGCAAAGCAAAGCATATAAACATCTACATGAGCTTCTCAAATAGGCCAAATCTAGTGTCAAAGGCTAAAAATGAGACAAAGATCACACACATGAATCATAGCATAGTCAAAGCATTGCCACAAGTAATATATGAAAATACAAGCATGTGACAAAGCAAAATTTTCAGATTTAAGCGTTTTATCAAAAGAAGGCTCGCTTCACATGTAAAAGCCTATCCATGTCACACTTGAGCCACAAACATGCATACCATTCAAAGATCATACAAGGATATCAAATTCTCGGCAAAAGATCATGGCAAACACCCATAAAGCAAAGCATGTCATGTCAAAGCTCATGAGCCATGTGTCCACTTCGGGGAGACTTCTCCTTTGGTGAACATCATGCAACATGTTTTGCACCCATATGTGAAAGATAAAACATTTTAAGCATAGACATGATGGATGGAGCATTTTTCGGGCATTTTACACTTCTTTTCAAGATTAAGTCATTTCATGGTACATGAAGTGCCTTTGCGGCAAAAAGAAGCTTATGCTCCCCCATGAATGCAACATAGGCTAAACATTCACAATGATATTCGGCCTTTGGCCCAAATGCAAGAACAAGGCATCCAAGCACAATCTAAGCATGAAAAGCACATTTAGACCAAACTTGTGACATGGATACACAACTACACACGAGTGGAGCATATTTCATCAAAAATTAGTCAAGTTTAGCATTTATTTCAAAAAGGGCTATCTCACCACACATATATCTCAAATATTCCAAGAGCATAGCCTCACATCACCATTTCTCCACACATATAACCAATATCTCACAAATAGCCAAAGAGACTCAAATATGGCATATGAAAGAAGCTCATCATCCTAAAATGCAATATGACACAAATGCAACATGATATATGACAAGATGGCTATCCTACCATGGTTTGTACATCAAGCAAAGCATGTATATACATCAAAGTAAAACATGGTATGATACATATGGTACAACAAGGAAATCCCCCAAGAATCAACTAGAAAGGGCAACAAACCCCAAGTTCCCCCCGCAAGCGCACAAAGGTAGCTTGGTCGAGAGGCTTTGTAAAGATGTCGACTAGCTGATCTTGGGTAGGGACATGGCTCAAAACTATAGTTCCTTTCTCCACATTGTCCCTCAGGAAATGATACCTCACCTCTATGTGTTTGGTTCTGGAGTGAAGCACTGGGTTTTTGGCTACGCTTATGGCACTGGTGCTATCACAAAGAAGTGGGATGCGGGTGCACTCCTCACCAAAGTCTCTCAAAGTGTATGAAATCCACAACAGGCGGGAACAACAACTCGCGGCGGCAACATACTCCGCCTCGGTGGTAGGCGAGCTACACTAGGCGCTTGCGGGAAGACCATGAGACCAACGAAGAACCAAGAAAGCGACAAGTGCCGGAAGTAGACTTCCTCTCGACTCGACAACCGACAAAATCCGCATCGGAAAAACCATGAAGAGAAAGAGTCGAGGAGGAAGAATACCAAAGGCCAAGACCGAGGGCGGATCGTAGGTACACGAAAATCCTCTTGACGGCTGTCGATGTGATGTCCTCGGCGAAGCACGAAAACGAGCGCACGGACACACGGCCGGGCGCGTATGTACGGCCTCGTCGCCGTCAAGTAGAGGAGGGAGCCGATCATGCTCCTGTACTCCCGTGGTCCCTCGGTTCTCCATCCTCATCCGCATCCAAAGTGGCCGTACTCCCCATGGGAGTCGACATCGGCTTCACATCTTGCATACGGAACTTCCTCGACATGTCTTTCGTGTACTTGGTTTGGTGCACAAATGTACCGTCCTTCACTTGCTTGATGCGCGGCCGAGAAAATACGCAACTCGCCCATCATGCTCATCTCGAACTCCCTGCTCATCTCATCCGCAAACTTGGCAACAAGGTTATGTGACGAGCCACCAAAGACAATATCATCCACGTATATACGAACAATCGGCAAGTCATTTCCATGCTTGAGGAGAAACAAGGTTCTATCCACGGTACCCATCACAAACCCTCTGCTCAAAAGAAAACCTCTCAATCTCCCATACCAAGCACGGGGCGCTGTTTCAACCCATACGAGCCCTTTTCAACTGTATACCCTGTGTGGGTACAACTCGCTCTCAAACCCGGTGTGGTTGCTTCACATACACCTCCTCCTCTATGACCCCATTCGGAAAAGCACTCTTCACGTCCATACGAAACAACTTGAACCCTTTAGCCACGGCAAAGGCTAGAAGGATCCGAATTGCCTCAAGACGGGCCACGGGGAGCAAAGGTCTCCTCATAGTCGATCCCCTCCTTCGACTAAACCCACGAGCAACAAGTCCGGACTTGTTCCTCACAACCATCCCATTCTCTCCCTCTTTGTTCTTCCAAACCCACTTGGTTCCTATGGGATGGCAATTTGGAGGTGGTTCAACTAACTCCCACACACTGGTTCCTCTCAAAATTTTCCAACTCCTCATGCATAGAATTGACCCGGTTTGCATCGGATAAAGCATGTCCAATGTCCTTGGGCTCAAAAGTAGCAACAAAAGCGAGCATGAGCAAAATGAGAGGAATTCCTGGACCTCGGCCGTGTAGTGCGTTCATCGATGTTCCCAATGATCTTCGACGGGGGATGCACTTCTTGAATCCGCGGGGAGCCTCACGCCTCGAGACTACCTCCCCCTCAACTTCGGCTTCTCTCGCTTTGGTCCTCTTGTTGCACCGTCGTTGTCCATGAAGTAGACGGTCCATGCTCCAAAGTGGTCGTAGGGGAAGTAGTGGGTACATGCTCGGCTTCGGGCGCATGGTTCTCCCCATCATCATCTCCATCTTCATCTTTCTCCTCCTCAAAGAGGTCCTCGGCCATCTCTTCATCACTGCACATTCAAAGCCAAGAGAGGTACATGGCATTGTCTCGTCGAAGGTCACCTCGCAAGTCTCCATGATTTTGTTAGTCTCAAGGTTAAGCACCCTATAGGCTCTAGAATGGTTAGCATATCCAAAGAAAATACCATCACTAGACCTAGCCTCAAACTTGTCGAGTTTTCCCTTCTTCAAAATAAAGCACTTGCGGCCAAAAACTCGGAAGTGACTCACCTTGGGTGCCCGACCATGCATAAGCTCATAACAGGTCTTCTTCTTGAAAGCTCTCAATAAAATCCGGTTGGAAACATGACAAGCTGTATTGACCGCCTCAGCCCAAAACCTCCTAGGAGTCCTGTGCTCATCGAGCATCGTCCTAGCCATCTCACAAAGAGTCCGATTTTTCCTTTCCACGACTCCATTTTGAGGGGGCACATAAGGGGTCGAATGCGATGTTCAAGACCTAGATCACGACAAAAGGCATCAAAACGAGAGTTCTTGAACTCGAGCCATTATCACTTGCGGATAGCTCGAATAGCATTCCCATGCCTCTCGTTTTTCAACCTCACGATCGGATCTCGAACAAAACCAAAAGTCTCACTCTTATCCTCCAAGAAGAACACCCGGGCATAGCGAGAGTAATCGTCCACCACAACAAGGACATACCACTTCCCACCCACCGAGCGAACTCGAGGCGGCCCAACAAGGTCCATATGCAACGGCTACGTCGGACGCTCGGTCATGACATCGGTCAGGGGTGGATGGGGAGTGGCTACCATCTTACCATGCCTACAAGGAGCACAAACCAAATCCTTCTCAAACTTCAACTTCGGCAATCCTCGGACAAGGTCAAGACCACTCAAGCGGGAAACCAAATCAAAGCTCAAGTGTCCCAACCGCCTATGCCATTTCCACAAATCGAGAAGAAGGACCGGCCATCAAACGGCGAGCGAGGACCCAAAGAACGAGAGAAATCGGCCACGAAAATGCGACCCTCGGGGATGATCATACGGACAAGATCACCTCGAGAATCAAGCAAACGAGACTCGCCGGACTTGAAACGCACCTCAAAACCCTCATCAAGCAAGCGAGAAACCGAAAGCAAATTAAAACCCAAAGACTTCACAAGAGCCACTCTCTTCAACGTTACCTTGTCACTCACATGCACAACACCCTCGAAAGCACCCTACCTCGTCCATTGTCCCCAAATGTGATGTACATCTTTTCCTTCAACGGGGTGAGGCTGGAGAACCACTTCTTATCTCCGGTCATGTGTCGAGAACACCGGAGTCGATCAACCAAATGTTCTCCAAGCCTCCGCACTGCGGTCGGGAAACAAGAACGAGAATGAGCTAGCGACTCGACAACGGGGTTAGCACGAGAGAAAGTTAAACCAGTGTCGAGCCATCTGCTCAAAAGAGGGGTTAGCAAACATCACTCCCTTGCCACCAAACTTCCCATGTCCCATGGGAGGAGTACGAGCACCACGAGGGGGAAAACGTGGTCCGTAGTTCCTATGGAACCCAAAGCTGCGATCATCTCCCCTAAACCCGTACTGAGGACGAGTAGGAGGACGTCCAGCAAAACCACCACGAGCCCGACCAAACCTCTCACCGGCCCGCACACCATCATCTCTCCCGACAAACCTCTCACCACCACCTCTGCTGTGGGAACACCGCCAACACTCCTCACACTTCCCACACCCCGTGGAAGTGGCACTCTAGGCTCGGGGAATACCGCGAGGCTGGCGATACTGTCCTGGTTTGCTTGCTCCCTAGCAAGCCTCTCATCCCTCTTCCTCTTGTAGCAAAACTGCGCAAGATGCCTCTCCTTGCCACAATACTCACACTGAAGGGGATGGGTTTTGGTTTTGGCTACGGCTTCTCTCTAGGCTTCTCACCCTTCTCACCCACAAACTTCTTGGTTTACGGAAATCATTTGTCTTAGGTGGGAATTTGGGTGGATCTTGGGTTGTGTCAAGCTTGTTGCAAAGGTGGTTGGGCTTTGGTGTGAAAGAGTTCTTGGGTGCTTTTGGGAGTGGGACTTGGATCTCTCCGATCACCTCAAACGCGGGGTTAGACTCAACACACTTCTCGTACACACTCTCCCCCCTTTGTTCTCTCCCACTTTCTCACCCAACTTCTCAAACCCCAAACCACGACCATCGGCTCTCTTGAACTCCTCAATCATGATTTTCAATTGAGGTTCACCTCGGACAACCAACCCAACACCTTCCTCAAATAGTCATTCTCCTCATAGATGACATCCAAACGGGAAGTAAGTTCAAGATTACGCAAAGTGACTTCATCACAGCTAGAACATGCATTTGCAATAGGAGATTTCAAAGATGCTTCCAAAGAACTAATGGTAGAACGAGCATCGACAAGCTTAGCATGCATAGTAGGACATGATTTGCAAGCACCAAGCAAAGTAGGTCTAGCCTTAAGCTCATCATGTTCGATCCTAAGAGCATCTAGTTGAGCCAAAATAAGAAGCATTCTTCTCATTAAGTAGTTTGATCTCATTCAACCAAGCATCACATTCAACACATTCAACATCATCGAGGAGAGTAGAACAAGTTTCAAAAGTCATTCTCAGTTTCAATTCAAGCAATTTTGACTCGAACTCTCCTACTTTCTAGCCCAACTGCGCATTCTAGTGAGCCTAAGATCTTTCCTCATCTTTTTGGCATCTCTACGGCCTCACTATCACGATTATCAAGCAAACCATACTGACCTAGCAATCTCGACGAGCAAAGTCGGGGTCACGGTTTCCTCATCCTCAGAGTCGGGTCAACTTGTCTTCCTTCTACCGCTCTTCTTGCTGCTTGAGCTGGGCCATGCCACAAAAGCCCTCAAGCGCCCACACGGCTCCGGCCGGCGAGGTTGACTTGCACTCTTCTTGCCATTGCGCCTCCAGAACGTCTTCATCTTATTTTGCCAGAGCTTGGCCACTCCTCGCTTGAGCCGGTCGGCCGTCGCTCACACACGGCCACCATCGCTCTTGCCTTGTTCTTCTTGTAGCCGCTCTTGCTCGGTCGCGCTTGTCCTTGTCCTTGCTCTTGGACTTGTTG
This sequence comes from Cenchrus americanus, assembly GCA_947561735.1. Taxonomy (NCBI): domain Eukaryota; kingdom Viridiplantae; phylum Streptophyta; class Magnoliopsida; order Poales; family Poaceae; genus Cenchrus; species Cenchrus americanus. The sequence continues at coordinate 217,631,830 of OX387239.1, forward strand.
AAGTGCTTGCCCTTGGAGGAGTACTTGTCTTCACGCCTCGGGTGCGCCTTGTACTCGTTCACCTTGTACTTGTTCTCCTCGGCTTCGGGCACTCGGCGATGAAGTGGCCACGCTTGCCACACTTGTAGCACGTCCACGAGCTCCGCCTTGCGTTCCACTCACGGCTCTCGTGTGATCGTTCCGACCTTCTTGAGAGCAAGGCCGGCTCCTCCTCGCCAGCACATCAAACTCCTCATGCGGAATGGACATAAGAAGAGGACAAAGAAAAGCATCGACGGGAAGGGGTTAGATTTGCCCTTTGATCCTCCCACAAGAGCAAGACTATGGTCGGTCGAGCCCTCATGCTTGAATGTAACCACTGTCTACCTCGAGCGGGCTTGAGCTTAGAAAAGAGGTCATCAACTCAATAGTCAAGTAATTCCCGGACTCCTTGATGGCCTCAACCTTAGCACCCCAAACATTTGGGTCCAAGACATGCAAGAGCTTCAAAGCTGATCATGCTCGGAGTACGGAAAATCCTCAACATTAGCCTTCATGTTGTTCACGATGGCGGTGAACCTACGAAGAACATGTCGATGTCCTCCATAGGAAGTAGGTGAAATTCTCATATTGCACATCTAGGTAGAGACAAAGGGTGAAACTGCTTCCTGGTTATCACCACGCGTGAGCAACCAACAACTTTTCCCAAATTTGCCAAGCAAGATTCAAATGGCGAACACGCTCAAACTGCGGATCACACAAGCTCGGCACAAGTGATCAACGGCTTTTGCATTAGCCTCATACTTGGCCTTAGCATCGGCATGGTCACCATAAGAGTATGGATGTTGACGGAATAGCATAAGTCTTATTGAAGCACGATGAAATCCAACGGCTTTCCTCGAAGAAGATCATCATACGACGCCGCAGCAGGCAACCCTTGCCATCGAAGTGCGGCGAGCCTTCCCCCCGTAACGTACGCCATCTTAGGATTCGAGACTTGTCAAAGTCGCAAGAATCCGGCACCAAGCTACGATACCCGGTGAAGGATCGGATGGCGACTAGAGAAGGGGGAGTGAATAGGAACGGTAAAATTCTTCCAAAAAGAATCACAGGGCCTATACTAGACAAACCCGGTCACACACAAGCGATGGATCGAATCACGCACCAATCGCGGACCCACGAGGTTATGGATCAACCTCACAGCCTTAGGAACGATTCCTAGAAGCACACGCGGAAGCACTAGAAAGGGAAGAAAGGAATGAAACAAACGGCTTCTTGCACACGGCTCTGGCGGGCTGTCCCGGCCGCGTGCGGACCGTCACGCGATGGACCGCGCGGACTGTCCAGGCTGCCCCGCGGACGCGTCGCGCGCGTGCGGACCGTCGGCCCTTCTCGCGGACCGTCGTTAAATCCTGAGTCGAACCAAAGCCACCACGAACCACGGACCGTCCGCGGGAGCACGCGGACCGTCCGCCCACGCGGACCGTCGCGCCCAACGCCGCGGACGGTCCGGCGACTTCCGTCCAACCAAAAACAAAAAGCGCGACGGATAAATGAAAGACGAGCAAGAACACGAAGAACGGGACGAACCCTAGCCGCGCGGACGGGGTCAACGGTCCCCTCATCGGACGATCCGCTAGGTGCGGACGGAAGTACAACGCCCAGGCCACAGAAAGTCAGCTCCCCCAAATCATCATCGGATTTCCCTGACGGTTGAAGCTATGGAGACAAGGGTTTGGGGACTTGAAAAGCGTCACACAAGGATGCTATAGCCCAAAAATCTTGCCTCCTAACTCCTAAATCCTTTAGAATCGCGAATCCTTTGAGCACCCACCAAAAGCTAGAGCACCGAACGAAAACTCACGAATCGAAGTGGTTTTCGGAGTTTGAGGGCACAAGATCAAGCACGAATGCACAAGACATCTATCCATGTTTCCTCAAAGAAATCAGGAGGAGGAAACTCACTCAAATCCGCGGAATCACACCGGGAACAAAAGGCACGAAAACAAGCACAAAAGCCCACGAAAAACAACCCCAGAATCTTCTATACAAACCGGGAAAGATTCACAAGGTCTAACATCACAGCCCTAGCATCCATCCCTCTCAACAAATCTCTCATGAAGCTCTCATGCTAGCCTAGAGAAAATAGGAAGGAAAATAGCTACGAAAATGAGAAAGAGGAGGAGCAAATGAAACCTAAGTCGCGGGCCAAAGAGAGCCATCAACACACACTCATGGCTTATATATCGAGTCCCGCGGAGTGGTAAATGACTCGACTACCCTAACTAAACCTGCGGCGATACAACCCACGTAGGGGCATTTTGGTAATGTTTGTGGGTCTTCCCATCGGACGGCCACGCCTTTGCCGCACCCGACGTCCTCACGAAGCGCAAGCCATGCGATCCCGCCGTGTGTCCTCTCCCCTCGAAGCTTCCTGAACACGCCGGATCCCGTCTCCCGTCGTGTTGGGCCCTCGGACTTGGTTTGAGGCCCAAACCAAGAAACCATCACAGCGGTGGTTTGTGGAGCAAACCACAAAGCCCGCGTGCCGGTCGGCCTCTAGCCAAACCACTTGACTTGACCGCCACCGTGCACGCTCATCTGTCCATGGCTTCGTCTTGCTTGTGTAGCCACCATGTGACCCGCACCCGGTCCGCGTCCACTTAGGGCCCCTCGAGCAGAGCCTGCTTGTCTCTCCATCTCCAGAGGCCCCTCGAAAGTGAAGACCTTTCGTGCTTGGATTCTTCACACACTGCAACAACACGAACTAGGCCGCGGCCTACACTGCGCACTAAGCCAAGGAAGTCGAGTCCAACACCGTTGTCAATCACTCATCAGCGAGGAGCGGTCATCCATCGACCCTTTGGGACGCTCCTGGTCCTCACCCGCTGCGGGCGGTTAGACCGCCCCTTCCGAACGAACCCGCGGGTCAAACCTCAACTTCCTCGCGCCGTCTCTCGAATCACTCCACGGATTGCGGCAAAACTTCGGGGAATAGGCGGGTTACCTCTGGGCAACCTCTACCTTAAAGGAATCGACCCGAAACGCTCACGATCAAGAGGAATCGAAAATACGCTTCTCTAGGTCAGACCTCGCCCAACTCGAGAAACCACCAAATCGAGTCGATTCAAAGAGATTTGGGGGCAAAGTCCTCGACCAAAGAGCCTGAGAACCTCATACGTGACACGCAGCGAAAACCCCAAGAAATCGTCCTCGAAAACACCACCAACAAAGAGCTTTCCAGAAATCATTACAAAAGAGATGGGAAAACCACCATGATGAACAACGTGAACCATCTATACATACCATGAAAGGTTCGTACAAGGTCTAGCTTGCCACCCAAACATCCATCCCTCTCTAGATCTCACATGAACCTCTCAAAGCTAGTCCTCTAAAAACCTAAGGAAAATGGAGAACGAAAATGGAAAACCAAATGAGCTAGGGTGCCAAGGGTTGGTACCGCCATCCCACCCATTCAATGAGTATGGAGGCACCCAAAAGACTAAACTACCCTTCACTAATAACTAGGGATACATGCCCCTCGAGGGGGATTTGGAAGTCTTCATGTCTTCACCATCGGACGGATGCCGGCGACCGCAACACCTTGGCCTCGACGCGAGCCTTGCGATCCCGACGTGTGTCCTGCGCGAAGCATCTCGGCGGCGGCGGCCCCGGGCGGTCGAGAGGCCGCCCCCTGGGCGGTTAGGCCGGCCGGGGAGATACGACCGGCCCCCGAGAGCGGTCGACCGCCTCTTGGGCGGTTGAACCGGCCCCAGGTGGCCGCACCTCCTCGTCGAGTCTTCGGCCTCGGTTTTGTCGCTCAGCAAGGTAACCCGGTGGTTTACGGTGAACCTTTGCAAACCCGCGACTCGGTGTAGCCTCCCGCCAATCTCCACTCATGACTCGGCTCCCCGTAGTCCCTGCTCGCCCCTTGGTTTTGAGGCTCTAACAAGAAACCGTCTACGACTTCATCTTCTTGTTCATGCCACCATGCGGCCCGCACTTGACCCAACGGCCACGGGTCCCTCGAGCCGAAGCCTACTTGTGTTCTCCACACTTGGGGAGGCCTCACCGGCAATGACCTTCCCGCGCTTGTTCTTCACACACACCAACACGAGTCAAGCCGCAACTTCTTTGCACCTGCAATACTTAGCCAAGAATCGGTCACACAACGTTGTCAATCACTCATCACACAAGGAAGCGACCATCCCACGGTCTCGAACCAGAAGCATGGTCCTCAACTATATGTCAATGCAAACTATGATCGTGCAAACATTTAACAATCATGGAAGAACAACTATTATATTAATGTATGGGGAGACTATCCGGGAGGATCAAGGCCAAAGCTTGAAAAAAACCCAAATAGTATAAGGCTACGCTAGTGCTATACACGGGGGTTGGCTTGCGAAGAGGACTCAATAGTGCTTTCACTACCACGATCTACCACACGACCGGAGACATATAGGAGACAATCGCGAGATAAATACAATATAAGCACCACGCTTACACTATCTTTGTTCACCCATGTTAACAAATGATTTAGGTGAGGGCTATACAACTCCATAAATGAATATAAGAGCAAATCAACTATACTAAACATGTAATCATAATAAACACCAAAGCATAATGTCGAATATAACAATTGATAAGAACATGTATACACGTATAACAAATGTAGAGATAAGAACTTACAAGAGCGAAGCTAGATCGGTATCTTGATCGGCCTCTAGACGATCGAGGAGGCCAATGGCCTTCCGCACCTCCTCCTAGATCTAGACTAGCTAGCTATACCTTATATATGGTGTTTCTAGGGTGTAGTATCTACGCTTGATGACTTGATGCGGGTGTGTCTGGAAACTCGGGTTTCAGATGCCTGCGCAAGGGGGGCGGGGGCTCCTATATAGTCTAGAGTGTTTGCGCAGGAAGCTAGTGGGATCAAACCGACCTAAACAAGTGGTTTAGATTGATCCTCATAGGTGGTGGAAGAACCTTCTGGAAGCTGGGCCCATTTGGCACCAGTGCCGACGGGCCCCACCACCAGGCCGCTCGGGCTGGGGTGGCACCCCTCGGGATCCACTTCGGCCAGGTGGGTCCTTGATCCTTCTAGATGCTTCTTTCTTAGGTGCTAAGTCACGCTGAGTTCTGGAGCCTTCTGGAGTCTTCTACAGTGGTTTCTTTGCATATTTTTTGAATAGTCCCTGTAAATTCATAGATTCACCAAAACTCGTGGAAATTGTCAATATATACCCTAATAAGGTGATCTAATTATATTTTAGTCCCTTCACAGTAAATGTGAGGGATAAATTTCATAGATAAAATGGGTCAACGGTTGAGTTTGGGTTTATTCCTAGGGTTGGTAGGCCTGTTGTGACTACATGACCTTGGCAAACTCATGTAGGAACTCTGGGTTGTGAATTTGGGACATAGGCCGAGTTCATTCTTCGGGAAGAATTTATACCAGCTCCCATTCACTCCCCCCTCTCTGATCGCCTAATCGGTCCTTCAATTGGTATCGCGGAGGCGGTTTAGCATGGATCTTCGTGATTCTAACCGGTCTAAGATCGAAGATGGCGTACCAAGAATGGGGTTCGGGTCCTCCACACTTTGATGGTACAAACTACCGGATGTGGCAAGGCGGATGTACGCTTCCTCCACGGCAAAGGTCGGATCTATGGGATATCACGGTGAACACACCTTATGTTCATCGTGTGAATTTCCTTGCTCCAGGATCGAGGGAAATGTTCGATGCCAACAACAAGACGGTCGACTACACATGCAGGTGCTCCGTATCCAGTCAAATTCATTCGGGTTCAGATAGAGGACTTGGCGTGCAGGATTTGGGAGCAGTTGAAGAATGCTCACACCGGGAACGCTCAGGTCCAGACTCGGCTCTTTGCGACCTACCGAGGGAAGTACGAGAACTTCACTCATCTTCACAGTGAGTCTATAAATGCCATGTTCCGGCGGTTCATGGTGATTGTGAACAACATGAGGGCTAATGTGGTTGTGCTCCGTGCGATGATCCACGACGGGCTATCAAGCTCTTGCATTATACGGAGTAAATGCAGGTGTGGGTGAAGGTCGGGGACATTCTTGAGTCGGAAAAAGTATGAGACCCTCACAGTGGATGAGGCATTTTCCAAGATCAAGTTGTCCGGTATACTAGTTGGGTGTGTGCAAAGATCGAGAACTCGGCCCGACTGCTCTCAGGCTTTGGCTTTCCGGTTCAAGGACTAATCTTAACCCATCCTCTAGGATGTACTCTTTGTCTTCTCTTATGTCCTTGCCGGATAGGGATTTTGACGTGTTGGGCGGGGACGACCTAACACTATAGAAGATTCGAGAGGATGTATGAGAGCCCGGATGAGCTCAAAATAGGAACCGAGGACGTGCTTCAAGTGCGGCAAGACCGGACACTTTTTTGCCAAGTGTCGAAGTTGAGCGACAATGACAAAAGCACAAAGTCCAAGTACAAGGGAGGAAGTCCAAAGAAGAAGGGTCGTGGACATGGGAGGAAGATACGGTCTCGAGAGAAGATGAAGAAGTCGAGCAACGTCGAATCTAGACTCCCGAAGAGGACACATCATCAAGCTCGAGTGATGAAGAAGAAGAGGGTGACAAGAAGAAGAAGAAGAACCTCAGCAAGTACACCCTAATGGCCTATGTGTGATGGGCCTAAGTTCCAAGGACGATTTTTGCAGCATGGCTCGTAGCTCTAGCAGCAAGATAAGCCAGAAGGACGCCTCAGACTCAGATTCCAAGGATGAGGTATGTGATGAGCTCTCTTCGTTGCACAAGGAGAATGAGGAGTTGGTTGACTTGCTTGACAACCTCGATCACATGCTTAGAGAGGCCAAGAAGCTTAGGAAAGAGCTTAGGGCTTCACTGGAAGATGCTAGGAATAGAGTAGCTGAGCTAGAAACCTAAAACCTTGAGGCCAAGCTTGAGATAGATTCTCTTAAGGCCAATCCTATTGTTTCTGATGAAGTTGATTGTGGTGATTGCTCTGTCTTCCTAACCGATTTGATTGCTCTTAAGGAAAAGCATGCCTCCAAGTGTGAGGAACTACATGTGCTTAGGGTTGAATTGGCTGAGCTGCAATCTAGACCCACTTTGCTTGGTGCATGCACTTCTTGCCTTGCTTTGCATGAAAAGATTGTTGAGTTCACTCTCTCGTTGTTTCACTTGAGGTTGATTTGAAAGTTCTTCTTCCTACTTCTGCTCTACTTGTTAATTGCATGTTGTGAAGAATTTGGAACTTGGACAATGTGTTGATCTCTTACCAAGCGAGAATGATGATTTGCAAAACTTGTTGAGTTGGTTGTCTAGCCAAGAACCTCGGCTTGGTATGATGATTGCGGCGTTTAAGAGCTTTGATGGTCGAGGGCACCCAGGTCGGAGAAGGTAGGAGAGTGCAGTGGTGATAGAGAAGGGAAGTTTGGCAAAACTCCAGTTCCACCACACACTACACCCAAGAACTAGTTTGCCTCCAAGCCAAACCAGACGCATAAGGCGAGAGTAAAACCAAGTGAGGAAGAGAGCCCAGGAGTGTGCAAGGCAACGAAGCATGAGAAGAAACCACAACCAATACCCGGTAGGGACACTCATCAAGGGGAGATTGGGGAAACATACTAAATGGCGCACGGGTGCTCTCTCTCTCCCCCCTTCCCCCTCCTACCTTCTCCACGGGCGGCGCTCATGACGAGATTCAAGCTAAGTTCTCCCTTTGAGTTTGAGTTTCTTGCATCTCTCTTCCTAGTGCTCCCCTTTTTCTTCTCGGATTTCTTGCCTCCGGCTACGGTTGTTTGGCTTCTTTCTCTTCATCTTGAGTTCCTGCGGTCTATTTGTTCTTTCCGAGGAATGGACTACTTATTGAACAAGCAGTTTCGATATTGTTAGGGCGTTTGAGGCGTGGTGTTCCACTTGTAAGGCCCGGAAGGCTAGTTCATTCTCCACATTCTAGCTTTGAAAATGGTTTCTATCTATTGGCAACCTTCAGGAGATATCTCTTTCAGCTCAATGAGGAATCGGTTCACTAGCCCTTCAATCTTGTCCGGGGGACTTGCAAAATCCTTTCTGGTTTCCTATCAGAGTCATAATCATTTCAGGTTCTTGCAAGGCAGTTGGCTTTGCCATCTATAATCTGCGTAGATTCATTGGAGCCTCTTTTGATGTGTATTTTCATCTTTGGAGTAATGGTGCCCCTCATTGGGAGCGTGAAAAAAGGCTTTGCGAGGCAAAAGAAGCTAAGCAATGATGCAAGGTTCTCTCAAAGAATCAAAAAAGATTGACATCTATGTCTTCTTCTTCTTCCAATATAGTCGGGAAACGAGTTCGTTTCTTTGACAAAATTGTGGAAGCCTCTCCAGATTATCAAATCTAAGCCATACAGTTTGCCCTCGGTGTTTATTAAAATTGGCAATTTGGACGTCAAGCCTCCTTGCTTTGATTCAGAACTTTCACAGACTCATGGCATTCTAAAGAAATCTTATGATGATGTTTCATCGGGTCAGCAACAAGGTGATCCGGCTACTGATGAACATGAGGAGATTCAAAGGCTTTCAGCCCGGTAGTGTATTCAAAGCTCTCATATTTCCAAAGCTTCCCATCCACCTTTTCCTGCTTCGCTTAATTCCTTCTTTGGAGAAATTAATCGTGTTCGGCGCAGGGTTGTGTCGCATTTGTCTTTGAGGACCGGGATCGTCCTGTGGTCGATGGATGGTAACTCCTCGGTGATGAGTGATTGACAACGGGTGTTGGGTGACTCTTGGCTTAGTGCGGTGTAGGGCGTGGCCTAGTTTGTGTTGTTGCGGGTGAAGAACGGGCGCGAAGGTCTTCGGCCTTGAGGGCCTCGAGGAGATGGAGAGACGAGTAGGCTCGGTTCGAGGACCCGGTGGACAACGGGACTAGGTGCAGGTCACGTGGTGGCGATACGAGCAAGACGAAGTCATGGACAATCGAGCCGGTGCACGGTGGCGGTCGAGTCAAGTGTGGTTTGGCGGGGAGCGGGGACCGAGCACGCGGGGTTTGGTGGTTTGCCCACAAAACCATCGGAGGACGATTTCTTGGTTTGGGCCTCAAAACCAAGTACGAGGGCCCAACACGACGGAGACGGGGGATCCGAGTGTGTCGGGGAAGCTTCGAAGCGGAGGACACGCGAGCGAGATCGCATGGCTTGCGTCGGGAGGACGCGGGGTGCGGCAAAGGCGTGGCCGTTCGATGGCAAGACCCACAAACATTACCCGAAATGCCCTAGCGTGGGTTGTATCACCGAGTAGTTAAGTTAGGGGTGAGTCGAGTCATTTACCACTTTCAGGGCGGGGACGGGATATATAAGCCATGAGGGTGTGTGAGTGGCTCTCTCTCGCGACTTAGGGTTTCATTTCCTCCCTCCCATTTCTCATTTTTTGTAGCTATTTTCTTCTACATTTTCTCTAGGCCTAGCATGAGCTTCATGAGAGATTTGTTGAGAGGGATGGATGCTAGGGCGGCATGCTAGACCTTGTGAATCTTTCTGGTTTGCATAGAAGATTCGGAGTTGTGTTTTTCGTGAATGTCTTTTTTGTGCTTGTTTTCGTGCCTTTGTTCTCGGTGTGATTAACGCGGATTTCGGTGGGTTTCTCCCCCGGATTTCTTTGAGGGAAACATGGATTGATGTCTCGTGCATCTTACTGTGATTGATCTTGTGCCCTCAAACGCTGGGAAACCACTTCGATTCGAAGATTTTTGTTCGGTGCTCTAGCTTTTGGTGGTGCTCAAAGGATTCGCGATTCCCAGTGATTTAGGGAGTTAGGAGGCAAGATTTTTAGGCTATATCATCCTTGTATGATGCTTTTCAAGTTCCCAAACCCTTGTCTCCACAGCTTCAACCGTTTGGGAAATCCGATGATGATTTGGGGGAGTTGACCTTCGAGGTCGGGCTGTTTTTCTGCTCTGTCCGTGCCTCACGGACGGTCCGCGGCGTCCAGGCAGATGGTCCGCGCCGCACGTGTTCGTCAGGTGTTCTTCGTGTTCTTGCTCACCTTTCATTTTGATCCGTTGTGATTTTGAGTTTTGGTTGGACGAAGTTTCGGACGGTCCGCAACAGCGGGCGGACGGTCGCGGGTGCCGCGGACGGTCAGCGTGCTCCCCGCGGACGGTCGTTTTCGGGGCTCACTTCGGTAGTTACCGGTAGTTTTAACGGATAGTCCGCGGCCCCGGGCGGCTGATGCACGCCATACCTATGCGGACGATCCATTGTACATTGACGGGGCCGATGGCGTGGCCGTGCGGACGGTCAGCCCTCACAGGCGGACGGTGCCCGCACGAGCTGTGAGCTTTGCTTCTTGGTTCGATTCTCTCTTCCTTCTTTGTGCTTAGCGTGTGCTTCAAGGAATCATTCCTAGGACTAGAGTTTGATCCATAACCTCGTTGTCTTGGCGATTGGTGTGTGATTCGATCCATCGCTTGTGTGGCTTAGGGATTTTACTAGGGTATGGGACGGGTTCTTTGAGAAAGAATTTTACCGGCTCTATTCACTCCCCCCCCTCTCTAATTGTATACGATCCTTCAATTGGTATTAGAGCTTGGTGCCGGATTCTTTGCGATTGACAAGTCTTCGTCCTCGGATGGCGTACGTTGAGCGGGGCGATGCTTGTACTTCGATGGCAAGGGGTTACCACAAGTGGGCGGCTCGTATGATGATCTTTCTTCGTAGGCAAGTTGTTGGATTTCATTGTGCTTGACAAGACCTATGCTATTCCGGTCAACATCCATACTCTTATGGTGACCGATGCCGGTGCTAAGGCCAAGTATGAGGCAAATGCAAAAGCCATTGATCACTTGGTCGGAGCTTGTGTGATCCTGAGTTTGAGCGTGTTCGCCATTTGAATCTTGCTTGGCAAATTTGGGACAAGTTGTTGGTTGCTCACGGTGGTGATAACCATGTGAAGGCTCGCCTCTTCGTCTCTTACCGGATGCAATATGAGAACTTCACTCCACTTCCCGGTGAGGACATCGATGCGATGTTTTAGAGGTTCACTGCTATCGTGAACAACATGAAGGCTAATGTTGAGGATTTTCCTTACACTGAGCATGATCAGGCTTTGAAGCTTCTTGCATGTCTTGGATCCAAATGTTTGGGGTGCTAAAGGTTGAGGCCATCAAGGAGTGCGGGTAATATTTTGACTATTGAGTTGGATGACCTCTTTTCTAAGCTCAAGTCGGTGAGGTTGAAAGGAAGTTGCAATCAAGCATGAGGGCTCATTACGACCATAGTCTTGCTCTTGTGGGAGGATCAAAGGGCAAAGCTAACCCTTCCTATCGACAGTTTTCCTTGTCTTCTCTTATGTCTATTCCGGATAGGGATTTGATGTCTTTGGCGGAGGAGCTAGCCTTGCTCTCAAGAATGTTTGATCGACTACACGAGAGTCGGAGGAATGCAAGGCGGAGCTTAGGGGCGTGCTACAAGTGTGGCAAGCGTGGCCACTTCATCGCCGAGTGCCCGGAAGCGGAGGAGAACAAGTACAAGATGAGCAAGTACAAAAGGCGCACCCGAGGCGTGAAGACAAGTACTCCTCAAGAACCAACACTTGACAAGTCCAAGAACGAGGACAAGGACAAGCGGCGGCCAGAGCAAGAGGCGGATCACAAGAAGGACAAGGCAAGAGCTATGGTGAAATGGGAGCAAGCGACGTGGAAGCTCAATTTTGAGCATAAAAGACATGTTTAATCTATTCATAACTTGAGAGCACATAAAACACTATCGGTCTTTATTTTAATCATAACCTTCGCTGAAAATTAAGCTAGCATTTAAATCAATTCAGATCTGTATTTTTAAGAGAGCACTAGCTTAAACATGCATAAAACAATTACAAAGATGAACAAAGCTGCAATTTTAATCATATATCATCATGGCACGAATTTTGTATCTTTTCCAATGATATAATCAAGGTGGTGACTTTATTAATGGTTGAGGACCATGTGTGGTTCGAGGACCGGTGGATGGTCGCTTCCTTGTGTGATGAGTGATTGACAACGTTGTGTGGACCGTTGCATGATGCCTACCAATGAGAAGTCTCATACATAGAAGTAGGCACATGGCTCGGTGGCTTTGACATGACATGAGGTGCTTGTGGGTGTTTGTGATGGTCTTATGATTAGAATGGCTGTCCTAGCATGAAGTTTGTGTGGTTTTGCCATTTTGATATGTTTTGATCATGTTTAGGATTTTGCTCATGAGAGGCAAGTTTTTCGCAAAATTGCCAAAATCCATCTTAGCTTCGTCCAATGGTTGTGAAACTTGGTGATCATGTAGTTGAGATCGATACGAAGCCGTAGGGTATCTAACTTGCTCATTTGGACATGTGTAGCATCCTATGTTGAATTTTATATATTTGAGAAGCTCTAGGTTGAAAGTTTTGCATTTTTGGCTTGATTCATGCATTGTCAACAAGGGGGGGAAGTTTGAGCTTGAAATGGCTTGTTGGGCGCGTTTAGAAGGTTTTCAGGTGGTTTCGAGCCATTTCTGGGCTCTGTTGTACACCGGTCTGACCGGTGATGAGCACCGGTCTGACCGGTGTGAGTGTTGGTCCTGTACATATGTTAGGCACCGGTCTGACCGGTGGTGATGACCGGTCCGACCGGTGTAAGCCGAAAGTCTTGCGGTCTCTGTTTCATGTGGTTTCTTGCATGCATTCGTCCAGGGGGAGTTGCATTGGTTCAGGGGGAGCTTGCCTGTGTGCAGGGGGAGCTCTTTGTGGTGTTCGAGCTTTGTTTCGGTGGTTTGCGCTCTTTGCTTGAGCTTTTCTTTGTCTCGGATGTGTCGAGCCGTTGCCCTTGCCTAAGGGGTCCGAGACTTGTCTTCTTCAAGTGATCTCGCTCTTTGCCTTTGTTTGGCTTTCGATCGCTTGTTGGAGTTTCTTTTTGTTTATTTCTTTTTATTTTCTTTTCTCTCTTGTTACTTCCGTGTGGGTGTTGTCAATGCACTCATCAAGGGGGAGATTGAGGACCATGTGTGGTTCGAGGACCGGTGGATGGTCGCTTCCTTGTGTGATGAGTGATTGACAACGTTGTGTGGACTGATTCTTGGCTAAGTATTGCAGGTGCAGGTTGCGGCTTGACTCGTGTTGGTGCAGGTGAAGAACAAGCGCGAAAGGTCGTCGCCGGTGAGGCCTCCGGGTGTGGAGAAGACAAGTAGGCTTCGTTCGAGGGACCCGGTGGCCGGCGGGGGTCAAGTGCGGACCGCATGGTGGCATGAACGACAAGATGAAGTCGTGGACGGTTTCTTGGTTGAGCCTCAAAACCAAGGTCGAGCCGGGACTACGTGGGAGCCAAGTCATGAGTGGAGATTGGCGGAGGCTACACCGAGTTCGCGGGGTTTCCGGTGGTTCACCGAAAAACCACCGGGTTCCTTGGTTGATCCACAAAGCCAAGACCGAGAACCGAAGACGGAGGTGCGGAAGCACCGACCGGTCCCGGCCGGTGGGTCGACCGGTCGGCCGTGGGGACCGGTCGGCCGGTGAGGAGCACCGGTCGACCGGTGTGTGACGACGCGGTCCGGAATCTTCGAAGCGGAGGACACGCGTCGGGATCGCATGGCTTGCGTCGAGGCTACGCGGGGTGCGGTCGCCGGCATCCGTCCGATGGTGAAGACATCAAGAATTCCAAATCCGCCCTTGAGGGGCTTGTATCCCTAGTTAGTAGAGAGGGGCATTTTAGACATTCGGTTGCCGCCTATATAACCCAAGAGGTGAGAGGATGGCAGCCAACTCTTGGAACCCTAGCTCATTAGTTTTCCTATTTTCCACCTATTTTCCTTAGGTTTTCTCTAGGACTAGCAAGAGAGCTTCACGGAGAGATCTTGTAGAGAGGGATGGATGATCGGGCGGCTTGCTAGACCTTGTACGAACCTTTGTTTCATGTATAGATGGTTCGGCGTGGTTCCTCAAGGTTTGGATGTGTTTTCCCCGGTTGTTCTTGGTGGTGATTTTCGGAGCCCTCTCTTCGTGATTTCTTTGGGGTGTTTTCGGGGCTTTTCTCTTGGGGATTTGATGGGGGAAATTTGTGGGAACCCTTCGTGGTTCTTTGGGCTGTGATTCCCCTCCCAAATCCGTGAGTAAAAGTGCTCGATTTTGGGGGTTTCTTGAGTTCGTGGGTTGAAGGTGCTTTCGGCGGGATTTCTTCGATTCCTCCTTTTTGGACGAGATTTGGTGGGATTAAACTTGGCTATGGACTCCTCATGAGGTGTTCCTGATATCCCCAAAGTCTTGTTCAAGTCCGTGGAGTGATTCGGGAGATCGAGATTTGGATTTGGGGGAGTTGACCCGCGGGTCTTGTTCATCCCGAGTCGCCGGAGCTACACCGGTCCGACCGGTGCTCTTGACCGGTCTGACCGGTGCAACCCTCTGTGGGATTTTGCTCGGGTGAACGTCTTGGTGTGTTCGCTGTTGTCCCGTGGTGCTGTTGTTTCGAGTTTGGGTCCGTTTGGTGGTCGGTTGGCCTGTTTCGTGTCTTGGGGGCTTTCAGGCTGCCATCGGTCTGACCGGTGTGTCTCATCGGTCTGACCGGTGTAGAGCCACTTAGTGGAAGTTGCTCAGGTTCACCTGCAGGGACCGGTCTGACCGGTGGTGCTCACCGGTCTGACCGGTGTGGGTCTGTAGACTCGAGGTTTGGTTTTTCCGCTGCGTTCTCGAGTCGGAAGGCTGTGTGTGTTGGTTCCTAGGTCCAGTGGCACTCCAGTGGCTACGTGGGCTTGGACAACTTGGGTAGTGAGTCGGAGACGCGTGTTGGAAGCCGTGTTCGTCTTGTTGGAGTTTTCATCTCCATCGAGAAGAATTTTTATCGGCTCCCATTCACTCCCCCCCCCCCCTCTCGGTTCGCCGTATCGGTCCTTCAAGTGGTATCGAGCCGGTTCGGGTCTTTGTTGACTCTAACCGATCTAAGATCCAAGGATGGCGTACCGGGAACGGGGTTCGGGTCCTCCACACTTCGATGGCAAGAACTACCGGATGTGGAGCAAGCGGATGGGTGCGTTCCTCCGCGGAAAGGGTCGGCGCTTTGGGATGTCACGGTGGACACGGGCTATGTCCGGCCGATGGATTTCCTTGCTCCGGGGGTCGAGGGACGGATTCGACGCCAACAATAAGGCGGTCGACTACTTGTTTCGTGCTTTGTGTCGGCCGAGTTCGATCGGGTGCACACCGAGCACTTGGCTTGTAGGATTTGGGCGGTGTTGAAGGAGGCTCATGTTGGGAACGCCCGGGTTCGAGGCACGGTTGTATGCGACCTACGGAGAGAGTACGAGAACTTCACTCATCTCCCCGGTGAGTCCATCGATGCCTTGTTTCGCAGGTTCACGGTGGTGGTGAACAACATGAGGGCCAATGTGGACGTGCTCCCGTACGATGATCATGATAGAGCGGTCAAGCTCTTACACTCTTTGGATCGTACGATATGGGGCGGAAAGTTCGAGGCCATAGTCGAGTCGGAGCGGTATGATACTCGACGGTGAACGAGCCGTTCTCGAAGCTCAAGTCGGTCGAGGTGGATAGGGGCATGATCGCCAAGCTCGAGGGACCGACCGATTCCCATAGTCTTGCCCTCGTTGGTGGTTCCAAAGGAAAGACTAACTCTAACCCATCCACCGGGATGTTCTCGTTTTCCTCTTTGATGTCTATGCCAGATGAGGAGTTTGATGACCTTGGAGAGGACGAGCTGGCGTTGTTGACGAGGCGGTTCGAGAGGCTGCACGAGAACCGCGTGAACATGAGGAGGAACACGAGGACTTCCTTCCAGTGCGGCAAGCGGGACACTTCGTCGCCGACCGCCCGAGAAGGCCGAGAACAAGGACGGCTACAAGCACAAGCCGAGGAAGAACGATGACAAGTACCGTTCGAGGCGCGACCACAAGAGCAAGCACAAGAACAAGTACAAGGACGAGCGACGATCGAGGAAGAAGGAGGGCCGAGGCAAGGCCCAAGCGATGGTTGGAGCGAGCGACGTCGACTCCAGTTCCGCGTACTCCACCTCGAGCTCGAGCGGCGGCGACGACGAGGGAGATCGCCGCAAGAACAAGAAGTCGTCCAAGAACCCGAGCGGGGTCCGAGCCGCTTCGCGAGAGACGGCCTCGCACCATGGCATTGAGCTCCGGCGGCAAGAAGAGCACACGGAGCGACTCGGACTGCGAGTCCGACGACGAGGTGCGTGATGAGCTTCCCTTCTTGCGCCGGGGAGAATGAGAGGCTTGGCTCTTTGCTTGATAACCGTGATGACATGCTTAGAGAGGCCAAGAAAATGAGGAATGAGCTTAGGGCTTCACTCGAGGATGCTAGGACTAGAGTGGGCGAGCTAGAGACACGGGTGCTTGATAGCAAGCTTGAGATTGATTCGCTTAAGGCTAGCCCTCGTTGTTTCGATGAGAATGATTGTGCTTGATTGCTCCATATTCCTTGCTGATCTTGCTTTGTTTAAGGAGAAGCATGCCTCCAAGTGTGAGGAACTAGATGTGCTTAGGGTTGAAGTGGGCGAGCTTAAGTCTAGACCTTTGCTTTGCTAGGTGCTTGCACTTCTTGCCTCGTTTTGCATGCTAAGATTGATGAGATGCATGCTTACACTAGTTCGCTCGAGGCTAAATTGAAGGAACCCATGCCTACATCTTGCTCTACTTGTGAAATGCATGCATTGAAAAATTTGGAGCTTGCACATTATGTTGATCGTTTGCAGGATGAGAATGATGATTTGAGGAAGTTGATGGGTTGGTTGTCCGGTCATGAGCCTCAGTTGAGGATGATGATCGAGGCCTTTAAGAGGCAAGATGGTGAGGGGCTTGGGGCAAACAAGGTTGGTGAGGGAAGTGGAGAGAATATCCCGGACCCACCAAAAACCCACCACAAAAATGATTTCCCACCAAAACCTAACCATCTAAGGAATCGACTAGACACAACCCCAGCTCCACCCGTGTTTCCTACACCCACAAATGACCTACAAAAGCCTATCAAGTTTGTGAGCACTTCGGGGAAAGTGTTCTTTGGGAAGGAGAGTGAGAAGGCTAGTGGTGAGAAACCGGTGGAGGGTTTGAGTGGAGAGAAACCGAGTGAACGACCACATCCCAAGCCAAAGCCTAAGCTTGTGAGGTTCCATTGTGGCTATTGTGGGAGAGATGGCCATAAGGAGGAGTTTTGCTTCAAGAGGAAGCGAGAGGAGAGAATGGAGAAGGAGTGGGCTAACAAGGACAAGTACCACCCTTCCGATGGTGTACTTGAGCCTCGTATGCGGATGCCCGGGGGCAAGGCGATTGTGAGGACGAGTTCGGGCTTGGGGAGAGAAGAAGGCTGCGGGTGGTGCGCTGCTGCCCGAGTCTCACCCGGTCGGACCGGTGTGGGGCACCGGCCGGACCGGTGCGGGCACAGACGGACGGTTCGGGTTTCGAGCTCGTACGGGTGCGAGGGTTGTTTCGGTGGTCGTGGTTCGGTGGTTGGGCCGGAAAGGGTGCGGGTGGTCGGTTGCTAGGCGTTCTCCTCCTCGTGCTCAATACGGGGATTGGAGGAGTCGTGGCGTTGAGTTGGAGAGGAAGGACGTTCCACGGGCTTTCTTGCGTGGTTTTGGTCCTCCTCCAGGCAGAGAGGGGTGGTTCCCTCAGGGAGGTTACCGTGGTGGTGTTCGTGGAGGTAGTTTTGGTAGGAGAGATGCTTTGGTCGGTGCTAACCCCACTTTCGAGCAAATGGCTCGGCACTGGTTTTCCTCCTTTGGTACTAACCCCAGTGCTGAGTCGTTTGTTCGCTCACGTGCCTATTTTTGATTTTCAGGTGGGAGACTTGAAGAACATTTGGGCGATTGACTCCGGTTGTTCGAGGCATATGACCGGGAGACAGGGGGTGGTTCTCAAGTCTCATCCCGGTGGTGACGAAGAGGTACATCACCTTTGGGGACAATGGGCGTGGGCGTGTGCTTTCGTAAGGTGAGATAAAAGTGAGTGACAAGATCACTCTGAGGCGTGTTGCTCTTGTTCAATCGCTGGGGTACAATTTGCTTTACGTGTCCCGATTGTTGGATGAGGGTTTTGAGGTGTTGTTTCGACCAGGTGGTTCTCGGATTGTGGACTCTCGAGGGGACCTTGTTTGTATGGTCGTTCCCGAGGGTCAAGTGTTTCGTGCTGATTTTTCTCAGTCTTCGGGTGTGGAGAGTTGTTTCTTGGCTGGTTCTTCGAGTGAGTTGTGGAGGTGGCATAGGAAGTTGGGTCACTTGAGCTTTGACCTTTTTGTCTCGCTTGAGTAAACTCAATTTGGTCCGAGGATTGCCACGGTTGAGGCTTGAGAAAGAGTTGGTTTGTGCTCCGTGTAGGCATGCCAAGATGGTGGCCTCTTCTCACCCGCCTCTCACCGATGTGATGACTGAGCGTCCATGCGAGCTGCTCCATATGGACCTTGTTGGCCCAGCTCGTGTGCGATCTGCGGGTGGAAAGTGGTATGTTCTTGTTGTGGTGGACGACTATTCTCGGTATGCGTGGGTGTTCTTTCTCGAGGAGAAGGGGGAGACGTTTGGTTTTGTTCGAGATCTAGTCTTGAGGTTGAGGAACGAGAGGCACGGAGATGCCATACGAGCTATCCGCAGTGATAATGGCTCGGAATTCAGGAACTCTCGTTTTGAAACCTTTTGTCATGACTTGGGTCTTGAGCACCGAGTTTTCGAGTCCGTATACGCCTCCCCGGAATGGTGTTGTGGAAAGGAAGAACGAGACCCCGTGCGAGATGGCTCGGACGATGCTTGATGAGCATAGGACTCCGAGGAGGTATTGGGGCGAGGCGGTGAATACCGCATGCTATGTGTCGAACGGGATATACCTCGGGGTGCACAAGAAGAAGACATGCTATGAGTTGATGCATGGCCGCACACCCAAGGTGAGTCACTTCCATGTCTTTGGTTGCAAGTGTTTCATTCTAAAGAAAGGCGGGGAAGTTGGATAAGTTTGAGGCTAGGTCTGTCGATGGCATTTTCTTTGGTTATGCATCTCATTCTAGAGCATATCGTGTGCTCAATCTTGAAACTAACCAAATCGTGGAGACTTGCGAGGTAACCTTCGACGAGACAGAGCCACGTAGTCAGCTTGTCTTTGAGTGTGCAGGTGATGATGAGCTTGGCGAGGAGATCTTTCAGGAGGAGGAGCATGAACATGGAGATGATGAGGATGGCGGTGCGGTGCCCCCGGCTGAACATGTACCCACTACTTCGACGACGATGATGGATGGACCCTCTGCTACACCTACGACGACAAATCAAGAACGAGGAGAAGCTGATGTTGAGGGGGAGGTAGCTTCGAGGCGAGAACCTCCCCGGCGAGTTCAAGTGGATCATCCAGCTTCGAGGATCATCGGCGACATGAATGAACGCACTACACGGTCGAGGGTTCGAAACAATTCCCATTTTGCTCATGCTGCATTTGTTGCTTCTTTCGAGCCCAAAGACATTGGACACGCACTATCCGATCACAATTGGGTTAACTCGATGCATGAGGAGTTGGAGAACTTTGAGAGGAATCGGTGTGGGAGTTGGTTGACCCTCCCCCCAGGGTGTAAGCCGATTGGTACAAAGTGGGTGTGGAAAAACAAAGAGGGAGAGAAGGGTGAGGTTGTGAGGAACAAGTCAAGACTTGTTGCTCAGGGGTTCAGTCAGAAGGAGGGGATCGACTACGAGGAGACCTTTGCTCCCGTAGCCCGTTTGGAGGCGATTAGGATCCTTCTAGCCTTTTCTGTGGCTAAAGGGTTCAAGTTGCACCAAATGGATGTGAAGAGTGCTTTTCTGAATGGAGTGTTGAAGGAAGAAGTGTATGTGAGGCAGCCTCCGGGGTTTGAGAGTGAGAAGTACCCCCACCGGGTGTACAAGTTGAGGAAGGCGTTGTATGGGTTGAAGCAGGCGCCTAGAGCTTGGTATGGCAGGTTGAGGGGGTTCTTGTTTGAGAGAGGTTTTGAGATGGGGAAGGTCGATCGGACCTTGTTTTTGCCGAGGCGGCAGAGATATCCTGATTGTGCAGGTGTACGTGGATGATATTGTCTTTGGTGGCTCGTCTAATTCTCTTGTTGTAAGGTTTGCAGATGATATGAGCAGGGAGTTCGAGATGAGCATGATGGGTGAGTTGCAGTTCTTCCTTTGGCTACAAATCAAGCAATCAAAGGAAGGAACATTTGTACACCAGGCTAAGTACACCAAGGACATTGTGAGGAAGTTCAAGATGGAGGACTCCAAGGCTATGACGACGCCGATGAGTACGACTACGGCTCTTGATGCGGACGAGGAAGGTGAACACGTGGACCAGAAGGAGTACCGGAGCATGGTCGGGTCACTCCTCTACTTGACGGTGACGAGGCCGGACATACAGTTCTCGGTGTGTCTGTGCGCTCGTTTTCAAGCGTCTCCGAGGACTTCGCATCGGCAAGCGGTGAAGCGAATTTTTAGGTACTTGCGTCACACTCCCGACTTCGGCCTTTGGTACTCCGCGTCCTCTTCTTTGGCGCTTCATGGTTTTTCAGACGCGGATTTTGCAGGGTGTCGGTTGGATAGAAAGTCCACTTCGGGACTTGCCGAGCTTTTGGGTTCTTCTTTGGTGTCTTGGTCTTCCCGCAAGCAGTCGAGTGTTGCTCAATCCACGACCGAGGCCGAGTATGTTGCCGCTCGCTAGTTGTTGCTCTCGGCTCCTTTGGATCACCTACACCATGAGTGACTTTGGTGAGGAGTATACCCATGTCCCACTTCAATGTGATAGCACCGGTGCCATAAGCGTTGCAAAGAACCCGGTGCTCCATTCCAAAACCAAGCACATAGAAGTGAGGTATCATTTTCTGAGAGACAATGTTGAGAAAGGAAAGATAGCTTTGATCCATGTACCCACACATGACCAACTAGCCGATATTTTCACCAAACCCCTAGATCAAGCCACTTTCACTCGTTTGCGGGGGGAACTTGGTGTGTGTTTGATTTCTTGAGTTGGGTGTGTGGGAGCTCTCTTTTACCGGTGGTGTCGAGCCCGTTTTGCCTCCCCTCGAGGAGCCGGTTTGTAGCATATGTATAGCTTTTCATTTATGCATTTCTTGCATTTTGGCATGGCATATGTAACATGATGTATAGGCATCCTTGTATCTTAGATTGCATGCATTTTGTATCATATGCATTGGTTAGGAAAAGCTTCTCTCATATACATTGTTCACCATGGAATGAGATATATGTCTTTGTGAGCTTGTTTGGTATGCTACGGTTAGTATGGCTTAGCTCTTGATGATCTTGTTGAATAATCCATGGTTGATAGCTATGTTTTTGAAAAATGTCACATGTATGCTCTCTCATGTGTAAATGCCTTTACATGCTCTTGACATGTTTGTGTGGCCTTGCTATGCTTAATTTGTGGGTGGATAACTAGTTTATTGATAATATGGGGCCAAAGGCTCATTTGCCATCATAAATGTTTAGCCCTCTTGACTTATCTTGTGGAGGAGCATAAGTTCCTTTTTGTCGCAAAGACATTTCATGTACCATTTACAAATCTGAAAATGAAATAAAAAATGCTTGGACAATATGCTCCCATGTCATATGTGCTGAATTTAATTTGCTTTGGGTGCTAAACCGTTGCATGATGCCTACCAATGAGAAGTCTCATACATAGAAGTAGGCACATGGCTCGGTGGCTTTGACATGACATGAGGTGCTTGTGGGTGTTTGTGATGGTCTTATGATTAGAATGGCTGTCCTAGCATGAAGTTTGTGTGGTTTTGCCATTTTGATATGTTTTGGTCATGTTTAGGATTTTGCTCATGAGAGGCAAGTTTTTCGCAAAATTGCCAAAATTCATCTTAGCTTCGTCCAATGGTTGTGAAACTTGGTGATCATGTAGTTGAGATCGATACGAAGCCGTAGGGTATCTAACTTGCTCATTTGGACATGTGTAGCATCCTATGTTGAATTTTATATATTTGAGAAGCTCTAGGTTGAAAGTTTTGCATTTTTGGCTTGATTCATGCATTGTCAACAAGGGGGGGAAGTTTGAGCTTGAAATGGCTTGTTGGGCGCGTTTAGAAGGTTTTCAGGTGGTTTCGAGCCATTTCTGGGCTCTGTTGTACACCGGTCTGACCGGTGATGAGCACTGGTCTGACCGGTGTGAGTGCTGGTCCTGTACATATGTTAGGCACCGGTCTGACCGGTGGTGATGACCGGTCTGACCGGTGTAAGCTGAAAGTGCTTCGGTACCGTCCCGTTTCATGTGGTTTCTTGCATGCATTCGTCCAGGGGGAGTTGCATTGGTTCAGGGGGAGCTTGCATGTGTGCAGGGGGAGCTCTTTGTGGTGTTCGAGCTTTGTTTCGGTGGTTTGCGCTCTTTGCTTGAGCTTTTCTTTGTCTCGGATGTGTCGAGCCGTTGCCCTTGCCTAAGGGGTCCGAGACTTGTCTTCTTCAAGTGATCTCGCTCTTTGCCTTTGTTTGGCTTTCGATCGCTTGTTGGAGTTTCTTTTTGTTTATTTCTTTTTATTTTCTTTTCTCTCTTGTTACTTCCGTGTGGGTGTTGTCAATGCACTCATCAAGGGGGAGATTGAGGACCATGTGTGGTTCGAGGACCGGTGGATGGTCGCTTCCTTGTGTGATGAGTGATTGACAACGTTGTGTGGACTGATTCTTGGCTAAGTATTGCAGGTGCGGGTTGCGGCTTGACTCGTGTTGGTGCGGGTGAAGAACAAGCGCGAAAGGTCGTCGCCGGTGAGGCCTCCGGGTGTGGAGAAGACAAGTAGGCTTCGTTCGAGGGACCCGGTGGCCGGCGGGGGTCAAGTGCGGACCGCATGGTGGCATGAACGGCAAGATGAAGTCGTGGACGGTTTCTTGGTTGAGCCTCAAAACCAAGGTCGAGCCGGGACTACGTGGGAGCCAAGTCATGAGTGGAGATTGGCGGAGGCTACACCGAGTTCGCGGGGTTTCCGGTGGTTCACCGAAAAACCACCGGGTTCCTTGGTTGATCCACAAAGCCAAGACCGGAGAACCGAAGACGGAGGTGCGGCGAAGCACCGGACCGGTCCGACCGGTGGGTCCGACCGGTCCGACCGGTGGGGACCGGGTCCGACCGGTGAGGAGCACCGGTCGACCGGTGTGCGACGACGCGGTCCCGAATCTTCGAAGCGGAGGACACGCGTCGGGATCGCATGGCTTGCGTCGAGGCTACGCGGGTGCGGTCGCCGGGCATCCGTCCGATGGTGAAGACATCAAGAATTCCAAATCCGCCCTTGAGGGGCTTGTATCCCTAGTTAGTAGAGAGGGGCATTTTAGACATTCGGTTGCCGCCTATATAACCCAAGAGGTGAGAGGATGGCAGCCAACTCTTGGAACCCTAGCTCATTAGTTTTCCTATTTTCCACCTATTTTCCTTAGGTTTTCTCTAGGACTAGAAAGAGAGCTTCACGGAGAGATCTTGTAGAGAGGGATGGATGATCGGGCGGCTTGCTAGACCTTGTACGAACCTTTGTTTCATGTATAGATGATTCGGCGTGGTTCCTCAAGGTTTGGATGTGTTTTCCCCGGTTGTTCTTGGTGGTGATTTTCGGAGCCCTCTCTTCGTGATTTCTTTGGGGTGTTTTCGGGGCTTTTCTCTTGGGGATTTGATGGGGGAAATTTGTGGGAACCCTTCGTGGTTCTTTGGGCTGTGATTCCCCTCCCAAATCCGTGAGTAAAAGTGCTCGATTTTGGGGGTTTCTTGAGTTCGTGGGTTGAAGGTGCTTTCGGCGGGATTTCTTCGATTCCTCCTTTTTGGACGAGATTTGGTGGGATTAAACTTGGCTATGGACTCCTCATGAGGTGTTCCTGATATCCCCAAAGTCTTGTTCAAGTCCGTGGAGTGATTCGGGAGATCGAGATTTGGATTTGGGGGAGTTGACCCGCGGGTCTTTGTTCATCCCGAGCTGCCCAGGCTACACCGGTCTGACCGGTGCTCTTGACCGGTCTGACCGGTGCAACCCTCTATGGGATTTTGCTCGGGTGAACGTCTTGGTGTGTTCGCTGTTGTCCCGTGGTGCTTGTTGTTTCGAGTTTGGGTCCGTTTGGTGGTCGGTTGGCCCGTTTGGTGTCTTGGGGGCTTTCGTGGTGCCATCGGTCGACCGGTGTGTCTCACCGGTCGACCGGTGTAGAGCCACTTAGTGGAAGTTGCTCGGGTTCACTGCGGGGACCGGTCTGACCGGTGGTGCTCACCGGTCTGACCGGTGTGGGTCTGTAGACTCGAGGTTTGGTTTTTCCGCTGCGTTCTCGAGTCGGAAGGCTGTGTGTGTTGGTTCCTAGGTCCAGTGGCACTCCAGTGGCTACGTGGGCTTGGACAACTTGGGTAGTGAGTCGGAGACGCGTGTTGGAAGCCGTGTTCGTCTTGTTGGAGTTTTCATCTCCATCGAGAAGAATTTTTATCGGCTCCCATTCACTCCCCCCCTCTCTGGTTCGCCGTATCGGTCCTTCAATGGTGACATCAAGTTGAAATACATACTGAAAATAAACAAACATGCTTGCTGAAAATTAAATAAAAACAGAAAATACTACGCAAACACACATAAGCAAAAGCTGAAAATTACAGAGAAAAAGAAAAGAAAAGAAAACTAAAGTTCCTAAATCTTCTAGTCCTCCGCCGGTGGTTGATGTTGATAGTCTTGATAATAATACCCTTGCTCATAATATGGTTGGACGCTTCCTCCGTCGAATTGATTTGGCTCCACAAGGTGAAGGCGTCCAAGTTCAAAGGCAATATTTGCGTTGCCTTCACCGAGTTGGGCTGCGTTAGATTGGATGGCTGCGATGTTTTGAGCATTTCTTGCAGCATACCCTCCAATAATGGCCATGCTTTGTTGTGGTTGGGGATGATGAGCGTAGGACTCCGCGAAGTTAGCGTTGGGCACAACATAATTTTGTGGGGGGTACCGGTGCACCACCCCCCCATGCTTGTTGTTGTGACCCTCCGTAATAGCTTGGCGGAGGAGGAACTCCGCCGAATGGTTGCACATTGGGTTGTGCTCCACTCGCTTGTGCGGAGGATGTTCCCTCCTCTACGATTCTTCCTCTTTTGTTCTTCCTTGCAGGGACAAGTAGTCCCTCTTCCAACCAATCTTCCCTTCCTTCGGTGAAAAGCCTAAGCCTCTCATTCGGAAGGGGTAGGTTCACTATGGCCAACCGATAACCTCCTCTCTCATCTCCACTAATGTACTTGCCTTGCCGCAAGTACTCAAAACCGAGAGAGGTACCACGCAAAAGGTGAGCGGGGTTTCTTGCGATCCCCGGCCGCAAGGAAAAGGCCAACATGGAGAGGTAACACCCCGAACCAATATTACCCGCCCCCGATGTTGCTTCACAACACCAACGGTTGATCATGAGGTAAGAGGGGTCAATTGGCTGCCTGGCAATCAAAGCCGAGTATAGCCAATTCAACTCCGTGTCGGTCACCTTTGTTTCCTTCATCCTCCCCAATACCCTCTTGCACATCCAAGAGTGAAATATCCGGATAATGGGGTTGCGGATGCAATTGCGTTGTTGATGGGCTTCTCCGGAGATCATGTTCCAAAATCCCGCCAACGTGCCGGGTGGCACGTCAACTTTCTCCGGAGCTCCCTTGTGGAATCCAAGCAGCTCCCTAATGTGCTCGTAGGGAACCACTTGCTCGATTCCCTCCAAGCGGAATGACAAGCTTTGCACCCCATCATCATCAACGATGGGTGCAATAGTCATCAAAATTTCCAAGGCGTAACCCAAATGGGTGTCCACCGATATTCCGTTGGAGAACTGCACCCATCCGAGGTGCCCCAACATGTAGTATATGTCGGTGCAAAAACCCAAGGTGTAGAGTGCTTGGTCGTCGAACTCGACGTTCGGCACAAGCCTCTTCTCAAGATTGGCGAGCCTCTCCTCCTCCTCCGCCGACAAGATGATGAAGTCGTACGAAGATTGTGTCGGGGTGTAAGGAGGTGGTGCGGTTGAGCGGGTCGATCGTCGTGGTGGCGCGGGCTGCTCCTCCGTGTGCCCACGAGGTTCGGTGAACCTCATGGAAGTGCTTCTCGCAGCTCTCATACCACCAAGGAGGAGAGCGTCGTTCCTCCTCGGTGGTGTCGTATCCGTCTCCATGCTCCGGGGAGACTCGGAAACAGAGTGCCTCCTCGAAGACGTGGTTGATGATGGCTTGGACGACGACGAACTCTTCTTCTTGGAGAAGAGACTTGTGGTCTTCTTCCACATGGTTGCTGCACTCTTTCTTCAACTAAAATTCCGGGTTGCAACCGGTAAACTAGGCACTTAAACTCTTTGCTTCGGATGTGGACTTTGAGTGGATTAAGGATGTGGATTTTTCTTGAGCTATCAAGCTTGGGATGGTTGGCTAAGTCTACGGAGGTTCTGAGCACACAAACTTGAACACACAAACAAGGGAAGGAGAGGGAAGCTTGCACGTAGAAAACGGGCGCCGGGGGGCTCCTTATATAGGGCGGCGGGCCGGCCGGCCCGGGCCGGCCGGCCGGGGCTCCTCCGGCTCCTCCTCGGCGCGTCTTTCTCCCGGCCACGATCATTTCGCCTCGCAACTTTCCCCGCCCGCGTGCTCCATGAGTTGCACCGCCCAAACGCTCTCGTCCACTCCTTTTCTTGAATTATTGGTCCTCCCACTTGATGCTCCATGCTTTGGGTCATGTCCATGCTCCCTAGCTCCACTTGCTTCACATGCCACCATGAAAATCCTGCAAAGTTGATGCTTGCTGCCCACCATGCTTGTCCTTTGCATGTGGAATTGGTGAAAGTTGATAAAAGGGAATCCAATGGTGCATGCATGATTAATTCAAACTTGATTGCCTCCATTTAGGTGTGTTTAAGGTTAAGCACTCCTCTAATTCGAAATTTAAAATATTTTTTAGAGCCATGCAAGAGCTCAAACAAAATTTTAGAGAAGTTTTTAAACCATTAAAAACAAATGTAAGTCGAAAATATTTTTCGACTACGTCGATTTCGGTCTCACCGGTAAAGTTTGCTTTCATTGGTTGAGAGCGAACGTTTTCCCGGCTTGATCATGGGGGCATAGGTTTAGGTTCTAATTTTGGCTAAATAAGATAGATTTTGAATAAAACAAAATTAGAATGGGCTTAGAAAAATTCTAATCCTAGAGAAACCAAGGAATAAGATTTTTAAAACCAACCAAAAGCTTTGATTTCTAGGTTCACGCGAGTCCTACCACGTGCTGAATTTTTATAACACTTGAATATAATTCGTGGCTCTACTCGTGTGGTTTTAGCATGAAAAATAAGCCAACCTCAGCACCATAATGAGGGTGAAAGGTTGAGTTAAGGTTCTGAAATTATTTGGTTGAGGGGTTTCTCGAAAAGAAAAGAATCAAACAAGCACATAGGAGGGTTCATGCAAAGGGTTTATGATAAAGCAAACATTCAATCAAGAATTATGTCTCTAATATTGTTCAACCACTTCTAAGTCTAATGTCTTTGCGTAATAAAACTTCAAAAACTAAATTATTAAAAATACTCGAAAAACCTGGAATCGGGTTATCCTCCCGGTAGCTTATTCTTGACTCGACGAAACGGGTTGCCTCCCGCCTAGCGCTTCGTTTATAGTCTATAGCTAGACTTCTTCACTTGATTACTCCGGATCAACGCTCTTTGCGGGCGTTGCAATCTTGGGTACCCACTTCCGCACCATCTTGGGCGCGGGCTTGACTTCCGGCTTAGTTGGCTTAGTCATTTTTTTTGGTCTTCACGGGCGGCTTCTCTTCCTTTGTCTTGACGGATGCAACACCTTCTTTGATTTTCGTTACGTTCATTTTTTTCGGCTCCTTCTTCTTTTTCAGCCCCTCCGTTTGTTTTGGTTCTCCCTTCACTCCAATCATGTTGCATGCCTCAATCCTTGGACGGAACTTGAAGGAACTCCTTTCTCCGTTGATATCGAACATGATCTCCCCCTTGCCAACATCAATTGTAGCTCCCACGGTCTTGAGGAACGGCCTCCCTAGGATGAGCGGCGGCTTCTCCCTCTCTCCCATCTCGAGCACAACGAAGTCGACGCGGATGAAGTGGTGTCCAATCTTCACGGGTACATCTTCAGCAATGCCCAAGGGATAGCGAATGGAGTTGTCACCCAACTCCAAACATATTCCCGTAGGCTCCATCGGTAGGCGTAGCTTCTCGAACACATCCCTCGGCATGACACTCACACTAGCTCCAAGGTCGCATAACGCCTTCTCGAAGTTGAAAGAACCAACCGAACATGGAATTGTAGGGCACCCGGGGTCTTTTTGCTTCTCTAGCCCATAAGCAATAGCCGCACTACACTCCTCGGACATCTTGACATGATCTACCCCGAGTGTTGCTATCTCATATTTATTTGCAAGTATGTCTTTAAAGTAACGAGAATATGTAGGTACTTGTAGGGCATCTAGTAATGGCATGTTGATGCTAAGTCTACGCACAACTTCCACAAACTTCTCAAAGTGGTTGTCAAGTTTACCTCGGAAGTAGCGTGGCTTGAGTTGCGGTATCCTCGTGTCATCCTCCGGCATCTCGAATTCGGGTTCCTCGGTGACGATCTCCGTAACCTTCTCTTTAGCAGCTCCTTCCACCTCGGTGGATGGTTTAAACTTCCTTGCTCCCGCGGAACATTCCGGATCTTCGGTCTCCTTCCCCGAACGTGTTTGAATGGCCTTTGCCGATTCGGGACATTTGGGTTGTCCCGGAAGCTTCCCTTCATCATTAGTGAGGCGCCCCGCAAGTTGTCCAACTTGCGTCTCGAGCATCTTCATCATGTTGAGCACTTGATGATTGGAACTTCCGACCTCCGTCACTTTGCTATCGATGTTCTCCAACACCTTGTCTATGGTCTTGAACTTGGTGACGGTGTCCTTGTTGATCTTAGCTTGCTCATCCATGAACTCCTTTAATTGTATCCGAAGTGGAACCGCGTTAGGAATAGATGAGCTTGCATTAAATTGAGGCCTACCTTGCCCGTAGCGGAAGTTCGGCAATTCTCCCTTCCTCATGTAGTCGAGCACTTTGGCTTCCTCCGGACAATCCTTGCGGACATGGCCATACTCTCCACATTCTTCGCATGTGGACCTTGCTTCGGCGGCCTTCAAGTCTCGAGCCTCTTTCTTTTCCATCTCCATCTTCTCCAACCTCCTCATGAGCGAGTCGATCTTGCCCTCAAGTATGTCTTCCTTCTCCACTTGCAAGACTCCTTTGACGTTCCCCATGGGTTGAGCAGGGTGTAGGCGCCGGATGACGCCCACGTGTCATTATCCGCGACCTTCTTGAATAGCGTGAAAGCTTCCGTCGGTGTAAGCTCGATGATAGATCCTCCCGCCGATGCATCGATGATCGTCCTTGACGCCATGGTGAGTCCTTGATAGAACTTTTGCACGAGGTCTTCTTTCGGGAACTTGTGATGTGGAACCGCCCGGTGTACTCGTTGAAGCGCTCGAATGCCTCCGAGATAGTTTCGTAGGATATTGAACAAAGGTGGCAATCTTATTACGCAAGCTTTGAGTTTTACCCGGTGAGTAGTATTCCTTCATGAAAGCCTTCATCAACGTGTTCCAATTTTGCACCGTCTCCGCCGGTTGAGAGTGGAACCATTGCAAAGCCTTCCCGAGTAGTGAAAACGGAAAAAGCCTTGCCCTCATTTGATCTTGAGTCACCCCATCCATGTTGAAAGTCTGACATAGTTGAATGAATGCTTGGAGGTGAAGGTTCGGATCCTCTTTGCCGGTGAAGGGTGAATGTTGCACCATGCGGATTGTTGAGGTCTTGATCTCGAACGGTCTTCCGATCTCCTCGAGGTTCAAGATTGGTAGGTCGATGATGTCTGGGGTGCATAGCTCCCCAATCTTGCGTTCTTCCGGTGGTTGGTCGCCCATTGGTGGAAGTCGATTCTCCCGCGGACTTTGAGGTGGTGAATTCTTCGGAGATTCCTGCGATCCTTTGTCTTCCGACTCCGAATCTACAAAATCCAGCTTTTTAGCTTGATGTGCTTCGCGTCTCCTTAGCCTGTAAAGTTTTTCTGGATCATCCACAAAATTATTGGGTTTGTTGGAGAGGTAGCCGTCCATCTCCTGTTAGGGTTAGCAATAAACAAAGTATGCAAAAAAAAAACTAGAAAACAAAACAAATCTATAAAGACTAGAGTTAGACAAACTAGATTAGATGTATTTTGAGGATGATCGAAATTTAATAGATGCAAAAATAAAACAAAATCAGTACTGAAAATTAAAAAAAAAGCGATAAAAAATCAAATCTTGATCACTTGCTCCCCGGCAACGGCGCCAGAAAAAGGGGCTTGTTGACGGTTAATAATTGTATCAAAGTTCGTTCGTGACTCGCAAGCGTACAAGTCTCCCGTCGTAGTCAAGGGACCCTTCTTCCCTCGAGTGGTGAACCCAAGGTATCGAATCCGTGGAACAAATGTGTGACGCAAGACTTAATCTATTAAAGCCAAATAACTGCAATCTTCAATAAAGAACCTAATGCATCTAAGTAAAAGACACAAAACAGATCTAATCTACTAAAAACCGGAGAAAACAAAGTAAGATTGGGTAGATAAACCGATCTAGAGGGATCGAGGTAAGCCTTTTGTTGAAGTTCCAAGCAAAAGAAGAAGTAGCAAATCGAATCTTAATAAAAGCCTCTTTAAATCGTGGTTTCCCGTCCAAATCCGAAAACATCCGCCTTTCGAGACCCCCGTTCTGTCACAACGTATCCCTATTCATGCGGGGAGCTTAGGGCGAGTCAAAAGACAAGTCGAGATTCTTTCGGAAGATCCGGCGTGTACCTCTAGCCACCGCGGCTACAAGAACACCCTATGTAATCTATCTCGAGAATAGAATTGAAATAAGCAAAGCCGGTCGAAAAACGAAATCTTCGAGGAAACACTTGATCGGCGGGAAAAGATTCAACTTGATAATTCAACTATAACAATGATACATACACAAGATCACCACCGGGATCCTTCCTTGATCTTGCTTCTAGCTCCGGGAACTCCGACGTGGTCTTCCGTGCAAGGTTCCCACGTCGGCTAGGGAAACCCTAGTCAACTAGCTCGACCCTCTCCTCTCCTAGATGGTGTCCCTCTCTTCTCTGCTTCTCGGCGGCCGAAGACGAAATCTCCTCTGCGTGGCTCTCGGTCAGGGGACTATAAATAGCCCGATTGGCGGCTAGGGCAAAGGAGGACGAATTTGGGCCCTAAATGGGCCTGGGCCGACCGGACTGGGCCGGCCGGCCTGGGCCCATTTAGGCCCAGCCCGCGGGCTCCTTTGCCCGAGGTCGGTTCCCTTGCTTCCTGGATGCTTCCCCCTTCTGCATGTAGGTCCATGTCGTCGGTTTCTCTCCGAATTGGACTCAACTCCTTGTCTTGCAAGATTCAGCACTTTTCTGGTCAGGTCCCTGGAGTCTGTCGTCTTCTCGGATCAAGTCCCCGGCTTCTTGGAGTTAATTTTGCTTCATTGCATGACTTATTCAGGGCTTCAAGGTCTTGTCATGAGGTGCTTGATGAACTTATCCCGAAAGTCTAGCATTCAACACTAAATCCCTGCATAAACATTAAACTCCAAAACCGACATGCACACGTGAACTTGTTATACCACGGGGGTTAGTACCAATGGATAAGGTATAAAACTCATGCCAACACCGAAGGTAAACTCATGGCTAGGTTGACGGATTTTCACCGTCAACAGTCTTGGCCTTTGGTATTCTTCCTCCTCGAATCTTTCTCTTCATGGTTTTTCCGATGCGGATTTTGCTGGTTGTCGAGTCGAGAGGAAGTCTACTTCTGGTACTTGCCAGTTTCTTGGGTCTTCGTTGGTTTCATGGTCTTCCCGCAAGCAGTCTAGTGTAGCTCAGTCTACCACCGAGGCAGAGTATGTACCGGCCCGCGAGTTCTTTGTTCCCACTTTGTTATGGATTTCATACACTTTGAGAATCTTTGGTGAGGAGTGCACCCAGATCCCACTTCTTTGTGATAACACCAGTGCCATAAGCGTAGCGAAAAATCCTGTGCTTCACTCCAGAACCGAACATATAGAGGTGAGATACCATTTCTTGAGAGACAATGTGGAGAAAGGGACCATTGTGTTCAGCCATATCCCTACCCAAGATCAGCTTGCAGACATTTTCACAAAGCCTCTCGACCAAGCTACATTTGTGCGCTTGCGGGGGGAACTTGGGGTTTGTTGCCCTTTCTAGTTGATTCTTGGGGGATTTCCTTTTTGTACCATATGTATCATACCATGTTTACTTTGATGTATATACATGCTTTGCTTGATGTATAAACCATGGTAGGATAGCCATCGTGTTATATATCATATTGCATTTGTATCATATTGCATTTTAGGATGATGAGCTTCTTTTATATGCCTTATTTGAGTCTCTTTGGCTATTTGTGAGATATTGGTCATATGTGTGGAGAAATGGCTATGTGAGGCTATGCTCTTGGAATATTTGAGATATATATATTGTGAGATAGCCCTTTTTGACTCAAATGCTAATCTTGACTAAATTTGATGAAATGTGCTCCACTCATGTGTAGTACTGTATCCATGTCACGTTTTGGTCTAAATGTGCTTTCTATGCTTAGATTGTGCTTGGATGTCTTCTTCTTGCATTTGGGCCAAAGGCCGAATATCATTGTGAATGTTTAGCCTATGTTGCATTCATGGGGCAGCATAAGCTTCTTTTTGCCGCAAAGGCACTTCATGTACCATGAAATGAATTAATCTTGAAAAGAAGTGTGTATGCTTGAAAAATGCTCTACCCACCATGTTTATGCTTAAAATGTCTTATCTTTCACACATGGGTGCCAAACATGTTGCATGATGTTCACCAGTGGAGAAGTCTCCCCGAAGTGGACACATGGCTCATGAGCTTTAACATGACATGCTTTGCTTTATGGGTGTTTGCAATGATCTTTTGTTGAGAATTGGATATCCTTGTATGATCTCTGGATGATATGCATGTTTTTGGCACGAATATGACATGGATAGGCTTTTACTTTTGAAGTGAGCCATCTTTTGATATAATTCTTCAAATCTGAAAATTTGCTTTGTCACATGCCTATATTTCCATATATTACTTGTGGCAATGCTTTGACTATGTTATGATCCATATATGTGCTCTTTGTCTCATTTCTAGCCTTTGTCACTAAATTTGGCCTATTTGAGAAGCTCATGTACATGTTTATATGCTGTGTTTTGCATTTCTGCATTTTCACCTTGATTCATACATTGTCAACAAGAGGAAGAAGAGGTGAGCTTAATGAAAATTCAGAAGAGGTGAGCTAAAATTTGGAAGTTTGCATCCACATGTTCAGGGGGAGCTTGCATTTGTTCAGGGGGAGCTTTCTTGTTGTTTTCGGTGTGGAGTTTGTGCTTTGCTTGGCTTGTGACCTTTCTTTGCCTTTGTTCGGTTTTGGTCATGAGTTGCGCTTCTTTGTTTTTCTTTCTTCTTACTTTCTTTCTCTGAATTTCATTTTGCATTATGTGTTGTCAATGCACTCATCAAGGGGGAGATTGAGGACCAGGAGCGTCCTGGTGGTCAATGGATGACCGCTCCTCAGTGATGAGTGATTGACAACGTGTGTTGGACTGACTCTTGGCTCAGTGCGCAGGTGTAGGCTGCAGCCTAGTTCGTGTTGTTGTAGGTGAAGAACGGGTGCGAAAGGTCTTCAGCCTTAAGGGGCCTCCGGGAGATGGAGAGACAAGTAGGCTCGGTTCGAGGGACCCGGTGGACGGCGGGACTAGGTGCGGGCCACATGGTGGCGAGACGAGCAAGACGAAGTCATGGACGATCGAGCCGGTGCACGGTGGCGGTCGAGTCAAGAGGCTTGGCGGGAGGCCGGACCAAGCACGCGGGGTTTGGTGGTTTGCCCACAAAACCATCGGAGGACGGTTTCTTAGTTTGGGCCTCAAAACCAAGTCCGAAGACCCAACACGACGGAGACGGGATCCGGGCGTGTCGGGAAGCTTCGAAGCGGAGGACACGCGGCGGGATCGCATGGCTTGTGTCGGGAGGACGCGGGGTGCGGCGAAGGCGTGGCCATCCGATGGCAAGACCCACAAACATTACATAAGTGCCCCTGTGTGGGTTGTATCGCCAGTAGTTGAGTTAGGGGTAGTCGAGTCATTTTCCACACCGGTGGGACCCGATATATAAGCCATGAGTGTGTGTGGATGGCTCTCTCTCTCTGGGACTTAGGGTTTCATTTCTCCCTCCCATTTTCTCATTTTTGTAGCTATTTTTCTTCTCCATTTTCTCTAGGCTAGCATGAGAGCTTCATGTGAGATTTGTTGAGAGGGATGGATGCTAGGGCGGCATGCTAGACCTTGTGAATCTTTCCTGGTTTGTATAGAAGATTCGGCGTTGTGTTTTTCGTGGTCGTTTTCGTGCTTGTTTCTGGTGCTTTTGTTCTCGGTGTGATTCCACGGATTTGAGTGGGTTTCTCCCCAGATTTCTTTGAGGGAAACATGGATGGATGTCTCGTGCATCTTTGTGATTGATCTTGTGCTCTCAAACGCCGGGAAACCACTTCGATTCAAGGATCTTCGTTCGGTGCTCTAGCTTTTGGTGGTGCTCAAAGGATTCGCGATTCCCGGTGATTTAGGGAGTTAGGAGGCAAGATTTTTGGGGCTATAGCATCCTTGTGTGACGCTTTTCAAGTCCCCAAACCCTTGTCTCCATAGCTTCTACCGTTTGGGAAATCCGATGATGATTTGGGGGAGTTGACCTTCGAGGTCGGGCTGTTTTCTGTTCTGTCCGTGAGGCGCGGACGGTCCGCGTGGGGCCGGCGGACGGTCCGCGAGGAGAGTGTTCTTCCCGTGTTCTGCGTGTTCTTGCTTGGTTTCGTTTTCGATCCGTCGTGGCTTTGAGTTTTCGTTGGGCAAGGTTTCGGACAGTCCGCAGCAGCGGGCGGACGGTCCGCGGGTGCCTAGCGGACAGTCCGCGTGCTCCCCGCGGACGATCCGTTATTTGGGGTCGTCTCTGGAGGTTCTGTTTGCTTTTTCGGACGGTCCGTGGCGCAGGGCCGAACAGTCCGCGGTGTGTGTGTGGACAGTCCGCGGCAGTAGGCCGGACGGTCCGCGTGGCCCGTGCGAACGGTCCGCCCCACCTAGCCGGACGGTCCGCCAGAGCCTGAGTGCTTTGTTCCTTGGTTCGATTCCTCCCTTCCTTCTTTTGTGCTTCCGCGTGTGCTTCAAGGAATCGTTGCTAAGACTAGAGGTTGATCCATAACCTCGTTGGCTTGGCGATTGGTGTGTGATTCGATCCATCGCTTGTGTGTGACCGAGATTTGACAAGGGTATAGGCCGGGTCCTTTGAGAAGAATTTTTACCGGCTCCTATTCACTCCCCCCCCCTCTCTAGTCGCCATCTGATCCTTCATAAGAGCATGAGGATGTTCATGGACTACCGCTCGCTAAACTAGGTTACTATCAAAAACAAGTACCCTCTCCCCAGAATAGATGATCTGTTTGACCAGTTGAAAGGAGCCAAGTATTTTTCAAAGGTGGATCTAAGGTCAGGGTACCACCAACTCAAGATTAGGGAAAGTGACATCCCTAAGACCGCCTTTGTCACCCGTTATGGGCAGTATGAGTTCACAGTGATGTCCTTTGGACTCACCAACGCACCAGCATATTTTATGAACCTCATGAATAAGGTGTTCATGGAAGAGCTAGACAAGATTGTCGTAGTCTTCATTGACGACATACTTGTTTACTCCAAGAGTGTGGAGGAACATGAGCAGCATCTTCGAGTAGTGCTGGTGAAATCGAGGGCACACAAGTTGTACACCAAGTTCAGCAAGTGTGAGTTCTGGCTAGAGAAAATATCTTTCCTTGGGCATATTCTGACTGCGGAAGGAGTAGCAGTAGACCCCGGGAAAGTTGAAACAGTCTCCAACTGGCAACAACCGACCAATGTGAGCAAGATCAAAAGCTTTCTTGGTTTGGCAGGGTACTATCGGAGGTTTATTGAAGGATTTTCCAAGATTGCCCGACCCATGACAGAGTTGCTCAAGAAGGAGAAGAAGATCAACAGGACCGAGTCGTGCGAGAAAAGTTTCCAGGAGTTGAAAAGAAGATTGACCACAGCCCCAGAGCTGACCTTGCCAGATATCCAACGGGACTTTGTCGTGTATTGTGACGCCTCCCGACAAGGGTTGGGATGTGTTCTTATGGAAGATGGGAAAGTAGTGGCATATGCTTCCCGCCAGCTCAAACCCCATGAGCAGATTTATCCCACCCATGATTTGGAGTTTGCAGCCGTAGTGCATGCCCTTAAGATTTGGAGACACTACCTGATTGGGAATAAGTGTGAGATCTATACCGACCACAAGAGCCTAAAATACATCTTCACCCAGCCCGACCTGAACCTAAGGCAAAGAAGGTGGCTAGAGTTAGTCAAATATTATAACCTAGAGATTCACTACCACCCAGGAAAAGCCAATGTAGTGGCCGATGCCTTAAGTAGAAAGTGCTACAAGAAGGTAGCACCCAAGAGTACCCAGTTGCAAGAGGAAATGGCGCGACTCAACGTGCACATTGTCCCCCAAGGCTACGTCTGCCAACTGAGTGTTCAGCCTACCCAAGAGACCGATGAGAATCTGATGAAGATCCGCAAACATACAAAAGAAAATAAGGCCCCTGACTTTAGAGTGGATGATCAAGGCACATTGTGGTACAAGAATAGGATATGTGTGCCCGAAGGCGAAGATTTCCGACAGACCATCATGGATGAGGCCCACAACTCAGCATACTCCATTCACCCGGGATCCACCAAGATGTATATGGATTTAAAACAGAAGTATTGGTGGAACGGAATGAAAGCAGAAATTGCACGGTTCGTCGCCCACTGTGATACTTGTCAGACGATTAAAGCTGAGCACCAAAAACCCGCAGGACTGTTGCAGCCCTTACCGATCCCAGTGTGGAAATGGGACGAAATAGGCATGGACTTTGTAGTAGGTTTGCCAAAGACTCAGAAAGGACATGATTCCATATGGGTGATAGTGGACCGACTCACTAAAGTCACTCACTTTCTACCCGTATGGACCACTTATGGAGGAGAGAAGTTGGCAAAACTCTACATAGAGAACATAGTGAAACTGCATGGAGTGCCTAGCAGGATAGTCTTAGATAGAGGGACCCAGTTCACCTCTAGGTTTTGGAAAAGCCTGCACAAAGCCATGGGTACCAAGCTGGATTTCAGCTCAGCGTATCACCCGCACACAGATGGATAGACCGAAAGGGTAAACCAAATTCTAGAAGACATGTTGAGAGCATGCGTCCTCACATATGGCAAAGATTGGGAACAGAGCCTACCATATGCGGAATTCTCCTACAACAACGGCTACCAAGAAAGCCTAGGAATGTCGTCGTTTGAAGCCTTATACGGGAGGAAATGTAGGACACCCTTGATGTGGTCAGAAGTAGGAGAACGTGCCCTGGTTGGGCCCGTGCTTATAAAGGAAGCCGAAGAGCGAGTAGCCGACATCCGAGAAAAGTTGAAAGCCGCCCAATCCCGACAGAAGAGCTACGCAGACAAGAAGAGGCGAGAAGCAAGCTTAAATCCTGGAGAATTCGCTTACCTCAAGGTTTCACCTATCCGAGGGACTCGGAGATTTTAGGTGCACGGAAAGTTGGCCCCTCGGTACATCAGACCGTATAAAGTACTAAAGAGGGTCGGAGCAGTAGCATACCGGTTGGAGCTACCAGAAGAGATGTCAGACATACACCCAGTGTTTCATGTCTCCCAGCTGCACAGATGTTTAAAGGTTCTCGAAGAAAAGCGAGTACCGGTAGAGACCATTGATCTGCAGCCAGACCTTAGATACCAGGAAGTTTCCGTCAAAATTTTGGACACGGTGGTCAAAAGAACAAGAACATCAGAAGTACGGGTGTGCAGAGTTCAATGGAGCAAACACGGAGTAGAAGAAGCCACGTGGGAACGAGAGGATGCGTTCAAGAAAGAGTTTCCCCACCTATTCGAAACCTAGCCGAATCTCGAGGGCGAGATTCATTTTAAGTGGGGTAGGTTTGTAACGCCCGCGTTTTTAGCTCATAATAAATCACCTAATAAATCACGCGTGTTTTCAAAACTTTCCCGCTGAGCTCATTTACCCCCTTCTGAAACCCCGGTCAATTCTTTTCCCTTCGGCGCGCGTGCGCGAATCCCGCCGGCGCGCGCTCGCGCTCGGGCCGTCGCCCATCGCGTGCCGCCCCGGCACCGCGGTCGGCCACCACGCCGGGAATCCCGCGCACACTGCGGTCCCGTCGGCCAGTCCGCCTCGCCATCATCGCCGTCCCGGAATTAACGCCGGTATCTGAAAAACCCAGAAAAATCCACAAAAACCCTTCTCCTATTTTTCCTAGAAATTTCTCCTAATTTTCTAAATCCCTTTTCTATTTTTCTTCCCCTATTTTCCTTTTTTCTATTTTCATTTTTCTTTTCTCCTTTTTCTTTTCCCTTTTCTCCTTTTTCTTTTTCCATTCTTTTTTTCCACCGTTCCTCTTCCTTCGGTCTCCAGGCCGAGGCCCCCCGCGCCCCCCCCCCCCCCTTCTCCCCTCGTGCGACCCTCCGGGCCGCGACTCACGCGGCCGGCACCCCCCCTCCAGGACAGTGCCCCCTCCTTCGGCCTGCCGACCAAGCTCGCCAGGACGGCACGCCAAGGCCGGCCCCGCAGTCCGCCAAGAAGCAGCGCCCCCCTCTTCTCTGACAAACGAAGACAGCCATTACACCGATCGGTCACCTCCACCACAGCGCGGCGTCGCTGCCTTCCCTCCTCCACGACGAGCCTGCACGACGCATCACATCCAACAGCATCCAGTCCCCCGAAGCCTCACCAGCCTGAGGTCAATGCCATGATATTTTCTCCCCACCGCCATTGACGGCCATCGAAGCTCTTGGTGCTCAAAAATCTTCGCCTGAACCGCCTTTCCGCGCCTATAAAAGGGCCGGACCGGCTCCCCACCTCGTCCCGCACCTCCACGACCAATCTCCCCTCCTCCCCGAGCTCTCCATCGCCACCACCAGCGCCGCCCGTGCCGTTCCAGGTTGCAGACCGCCCACCGCCGTCGATCTCCCTCCACAGTCCGTCCCTGACCAAGGTGAGGAGCGGAATGAGTTGCCCTCGACCTCCTCTTCGTTTTGCCCCACTTCCCGACCGCTCCCATGGCCTGGGTCGCCGGCGCCCCTTCCCCCTTCCACGGTCGGCCTCCCTGTCTCTCTGTTCTGTATCGTGAGGGAGGGAGGAAGAAGATGGTTGTTTTGCCCATACCCCCCTGCCCTTTTCCCACTTCTCCAAAACCGACCCCCTCTTTTCCTCTCTCTTTCTTTCAAATCAGACCCTAGCCCTTAGGATATTTCACCAAAACAACCCTGTCCTTTTTAATTAAACCCCTAGACTATTATAATTAAACCCCCGCTAGGTTTAAATATTATAATTAGGTCCTTTTCTTTTAAAATAAAATACTAACAAGCCCCTAATTAACCCTAAACACCTCCTCTAACCCGTCATTTCATGCGCGATTTTAATCCAAATCGCGCCCAAACTTCCTCACACCCGTACCAAGTATACCACCACCCATCCTTCACACAAAACCCCCTACATATTTATTTCCCTATTTTATTTAATTACCTTCCTCGAGCTCAGCCGGAGAAATTGTGTGTGCTTATATTGATTGCATGCTTGCCTGTGTGTGCGCTATAGCCGACGGAGTAAACAAAGGAAGGTGCCACCGAGCGGAGTTTGGAGCCGACTACGCGAGCGGGAGCCCGAGATCCCGAACGCCAAGCCGGAACTCCCAGAAGACTTCGAAGACGGCAAGTTCAATCTCATCCTTTGATGCATGCTTTGATCCTAGTTTTATAAATATAACCCTATACCCGTTTTATAAATTGCATATTGTTTTACTGCAAAAACATGGTAGGATAGCCACCCTTGATTGCTATGATTGAACCTTGGTTCGGCCTAAATGATTGCTTTAAAAATGTGTGAGTGCTTTAAAAAGGTGTGAGTGTTTTAAAAATGGAAATGGGGTATGTTTGGAAAATGAGTAAAGAACTGGGTGGACGGGATGGACGCGTGTGTCAGGAGTATGGGTGAGCTCGTACCTGTGTGGTTGAGCATGTTGGGAGTTGTCCATCTTGTCGGTTAAGGACCGGGTTGCGTGACATCTCACCTGACCCAAATCATCATACAACCACTCGACCGTTGTATGTGGCAACGGCTTAGCATAAACCCCACTAGTTAATCTACTTGCCATCTGGTGTGCGGGTGAGCAGCGGGAGACCAAGGAGTAGGGGTACACTCTGTGTGAGGTACGCCCTGGTTATGTGGGATAACCCCTTGGTTGCTTCCGTGGTGGCTCGTAGCGTTAGCTAAGGTGGGTAATGGCTTTGATAGGATCTGTGTCGGCACTAAGGTGTCCGTGTGACGGTACCCTACTTGTGGGTAAAGATGTACAACCTCTGCAGAGTGTCAAACCTATTAGAATAGCCGTGTCCACGGTATTGAACGAGTCACGGTGTGGTCACAAAACTAGAGTTTGGTTTGGGATGTTTTTTTCGCGTGATTTGTTTTCCGGGTGAAGTGTGTGGCTGTGTGCCTGGGCTACTGCGGACGGGGAGTCTGGTAGTTCCACAGTGGTTTTCCTAAAACAATTGAGTCACTTTGGTTATAAAACTGGTTTGCGAAAACCTTTTTGAAAATGAACCCCTGCATGAGAAAATGAGTTTGCAAATAAACCGTAACCTGTTCCTTGTTATTTATATCATGTGCATGATCTGCTTATAAGCCCCTCCGTGGGTGGGGTTGGACTTGCTGAGTACGTATGTGCTCACCCTTGTTTAACTAGCTCGTTTTTCAGAGGAGGATCCCGATTTCGTTCTCGAAGACGTCGAGTAGGTCGCTGCCCTACACCCAACCGTGCCTGTGTACCCAGGGCCTCCACAGAGAGCTTCCATGGTGTGGTACTCTGATGAGGCTTTGGAAGCCTTTGCTATCGTAGTGTGGTCGTTAGTGTTTGTGTTGTTCCTTATAGCGTTGGCACTTTTGTGCCCTCTGTGTCGCCGTGATGTAAAAGACTGATCTACCTGTTGTAATGAATGTGTTACCAGCCTCCTAGGACTGGTATTCGTGTCACATTTAGTCACCTCTGATGAGGGGACGCTTCAGCGGGTCTCTAGGAGTTTCAACAAAACAAAGACTATCTATCTCTTCTACTTCTTCATCTTCGGGAGGAAAGGGTGTAAGGTGTTTAGAAGCACGAAGAAAGTTATATGTGTACTTTGTTCCATTAAGGTTCATTGTTACTTTGCCTTCTCCGGCATCTAACACGGCATCAACCAACTTAAGAAAAGGCCTACCTAAGATTATGTGATCATGATTACTATGGTAAGCATCAATAACAAAGAAATCGGTTGGTATATAGTTTCTAGAGATTTTTACTTTCATGTTGCAAGCAATACCTAGAGGTTTAATAGTTCTACCATCACCCATAATTAATTTCGTTGATGTTGGAGCTAAGTCTAGGTTGTGGTCTTGAACTTTATCGTAAATTTTAGAAAATAGGACACTTACTTGGGCTCCGATGTCGCATAAAGCTTTGCATTGAACTCCGTTGATCACACAACTCAAGTGTGGTGTCATCTTCTCTTCTTCTTCGGATCCTATCGCGTAAATTTCGGCGAGGCGAGCGTATGGTGATGCTTCGGGCTTGATCCCCATGATTCTCTTCACCTCGGCTATGTGTTCCGGATCCACTATGTCATCTCCAAAGAGTTTTTGGAAAATCTCACCGGTGGTTTCAAGGTCGTATGAATTTTCCGCTTTCTTCTCCGGTGGGAAATCCACTTCCAATGCTCTCGCCATTCCCTTTTGATTAGGGAACGGTCTTCTCTTGTCAAATACTTCTCCGTAATTGATAGGAACCCAATCCATTGGTACGAACTCCCTTAGTGGCTTCACGCTTGACATGCTTCTCTTGTTTGTCTCATTTGGTACGGCGAAGTCAACGCTCGGTGTAGTTCTTGACTTGATGTGTTCTTGTTCAAGATTTTCCGTGATTGGTTCCTCTTGTGTGACTTCCGGAGTTGCCTCTTTAGAAAATTCAGCATACTTCTTCTTCCTTGAATTGTATTCCGGCTCTTCCGCAAGTCTTGTTTCCCAATCTCTTCGCATGGCAGCCGCTTTACTAATTTTTTGTAGAAGTTCAGCGGCTTCCGTGAGTGTTTTCTCCATGAGATCCCCACCTGCACACATTTCGACGTGTTGCATGCAACTAGGGGTTAGGGAAAAGAAAAATGTATGCAAGAGTACATCACCGGTGAAGCCGAGTTTTGGTCCTTGTTCGATCAACCCATTAAACCTATCCCAGGCTTGGTCTATGCCTTCCTCTTCTCCTTGCATGAAATTGATCACTTGCCTCCTTAGATGTTGAACCTTGCTAATTGGAAAGAACTTCTCGCAAAACTTCTTTGTCAACTTGTTCCAATTGCCTTCAACTTCAAAGGACGCAAACGAGTACCATGTGTTTGCATTGCCGGCAAGTGAGTAGGGAAAGAGATTCCATTTGAACCATTCATCGGGGACTCCTTCTTGGCGCACCGTGTTGCATATCGTCGTGAAATCCCTTATGTGTCTATATGGGTTCTCCGTAACCATCCCTTCGAATGGGTTTGCCGCCACCATCTCGATGATCTTGGATTTAATCTCATACTTGGTCGCTTCGAGCTTCGAATCTGACTCTTGCACTTTTATGTCTTCACATCGAGGGCTAGCATAATCCCTTAGTGATTTCTCCGGTTCTTCCACGGGTTGATTAACGAATGCCATCTAGACAATAAGATAAAAACAAAAACAAAAACAAAACAAAGCGTTTTTCTAGATAATATATGTTAGATATAGCAAACAAAAGATAAACTAAATTTTAAAACTAAGTTAAATGCAAATCAAATGATGTAAACTAGCTTGCTCCCCGGCAACGGCGCCAGAAAAAGGGGCTTGTTGACGGATAACAGACGTATCCCTCTATGATCCGCAAGCGTACGGACCCCACACCTTTTTCACCACGGGATTCCCAAGGTTCTTGTCAATCCGCGGAGTAAGGGGATTACAAGTGTTCAATCTACTTTTACGCACTAGCTACTAAAACCCTAACTATTATTAAACTAGAAAACAACTAAATTACACTAGAGAGAACGATAAACGATCAAGGTAGGAGACACTCGCCCATGGGTCTACGATCATGCAATCAATTAAAGATATTAAACCAATCTAATCTATCGGGGGTTGTGACCACGGTTTCGCCCTTTCCCTCCTCTCGTACTGTCACTACGCGAAGGTATTCATGACTAGACCTATGATGGACACGGCGTATTGAATGGATCCAAGGAAGCATTGGGCCCTACTCCCTTTACGACTAGGTTGCAAACCTTAAGCATTAAAGTATATTCAACACAAGATGATAGATAGATAATCCGACAAAGTATCATTACATCTTACGATCGATTACAACCCATGGACAAACAAGGAGATTACCCCATCAAGGTGCTGATCATGGCACCGTTGATCATGGTTTCCCTTCTGACGGTGTCTTCCTTCTTCTCCACGAGAGGGTGCTTCCTTCGAGGTGGTTGATCTCCCTCCAGAGATCCTCCTCTCTCTCTCTCTCTCTCTAGCTTCTGGATGGCCTCCTGGTGCGGATGGCTCTCCTCTTGTCGATGGCGGCGCCTCCAGGCTTTTAGGGTTAAAGATCCTTCGGGTGCAAGGAAAACGGGGCCGAACTGACCACCGAAGTGGGCTGGGCCGGCCGGCCTCGGCCGACAGGCTTGGGCCCACCTCAGCCCGGTTCGGTCGCCCCCTCGCTCCCGTGGGTCCTCATGTAATTATGTACTTTGCCCCCTCCACTTGCATGATTTTGACGATGTCATCCTCGCGTCCAAGATGGAGGTTCTCTTCGCATGAAGTTCGATCTTTTACGCTTCAATCCCCGGGGGTGTTCCTCGTAGCACTTCGGTCCTTGCCACCATTGGAAGTGATTTCATCAAGCTCATGAACACGAACAAGACTCCGTAAATTCTCCTTTGAACTTGTTGCGAATCTGTCCTTTATGTCCATGTTTTCCTACATAGACACAACACTTTCAAATGCATGCACATAGATGAACTTGTTATATGATTAGTGTGCCTAGTGGCGGGTTAGTTCCATAATCAAATCCAAACCAAAGTGTAATGAACATTCTAGGTGCACCAAAATACACCGTCAACAGATTGACCGGTGTCTTGTGGTACGGGCACGACTTCTTCAGCATGTCGTCAAACACGCGGGGGCCTCGAGGGGCCGCTCGAGGGCCCTTTCGGGCCAGGTCAACTGCGAGGGCCTCGTCCCCGTCGTCGTCGCGTCCCTACGCGCGCGCCTCACGGCGTGGCTTCTTGCCCTTTTTGCCCCGCTTGTGTTTTTGCTGGGGCTCCTTGGACTTGCTGTCCTCCGCGGGCGCGTCGTCCACGCGCTTGCCCTTCTTGCCATCGAAGATGGCCCCCACCGCCTCCTCGCCGGAGGCAAAGCTGGTGGCGATGTCGAACAATTCGTTGGAGTCGACCGGCGGGCAGCGCCCAAGCTCGCACACAAGGTCCCGGCAGGTCGTGCCCTCGAGGAAGGCGTGCACGATCTCATACTGGGCCACGCTCGGGAGCTCAGT
Source organism: Cenchrus americanus (assembly GCA_947561735.1). NCBI lineage: Eukaryota > Viridiplantae > Streptophyta > Magnoliopsida > Poales > Poaceae > Cenchrus > Cenchrus americanus. Next base: position 217,676,503 of record OX387239.1, read on the forward strand.
ACAGCACTTGGAGAAGCGCCGTATGAAGTCCCGAAGCGACTCGCCGGGCTTCTGGGTGCACGCCTGCAGGTCCCAAGAGTTCCCAGGGCGCACTTACGTGCCTTGGAAGTTCCCAACGAACGTGTGCACCAGGTCGTCCCAGTTATGGATCTGACTGGGCGGCAGGTGTCGAGCCACGTCCGGGTCGAGTCCGCAAGGTGTAGCGGCAGGTTGCGGATGATGACCTCGTCGGTGGTGGCGCCGCCCAGCTGGCATGCTAGGTGGTAATCGTTGAGCAATACCCGAGGGTCCATCTCCCCCGTGTACTTGTCGATCGACGTGGGTGTAACACCCTAATTTTGCTAAAATTTGGCTTTATTAAAATTTGCTAGAAACCTTTATTTGCTTAAGGATTATAAGGTTGCTTTACTTTTCTTTTAGGCATTTAAAACCTTTCCAAAATAAAATTAATGAATTATAGGAATTAATTGTTGCATTCATGCTGGAGCATTATTTTTGGTTGCTGGAATTCAAATTCAAATTTGAATTCTATTGTTTGAATCCTTTTCTAAAATACCTAAACCCTATTTCTAACCCCTACCCCTTTCCCCCCATCCAGTCCACCGGCCTGCGCAAGCCCAACCCGGCGGCCGGCCCGCGCGGCCCCGCACAAGCCTAACGGCGGCCGGCGGCACGGCGGGCGCCGCTCGCGCCGCCGCCCCGGCCGGCGCGGCCCAACCCCGGCAAGCGCGCATGCTTGCCCGCGCCGGCCGGCCGTGTAGGCCGCCGCACCCGCCTAGCGCACCAGCCCGCTTGGCCTTTCGGCCCAAGCCAGCCCACGGCCACCGCCGCTCCGCTCTCCCCGCCGGCCGAGGCCGACGACCGGGGCCCACCGGTCATCCCCTTCCTCGCGACGGGATCGACCCGGACTCCGCCGCCGGCTCCGAGTCCGCCCCGAGTACGCATCCTCCGCGTGGCCCACACGCCAAAGGCGGTTCCCTAGGCCTTTATAAGCCACCCGCCGCCCTTGGATCTCCTCCACCCGTGCCCCGACGCCAAGCTCGAGAGCCGCCGCAAACCCTAGCTCACCGCTGCCATGGAAGCCCCGCCGTCGCCGCTGTCTCGTCGCCGTGAGCCATCCAGGATCTGTGCGAGGAGGTAAGGAGCCGACCCGTGCTGTTAGTTGTTAAGCCCGAGCACCGCGATGCCCTAGAAACCTCACTGGACTTCGCCACCCTTGCCGAGCCGCGCTGCCGCGCCGAGCGCCCGCGCCTCCGCGTCTCCGCCGAGACCGCCACCCTAGTTTGCCTTGCCGCTCCGCGCGCTCCGCGTAGACGCAATCCGCGTCTCAATCCGTGGCCAAAAACCCTAGATTGGGGTCTCGCCGGCGAGCTCCGCCGCCCCGCCGCATGCTCGCGTCCCGCGCCGTTGGATTCAGATCCGACGCGTCGGATCGAATCTCGCCATCACTTAAACCCGCAAGCCATCGCAGCCATCAGATCTAGATTCAATGGATCTGGATCGAGTCAACTTGAGTCAGCCAGTCAAACCCCCGCCGGCCCTGGAAATTTTGCAGAAAACCCCCCAAGTTTTCTGATATTCGCAGATATACCCTTCAACCTTAGAAGATTCCCTGCAGTTTAGTCCTTTTTCTTTATTTTAGCCCTTTTTCTTTTAAAATCTTCACAGATTAGCCCTTGCACCTTCTTTAAGCCATAACTTAGTCATTTTAGCTTCGATTTTAGCGTTCTTTATGTCCACGCGTTCGTCTCGAAGCGCAGATTAATTGTATGCTACTGTTTAGATCTGTTTGATCTGTTTGGTGACTGTTTCTTATTTATTCTTATTGTGTGCTTGTATGTGATGATTGTGGATCGTAGAGAGCGATTCGTTCGAGGGATTTGAAGATCAAGTCGTGCAAGAGTTTGAGCAGCAAGGCTTTGTTGAAGGCAAGTATTCCTTGAAGCAAAACCCGCTTGTCCTACATAACATGCATTTAAATTCACTGTCTTTACTTTTCCGCTTGCATTAACTTTATGGGAACCTATTAAGGATCATGCCTAGTCTTTTACTACCTTTGCCTTGATACCGAGTCTATTAAATTAATCTTGTGGTAGCTATTGCTTAGCATGCTCAACTGGGATTGGTATTAATCAAACTTGGTTACTTTTATTATTCTATGTTCCGTTTATGACCTTTACTTTACAAGACCACTTTAATATGTTAATCGGAACATGGAGAACCACCCAGGAAAACAATACAACCACAAGAACTAATGGGCAATGGTCTTGGCTGAATAATTAGGAACTTTAGCTTGGGGTGATCTTACCTGATAAGGATAAGGGATCGGCGGTACTGCGGGGTATGGACTCGCTCTAGCAGGGGGTTGGGTGAGTTATTCCTTTTTATGGTGGGGTATCGACCTGCTAGGGGAATTTATACCTTGCTAACTGATCCGGACCTTGTGGGTCATAACTTGATAGGGAACCTTTGTAAAGGCCATGTAGCGTCCCTATGCAACCACACCTCGGTAGTGTGGTATGGTGCCTTGCAAACACCGCATGGTTGGGTTCAAAGTTCTTCGGAGCTTTTACGCTACTTGTGGTGAAAGTGTACTACCTCTGCAGAGTGTAAAACTAATCGATTAGCCGTGCTCACGGTCAAGAGCGGCCTGGACACTCACATGATTAAATTATGGAACTTTGGTGTTTAAATTGTTGTTTTATTCTTTATTTATGATGCATATATCTTACTAATTGGGTTGGTATGAACTTACACTCTTTAGTAATCAGGTTGCTAATAAAACTTGATCCACTAAAATGCTTAATGCTTGAACCTTAGCCATCCACCATATGGACTTGCATGTTATGTTGTTCTCTCTTTCTGAGTATGTCATGTGCTCACGCTTGTTTATTCTCTTGCATCTACAATACCCGGATTGCTGCTCAGACTGGGAGAACTTTGAAGATATTCCAGGAGATTTCCAGGAGTTCTTGGTGTGCGTAGTCTTCAGTCGGCTGCCTGTGGAGGCATTTTGTCCGCTCCGAGAACTCGTTATTTAAGTTTCGTTGAAGACTATGGTTTGTAATAACTCTTTATTCGTGTGGCACTGTTTTTGGTATTCATAATGTCTAAGCGTGTGTGTAACTTGATCCTGGCGCACACGTGATCTATGCATTCGGTTTTGCCTTTAAAACTGGGTGTGACAGAGCGGTCCAGAGCTGTGTTGACTGTAGGAACGCTAACCTAGATAGAAATGGTCGAACTAAGGATTTTATAATCATAGAAGCTTTCTCTTACATGCTTGCTTTACTTCTATTAACCTTACTCTTGCCTTTTTGCCTCACTCTTGAGCTGTCTGCATTCTTTACCTTGTGCTTGCTTTAGTTCTCATCCTTTTTGTCTTACCATCTATCTCATTCTGCACTGCACTACAGATGGTTCGCAGTTTGAAGACTTCTCATGCTGGAGCTGTCCACCAGTATGCTCCGCAAGAACAGTACCATGACTTCCATGACGGAGACACAGATGAGGAGATTGAGATGGAGCCTGCACCTATGGTCTTCACTAACCTTATCATGGTACCTGATGATGAGGAGGATCCAGAGGAGATGATCCCAGAAGAGGATGAGTTAGCTGAACAGCCCAACCTAGAGGAGCAAGCGCCAGGAGAAGATCAAGATCATCTTGATCAAGAGATGGAGGAAGAAGAACAAGAGCAAGAGCAAGAGGAGGAAGCTGAGGAAGTGGTCTGGGAAGTGTACCAATACAAGGCTGATGGAGTGGGCATTCCCATGGCTGACCACCTGCGAGCGATGGTACTCTGCTTGGGCTACGATAAGGCCCCTGTCTACCATTGTGAGCTGTGGACTCATCCGTGGTTCGAGCCCCATTGGCAAGTTGCTGCCATCCTGGAGGAGTACATTCCATGCCGTGGAGTGAAGGAGATGTCCAAGCATCATGATGTGGCTCACAGGACCACTATGGACGCTGGTATAGCAGAGTCAGCTTGGAGGGCACTTTATGTGCTCTCTCATAAGGAGCGTGACAGGTTGGAGGATACCCACTGCCGTTATACACCCTTCAGAGCCAGTGGGGAAGCCAAGACCTACATCGCCCCAGCACCAGCCTATGAAGGAACGTTGAACAATGTCCGGAGTCTACTTGCAGCTGTCAACACCGTATTGGACGACGCCAACAACACTCTATATGCGGCACAGCAGCAGATTTTCACTCTGGAGAAGCAGAGGCGTGCCTTGGAAGCTGCACTTCAGAACAGGGAGCAGCGTTGCCCATGAAGCCACAGAAGGATGTACCTCCCCGTCGCCCAAGAGGCCACACTACGAATCCCCTGACGTCCGCACAGATGCCATGGCAGAAGATAGTCCTTAGGTTTAAGTTAAGAATAGGATCTTTTTGTAATCGATAGTAGACGATCGGTAAAGTGTGTTTAGTTTAGAAATGTGGTTGAATGCTTGGTTTTGTGCTTAATGTTTGAGCTGGATTTTTGTTTGAGTGCAATGTGTGGTGGAGTGATGACCACAATGACATTGGTTTAGTAGTAAGTTTATGGGGGCTAACTTTCAGTCTCAATCAATTATCTATCTTAATCCTTTTGTCCCTTTAAGTTTTTTCCTTAATGCAAATCCGAGAGCTCTAAATCTGTTCGCGCAGCTTTCTGAATCAGATGCACTGTTTTAATTATATCTCGAGCTACAGAACTCCGATTGCAGTAAAACCAATTGGAGAAGTTCAGAAATTTCGTGACTGATTTTCTATGAAAAATTCAGCATATTTGGATGGATAATAAGAGAGTTATGACTGAAACATTACAGCCTCACGAATCTGTTAAACACTGCTGACCTACCTGACTTGTTTATTTTATAACCAGAGTTACACAACTCCGATTGAGGTGATTCCAGTTGGAGTAGTTCCGTAATTTCATTACCTTTTATCAGTCCAAAACCCATGATGTTTTGTTACCCACACTGAGAGTTATGCCTGATTGATTGGAGTCAACAGAATCTGTCTTATCTAAACATCATTGCTATCTTATCTTTCTGAGTTTAACCCTTGGTGCAATCATCTAAAATAATGTCCCTAACACTCAGATGGTGAACACCAGGTCAGGATCAGGAGTTGATCAACCAGCAGGAAGAGCACCCCAGCCAGTACCAATGGATCCCGCTATGCAGCAATTCCTGGAGGCACAGACTCAGCTCCTCCAGAACCTGACCAGCACCGTGACGAACCTGCAAGCCCAGGTCAACAACCCACCGGTGCAGCCACCGGCGCCTCGCAACAAGCACCGGGAGTTTATGAGTCACCACCCTCCTGTGTTCACTCATGCTGCTGATCCACTTGAAGTTGAAGATTGGCTGAAGACAGTGCTGAAGATGCTCACTACCTGTCAGTGTGACGACAAAGAGAAGGTCATGTATGCTGCAGGACGACTTCAAGGATCTGCAACCGCTTGGTGGGATGCATACTCTGCCGCTCATGCCGCCCCAGACACTATTACCTGGGAAGAGTTTACCGCCAACTTCAGGATCCATCACATACCCTCTGGAGTCATGAAGATCAAGAAGAAGGAGTTCCTTTCTCTGAAGTAGGGAGGAATGTCAATGGCTGAGTACAGAGACAAGTTCACTGAGTTGTCTCGCTATACAGCTGAGGAGGTTGCAGAAGACAGGAAGAAGCAGGAGCTGCCTGGATGGGTTAGCTGGTTCGCTGCAGTACCAGCTGATGTCTTATCCTTTCCCCAACTTTCAGCAGCTAGTTGATGCCGCCATCCGCTTGGAGCACAAGCGCAAGGAGCTCAGAGAGCAGAAGAGGAAGGCCGCCAGCTCTGGGCCGTTTGGGAATGTGTCTCGCCCGCGCTTCAACCCACCGCCGAACACCCTGTTCCACTTTGGGGGACCAGGTGGAAACTTTGGGCAGCAGCAGTCCCAACATCCTCGCCCGGCGGTTCCCGGCGGTCTCGCTCGGCGGTTTCAGCGTCCTGTTCCTCAGACTCCACGCCCAGCTTCCCAGCAGAGTCAGCAGAGAGCCCCAGTGGGCACACCTGTGAGGTCTGTGGCACCTCCTAATCCTGCCACCACTACTTGCTTCAAGTGCGGAGAGCTTGGTCACTATGCCAATGCTTGCCCAAAGAGGAACCCTCCACATACCCCAGTGCAGAACCAGCAGCAGACAAGGAGCGGAAGCCAAACCCCGCAGACCAACAAGGGACAACAAAGCTATGCACGAGGCAAGGCGATGCACGTTGATGCTGAAGTCGCCCAGGAGAACCCCAGAGTAGTGCTCGGTATGTTTCTAGTCAACTCCACTCCTGCCTCAGTTTTATTTGATTCTGGAGCATCCCATTCTTTCATTACATCACAGTTCGTAGCTCAGCATAATATACCCATCAGTCCCATGTCTCGCCACATGTTAGTTACTTCACCTGGGGGGGAATTGAAAGCCATATATAAATGTGACAACGTCCATCTCAACATTGTGGGCAGAGATTTCCGTCCCAATCTTATAATCCTGGATTCAATGGGGATCGATGTGATACTGGGAATGGGATGGTTGACCGCGTGTGATGCGGTGATACAGTGTGCTAAGAGATCAGTCCTTCTTACAAGTCCAGCTGGTGAAAGGTTTGAGTTTACAGTAGATCCCGCACCATCAAACACCAGTGTCGTGAATAAGCTTGATGGAGCAGCCTTGGAAGACATACGAGTGGTGTGCGATTACCCTGATGTGTTTCCTAAGGAGTTGCCAGGTATGCCCCCTACCGAGATGTTGAGTTCGTTATTGATCTTTTTCCTGGTACTGCTCCTATCTCTAAGTGTCCATATAGAATGTCTAGTGATCAGTTACAAGAACTTAAAGCTCAGATTAAAGAATTAATGGGTAAAGGGTTCATTCGTGCTAGTTCATCACCTTGGGGAGCACCAGTTATCTTTATGGGTAAGAAAGATGGCACACAGAGGATGTGTGTTGATTACAGGTCTCTCAATGATGTTACCATCAAGAACAAGTATCCTCTGCCATGTATTGAAGACTAGTTTGATCAAATGAAAGGAGCTAAAGTGTTTTCTAAGATCGATCTGCGATCTGGTTACCATCAGTTGAAGATTAGGCCTTCGGATATTCCTAAGACAGCTTTTACCACCATGTACGGACTGTATGAGTACACGGTTATGTCCTTTGGGTTAACCAATGCACCTGCCTACTTCATGTACCTAATGAACAAGATCTTTATGGAGTATCTGGATAAGTTTGTTGTGGTATTCATTGATGACATTTTGATCTACTCCAAGAATGAGGAAGAGCATGAGGAGCATTTGAGGCTTGTGTTGCAGAAGCTAAGAGAGCATGAGTTATATGCAAAGTTCAGCAAGTGTGAGTTCTGGCTCAAGGAAGTGTCTTTTCTGGGTCATATCATCACCAACGGAGGTATTGCGGTAGATCCAAGCAAGGTCAGTGATGTGTTGAAGTGGGAAGCCCCTCGTACAGTGTCTGAGATCAGGAGTTTTCTAGGACTCGCTGGTTACTACCGTCGATTCATTGAGGGATTCTCCAAGATTGTGGAGCCTCTCACCACACTGCTAGAGAAGGACAGAGAGTTCAAATGGACCGGTGCGTGTCAGTCCAGCTTTGAAGAATTAAAGAAGCGGTTAACCACAGCACCTGTTCTAGTGATGCCTGATCTGCAGAAGAGCTTTGACATCTATTGTGATGCGTCCCGACAGAGTCTAGGATGTGTGTTGATGCAAGAAGGTCACGTTATAGCCTATGCATCTCGACAGTTGAGGAAGCATGAGTTGAACTACCCTACGCACGATCTTGAGTTAGCAGCAGCGGTTCATGCATTGAAGATTTGGAGACACTACATTATGGGAACTAAGTGTCAGATCTACACAGATCACAAGAGTCTGAAGTACATCTTCACTCAAAAGGATCTCAATCTGAGACAGCGTCGTTGGTTAGAGTTGATCAAAGACTATGACCTGGAGATTCACTATCATCCTGGTAAAGCGAATCTGGTCGCTGATGCTTTGAGTCGGAAGGGCCATACTAATATGGCTATGATTATCAAGTTTCCAGATGAGTTGGTAAAAGAGTTTGAAAGGCTCAACTTAAAGGTGGTTGCACATGCAGAGGGAGTGACTTTGGAAGTACAGTCCACTCTGGAGCAGGAGATACGTAAGTGGCAGTTAGAGGATGCTGGAATACAAAAAATCAAGGAGAGTATGAAACAAGGAGAAGCCCCAGATTTCACAGAAGATGAACAAGGAACCGTGTGGTTTAAGAACCGGTTGTGTGTGCCAGAGACAGGAAATCTCAGAGAGACTATCTTGAGAGAAGCTCACGACTCAGCTTACTCCATCCATCCAGGCAGTACTAAGATGTACCAGGATCTCAAGCAGAGGTATTGGTGGTACGGTATGAAGAGGGATGTGGCCGCACATGTGGCTTTGTGTGACACTTGCCATCGGGTTAAGGTTGAACTTCAGAGACCCGCTGGTTTGCTTCAACCGTTGAAGGTGCCTTAGTGGAAGTGGGAAGAGATCAGAATGGACTTCATAGTGGGTTTACCCCGAACCCGAGATGGTTATGATTCGATTTGGGTCATTGTGGATCGTTTGACCAAGGTAGCTCACTTCATTCCGGTGAAAACCATGTATACAGGAGCTAAGTTGGCAGAGCTATACATGTCCAGGATTGTGTGTTTGCATGGTTTACCAAAGAAGATCGTGTCAGATAGAGGTACTCGGTTCACTTCTCGTTTCTGGGGGAAGTTGCATGAGTCTCTGGATACCAAGTTGAATTTCAGCTCAGCTTATCATCCACAGACTGATGGACAGACAGAGAGGACCAATCAGATCCTAGAAGACATGCTGAGAGCATGTGCGCTTAAGCATGGTGGTAGTTGGGATAAGAGCTTGCCGTATGCTGAGTTCTCTTATAACAACGCTACCAAGCCAGTCTCAAAATGTCACCCTTTGAGGCCTTGTATGAAAGGAAGTGTAGAACTCCGTTATACTGGAGTGAGATAGGCGAAAGGCAGTTATTTGGGGCAGACATCATCAGAGAAGCAGAGAAACAAGTTCAGATCATCAGAGAGAATCTGAGGATTGCTCAGTCTAGACAGAAAAGTTATGCAGATGGTAAACGAAGGGACGTGGTCTTTCAAGAAGGTGACTATGTGTACCTAAAGGTGTCACCTATCAGAGGTTTGCGTCGATTCAAAGTTAAAGGAAAGTTGTCACCTCGGTTTATCGGACCTTTTAAGATCCTTGAGAGAGTGGGAGAAGTGGCTTACAGGTTGGAGTTGCCAGTCCAACTAGCTGATGTGCATGATGTATTCCATATCTCTCAGTTGAAGAAGGGTTTTGGTCCTCATGTCAAGGAGCCGTTACCCTTGGATGATCTAAACGTTAAAGAGGATCTCACTATTGTTTAACACCCTATTCGGATATTGGAAACTATGACAAGGGTCACCAGGAATAGTGTGATCAAGATGTGCAAAGTACAGTGGAGTAATCATGCAGAGGATGAGGCAACATGGGAAAGAGAGGATGAGCTTAAAGCAGAGTTTCCAGATCTTTTTCCCAATCTGAGGACGAGATTCTTCTTAAGGGGGGTAGGATTTGTAACACCCTAATTTTGCTAAAATTTGGCTTTATTAAAATTTGCTAGAAACCTTTATTTGCTTAAGGATTATAAGGTTGCTTTACTTTTCTTTTAGGCATTTAAAACCTTTCTAAAATAAAATTAATGAATTATAGGAATTAATTGTTGCATTCATGCTGGAGCATATTTTTGGTTGCTAGAATTCAAATTCAAATTTGAATTCTATTGTTTGAATCCTTTTCTAAAATACCTAACCCCTATTCCTAACCCCTACCCCTTTCCCCCCATCCAGCCCACCGCCTGCGCAAGCCCAGCCCAGCAGCCAGCCGTGCAGCCCGCACAAGCCTAACAGCAGCCCGGCAACATAGCAGTCGCCGCTCGCGCCCGCGGCCCGGCCGGCGCGGCCCAACCCGGCCACCGCGCACGCCCGCCCGCGCCGCGCCCGTGCGGGCCGCCGCACCCGCCTAGCGCACTAGCCCGCTTGGCCTTTCGGCCCAAGCCGCCCCACGCGCCACCGCCGCTCCGCTCTCCCCGCCGTTGAGGCCGACGACCGGGCCCACCCCGTCATCCCCTTCCTCGCGACGGGATCGACCCGGACTCCACCGCCGGCTCCGAGTCCGCCCCGAGTACGCGTCCTCCGCGTGGCCCGCACGCCAAAGGAGGTTCCCCAGGCCTTTATAAGCCACCCGCCGCCCTTGGATCTCCTCCACCCGTGCCCCGACGCCAAGCTCGAGAGCCGCCGCAAACCCTAGCTCACCGCCGTCGTGGAAGCCCCGCCGTCGCCGTTGTCTCATCGCCGTGAGCCATCCAGGATCTGTGCGAGGAGGTAAGGAGCTGACCCGTGCTGTTAGTTGTTAAGACCGAGCACCGCGATGCCCTAGAAACCTCGCTGGACTTCGCCACCCTTGCCGAGCTGAGCCGCCGCGCCAAGCGCCCGCGCCGCCGCGTCTCCGCCGAGACCGCCGCCCCTAGTTTGCCTTGCCGCTTCGCGCGCTCCGCGTAGACGCAATCCACGTCTCAATCCGTGGCCAAGAACCCTAGATTGGGCTCTCGCCGGCGAGCTCCGCCGCCCCTCGTCGTCGGCCGCCACCGTCGGCCGCCGCCCCGCCGCATGCTCGCATCCCGCGTCGTTGGATTCAGATCCGACGCGTCGGATCGAATCTCGCCATCACTTAAACCTGCAAGCCATCGCAGCCATCAGATCTAGATCCAATGGATCTGGATTGAGTCAACTCGAGTCAGCCAGTCAAACCCCCGCCGGCCCTGGAAGTTTTGCAGAAAACCCCCCAAGTTTTCTGATATTCGCAGATATACCCTTCCACCTTAGAAGATTCCCTACAATTTAGTCCTTTTTCTTTATTTTAGCCCTTTTTCTTTTAAAATCTTCACAAATTAGCCCTTTCACCTTCTTTAAGCCATAACTTAGTCGTTTTAGCTCCGATTTTAGCGTTCTTTACGTCCACGCGTTCGTCTCGAAGCGTAGATTAGTTTTATGCTACTGCTTAGATCTGTTTGATCTGTTTGGTGACTGTTTCTTATTTATTCTTCTTGTGTGCTTGTATGCGATGATTGTGGATCGTAGAGAGCGATTCGTTCGAGGGATTTGAAGATCAAGTCGAGCAAGAGTTTGAGCAGCAAGGCTTTGTTGAAGGCAAGTATTCCTTGATGCATACCCGCTTGTCCTACATAACATGCATTTAAATTCACTGTCTTTACTTTTCCGCTTGCATTAACTTGATGGGAACCTATTAAGGATCATGCTTAGTCTTTTACTACCTTTGCCTTGATACCGGGTCTATTAAATTAATCTTGTGGTAGCTATTGCTTAGCATGCTCAACTGGGATTGGTATAATCAAACTTGGTTACTTTTATTATTCTATGTTCCGTTTATGATCTTTACTTTACAAGACCACTTTAATATGTTAATCGGAATATGGAGAACCACCCAGGAAAATAGTACAACCACAAGAACTAATGGGCAATGGTCTTGATGAATAATTAGAAACTTTAGCTTGGGGTGATCTTACCTGATAAGGACAAGGGATCAGCGGTACTGTGGGGTATGGACTCGCTCTAGCAGGGGGTTGGGTGAGTTATTCCTTTTTATGGTGGGGTATCAACCTGCTAGGGGACTTTATACCTTGTTAACTGATCCAGACCTTGTGGGTCATAACTTTCTAGGGAACCTTTGTAAAGGCCATGTAGCGTCCCTATGCAACCACACCTCGGTAGTGTGGTATGGTGCCTTGCAAACACCGCATGGTTGGGTTCAAAGTTCTTCGGAGCTTTTACGCTACTTGTGGTGAAAGTGTACAACCTCTGCAGAGTGTAAAACTAATCGATTAGTCGTGCTCACGGTCAAGAGCGGCCTGGACACTCACATGATTAAATTATGGAACTTTGGTATTTAAATTGCTGTTTTATTCTTTATTTATGATGCTTATATCTTACTAATTGGGTTGGTATGAACTTACACTCTTTAGTAATCAGGTTGCTAATAAAACTTGATCCACTAAAATGCTTAACTGCTTGAACCTTAGCCATCCACCATATGGCCTTGCATGTTATGTTGTTCTCTCTTGCTGAGTACGTCATGTGCTCACGCTTGTTTATTCTCTTGCATCTACAATACCCGGATTGCTGCTCAGACTGGGAGAACTTTGAAGATATTCCAGGAGATTTCCAGGAGTTCTAGGTGTGCGTAGTATTCAGTCGGCTGCCTGTGGAGACATTTTGTCCGCTGCGAGAACTCGTTATTTAAGTTTCGTTTAAGACTATGGTTTGTAATAACTCTTTATTCGTGTGGCACTGTTTTTGGTATTCATAATGTCTAAGCGTGTGTGTAACTTGATCCTGGCGCACACGTGATCTATGCATTCGGTTTTGCCTTTAAAACTGGGTGTGACAGTGGGCTGGCGGAAGCGTTGAGGGAAGCTTGTCGTGCGGATCTCCCGGCTGAACACGCGGGTTCCCGGGGGCTCCGGCATCGGCGAGCGATCCTCGCGGCTGTCGTAGCACCCGCCCCACCGTGGGTGGTAGGCCACCACCGCCCGCGTGTCTGTGTTGCCCGCTCGGCGAGTGTTGATGATGTTTCGGGCATCGCCGTATTGGGCTTGTCCGCGCGTGTCGAGGATCCGCTCCCTGACTGGCGTTCGGCCCTAGTTAGCCGGCGCCCGCCCCGCTGCTCCATCTGCCTGAACGGACGCCTCTTGGCCCTAGGCACCGCCGTCGTACCACGCGCTGCCTTGATGGCGTATGCGGCACGCCGAGCTTTCGGCCTGTTGTACGGCCGCCTGCTCGATGAGCGCCTGCGCCTCACGGTGCAGGTTTCACGCCTCGGGCGTTGAAGGCGCAGGCATGGCCCGGAGCAGCGTCGCGGCTGCAATCAGCTTCTAACTCGCGCGCGGTGGCGTGTTTGGGTCATCGACGTTGAAGTCAGCGTCGATGTGCTCGCGGGCCTGTTTGCCCAGCTCACGTGTGCGTTCGCCGCGCGCGGAGGCTTCTTCAGCGATGGTGGCGCGCAACAATCGTACCGCGCGGTACTCCTCAGCGAGCTTTGCCTCAAGCTCGCGTGCTTGGGCCAGCTGCGTGCTGATGTCCGTGCCTCCCACCGGCAAGGTGGGAGTGCTCCCGGCCCCGGGCTTCGGAGCGCACTTGTCCCTGGGTCCCGGGGATTTTCCCCTTCACCGGTCCCTGCAGCGCTCGTGCCGTCCACCACATCGCCGATGGCGACCAAGAAGCACTCCAGCGTGGGATCGTAGTTGCCGGCACTGGAGGTGTCGGAGTAGACGAACCAGTAGTCCGCAGCGTCGAGGAACCGTTGGAACATCATTGGGTCCGGCACGTCGGAGAAGTCCCACTCCGCATACCCATGCGAGGTGGCGGGTGGTAACTCGCTGGCGGAGCCATGGTAGGACTCGTCGTTGGTGATGGCGATGAGGTTCCTGACCGCCAGGAGGTGATGGCCGGGAAGGTCCTCGTACGCTGTCACGTCGGTGCTAGCGGACGAGGCGTACGCCATCGCAGCGTTGCGCATCCCGTGGGGGAACCGTGGCTCGGGAACCATGGGCTCCTCCGTGGGTGCGGCCGCCATCTCGCTGGTGGGTGCGTCGCGTTGTGAGGCGACACGAGTGGCCCGACGGCGTTCCGCCCGCGCCCGGCGAGAGCGGCGGCCGAGCGTCGTCGGCTCCGAGGTACTGAAGGGCCTGCAACGTCCGCTTGGGCGGGCGCCGGGGCATCAGCAACGGGCGTGACGGGAACTGGTCCTGGCCCGGTCGACCGCAACGGGTGGAGCTCGTCACGGTTGGTGATGCGCATGAGGTAGCCGTTCCCCGTGGCCTGAAAGTTCAGGCTCCCGAACCGGATTTCAAATCCGGCTGGGAAGGAGTCCGAGCTGCCCATGGAGTACCTCTGAGACCTGCACTCGGTGCGGATCACCATCGAGATGGCTGGTGGAAGCTGATCTTCAGTGTGCTCTCCCCCTACCTGGCGCGCCAACTGTCGGTGCGGAAAGTAGTCCCGACACTAACTAGTACGAGTGCTAAGATCTATTTCTCGATGGCCGGTGCTAAGCAACTAGATGACACGAGGTTTATCCTGGTTCCAGCCGGGGACGTATGTCCAGCAGTGGTGTGCTCATGGCACTGTATTGCGTTGCACCATGGTGCTTGCAGAGGGAAGCTACAAGCAAGGCGGGAGAGGAGGCAGTGCCTCAAGGTCCCTGAGGTTTGATTGAGGCAAAGTGCCAATGTCGTGGTGAAGGCAATGAGCGTGTAAGTGTGCCCGCCGTTGTTTTTTCGTCCCCCTGCGGCCGGGGGGGCTGCCTCCTCCTTTTATAGGCCAAGGGGAGGCAGCTTACAATCGTGCCGCATTGTTCTAATTATGTGTAGCGGCTTGGTGCACAGTGTTGTAGAGTTGACGGTCGTCCTGGCGAATCTTGCTTCTGGCAAAGCATCGTGGCGTGCCCTGTATCCGTCTAGGAGCGGCTTCGAGGGTGGCAGTGTGGGAGCTTCTTCCCTGGTCATCGTCCGTACGCTGACTCGAGGGTGCGGTTGACGGGAGGCCGTAAGGCGCACAACAGCAGGCGTGGCGGCGTCCTGTCATCCCATACTCCCACAGCATCGGGGATGGCACTGCAGTGCCCAGGATGGCGTCATGGTAGCGGGGATGGTCGCACAGGGCTGATGGTGACAGAGGGAACGCGCCTTACTGGTCAGACATCATGGCGTTGTCCTCGGCAGGCGCGAGTCGGGCGTCCACCCTCTTTTCGAGGGTTCTGCCGTCCTCTTTCGAGGGTGTGGTGTGCGGGCCGTACAAGTGTGGGTAGCACAGTGTCACGGAGCTGACACTGGCCCTACCGCACAGTGTCGTACGGTGGCGGGGATGGCCTCACTGGGAGGGTTGATGGAACAGCGTCGGGATATGATACCCAGGCAGTGTCAAAGGGACGGCATGGCGCGGATTCGTCTTTGACTTGGGCGCCTGCATGTGTCAGAGAATTAAATGTCCCAGTCGGGGAGTGGGTGTGGGAACGGCATGCCCGTGAGAGCCTCGAGCGAGGCGGAGTCTCGCTCGAGGGGGCGTCCATCCCTCGAGGGAGGCGGAGACTCACCCGAGGGGGCGTCCAGCCCTCGAGCGAGGCGGAGTCTCGCCCGAGGGGGCGTCCAGCCCTCGAGCGAGGCGGAGTCTCACCCGAGGGGGCGTCCAGCCCTCGAGCGAGGTGGAGTGTCGTTAGTACGGTGTTGTGTCCATGGAGCGAAGCGGAGTTTCGCCCGAGGGGGCTGGGGCTGTCTGTTCTGGTGGGCCGCTGAGGCCGCCAGGGTCGTAGGCCCCTGCCACTGGGCCGTGATTGTCTTGGGCGCATTTTATTGTTTTTGTGAGTTTGTTTTTTTTTGTTATTTGCGAAAGAAAATGGGTTTCCCTGGTTATTTAGGGGACCCCTATGGTCGTCCCCGACACAGCTGATGCATCCCCATCATCATCTGGGTTAAGGAGATCCAAGAGAAGAAGGAGCACTGCACATGAAGAACCACAAGAGGATGAAGATACAGATTATGCTGAACCAGAGGACGAGTTGGGTGACAACGACGAAGAAACAAAGCTTGAAGATGAGGAAGACGATGAAGATGGGGTAGGACAAGAAGATGAGGCATTCGAGGGAGATGGGGAAGATGAGGAAGATGGACAAAAAGAGAAAGAGGGACCACCCAAGGAACCAAGCCCAAAGTGTCGCAAGACAGAGAACCAGAATATTGGTAGTAGAAGGGCTGCATTGCACCCCATATCAGAGGGCAGCGAGGAAGATGCAGGGCATTTTGATTAGGACAGACTCAGCAGCACTACACATTGGGACGATCATGATGTAGCTGACAACACAGCATTGAGTGTAAGGCCGAGGCAGCTGAGGGAAGTAATCGAGCCTGCTCCTCTAGAGGTGATCATCCCACCTACAGCCAAGGATAGAAGGGCTAGGTTAAGGCTGCCAGAAACATCAAAGTAGCCCAGAGACCCCCCCCCCCCCTGAACGACAGTTCAGCCACACCAAGATGCCACAAGAGGAGCAAGTCGGCCAATGATGTATACCAGAGACAAGAGGAACCACAGCCAATTGCAAGGAGCAATTCAATGGATTTCACACCACCAGAAATAAACATAATGAAATGGGTTGAGGAGGAGGAAAAATCACCTGCTGTAGAATAGAATTTGAAGACTGATTACATGAAAGAGCCAGGGTCTGACTACGGGGATGGCTTTGATGAAGATGCATTGAGGGAAACAGAAGAAAATACTCTGAAGCAGTTTCAATTGAAGAAATCACAAGCTATCCAGGATGTTGTTGCAATGTCAAGCCAGAAAAACCCAAAAGTTAGAAGTAAAGAGGTTCAGAAGTTAACTCCACCAGCAGAAATCACAGGGGGTCAAATGACAGCACGCACAGCAACTGATGTTGAACCATCATCAGTCAATTCATCAGTTGCACCCACTTTCCATCTTGCTCCCAGGAGGGTCGTTAGGAAACTAGAGCTTCGAAATCCCTGTACACTGATATTGCACCCAGGAAAGCATTCAAGTGCAGCAATGAAGTGCACCATGTATATGACATGATTCTAAAGACTTATCTGCATCTGCCAAGAAACAGGGACTTAACCAGCAAAGAGTATGTGCCCCCCCTATCATATACTCTGAAACATCAACTTAACATTCCACAGTACTCAAATTAGCATCAATTAGCCACCATTTTAACTGTTTCCAAGATGCAACTCAAAGAATATGTGTTTCTAAAATTGAGTTCACCTAACTTTCTTTTTTGTAGCATCATAATCATCAATTTCGGCCATCTATTCATCTACTTGGATGAGCTCGCAACTTCAGTGAAACCCGGAGGAGATCTTGTCAACACTGTTGTAGAGATCAGCATTCATGCAATTAATATCAAGGGCAGGGGCGCTTTGAAGCAGATTATGCCAGTACGCCTATCTGTGAGTATTTTGTCCAAGCCTAAGCCAACTATCTTTTTCTTTTTGCTAAAATGCCAAAATAAGATGACGGGATCAATATGATCTGAATGTCGGCTATGCTATGATGTGATTATGATGTCGGTTTCCTTTAACTATTGATGCTACTAGTAGTGGTTTGTCTTTTTGAATTTTAATGAGTATTGGGACCACATTATTTCCTAATTCCTACATAATTAATCAACCAACGTAAATTTTCTGCCAAGGAGTTCTACTATGTGCACTTCATTATCGAATTTTTTCAGAGTGCTTAATCCGCTAGCAGTTCCCAGGATACACATGTGAATAAATTTTATAACCTAGGTGCATTGAGAAACATGCTTAATCGAATAATTCTGATGTGTTGATGACAACAAACCTATATAGGATGTCCCCACTGAATGCTTTCACATTTATCAATAATAAATGTGTTGTTGTGCTTGCAAGTTGCAAAGGGATTTCATTCTTCTACATGAAGTTTTTTATTTTATCTGGCGACCTGGTCCTGGTGGCTGAGGTACTGAGATAGGATGTTTGGTTCGAAAGCAATGTTTTCCTTTAACTTCACTCCAGCATGTTTTTTTTGTTTTTTTTAGTCAGTAAAATATGATCAGAATATATTGAAATCTCAGACAGTAATGCGTCAGTAAGATGTGGATAGCTTTGTAGCAAAACTGTTTGTTTGGTTTTTTTTGTGTCAGCAAAATATGATGAGAAAATATTGAAATCTTAGCCACTTTCTTGCTTGACTACATTGTTTTTACACACAGGGATACTTGCTGCATGGAGATTTTGATAGAGTATATGTCAAGTGTGAACTTAAGAAAGGAACAAACAACCTCGACCATAGATAGATGGTACACTTCTATCCACAGAGTTTCCTGGTCTTTCTTCTTTTCTTTTTGCGCACTCTTTTCCTCCTTGTACTGAAAAATAGTCTCTTTTTTGAAAAAAATGCAGGTGATGTTCCCGGTACTACAAGTTATCAAGACCAAGGACCTGGGCAGCTACGGCCATTACTTTCTCCTAGTGCTCAACATCCGCAACCATAGGTTTGAAGTGATCGACTCCATGAGATCATTGGAAGATGCCAATCTAAAGACCTGTTGTGACCAACTTATAGAAGCAATCAAGCAACTCTAGAGCCAATACTACTCAGAGTCCAAAGTTTTCATTCAAAACTACCAAATTGTTTCTATAAACGCCCCAGTACAGAGCAATATGTAAGTAACATCACACACACCCTCCCCTCCCCCCCCCATTTCACAATAACTGTTGTTTTTCTTTTACAACAATCATTTATTTCTCAAACCAGCAACAACCATTTTAATGTCTTTTCCTTGATTTTTTACAGCCATGAATGTGGGTTCCACATGCTAATGCATGTTGAACCCTGGGATGGACATATAGTCTGCAATTTCAATGAAAAAGATGTGTCAAACATTCGGAAGCTTCTATTGACGGATAAAAGACGTATCCACCTACGATCCGCACGCGTATGGACCTACACCCTTTTCACCACGGGATTCCTAAGATTCTTGTCAATCCGCAAAGCAAGGGGATTACAAGCGTTTGATCTACCTCTACTCACTAACTACTCAAACTCTAACTATGATAAGACTAGAAAACGACTAAACTACACTAGAGAGAACGATTAAGCTAACAAGATAAAAGACACTCGCCCATGGGTCTACGATACTTGAACATGCAACCGCTTTAAACATGAAAATCGATCTAATCTATCGGGGGTTGTGACCACGGTTTCGCCCTTTCCCTCCCCCCTACTGTCACTATGCGGAGGTATTTGTGACTAGACCTATGATGGACACAGCGTATTTAATGGATCCAAGGGAGCATTGGAGCTCTACTTCCCTTTACGACATGGTAGCTAACCTTAAGCATTAAAGCATATTCAACACATGATGATAGATAGATGTTCCAACAAGGTAGCGATTACATCTCAAGATCGATTACAACCCATGGACAAATGAGAAGATTATCCCATCAAGGTGCTAGACATAGCACCGTTGATCATGGTGACTCTTACGACGGTGTCTTTCTTCTTCTCCACTTGTGGGTGCTTCCTTCGAGATGGCGGTCCTCCTCCGGAGATCTCCCTCCTCTCTCTAGCTTGTGGATGGCCTCTCGGTGCAAATGGCTCTCTCTCCTTTGCGAATGGCGGCGCCTCCAGGACTTTAGGGTTGAAGATCCTTCGGGTGCAAGGAAAGGGGGCTGAACCGACCCCCGGAGTGGGCCAGGCTAGCCGGCTTGGGCCGACCGGCCCAGGCCCATCCCGACCCGGTTCGGTCGCCCCTGCGCTCTCGTGGGTCCTTAGGTGATTATGCACTTTGCCCCTTCCATTTGCATGATTTTGACGATGTCATCCTCGCGTCCAAGATGGAGGTTCTCCATGCATGAAGTTCGGTCTTTTACGCTTCAATCCCCGGGGGTGTTCCTTCATAGCACTTCGGTCCTTGCCACCATTGGAAGTGTTTTCATCAAGCTCATGAACACGAACAAGACTCCGTAATTGCTCCTTTGAACTTGTTGTGAATCCGTCCTTTATGTTCATGTTTTCCTACATAAACACAACACTTCCAAATGCATGCACATAGATGAACTTGTTATATGATTAGTGTGCCTAGTGGTGGGTTAGTTCCATAATCAAATCCAAACCAAAGTGTAATGAGCATGTTTGGTGTACCAAAATACACCGTCAACATCTCCCCCACGCTTAGATCTTGCTCGTCCTCGAGCAAGTACTCGCAAAAGAACTTTGTCCAAGGCGTTGTAATCGTGTTCCGCTAAATCTTTCTTCACAAGTTGGTCAATCTTTTATCTTTAATACATAAACATAAAGTAATGATCATCATACATAAACATGGGTATTTAGAATCTTTACCATGTCAAGATTTACCCCACAACTCAAACTCTTCACTCAAAGTCTTTAATTTCAGCCATGCTTACTTCTTTGCTTCCATTGGAGACTTTTTTGTGATTTTCAAAAATAAAATTCCTGCAACAAGTGTTAGACAAAAACCTTTCTCCAAGCTCTCTCATGTCGCTCATATGAGGTGGATATCCTAAACAAGTTTTATAAAACTCTCACCTCCCATAAATCTCTCATATAACATGTAAAGTGGAGATATAGGTATGGCTAGCACAATCAACACAAGTATTGTCAAACTAAGAACTCCCTCTAATGGTTGTTTACCTTTCAAAGCCAATGATCATGAGAATTAATTCATATGTGGGGATATCAAGGATGAGAAGATATAGAATGGTGGACATGTGCAAGGGCAAAAGAAAATATGACTACGAGGTTGTTGATGGTGCATTTCCGTCAACCTAGAGTACTTGTTATACATTGGTTTCGATTATGATTTACAACTAACCCGCCACTAGGCATACTAATGATGTAACAAGTTCACACTTGCATGTCGATTTTGGAGTGTGTTGTTTACGCAGGAAATTAACGTTAAAGAGGAGACTTTCGGGATAAGTTCATCAAGCACTTCAAGAGAAGATCATGAAGCCCGACAAGAGTCAAGACACGCGATGAACATGACTCCAAATGACCCGAGGACCGAAGCGTCAACGTGCAAATCTTAAGGGACTCAACCAGAAAACAGTGAAGCTTGCATAGCAAGGATTCAAGCCTTAATCGTGAAAGAATCGATGTCAAAGGCCCACATGCAAGTGCACACAAATAAGGAATCATGCAAGAAGCAACCGGGGAGGAAGATGGGCCCGAACCGGCCCAGAAAGGGCCTGGGCCGGCCGGCCTGTTCGGATCGGCCTAGGGGCCTTTTGGCCCGGTTCGCGACGCCCTTTGCCCTAGGTGTTCGTCTATTTATTGCCTCTGCCGCCGTCGGCCGCCACATCGAACCAATCATTCTACCGACGCCATTCACCAGAAAACTACCACCGCGAGATGAGGGAGAGAGTTAGATGAGCTTGTCACAAGGATCAACGCCGGCGGAGAAAAGGAAGCAAGAGGAGGACTCCAAGCCGCTGGCCTACGGGTGTTCCCAAGCTCCATCGCCGCCATCTTCATCGACGACGTTCTCCGGAGTCTCCATCACCCCTATGTGCTTCAATCCGTGTAAGATGAAGGGGTAATGTCTCTGTTCATCCCAGGGTTAGATGGATGCATGCTATGTGATCGCTACTTGATTCGTGGTTTCAATCTATTGCTTTCATGTTGATGATGCTTTGATAATTAAGGTTAGATACCGTGTTTTTCGGGTGTATGATATCCGCTACTCCCGTGTCCATCATAGGTCTAGTCACGATTACCTTCGCGTAGTGACAGTACGAGGGGAGGGAAAGGGCGAAATCATGGTCACAACCCCCGGTAGATTGGTTTACCACTCTCGTGTAGTAGATGCATATCCATGATATCCTAGATCCTAGGGAGGAAACACTTATCTTTCTTAATCACTCTCTTGTGTCCACCCTTTACCATCTAGTTTAACCCTGGATTTGTTTGATCAACTTAGATTAACTTAGGTTAGATTGTCTTTACCTTTAGTTTAATACTCTCTTTTAAAGGTTTTCCATTCAACTAGAGTAGTACTTGGTTAAGCGCTAGCAATCCCCTTGCTCCGCGGATTGACAAGAACCTTGGGAATCCCGTGGTGAAAAAGGTGTAGGTCCGTACGCTTGCGGATCATAGGTAGATACGAGTTTTATCCGTCAACAAGCCCCTTTTTCTGGCGCCGTTGCCGGGGAGCAAGCCAGTTTGCTACATTTAATCTAGTATTAATTTTGTTGATTACTAACATCTAACACTTATTTTCTAGAAAAAAATCCTTTTTGTTTTTTCTTTCTACTTTTCTTGTGCCTAGATGGATTTGTTCACCTCACCATTGGAAGACGAAGAGATGTCGCTAAGGGAGCTAGCAATGCCGTCAATGGAAGACATTGAGATGCAAAAATCAGATTTGGCGCTTGCTACAACCCACTATGAAGTGAAGCCTGGAATCATCAAGTTAATGGAGATAAAACCATTTAGAGGATTGGAGGATGACAACCCATATAGACACATTAAGGAATTCACGATGATATGCAACACGGTGCAACAAGAAGGAGTTTCGGCCGCTTGGTTCAAGTGGAATCTTTTTCCATTCTCTCTCGAAGATGAAGCACGAAGATGGTACACACTTGCGTCTGTTGAAGCAAAAGGAAATTGGGATGAACTAGTGAAGAAGTTTCTTTTGAAGTTCTTTCCCATAAGCAAGGTCCAAGACTTAAGGAGGCAAGTGCTCACTTTCAAGCAAGGAGAGGATGAAGGAATTGATGAAGCATGGGACCGTTTTAATGAACTACTTGAGTGAGGCCCGAACTTGGGATTTTCCGGTGACTTGATGTTGCATACCTTTTATTTTTCACTAACCCCTAACTCGTCTCGTTTTGTAAGCATGTGTGCAGGCGGGGATATAATGGATAAAACAATTAGTGAAGCTGCACAAATCTTACAAAGGATAAGCAATGGACAAAGAACGCAACGAGATTGGCAAAGACGTTGTCGAGAGGAGCAAAACAACAAAAGCAAGCCCAAGGTGCTTGCTGAAATTTCTGAAAAAGATGAACCAGTGGTCAAGAAAGATGAAGATCCACTTCCCAAGGTAAGAGAAGTCATTTCGGATGTTAAAAATGTTGAAACTAACATGAATGTAGGCCGAAATATGTGGAATGCTAGACCTTTGGTGGAGTTCAATCAATCCAGATGGATTCAAGTTGATTTTGCCCCACTAATCAACTACCGAAGGAAGGAGGAACGCCGACACGTTGCCAAACTAGTTGAAGATATATTTGATCAAGAGATGAGTGGAGAGTCGATCCAAAAGATGTTTGAAGAAGAATGAGAAGAAGGAGATGAAGGATGGATCGACCGGTTTGACAACTTAAGGATTTATGATGAAGAAAGAGAAGAGTACAACCGTGACGAGCCTAGTGACTCAAAGGATAAATGGGAGGAGATAGGACTCAAGCTAGAAGATGAATGGGAAGGAGTTGACATAGAGCAAGTACTCCAAGAAGGCCCCTCCCCACAAGGTTATGGCTTGTGTGCTATTGAATCCCACACACTAGCAAAGCAAGACATGGAAGTACTCAAGGATGAAGGAAAGAGTGAATCGACGAAGAGCGACCTTGGCGACATGTGGTACACGGGAGATAAAGAAAGTAACATACAAGACGTTGAATATGAAGATTGGGATAACAATGAATACTTCAAAGAAGAGACAAATGCAAATGTGGTTGATGGATTACACGTTCCACATGATGAGATGGAGGGGGTGCAAAAAGGTAACAAAGAGACACCTTCACTCGTTGAGATTGATTCGCCTTCAACACCGCTAGATGAACCAAATATCACTCTTGTTGAAAAAGCTCTAAGGCCAAGGTACATGCTGAAATCTCAAGATATTATTGGTATTGATGTGTATAAATTCAAATACTCATGCTCAACCAATAGTATGAATGATAGTTTAAATTCTATGCCTTGTTCCAATAATGATCATGTTGATAGGATAGATTTTCTTGAGAATGAAAAAGAGGAAACATTTATGTTTGAACCAATTAGTCTCACATCTAAAGAACCTTTGTCTAATGATGAGCTAAGTGCTATGCATGAAATATATGCTTTTTTATTTACACCTTGACTTGTTGCTAGAATTCGCATGTGGTGTTAATTATGGACGTGTATGGTTACAATAAGTTTTGTAAATCTCGATCATGCTTTGCGCTTGGTCAACCTAATGACCTTAAATAAGAACATATCGGGAGAAGGCCCGATTTTCACTAACCATGTAGACAAGGCTCGAATAATGAAAAGAGAAGTCATGCTTAAAGAGTTGCAAGATAAATCATCAACCTCTCCAAATCCCGCAATTGATGTTGTTGTCATCATCAATTTGAGAGCTTTTTCAGAGGTGTACAAATGGAGAAAATGAGATATACAGAAGCTCCATAAAGTTACCATTCCAACGCATCAAGAACCAACAAGTTTGAAGACCCGTGCAAGGAGTTATGGAGAAAACATTGAGCGCTGCGCGTTCTGAAATTTCAGGACAGATTTCATCGCCGAACTAAAACGGACGTAACTCTCTTGTACAGAGTCCGATTTGGGCAAATAGAGACTCGTTGGAAAGGAAATTTTGTGCACTGTGCAATGGAGTAGTGATTGGGTATACTTTCTATTCTGGACATTAAAAAATTCATGGAGTGAAGGTAGCACCGAAGGATGATAAAGAAGGAGATAGCGATGAAACAAAAGGATGCCTTGGGCAAGTCTTCTATAAGTGATAAAGCACAACATGGGAAGTAAATTAAAGCTGCATTGGTACCTTTTCTTCTTGCATGAAGGGCCATGGCTATGCGACGAAAAGAAGGTATGTGAGAAAGTCGAGCTCTATGACTTTAAATGAAGCGCTTTTCGGGAGGCAACCCGTTTCTTTATATTTTTACTACTTTCTTAGAGAGAATAAGGAATGGCACTATCTTATGATGATCAACTTGTGGTTATTAATCTAAGTTTAGTTTTCCTTCTTAGAACCACCATCATGTTCATGATCATATCTATTTATTTGCATGCATTGCATTTTGTTATCAATGTGATGTTTCTTTGTGTACACATGTTTTGTACATAGTTGGCTTGGTTGTTTTATATACTTAATGATGTATGCTTCATTTTCCATGTTAATACTTCATAAGGCCTTATGAGTATTTTCCTTTTGTGATATTGTGTAAACGTGGTGTTTAAACATGATTGCGGACTATCATCATTAAGTTAGATAAACCTAGCTAGCTTTTCATATGTTTTCATGTTGTTTTGGTTAGTTTATAAGCTTTGCAATGCGCTTAATTTTTCTTGTGCTATAAGAGTTATTGATTTAGGAATAGACATGGTGTTTTAACCCTAGATTTATTAACCTTTGTGGCTAAGGAGAAATTCGGCAACCTAGTTGTAAACATGGTGTTTAGAACTAGGCAAAAAATTGTCTTTGTTTATATGCTTTCCTATCATGTGCATACACACCTTGCACCACATACACTCATTAGGTTTTTATTCCTCATTAGACTAATTATGCCACAAGTTGAGAGTCCTAGGAAACATTGTTGGATTGTTGGCAATTCTATCTACTCCCAACCGTCACCTTGGGGGTAGAATGTGCGTTTAAAACGTCTTACAGGCAAGATAAAGACTCTCACTACAAGGAAATTGAAGGATGGCTAAGAAATGCTTTGTATTCTTCTTCCATGACTAGAAAAATGCTAAGCATAGGAGAGATCCTGAATCTTCAACACGGAAGTGCAACACGACGCTCTAGAAGACAAAAATGATCAAGATCATTAACGTCTCCGGATCAATGTGCAAGAAGTCACCGGTCTCATCAAAATTCTGTGTGGTCTCGAAGGGAAAACACTGGGTATTTTTGGATATTTTGAAGCCCCATGAAGTTACGATTCCAACAAATCAAGAATCAAGACAATCGGAGGTTCCTACAATCGGTTATGCCCGAAGCACCGAGTGCAACACGTCCTGAAATCAGTTTTGGACAGCACGCGGTGCTGAAGTAAAACGGACATAGCTCCCTTGTTTGAACTCCGTTTTCGATGAATGACCACACATTGGAAAGGTAATTTCATAAACTTTTCAATAGACCTATATTTCGATATATGTTCTGTTCTGGACAGAGGGGAAATCCATGAAAAAGAGACAGCAAGGAGATGATGAGAACAAGAAAGAGGAGATGGTGATGACAACATTGAAGAGAAGGGCGACCAATGACTCTTTTAAGCATACAAGATCAAATTCAGAAGTTTAGGAGCATTGATAAATCAAGACAAAAGCAACAGCCACATCGATACATGGAGATGTCGGAAGAAGGCAATGAAGAACCACAAAGGATGGTAACACCTCCATAGACCTTCTCTTTTCCAAACATAAATGCTTGTAAGTATGCCTTCAACCTCAACTAGATGCAACCTTTTGTTTTTTCTCTTCCAAAAATAACATGGCTACTAGGAGGAAAACCTAGGTTTCTTTTTACTTTCAATAGATAGGCATGACCATGTGTTCACCTCGACGTTTTATATTGCCTATGCTTACAGAAAGATGATGAAAGTTGCCGCTTTGTTTTACCTACATGAAGTTATACATGTCTTGGCTTATTGCTCTCTATAATACGTTCTGAAATTAATTTAAATACCGACTCTTTTATTTGTGGAGGTGAAATGACTATGCTCTAGACCCACATACATATATTTGCTCTTTGATTTAAGTTTATGGATAGCCGGATAACTTGTTGTTTTTATGAAAACTTAACTTTTATGATATCTACATGTTTGTGATGCTCTTGCAAAGCTCTACCTACCAAAGCCATATAAATATACATATATGTTTTATGATAACAAAACCCGTAGATTGCAAACATATGTTTTAATGAGTTGGATTAGGATTGATTTCTATGGTTCGAGAGTATGAAGTTGGTCATTCCTTTGTGTAACTTTTTCATGCTAGACTTTTTGTCCATGCATTGTGGGTTTTCACATCGAAAATTTCACAAACTTTGCTGGGCATCCACCCTAAACCAAAAACATCTTTCTGTGATCACTTCCTTGTCCACAACCCAATTTGAGTATGGAGTAAAATTCTCGATGGGGATTCAAATATTCCGCAAGATTATGGAATTTATACTTACTTTAGCAGTCATTTCCCCTCTCTTTTATGCTCGAGGACGAGCATCATTCAAGCATGGGGGAGGAGTCATTACATCATCTCTGACAAATTCTATGTAAGTATTATGTTGCAAAAGTTCTGAGGAGCAAAAGAAAAAATGAAAAATGAAAAAAAATATGATGAGAAGAAAAGAAAAGTAAGAAAAAAAGGAAGAATAAAGTGAAAAAAAGAAAGAGAGAAAAATGAGAAGGAAATAAAATAAAAGTAAAATAATAATAAAGATGCTCCTTGGATCTTTTCTCTTCATAAGTTCTCAAGTGCCTTGATGACAAATCCATACTCAAATCTTCCAACCATGTGCAATCTGATAACGAAGACTTCACTCGTGCCTCGGGATCTTCCATTTGCCACTTGCACATGTCCACCTATCTAAATGTGTGTGTTTCATCTCTCTCTTTCCAACATTTATTTTCCATGGCCTTTTTGACGAGTCTCGGTAATTCCAATAGAACTCTCTCTTAATTTGACAATATTTCGGATGTATGTTTTGCTAGGATTGTTTTTAACCTTCCAAGCTCCACATAAGCCTTCCACTATCACATATGAGTAGAGTAGGTTGAAAATAATCTAGTATAGGCTTGAGTGACTTGATGAGATGAGTGTTTCCATGAGCTTTTGCAAGAGATTTTCACTTATGTTGGATATGCATCTTTTTGAAAATCTTTCATGTGACAAGGTAATGGTTTGAAGTTCACTTAAGTTTGAGAGCATCGTGTTAAATGTGGCTTGTTCTTTATTGTTAGTCTATCTTCCATAATGAAAAAGAAGTCGGACACAACTTGAACTTTAAAAATAAATTCTTAAGAGAGAGCAATTTGTCTTGTCATGAATGACTAAGTGCAGGGATAACATTGGAAGGCAACGCTGATTTCCCTTGTAAGCAAGGATTACTTACTCGAGGACGAGCAAGGTTTAAGCATGGGGTAGATGTTGACGGTGAATTTCCGTCAACCTAGAGTACTTTTTATACATTGGTTTCGATTATGATTTGCAACTAACCCGCCACTAGGCATACTAATGATGTAACAAGTTCACACTTGCATGTCGATTTTGGAGTTTGTTGTTTACGCAGGAAATTAACGTTAAAGAGACTTTCGGGATAAGTTCATGAAGCACTTCAAGAGAATATCATGAAGCCCGACAAGAGTCAAGACACGCGATAAACATGACTCCAAATGACCCGAGGACCGAAGCATCAATGTGCAAATCTTCAGGGACTCAACCAGAAAACAGCGAAGCTTGCATAGCAAGGATTCAAGCCTTAACCATGAAGGAAACGACGTCAAAGGCCCACATGCAAGTGCACACAAATAAGGAATCATGCAAGAAGCAACCAGGGAGGAAGATGGACCCGAACCGGCCCAGAAAGGGCCTGGGCCGGCCGGCCTATTCGGATCGGCCCAGGGGCCTTTTGGCCCGGTTCGCGACGCCCTTTGCCTTAGGTGTTCGTCTATTTATTGCCTCCGTCGCCATCGGCCACCACATCGAACAAATCATTCTACCGACGCCATTCACCAGAAAACCGCCGTCGCGAGATGAGGGAGAGAGTTAGATGAGCTTGTCACAAGGATCAACGCCGGCAGAGAAAAGGAAGCCAGAGAAGGACTCCAAGCCGCTGGCCTAGGGGTGTAACCAAGCTCCATCGCCGCCATCTTCATCGACGACGTTCTCCAGAGTCTCCATCACCCCTATGTGCTTCAATCCGTGTAAGATGATGGGGTAATGTCTCCGTTCATCCCTAGGGTTAGATGGATGCATGCTATGTGATCGCTACTTGATTCATGGTTTCAATATATTGCTTTCATGTTGATGATGCTTTGATGATTAAGGTTAGCTACCGTGTTTTTCGGGTGTATGATATCCGCTACTCCCATAGATTCCATCAACATACCGTGTCCATCATAGGACTAGTCACGATTACCTTCGCGTAGTGACAGTACGAGGGGAGGGAAAGGGCGAAACCGTGGTCACAACCCCCGGTAGATTGGTTTACCACTCTCGTGTAGTAGATGCATATCCATGATATCCTAGATCCTAGGGAGGGAACGCTTATCTTTCTTAATCACTCTCTTGTGTCCACCCTTTACCATCTAGTTTAACCCTAGATTTGTTTGATCAACTTAGATTAACTTAGGTTAGATTGTCTTTAAATTTAGTTTAATACTCTATTTTATAGGTTTTCCATTCAACTAGATTAGTACTTGGTTAAGTGCTAGCAATCCCCTTGCTACGCGGATTGACGAGAACCTTGGGAATCCCGTGGTGAAAAAGGTGTAGGTCCGTACGCTTGCGGATCGTAGGTGGATACGAGTTTTATCCATCAACAGAGGCACCGATGACGTCCTCGTTGTCGGATTGCACATGGTTGGAAAAAGAGTGAAAGTTTCGTCTCTCAACAACGTGACATCCTTCCTTGCAATTTTTTTATTTCACTTGATTCATCCCTCTCATATCTTTCTTGCCACTCCTCTTCTCTCTTTCTCTTCTTTTTTCTTTTTCAATCACTCTCTTTCATTCTCTCATACACATATTTTTTTCTTTACTTTTCATTTTTCTTTCTTCCTTTTTCCATACACATATTTTTTCTCTTAACTTTTCCCTCTCTCGACATCTTTATCTATCTTCTCAAAGCTCTCAACTCCTCTCTTTCTTGCATAAACACAATCTGAAATTTAAAATAAAACCATGCTAGAGACGAGAAGAAACTTTGAGAGTAGGTTGTGTTCAAGGAATGCGATGTACAAAAAAGATGTATAGGGTTGGGTATGGAATTCGGTGATGTACGGGACTTCCGATGTGAAAGTCACATTACCGAATGCATGACGAGGCTAGCAACAAAAGATAAGTACAAGGACATGATCATTGCTCGAAATTAAAACTCCCAAGAGAGAAGGATCCGAGCCCAACTCATCGTGCTAATCGCACTTATGGTGGAGCGAAAAACTAGTTTGGCTTTGTATAGGATTTTTTTCTTACTCTCAACTTGGAAAAAAAAGATTTGCAAACCTTTATTACAAGGGTTTTTTGCTAATTTTCAGTTTGAATTCCTCCAACTTTTAGCATCGAACATAGCACAACAAAAATGTAAAGCTCAAGATTGTATGGTATGGGTACTTTTAGAGGTAGCAATTCCACTAACCACCACGGTAAACGTTTTCAAACCAAACACTTATGTTCATATATCAAAAACTAAAGATGAACAAACAAGTAAATCAAGATAAGCATCACACAAGACACAAAATTTAAAGGACTCTTTTTATTTGATTTTCTTTGACGCAACACTAAATTAAGACACTTGCAAAAATTTAAAAGCACACTTGAAAACTAAGGACTCGACTCTTAAACTCTAAAACTCTCTCGAAAACTAAACTCTCACGAAGACTAAACCGAACCAAACTAAACTTGAAGCTAAAGGCTAGCTAGCTAGCTCTCCCCCACGCTAAAATCATACGACATCCTCGTCGTATCTTACAAAAATCCTAAGGGGGGAAACTAAAACCTAGTGATACTTCCCACAACTATTGCACCACTTGCCCTTCGTGTTCCCAATCATGCCAAAAAGTTTCCGCACGTTGCGATTTAAGAACTTGTATTCGTCTTCGACCACGCGCTCTAAATCCTCCATGCGCTGCCTCATCGCCTCCATGGCCTGGAAACATTCGTCGACTGATGCGTAGAGCTCCGAGATGGAGTGACGGCAAGCCGCACAACACATCGGATGCATCCTGAAAGAGTCGTCATCGCCAAGGTCTCCGCCATCGTCGTCACCGTTGTCACCATCATCGTCGTCGACGTCGTCGTTGCCGCCGCCGTTGGGGCCTTCGGGAGTCTTATCCTTGGGCACCTCTTCCCAATAGTACAAATCATTGTCATCTCTTCCGGCGGCCGCCCACGAGCTCGGGCTACAATCATCAGAATAGTCACTCCCCCCATAGTCCCTAGGCTCGGGCGACACCTCCTTGTAATCCTTCGTTTCATGCCTCGGATGCACACCGACCTTCGAACGGGAGTAGGGACGTTCTCCTCTTTGACATGGTTGTGAGATGCGATAGCTCCGGTCGGGACACGCGCTCCGCAACGGATGCGAGCGGTCCTCTTGATCTCCACGGTTAGCTTGAGCTCGCATCACTTCGCCTCCTCCATCAATGGCTCCTCGGCGCCTTGCTTCAACTCTACGTTCTTTAGGGACACCATGGCTGCTGCGTGGGTGCAAAAGAATGCTATATGGGATGGATTCCTGATCTCCCAATTCGGTCAAATAAATAGTCTGAAAAGGAATACTCTAGAAACCGCATTTTTCTTATTCAAACTTCCCTTAAAATTTTTTGACCAAAGAAGGAAGTCAAAAAGGAGAATTCCAGGGAAAAACCGAGGTGAACCGTCGTCGGGCCCCCTTGGGCTGATCGGACCGGGTCGGCCGGCCCACCCTGTTCTGGGGGGCGGTCCGGTCCCGTTTCCCGTGTACCGCCCTTTTTTCGCATTCTCAGCCCATGAGAAAAAGTTGGCCCAGAAAATCTTCGTGAGAAACTCCAGAGAAATAAAAGAAAAACTATTTACAAAAATCCACACCTTGTTTTACGTCCTAGGCTAGACGTTCGGGCTCTTCTTCCATGGTGAAGACATCAATATGGTGAAGGGGCACAACGTCGGGTTCATGGTAAACCTTAAGTCGTTGACCATTCACCATGAATTGATCACCTTTCACATCCATAATGGTTACCACTCCGTTGGAGAGCACCGAATGAACAACATAAGGTCCATCCCACTTGCTTTGCAATTTTCCCTTTCCGAAGGTTTTAAACCTTGAATTGTAGAGGAGGACCTTATCTCCTTCTTTAAACTCTTTCTTCTTCAACCTTTTGTCACACCACCTTTTAATTCTCTCCTTGTATATGCTTGCATTCTCGTATGCTTTCAACCTCATCTCCTCTAGCTCGCTTATTTGAATTCTTCGCTTTACCACCGTGGCATCGAGATCAAGGTTCATCTCTTTGATCGCCCAATAGGCTTTATGTTCCAACTCAACCGGAAGGTGGCAAGCTTTTCCATAGACGAACTAATAAGGGGTCATACCTATCGGTGTCTTGAACGCCATTCGATACGCCCACAAAGCTCCATCTAATTTCTTTGACCAATCTTTGCCTCCCTTCTCTATGGTTTTGTTGAGGATGCTTTTTAATTGCCTATTCGACATTTTCGCTTGTCTATTGGTCTATGGGTGATAAGTCGTAGAGACCCTATGTTCAATTCCCAACTTGGACAAGCACTTTTTGAAATTCTTCCCGGTGAAGTGAGTTCCTCCATCGCTTATCAAGATTCTCGGTGTACCGAAACGAGGAAAAATCATGCTCTTGATCATGGCAATGGACTCCTCCGTGGAAGCTTTACAACATGGCATAGCCTCTACCCACTTGAATACATAATCAACCATGACGAGGATATGCTCAAATCCATGTGAGTTTTTGAAAGGCCCCATGAAGTCTATTCCCCACACATCAAACAAATCGATTCGTAGATTATATCTCAAGAGCATAGAATTTCTTTGAGAGATGTTTCCGGTTCTTTGGCATTCGGGGCATGATGCAACATATCTTTTAGTACCTTCATGCATCTCCGGCCAATAGAATCTGCTAGACCACACTTTTGCTTGGGTCCTAAAATGGCTATAGTGCCCATCGTACTCCGCCGAGTGGCACTTTCTCAAAATTTCTAGCCTCTCTTCTCTTGGCACACATCTTCTCATGACTCCATCATTGCCAAGTGTGAAGAGGTAAGGTGCATCCCAAAAGTATTTTCTACTTTCGAAGATTATCCTCCTTTGAGAGTTTCTATCTAGATGGTCAAGATGCATCTTCTGAATCGCTCGAATGATATCAATCATCCAAGTGTCTTTATCGAGCACTCGATAGAGGTGGTCATCTCTCATCTTGTCTTCTATGGGCTCTCTATCATCTTGTCCACGATTCATCCTAGACAAATGATCGGCCACAACATTCTCCACCCCCTTCTTATCACGAATTTCAACATCAAACTCTTGGAGAAGAAGGATCCAATGGATCAATCGTGGTTTAGCATCCTTCTTAGCCAAGAGATACTTGATGGCCGTGTGATCGGTGTAGACAATGACCTTCGAGTTCACGATGTAAGATCTGAATTTTTCAAAGGCGAATACCACCGCTAGCAACTCTTTCTCCGTAGTGGAATAATTTAATTGTGCCTCATTAAGAGTTCTACTAGCGTAGTAAACATCATGGACTCGTCCTTCCTTTTTTGACCCAAAACCGCTCCTATGGCGTAGCCACTTGCATCACACATGATCTCGAAAGGTTGGCTCCAATCCGGAGGTTGAATAATGGGAGCACTCACCAACGCACTTTTCAAGGTCTAGAATGCTGCTAGGCACTTCTCATCAAAGTCAAAAGCCACATCCTTTTGAAGGAGATGTGTTAAAGGCTTAGTGATCTTCGAGAAGTCCTTAATAAATCTTCTATAGAATCCGCCATGGCCTAGAAAGCTCCTCAAGGACTTAACATTCATTGGAGGTGGGAGTAGCTCAACCACCTCTACCTTAGCCTTGTCCACTTCAATGCCTCTCTCAGATATAACCATGAAGTGGCACTTTTCCCAATTTAACACCAAGTCTACCTCTGCACCTCGTGAGGACCTTATCCAAGTTTGCCAAGCAATCCATGAACATCTTCCCATAAACGGAAAAATCATCCATGAACACCTCAACAATTTCTTCGATGAATTCCGAGAATACGGCCATCATGCAACGTTGCAAAGAGGCCGGAGCGTTGCATAGACCGAAGGGCATCCTTCTATATGCAAACGTTCCATAAGGGCATGTAAACATTGTTTTGTGTTGATCATCCGGGTGAATGGGAATTTGCATGAACCCCGAGTACCCATCGAGAAAGTAAAAATAAGCGTGTTCGCTAATCTCTCGAGCATCTCGTCAATGAACGGTAAAGGGAAGTGATCTTTCTTCATTGCTTTGTTTAGCTTTCGATAATCGATACACATCCGCCACCCGGTCATGGTTCTTTGTGGTATCAACTCATTCTTCTCATTCTTCACCATGGTTAAACCTCCTTTCTTTGGTACACAATGTACCGGGCTCACCCATTCGCTATGCGGAACCGGGTAGATGATTCCGGCATCAAGTAACTTGATGACCTCTTTCTTTATTACCTCTCGCATGGCATGAGTTAGCCTCCTTTGGTGGTCCATTACGGGCTTACATTGGTATTCCATTGGTATACGATGAGTGCAAAAGGTTGGGCTAAGACCTTTGAGATCATTGATCGAATATCCAATCACCTTTCTATGCTTTTTCAATAAAATCAGCAACTTCTCATTTTCTTCGGGACTCAACTCGTCGCTCACGATGATTGGATAAGTCTTGTGTGGGCCCAAAAATTCGTACTTTAATCCTTTGGGCAAAGGTTTAAGATCCACCTCGGGCACTTGTGGCTCCTCGGGTTTGCTTTCTCCTATGTCCTCAAATTTTTCTTCCTCCACGCTTCCATCTTGCGGTTCTAATCCTTTCGTTGCTTCTTCTAGTTCTTCATCTTGTTGATCATTAACTTGATTCTTCATCGCCCTTTGCAGCGGGTCTTTAAGGGTTTCAACAAAACAAAGACTATCTACCTCCTCTACTTCGTCTTCGGGAGGAAAAGGTTAAGGGTGTTTAGAAACACGAAGAAAATTATGTGTACTTCTTTCCATTAAGGTTCATTGTTACTTTGCCTTTTCCGGCATCCAACACGGCATCAACCAACTTAACAAAGGGTCTACCTAGGATTATGTGATCATGATTACTATGGTAAGCATCAATTACAAAGAAATCGGTTGGTATACATTTTCCAGAGATTATTACATTCATGTTGCAAGCAATACCTAGAGGTCTAAATAGTTCTACCATCTCCCATGATTAATTTCGTCGATGTTGGAGTTAATTCTAGGTTGTGGTCTTGAACTTTATCATAAATTTTAGAAGATAGGACACTTACTTGGGCTCCAATGTCACATAAAGCTTTACATTGAACTCCATTGATCTCGCAACTCAAGTGTGGTGATGTCTTCTCTTCTTCTTCGGATCCTATCGCATAAACTTCGGCGAGGCGAGCGTATGGCGATGCTTCAGGCTTGATCCCCATGATTCTTTTCACCTCGGCTATGTGTTCCGGATCCACTTCATCATCTCCAAAGAGCTTTTGAAATATCTCACTGGTGGTTTCAAGGTCGCATGAGTCTTCCGCTTTCTTTTCCGGTGGGAAATCCACTTCTAATGCTCTTGTCATCCCCTTTTGGTTAGGGAACGGTCTTCCCTTGTCGAATATTTCTCCGTAATAAATTGGAACCCAATCCATGTGCTCGAACTCCCTTAATGGCTTCGCGCTTGACATACTTCTCTTGTTTGTTTCATTTGATACGGCGAAGTCAACGCTCGGGGTAGTTCTTGACTTGATGTGCTCTTCAAGCTTTTTCAGGATTGGTTCCTCTTTTGTGACTTCCGGGGTTGCCTCTTTAGAAATTTCAGCACACATCTTTATCCTCGAATTGTATTCCGGCTCTCCCGCAAGTCTTGATTCCCAATCTCTTCGCATGGCCGCCGTGAGTGTTTTCTTCATGAGATCCCCACCTGCACACATTTGGATGTGTTGCATGCAACTAGGGGTTAGGGAAAAGAAAAATGTATGCAAGAGTATGTCACCGGAGAAGTCGAGTCTTAGTCCTTGTTCGATCAACTCGTTAAACCTATTCCAAGCTTGGTCTATCCCTTCCTCTTCTCCTTGCGTGAAGGTGATTACTTGTCTCCTTAGATATTGAACCTTGCTAATTGGAAAGAACTTCTCGCAAAACTTCTTTGTCAACTTGTTCCAATTGCCTTCAACTTCAAAGGATGCGAACGAGTACCATGTCTTCGCTTCATCGGCAAGTGAGTAGGGAAAGAGATTCCATTTGAACCATTCATCAGAAACTCCTTCTTGACGCACCGTGTTGCATAGCGTCGTGAAATGCCTTATGTGCCTATATGGGTTCTCTGTAACCATCCATTCAAACGGGGTTGCCGCCACCATCTTGATGATCTTGGATTTGATTTCATACTTGGTCACTTCGAGCTTTGAATCCGACTCTTGTACTCTTATGTATTCACATCGAGGACTAGCATAATCCCTTAGCGATTTCTCTGGTTCTTCCACGGGGTGATTGACGAACGCCATCTAGACAACAAGATAAAAACAAAAACAAAACAAAGTGGTTTTCTAGGTAATATGTGTTAGGTGTTAGCAAACAAAAGATAAACTAAATATAAAAGAAAGTTAGATGCAAACCAAACGATGTAAACTAGCTTTCTCCCCGGCAACAGCGCTAGAAAAAGGGGCTTGTTGACGGATAAAATACGTATCCACCTACGATCCGCAAGCGTACGGACCTACACCTTTTTCACCAAGGGATTCCCAAGGTTCTTGTCAATCCGCGGAGCAAGGGGGTTACAAGCATTTGATCTACCTCTACTCACTAACTACTCAAACTCTAACTATGATAAGACTAGAAAATGACTACACTACATTAGAGAGAACGATTAAGCTAACAAGATAAAAGACACTCGCCCATGGGTCTACGATACTTGAAC
This sequence comes from Cenchrus americanus, assembly GCA_947561735.1. Lineage (NCBI taxonomy): Eukaryota > Viridiplantae > Streptophyta > Magnoliopsida > Poales > Poaceae > Cenchrus > Cenchrus americanus. The sequence goes on from OX387239.1 coordinate 217,712,994, forward strand.
ATGCAACCGCTTTAAACATGAAAACCGATCTAATCTATCGAGGGTTGTGACCACGGTTTTGCCCTTTCCCTCCCCCCGTACTGTCACTACGCGGAGGTATTCGTGACTAGACCTATGATGGACGCGGCATATTGAATGGATCCAAGGGAGAATTGGAGCTCTACTTCCCTTTACGGCATGGTAGCTAACCTTAAGCATTAAAGCATATTCAACACATGATGATAGATAGATGTTCCAGCAAGGTAGCGATTTCATCTCAAGATCGATTACAACCCATGGACAAATGAGAAGATTACCCCATCAAGGTTCTAGACATAGTACCGTTGATCATGGTGACGCTTCCGACGGTGTCTTCCTTCTTCTCCACTTGTGGGTGCTTCCTTTGAGATGGGCGATCCTCCTCCGGAGATCTCCCTCCTCTCTCTCTCTAGCTTGTGGACGGCCTCTCGGTGTGAATGGCTCTCTCTCCTCTGTGAATGGCGGCGTCTCCAGGACTTTAGGGTTGAAGATCTTTTCGAGTGCAAGGAAAGGGGGGCCGAACCAACCCCCGGAGTAGGTTAGGCCGGCCGGCTTGGGCTGACCAGCCCAGGCCTATCCTGGCCCAGTTTGGTCGCCCCTTCGCTCCCGTGGGTCCTCAGGTGATTATGCACTTTACTCCTTCCATTTGCATGATTTTGACGATGTCATCCTCGCGCCCAAGATGGAGGTTCTCCGTGCATGAAGTTCGGTCTTTTACGCTTCAATCCCCGGGGGTGTTCCTTCGTAGCACTTCGGTCCTTGCCACCATTGGAAGTGATTTCATCAAGCTCATGAACACGAACAAGACTCTGTAATTGCTCCTTTGAACTTGTTGTGAATCCGTCCTTTATATTCATGTTTTCCTACATAAACACAACACTTCCAAATGCATGCACATGGATGGACTTGTTATATGATTAGTGTGCCTAGTGGCGGGTTAGTTCCATAATCAAATCCAAACCAAAGTGTAATGAACATGTTTGGTGTACCAAAGTACACCGTCAACACTTCTCACCTACAAATGGTTGACGCATCCAGAGAATGACACGGCGTGGAAGCACAAATTCATCCCACAAGGAGGTACGTTTGGTCAAAAGGGCACCCCCTGTCATTTTTCTGCACATCAAGTAGTTCATTAGTAGTATATAGCAACACAGCTAAGAAGTATATCTCTATTTTGTATATAAGAGCCCAATTTAGTGTTTTACACACACCAGCATAAAACCAATTTAGCGTTCAATAACCATCACTTTAAATATTTTACAAAACCAACTCTACTAATCAGGGGAGTAACCCCAAGCCAAGCCCTTTTTCTTCTGCTATTTTTGGACAATGTTGAATGCTATGTTCTGTAGACTTGCACTTGCTGCACCTGTTCTTCCTCTTTACCTTTGCATTCATACCCTTATTTAGCCTTCTTTCTTTTTTGTGCCCTTTAACTATTGATCTGGGCGGGTTCCCAACCTGTAGTGGTAAGTCACCATCACCCTCAATAGCACCTTCAAGGAAATCTGAAATTAGATATAAAACAAGTAATTCAAGAATAGATTATACTACAATCTTTACCTCCGCTGATAGGAGCAACACCAGATGTAACTTCTGCACCAATCTGGACAGCAGCAGTTGCACTCGTTGCAGCAGTGTCAGGAGCTGGAGCAAAGATACATGGTGCAGATGTAGCTACTGCCGCACTAGCCACTTGCTTCCTTCGAGATTTCTTTCTTTTCTTTAGCTCAATAATCTCAGACCTCATCTGCTTGATATGATTCTACATGATAGTATAGGCTTCATTCGACATACACCCATCTGATGCCAAACTCGCAAAAGCTGTAGACAGATTTGTGAACCACAAAGTCCTTCGCCCACTCAAAGGCATGCCACGTGTCACCAAGTCTGGCTGAGCAAACACTTTAGTTGTAGCATCAACCACTGTTGGCTGCAAAAGAGGCTCCTGAATCCAACGCTCAAGAATATATTTATCTGGAATAGTTTTCACACCCAACCTGACCATGACCTTCATAATATGGCAACACAGGATCCCATCTCTGTCAAATTTGTTGCACTCACAATAGTAACTCTCATCTTCATCAATCACAGTCACAATGTACTCTCTCTTGCATACCCATACACACGCACATTATTAGGCACAATCTTGTAGATGATGTCATTTTCTTGCTTCACATCATACTCAGTTGTCTTCTCAAACTCTTTAGAAAACTTGTAGAAGAGCCCCTTGGTGTAGATGGCAGCAGCATGTCTTTCTAGGGGGAATTTAGACCATCTCCGCCTCTCTTTATCGTCAGTATCAAACTCTTGCCCCTCCTGAGCAACAAGGCACTTATCTTGTATTTTCTGGTACTACTCCACAAAATGCAGCATCGACATGTTAGGGTTCACATATTTTTTTTCAACACTGCATTGAAGCCCTCGCTACGTTGGGTTGATTGCAGGAATGGGAAGAAGGAGTGCATGTAGAACGTAGCGGCAAAACTGCTTCTAAGGGCATAGAGGTTTTGAAAATGGACATTGCCCTGCAAGTCGTGTTTGTGCAACATAGCAGCCCACTGTGTGTCAAACTCATCCGGAGTCATCGTGTGATTCATTCATTCTTTGAAATCCTCCTACAACTCCTCACTCTCATCAAGCATTGGACCTATTGTACCTGAGTACTTGTCCATAATGTGGAAGTGGTAGTTCCTGTGAGTTGAATTGGGAAAACCAGGGCAATTGCAGATCTCATAGCACCATCCTAGTCTGTTATAATGTTCATGGGAGTCTTTCGCTTCATTGCCTGTAGGAATGATTCGAACAACCACACATAGCTAGGTGTTTTTCATCCCGCAGGAAGGCACAACCCACTTAAATTGATTTCCCGTGCTTATTGATTACAATGAATGGAGCAAATGGCATATCATACATGTTGGTCATGTAGGTAGCATCAAAAGAAACACAGTCATGGTAAAGATCAATGTAAACCTGCCTTGCTGCACTGTCAACCCAAAACAGGCTCTCCACCCTGTCCCTGTCATCCAACTTTACTGTGCAGAAGAAGTTAGGATCTTCCTGTTGTATATCTCTGAAACGGTCTACCGCTTCTTGCATGTCTTTGTACTTCTCTGTCCTCCTAATGGTTGACCTAAAGTTGTTGATGTCTTTCCCTATATACGGTACAATTTGTGTAGAACTATACAGCTCATTCATAAGTTGCATTATACGCTCTGTGGTCAGGTTGCAACCATGCAGTAGAGTAATAAACTCCTTCTCTTGCTAAGGGATGCCCTTGTGAGATCTTAGGAATTTCTTTAGAGATGGTTTCACAACTAAGTCATGGTTGTGGTCAACCATAAAGTAAGTGACATGCCACCTCTCATCCATTAGGTTCACAACCATCCTGGCTTTGCACCCTGTGTGAATCATTTTCTCTCTTTTCCTCTTCTTGCCACCATCAAGTTTCTTTTTCTTAACCTCTTGATTAGCATCGTTCTGTTCAGGTTCTGATTTCGTCCCAGAAGAGTTGCCATCATCACCAGATTCAATATTTACTAGATCTTCTTTAGGTTTCCTACCATGGCCCTCCTTATTGCACACATACGTCACTTGGCACTGCTCCCTAGTTGAACCTGACAGACGTGTGGCACTAATGCGAATCGAGAAACCAATCCTTTTTGCATAAGCATTGTAGTAGCATTTTTTCTCCTACTTAGATGCAAAACTCTGACCAGTGTACGGGATTGGAGGTGTGCACCACACTTCTTCAACAACGTCATCCAGAATAGCAGGGCCTCCACCACCTTGAGACATGTCATGAGCATCAGATACACCATCAGCAATATAGCCTGGGGTGATTTCATTATTCTGGTCACTATGCAGTAGAGTGTTTGCAACATTAGCAGCACGCGAACTGTCGCAATCCGGGAGCTGAAGCTGATTGGTAGCCTCTGCCAACCCTACCTGAGTACAAAAGGTAGGATTGGCAGCCTCCACATCAATGAAGTCATAATCACAGTCTGGTGGCAACTGGTTCAGGTCCATTTGCACGCTAACACAAACCAATATAGATAGATGTTATGAAACTTGATTAAATTCAAACAAGCCGAGAAATTAAACAAGCATGCCAATTGTGTCCTCATACAACCCCAGATATACAATCCTCCACATTATCATGTAACTTAATTCATTTTTTTAGCTAGTAAACAAAAACATGAATGCATATTAGTATTTTTTACCTAGCCAACTATGATCTCCCATCTTTGTATCAATTATCTAACTATGTTATTCATTTCATTTTTTTGCATGACTATCAAACAAAAACATAGGAAACTAAGGATGGTGTTTCCGGGGGCACAAGACCTTTTTTGGCCCAATGCAGATTTGTGGGAATGAAGCTAGTGTATATGGCGTGCAAATTTGACAAGTACATGCTACCAGTCTTCAGCAGGTTCAGCTACAACTAATCGAAAACATCCAGGCAACAAAAAAACAAGTTTTCTATGATGTGTGTGGCAATCCAAAACATCATGTCATGTATATAGTCCGGCTAAACAAACTGCTAACTTGTTGGGATTTTCTACCAGATCCAGATAGAGTTTTTGGGATTTTCCATCACCAGGTGGGTGGTTTATGTGCAGAGAACCCTATCTAGAAAGTTGTGAGGGGATTTTTCGATGTGGATCAGAGTTTTGTGAAACTTACATGTGGTTTTGTATTTATCTGGCTATTTTTTTGTCTGGGATCCACCAATGTGCTCCTATTTTCGGTGTTGTTCTTGCGGCTCCCTACCCCACACGCCGTCGGACAGCGACACGAAGAGCGCGCCTAGGTTAGTTTTGTCGCCTTTTCCCCGCGCATAGCAGCCCATATGTGTTTTGGCGGCAAAAAAAATTGCGCAAGCCAGCCAGCAAAAGTGGCCTAGAGAAAAACGCGGGCCTGGAGAAAACCCGTGCCTGGGAAACGCGGGACCCACCAGTATTATAACAAATTTTCCAAACAACAGGCGGTTGCACCCCAAGCTATATTACCTAACATACAGCTCTGATTAAGTAGATGTAGATAAGCATGCAGTCTGTTCGGTTGGCTGGTGGCTGATGGCTGGTGCTGGTTTGTTCTGAGAGAATAGTACTGCTGGCTGGTTGCTGGTGGCTGGTTTGTTTTGAGAGGAAAGTACTGCTGGCTGGTGGCTGATAAGCCAACCGAACAAGGTGATGAGTGGCAGTGGCAGTTGCGTTGTGGCGTGCAACATGTTCATATTATTCATCATGCTCTTCGGATGCGTCACTTCTCGAGTACAATGTAAGTTTGCATATGCTCAAATGCTCAATCACCTATCATCTCTTGAAGTTTCAGCCTGTTCGTTTGGCTGGTTGCTGGTGGCTGGTGCTGATTTTCTGAGAGAAAAGTACTGTTGGCTGGTTGCTGGTGGCTGGTTTGTTCTGAGAGAAAAGTACTGTTGGTTGGTGGCTGATAAGCCAAGCGAACAAGGCGTCGGACTTATGAGTGCAAATTTATATTACGATTATATATAGGTCGCCCTCAACGACCCGAGCCCGGAACTACAGGAGCTATCCAAATCCTACTCCTGCAAAGACAGGTCCTAATCCTATTGGGGTCGGCCCCTCATTTGGCGAGAGCAAATTAAACATCACATTTTGCCTCGCACCAAGGTATTGCGTTGAACCTAAGACTGAGTCCAACAACAGAGCCAAACGCAAAAATGGCTCGCGAGTGGACACTGTGCAGCACCAATTCGGTTCCCAACAGAGAAGGCAAAAGGGGGAGGAATTTTGCATCAAAGGAGAGAGAAGAAGCAAAAATACAACTCCTCTCTCCTCAAAGGCAAATCTCTGAGGCAACCACCGAAAGCAGGAAGCGACCAGATTCGCGAGCGGGGTGGCCTCGAGCGGATGCTGTGGTCCTTGCGTGGCCGGCGGGGGGAGGGGTAGCGCCCCTAGGGAGTAGAGGAGCTGGAGTGCTAGATGGGAGCTCCCCTGCCGGTGGCGGCGTTCCACGGAAGGCGGGCAGCTTCGCGGGCGGGGGCGGCGGCGCGCGGGACGGCCAGGCGGGCGCATCGATCCGGGGGCAAAGGCATCACGCGGGGTGCGGCGGGACGTCAAGACCGGTTCGCCGGAGTTGTTCCGCGAACCCCCGGGAGCCGGGCGCACGGCGTGACGGCCGCACGCGCACCCGCGGGGGGCGGACACGGGGGATCCGGCGAGGGAGAAGGGAATCGGCCGACCCGGCGGGTGAGCTCGGGCGCGAAATGGCGAGCGCGGGCGCAACGGCGGGCCGAGCTCGGGCGCATGCGCGGCGACGGGCAAGCGGCGCGAGGCACGACGGTGGGCGAGCGCCCGACGCCGGCGCGGGGGGGGGCGAGTGGCGCGGGCGCGAACCGACAGTCCCCTACTCACCTATGGCGACGCACCCCCCCCCCCCCTCCTCGCCGTGGAGATCTGGAGGGACAGAGGGCGGCGGTGACTGGGTCCGCTCGCCTCGTCAGCTCCGCTCCTCGCCTCCTCCACTGTTGGATGGAGGAGCTCCTCCGACCCGCCTGCTTTGTCGACCACTCCTTGCCGAGCCGAGCTCGAATCGGCAGAGGGGGGCGCCACAACACCGTCGCCGCCGCCGCCTCTAAGCTCCTGCTGCCTCCGGCTGTCTCTCCTCCCTCCCTTCACAATCGGCGCGCGAGAGGAACGACCGGCTCACGGCTGGATGATGCATCTCCTTTTGCCTCTGCCTGTTGGAGATGAAGGTTTTTGCGTGGATGATGGATTTACTGTGTACAAGGCAAATGGAAGTATGCCTTTCCAATTTTGCAACTCCTTGTTGGAGTCGGTCTAACGCCTGCTATTGTTGCGTGACGCCAAAAAAATATTATGATAAGATAGAGGAATGTAGGGCGAACTGTCTCAACTGCGACCCTACGTGCCCGGCTCAAACAACTTGAGAAGGTCAAACATTACTTCTTGCAACATTTGTACTGTTCACTACATAAGTCTGTGAACTGATCTCGGCTTCATGGCCATTAATAATTTGTTCGAAAAAAGATCGGAATATCATATCTTTCGATTGGTACTTTGCCTATGCCCTTTTAGGATCAAGCAGAACTTGGACTGACACAGTTATCAGCCATGATCCAGCGAGCACAACCGGAGGGAGCCTTTTCTTTACCAGGGTTCGAACCCCAGCCGGTGGGCACGATCTCGGTCAGCGATACCACCGAGCTATTACTCAGTTTGCTATAGCATCTAGCATATAGTTTCAACATTTTGAGAAAACAAGTTCATCAGTTTAGAAAAACAACTCAACAGTTTTTAAATGTTAAAACAGCATACTGTAACTGTTGTAAGGATATAACAAAAATGTTGACTAAATGTGAATCGCGATAATAAAAAAGTTGGGCGGCCAATCAGCCATATTAAAATGGGGCACTAAAAGTGTTGTAAGGATGCAATAAAAATGGTGGCTAAGTATATAAAATGTTGAAATGGCATACTAAAAAAGTTGGATATGTATTAGCATCCGAACATTTGACAAGAGTTAAATTTTAGCCAGACACCTAAACAACTTCTAAAAAAATCAAGATAGGTAGATTTAAAAACCTAGTGATCTCCATTGAAATCCCCTTGCTACCTTCTTCAATCTGTCATGATGAGTTGTCCCAAAAAGGAAAAAATGGCATGATGAGGCCCAAAATTAACCAGCCCAGGGCCGATTATCAATTCTGCACGTTAGCCATCTTTATTTCAGCCGGCCCATTTCCCATCCGGATAACGTACGCTACAAGCCGCTGCCTGCCACGTAGCACACCTCGCAGCCTCTGCTCCCTACTCCACACGCGGCTCTGCTGCCTGCCTGCTCTCGCGGTCCTCTGCTGCCTTCGACTTCGACAAACCCCATGGGATGAGATCCCCCTCCTCGCCATGGCCGCGTCCCTCCTGCCTCCCGCCGCCACCCTCTCCAAGAAGTACCCGACCACCCTCCTCCACCCGTCCGGCGCCAGGCCACACGTCCAGAGGCTGATCTTCAGGTGCGGCGCGACCAGCGACGCCGCGGACGATGGCTGGGCGTCCTTCCTGAACGAGCTCAAGAGGTCGCTGCAGGACACGTCCGACACGGTGGCAAGCGACGCCGCCGGCGGGGGCGCCGCTCCGGACAACCTCGTGACGGCGCTGCCGCTGGACGCCTCCGCCGACCCGGCCGGCGTTGGGGACACGGCCAATGCCATCGCCGGCGCGGCGAACGAGCTCCTGGGCGTGGATGCGTCCAGCAGCGACGCGGGCGCGGGCGCCATCCCGGCGGACGGGCTCCTGAGCGCGCTGCACCTGGACGCGTCGAACCCGGCGGTGCGCGCGGTGGGCGGCGCGCTGTCCCGCCTGGACGCGCTCACGGCGGGTCTGCCGGACGCGCAGCGGTGGGCGCTGCTTGGGTTCCTGGGCGTGACGTGGTTGTACCTGACGGCGCGGCCGGGGGTGCTGAGCGGCGCCGTGGACACGTACGTGCTGGCGCCACTGCAGCTGGCGCTGGACAGCGTGCTGGGACGGCGGAGCCTGAAGATGAGCGACTTCGTGGTCGGCGAGCGCATCGGGGAGGGCTCGTTCGGGGTGGTGTACGCCGGCGCCGTTGTGCCCAAGAACGGCGTTGTATTGGAGGAGCGGTCCGGCAGGGCCAGGACGAGCCTTAAGAACGACGACAGGTACAAGGAGAAGGTCATCCTCAAGAAGGTAAGCACTAGGCAGAGAACAGCAGAAACTGCTGTGGTGTGGAGTGAAGAGTGATGTTAATGGCGACGATGGTGATCAAGCTGATGCGCGGTTGATCGTGTTCAGATCAAGGTGGGCACGCTGGGGGCGAAGGAGTGCGGCGACTACGAGGAGTGGTTCAACTACCGCATGGCCAGGGCGGCGCCGGAGTCGTGCGCCGACTTCCTCGGGAGCTTCGTCGCCGACAAGACCAAGTCGGAGTTTATCAAGGGCGGCAAGTGGCTCGTATGGAAGTTTGAGGTATGCATCGCCTTTGCGTTGAGCGTTGAAATCAGCTTTTTTTTCCCCTCCCAATTTCAGTTGCGTTGAAATCAGAAAAAAAAGATTAAATCAGAAAACATTACAAAAAGATAATGGCCCATGCAGGTCTCGAACCTGCGACCTTCGCGTTATTAGCACGACGCTCTAACCAACTGAGCTAATAGGCCATGTTTGTTAATGAAATTAAATTTTAATTGTTGATGGTGGATATCTAGGGGGACCGGACGCTGGGGGACTACCTGGGCGACCGGGCGTTCCCGTCGAACCTGGAGCAGCTCATGTTCGGGCGCGCGCTACGTGGGCTGGGCACGCTGGAGCGCGACGCGCTGGTCGTGAAGCAGGTGATGCGGCAGCTGGTCACGTCGCTGAAGCGCATCCACAGCACTGGCATCGTGCACCGCGACATCAAGCCCTCCAACCTCGTCGTCACCCAGCGCGGGCAGGTGAAGCTCATCGACTTCGGCGCCGCCACCGACCTCCGCATCGGCAAGAACTACGTCCCCGACCGCGCTCTGCTCGACCCTGACTACTGCCCGCCCGAGCTCTACGTCCTCCCCGAGGAGACGCCCGAGCCCCCAGCGGAGCCCATCGCCGCCATCCTCTCCCCCATCCTCTGGCAGGTGATCGCTGGCCGCCGTCATCGACGACGCGCTCCTCCTCTTGCTTTGCATCTCTGATCAAGCAATTACATACACGGACTCGCTCTTCGTTCATTGCAGCTCAACAACCCGGATCTGTTCGACATGTACTCGGCGGGGATCGTGCTGATGCAGATGGCCATACCGACGCTGCGGACGCAGTCGGGGCTCAAGAACTTCAACGCCGAGCTCAGGTCCGCCGGCTACGACCTCAACAGGTGGCGGCAGAGCACGCGCCGGAGGCCCGACCTGCAGATCCTGGACCTCGACTCCGGGCGAGGCTGGGACCTCGCCACCAAGCTCATCACGGAGAGGGGCGCCAACGGTGGGGGCAGGCTCTCCGCCGCCGCGGCGCTACGGCACCCGTACTTTCTCCTGGGCGGAGATCAGGCCGCGGCCGTGCTGTCCAAGCTCTCGTTCAGCAAATAGCATCCGTCCCATGGCTCCTGGCTGGGTACATACAGGCTCTCTATACACATTGGCTAATTGGAATCCTCTGATCGGTTCATCGGTGTACATTACGCATTGTTGAGTCCTATTATACGGTGTTCAGCAATGTCATTAGCATTCTTTGCTGTGTAACCACTCATGGGACTATGGGAGGGATCAAGAGGGAGGCGTCTGGTGACTGGTGTCACAATTTTCTGTTCTGTTTGGGATTTGATTGAACAATGTTGTGAAGAGTTTCATACACTAGCTAACTTTACATTATACTAGACAGAAATCCTACGTTTCAGCCGATCAGGTGTTTGGCCATGCCCGTCCTGACGCTATCCTGACAGACGAAATGGTCACCTACCACTTCTCATGGCAGTATGGATCGAACTTCTTCTGGAGATCTTCCTGGTTTCCGCCGACCAGCTTGTCGATCTCTTTCTTGTCTCTCATGAAGATGAACGTTGGAGTTGCCCGTATATCGAATTGCGTGACCAGTTCCTGGAGAACCATTTTAACTTCAAGACCTACTTCTTTGCACAGAAAAAATGAAAAATCAATTGAAATAATTCCGAATATTCATGTACCGGCAGTTCATCTACATCAACGGACACGAAAACAATATCAGAATGCTTCAAAGAAAGCTCGGCGAATAGCGGAGCAGCAATCCTGCATGGTCCGCACCAAGTCGCACTGAATTTGACCACAACCTGTCCACGTGGACATGTCAACATAGATTGGTTAACCTGATGAACAGCTCAAATGAATTATGCAACGGACAACCAAATACAGCAGAAAACACCTCCATGTGGTATTGTGCGATCAGGGTAAACTCTTTCGTGCCCGGATGTCACAACCAAACTCTTTTTTTTTTTACGACTCATCTTGGGTACTTACCGTTTGCCCAAGTTCAGTCGCTTCGTCCAATTTCCGTTCCCAGCACCGAAGATCTGGTACGATGATCACTTTTCCGGCGCTGTAGTCCAGATGTTCCTCGTCATCTACAGCACTCTGCAAAACAGAACCATTGTTCCTGGATCGGAAACCTACTACAAGCTGCAAATGGCTAGGCTTTCGCATGATCGTATTTTTTTAGCAAAACCACGTATCATGTATGTATTAGCAATTAGATAAAATGATGTGAAATGGCAATGCATGACGCAATGCAACTAGCAGATTAAAACTGTAATGGAGTAGGAAGAGATGATTTACACTTCCGCAGCACCCCATCGGTTCAAGGCAATTCGTCGAGATATTGATCCGGAGATCTGTATCGAAAATTTTGAAATAGAATATTAGTAACAGTGTCAATGATCCGAGAAAACAAAGGGGTTGTCGATCCCGTGTTGCCATGCATACTAGGTGAAGGAAATAGGCTGATCAGATGGCCATGAGACAAATAAATTTCTGAAACGTTTGATTTCTCTTGACATTGTTGTTTCAAGATCTATTGGGGAAAAAAGGTCGAGAAACAAAAGGGTTCCATTTCAGCATTTTGATTGGTAAATAAAGTACTATGACGAGAGATCAATGCATTGTTGGAAAAGAAACTAGCACGCACCGTACCTCTGCAAAAGGCCAAGAGATGTCTGTATTCAGCTCCCAAACCGGATTAACGGACTCAATCCGGCACCAAAGCGTTGACGGCAGCTTCCGTTTCCGCTCCCAAACGCAGCACGTACAGCGAGATCACGCGCAGCGTGCGGTGGCCGGCACCCCGGCGGGGGCCAGGAGGGAGGGAGCCGAGGGGTGGCGCCGGGGTGGGAGTGGGATGGCCTAGGGGAGCGAACGAGCCACCGCCATTGCCGGGGGGCAGGTCCCCTGGTAACCGTGGCAGCACGTTGACGGGAAATGCCCTTCGCGGGAATAGCAGCTAGCCGTCAAAGTAGGGGCGCGATCACCAAGACGCTTCAAATAGTCTGGCATTTGGCAAGGGGAGCGAGCGAGAGCGACCGACCGGGAGCCCGGCAAGGAGGTTCCTTCGGGCACCGAGGGGCAGTGCGAGGAAATGCACGGCTTGCATGCACTGCCACAATTAGCTTTTGTCGGATGGGCGTGGGCTATTCGGCTGTGCTTCAAACGATTGGTAGCCTTTGGATTTGGACTGGGCGGGGCGCTCTCTCGACGCAGCCAGGGCCAGGCATCTGCCTGCCGGCGCCACAAGGGGTGACAGGGTGATGCAGTATGCAACAGCAAGGCGCAGGCGCGCAGCGGCAGCCGACGCTGGTTTTCAAACGACGCGGCCGCTACCACAGCCACAGCCACAGTCCGGCCGGTGGTGTGTCCAGTTGCGGCCGGGGGGTCCGCTTGACGTAACGTGCCACGGCTGCTCCTGCTGGCAGCTGCTGGAGAACGTGTCCAACCCGGCTACTGCTCCGCGCCACTAATGTCCAGAGGGCGACGCAGGATTGGCAAACTAGAATCTTAAGCCTGCCACTGGGGAGGGTATGAATAAATCCACTCTTGCTCATACCCAAATCCAAATAATTATTATTCACTTCTTACCCTCCCCAATCCCACCCATACCCAATGGATAATTAGTTTTGTACTAGATTATATACATACCTAATGGATTATTTGTACCCTCCCCACACCCACCCTACCCATTTCTTCAATGGATAATAATTTTCTACCCATACCCTCCCCATTTGAGATGGGTGTGGATTTGAATGTGGATAGTGGATAAAAACAACAGGCCTACTAGAATCCAGTCCTGTTGAGCAGCATGGTCGAGGCCACAGCAAAATAACTTCTACGAAGTCGATCCACGGTAAGACATGATCTCAGGAGTCCAAGATGTTTATAGCCTCTTCTATCATTCGCATGGCTCCCATTTCAGGATCCACACTTCATATGCTCAATGCACTACCAACAACCTCTGATGCCAAAACTCCACCTGGGCACGCATGCTTCTGGACAACATGCCCAAGAGCCTATCAATGGTAACATGACATGGAACAGCTCAAAATGATTCACATGGACTTAGACACAGGCAACGAAATTTAAAAATCTCCGACGAACAATTACCAGTAGCACCAATCCCAAGGAAGGTTTCCAGCAAGCATAGGTGCATAAGCAAAGCATGTCCGACCATCTCACTATGGATGGTAGTTGGACATCGTCACATCGACTACAACACGATCCTAGATGGATCGGGGGATACACACGACCAGCGACAAATCGAAGGAAATAATGGCCCACAAACAATTTCTTGAGACGACACAGGAATCATCACTGATTGACCTGCGGAGGTGCTTTGTCAGCCCATCGCGTATTTCTGTGTCCAGCTGCGGGCTGTCGACTCGTATTTCGGCCGGTCCGTCTTGTACATGTGAGCAATCTCAGGGACAAGAGGATCATCCGGGTTGGGGTCGGTCAGCAGGGAGCAGATGGAGAGCAAGACCTGGAACATCCAACAAAGCAACACTCTAATAAGCAACAACCAGAGCTAGCATCTTAATTTCGTTTCAGGTGAATAACATAACAATTACGCTATTTCCAACAAAACCTAATTGTGCAACTGAATGAAAAATGGAATTCCATTTCTACATTGATGGATCCAAAAAGAGGCATATGCTGGCATACATCCAGCATATATGGGCACACCTATGAAATCCCTATGATCATATTCAGCACATTATTAGAGGTGCTGTACTACAAATATGGTTCATGAAGTACAATGTGAGTCTCCATGGCACAAGAATGACACAAGAAAACATCCAAGCGCATTAAGTTAGTAAAATAGCAAACAGGATTCATAGAAGCATTCACTGAAAGGACACAGGACCTTACATTTCACAAATATATATGGTTAAAGCATGTGAAATAAAAAGTAGAAAAAATATTTACCAACTAAATCAAACAAAAATGCAAACAACATCAGATTTCAGACAGAATTTGCTAGAGGCATTACATCTACAATAGCAACCCCAAACAATGCAGATGATGACAAAGACAGCACAGGAACAGCAAGGGTCAGGCAGTGAATGTTTCTGCTAACTAATTAATGCAAAATAAGTGATGCCCATCAGAACTTTAGGTACTCATTTTATAAACATAAAGGAAAAAATGAAAAGAAAGAAAGTTAGGCATATAGAGAGAGAAAAAATCAGTGTTCAGGATGACCTTAGAAATTGTCAAAGCAGGGCTCCACTGCTCTTTAAGAATGTCAAGGCATATACTTCCATTGCTGTTGATATTAGGATGGAAGACCTTTGTCTTGAAAGACACCTAAAATGAACAGGGCAACAAAGATTCAATAAACATGGACAAAGTTAAAATAACACATCTAAAGAAGAAACGTTAAGATTTAATGGCTCAAGAAAAAGTTAAGCCACAAAGAAAGATGCCAAAGCAGATTGAACAGGTATCAAACAAACAATAATCCATGACAATCTTAACATACCATTTTTCTTGAAATTCTTAGCATGAAATATTTAATGTGAGAGAAGATGTAAGGAATTTATTATTTCCTCGGGTGTACGAAATCGCTACAGTTCTATACTACAACTCTAAAAGGATATACCAACAGGGATACTTCATCCAGGGAAAAATGTTCATGCATTACCAGCTAACACTAAAAGATGATTTACATCAGAAGGTGAAGCTATCACATAGCACTCAGAAGTTATATAATTCTAATTAAAGGTAACTACATTCAGGCTACCCAATACCACATGTCTTGCAAGAGCACACAATACACAATAACTTGAGTGAATAAAGAGGAATTTGCAAATAAGATAAACCTCCTGAGTTCTAACCTTCGGAGGTTTGAAGGGATAGTCTGGCGGAAAATGAATGTTCACTAAGAAAACACCACCAGCATAGGGACTGTCAGGCGGTCCCATAATTGTTGCTTGCCAATGAAACATGTCCTCACCGGCAGGACCTGAACATTGTAAAAGTGAAATTTGTTGATGAGAAGCAATGGAAAGGCATTGGAAAAGCAAAACAAAGTGAGCATTAAATAACTGGCAATATGGTACAGACAAGATTGACATGGTCTGCCTGCACCAGGTGGTTATGTAAATGTCTGGAGCAGTCATCAATAGTTCCAATAATTACTTGTAATCGTACCTGCACTGCATGATGTGGGGGGATCTTTCTGCAGGTCCTTCAACTCCTTCAGGATACGCTTCGATGCCATGACAAACTCCTGTTTCATCATACATTACGTAAAAGAAGTCAAAAAAAGTATAAAGATTGCAGTCAATCATATCTATTTCTGTATGGGAACATATCTAGTGGAAACCGACATCTTCATGCAAACTATGGAAACTTCAATCTGAGTCACACGATCTTGATCCAAGGGAGAACTCATGGGAGGTGGAAGGGGTGATTTGCAAAATTCATGGGAGGTGGGAGGCGTGATTTGCAAAGGTGATTTTGCAAATCACTCCTCCCACCTCCTTTGATCGCCAGTTGGATCAAGATCGTGTGAGTCAGATTGAAGTTTCCATAGTTTGCATGGAGAGGTTGGTTTCCACCTGATATGTTGCCTTTCTGTATTTGGAAGAAAAGAACTAAATGATGAACAAAATTCAAATTATGTTAGTAAAGTGTTGTGAAGATCTCAGTAAACATTAAGCCTGTTAACTGTATTGCGTGACAGCGTCCCATGACAACTGTGAAGCACATAAAGTTGGCTCAAACTTCAGTTTTCAGTTTAGGAAAAAATACCAACGATTCTAGATAAACAAAAGAAGACACCTCAATCCCATATACTTGGATGATTGTTCAGCTAGCCCCTAAGCTGTAACATTGGGCTTTCTGCTCTCATGCTTGCTAATATTTGCAAGCTAGATTTCTATATCATAATATCATTTGGCAGCCAGAAAATATCCCACATAGAATCCAATCAACATTAGGCAGCAATCCAATCATTAGGTTTGGTTATCAAACTTAAGACTTAACAATATATCATATTTGCCTGCAACATATTTCATAGCTAAGTGATAGTATTGGCTAGTATGCAAATACAACCAAGTTTAAGTAGCAGATAACCTAATATGCTCCTTTCAAGAAGGCAACAATGCTTCAGAAGTCTGGATTAGTACTGTCAGGTCTACAGAACAATATAAAAATTAACTCGTGAGACCCTTGTAAATACTCTTACCCTAGAGAATAGAGATAACCAGATATGATAAGCACTTCCAATTTTTAAACTCTTTAAGTCTCAACATGCTACATGCGTATCAAAGTAAACCTCCATGCTCCAGGTACGAGTTAAAATAGCCAACAGTCTTAACATTATCAAAGTAAGTTCAATGCTCCAGGTCAAGTATATATGAATTAAAACAGCCAACATCTACTTCCAAACGGAAGGCCAAAAGCTGAAAGTTTAGTAATGAGGAATGATAAGACCCACACTCCATGACGATGAGCAAACCTCTTAATAATTCTGGATTATCAATTTCAAAACATTCCGCCTAGTTTACCATCAAACTAACCATACTAGTGTCAGAACAATATATCAATCATATTTCAGAAATGCAATGTCTAACCGCGCACAGGGTACCGGGAAAAAACACAAAACAAAACAAGCTGAGTTCAGAAGTAAAACCAGTACAGCACTTCAGGCATCTCAGAGATTAGCCTAAACCATCACAAGAGCACGTCACAGCCTGCACGAGTGCATCGGTCCTAAAATCCTTACAGAAAGCCCCTAAACAGCAAGCAGACGGCCAACTTCATTCATCCAGATCCAGAACAGCCAAAAAAATCCCCAATCCCTCGCACCATCTGTGAAATCGAGACCATGAGCGCGTAAGGTCGAACACCCATGCCCCAGCACCGATCGCCCAACGCCTCAAGCGGCCCCGCACCAAATCCGGCTCCGACCGACAACGCCAGCTACAAAACCACAAACCTACCACGCGCGACACCGCCTCGGCGCGCTCCAAACCGGGCCAAACCGCAGATCTACCCGAGACAGCCGCTAGCAACCAGAAGAGAAGAGCGGGGGAGGGGGGAAACACACAGAAAAATCTCGAGAGAGAAAACTCGCGCGCCGATGGGACGGATCCGGATCGGGAGGGGCCGGAGCTCAACCGCGCCGATCTGACCGGAGCGGAGGCCGAAAAAAAATTCGCACGGAAAAAATTCACGCGGAAAAGCAAAGGCTCCCTACCTTCCGCAGGCAGCGAAGACGAGAGGTTGGGGACGGCGAGAGGGGGAGAGAGAGGGAGACGCCTCCTCTCTTTTTTTTCTCTCCTGCGGTCCTGCCCCGCCCGCCCTCGCTTGTAGAGTTGGGGACTTGTGGTGTGCGTGCGAGACGGGTTTCCAAAGCGGGTCCGTGCCGGCAGCATTTATAGTCTGCCCGATGTGCCTGCGGGGGGTGGGCAGAGGGGCGGAACGTTCGACGTACGTTGGTCTTGATCAGAGATTATCAGAAGAGGAATCTGCGTGATCAGGTAAACAACTCGTAGTGTTTTTATTTACCCAGTAGAGTTAGATTCCAACAACCGACGATCTACCTTCTCCTTCGAGTTCGACTGATACGTGATAGTATAATCTACAGTGATCAAATCCTAACTGATCAAAGTTGCAAGGATAGTGTTGACTATAATCCCATTTGCAGGGAAGCTTTTCATCCCAAACCGTGAAGGATGTGCAGTATTTTTGAAAAAGAAAATTTAACAAAAAATTAAGGATGTTTGACTGCGCACTTCATGAATTTTCACGCTTTTCTGCAGCGCGCTGCTTTTGTTAATTATTACACATTTCGTTGCTTTGCATCTTTACGCTCAAAATTTTTTCTGACCTTGGGCTTCTTTCCTTTTATTGGTGTTCCCTTCAATTTTTTTGGTTAGATACTTAGATGGCAAATTGCAGCGTTGGTTTTGATATTCGGTCGTAAAAGGTTGGCGTCCTTCCTTTGGTCAGATCAAAAGAACGTATTTTGGTTTGACTGGGCAAGTTCTTGCGTCTAAACAAGACCATTTCCTCTACTTCCTTTTCTTCTTTCTACTGCACACTTTGAAGTCAAGAGAAAGCTACAAGGCGAAGCTTTCGTCAGAAAGAACAAAAAGGAATCAACCCATTGCTGATCCAGCGCAGATCTTGCAAAGGAAACGGAAAACAGGATCCAGGCACTAGACGGTTGCGGACCTGATGCAAGCGTTCTGATCACTAAACTGTCTTCAGTAGGCCTCTTTTTTTTCTCAACAAAAGCAGCGATTTGGATTTGTTTTTCACCGTTAGTACCAACTGGCAGTTCTTCAGTACCGGGTCCCATATATACACAAATACACCGTCGCACCGATATGCGATCTCAAAGTGTATAGCGTAAAGCACGCACCAGTCGCAAGAGATCGAATTGTCAAGAAATATGTGAGCAGCATTGTCGTGATTGAAGCAGTTAACCAGAGTATCATTCTGCACCAAGAATGTATATGAGCCACAAGAAAATGCAGAACAGAGAAAATGCTCATTCGAAGTTTCTGAACAGACTTTACAGAGTTTTCTCAATTTTTAAACTGAATCGCAGCACGATCAACAAATTAACACCATGATCAGCAGCAGAACTAGAGAACCAAAACAACCACTTGTGCTAACATCGGAACCAAGAACAGGAAACAACTTTTACCAAAGAATAATCAGGAATCAACTGCAAAGGTTCACTGGACATTCACACTAAATGCAGAGCTGTCAAACCTATTTCTTTCTCTAAGATGCCATGTTATTGCTGTTCTACTGACGAATGATCAGAAGGATCCCCCCCTTGGGTTGTCCTCCGGGGAGGTCTTCGTCTCTGAGTAGGAGTTCCGGATGTCCTCGATCCTCCTGACCACCTCCTCCATCCGAGGCCGCTCGTCAGGGACAACAGCAACACATGCCATAGCAACCTGGAGCATCTGGACCATCTCGTCCTCGACGTTCGGGTGCCTCAACAAGTCGACGTCGAAAACCTCGGACGTCCACTCTTCTCGCACCACGGACTGCACCCATCGTGGGAGATGGTCTATGGAGTCCTCGCGGCCGGGGGATCTCAGAGGGGCTTTACCTGTGAGCATCTCGAGGAGCAGCACGCCGAAGCTGTAGACATCGGATTTCTGCGTTGGTTTCTTGGTCTCAAGGACCTCAGGCGAGCGGTATCCGATGAGACGTGGGTGGACGTGGGGCGGGGCCATGAGCTGCGCAAGGCCGCACTCGGTGACGCAGGCGCTGAGTTCCTGGGAAATGAGGATGTTGCTTGACTTGATGTTCCCGTGGATGAACTTCCCGCCAACCTCGCCATGAAGATAAGCCATCCCACGCGCAGTGCCTAGAGCTATTTTCACTCTTGTTTCCCAGTCCAATGGATTTCTTCCAACAGCTTTATTCCCTGGGTATTTGTAACCAACAGTTAGTCTGTTGTTATATAATTTTCTCAATACAAACGAGTATAATGAATAGGTTAGTCAGACTTTCAGATAATAAGTTAGTGAAATGATTGAAAGGGAAAAGAGCTATAAATGCTACATTTTGCAACGTCCTACAGCCGTCATGTTTTGCTCAACAAAAAGAGCAGTCATGTTCAATTTACACAGTTTGCAGGTCATTGCAATTCATTACTCGAGCTACTTGCATCCCCAATCTATGTGATAAAGGTTATCCTGCGAGTGCTGGCAGATCGCAAGTCAGTGTTGGTGTGATATCTCAAAACAGAACCGCCATTGCAAGTTGTGAAGGCCAGAAACCACAAGTGTAGCTCAAAGAAGCCTAAAGTTTCTAGCTATAAGAGTAGGTGTTCAGACTGTTCATGTGAACTCCAAAACAATTGTAGGAATCCTAAAAACAATGAATAAATCAGTGAGCAACATATGTGTTGACATGGCTTGTAAACTGCGGCACTTCAATATAATTTATCTTCAGAGAGCTAAAACCCACGGGCCTAAAGGGTACATTGGGAGTCTATATGTCAGGTGTCAAGGGCCTAATGGGCCTCGGCCCATTAGGGTTAGGTTTAGGGATAAGATTGAGTCCTTGCTTAGGGGTCAAGTAATCCTCTCTATTTAAAGAGAGGAGATGTATCAATCTAATCAAGCAAGAGACTAGAAGGAAAACCCTTCTCTCTTGCCGGCCGTGGGCAAAGCCCCCGCGGCCGGCGTTCCTAGCGCCTCGCAACCCTAGCAGCTCTCCCTCTCAGCCCCCCTCCACGTGAACAGTCCCGCGGGTACTGTAGCACCGCGGTACTGTAGCGCTCGGCCACCACGCAGTTCATAACAATCCGGTATCGGTTGCTTTGGTTTCGATCCAATCCATGGCGTCTCGCCGCGGAGCGGGCTGGCCACCGGAGCTGTTCTCCGAATGGATGGCTTCGATCCCGGCGCCGCGGACACCTCCGTCACCCGCACTCTCGGCATTGCGACGGCGTACGCCGTCGTTTCGCCGCCGGCGTCCCCCGGCCCCGGCTGCATGGCCGCCGTCACCGACCGTGTGGACGGAGGGCGCCAACTCCATGAGGGGGTCGGTCTCCACGAGGGTGAGCACCCGAGCGGCCGCGACGGGGGTGGTTCCAGCGCCCACCACCGGCGCTGTTGTCCTCCAACACCCGTTCGTCGACGGGATATTCTACAAGGGCACCGACGTCCAACAGGTTCGTCGACTGCAGGCTGCGGCGCGCGGCCTCCTCGCATGGCGGCGGCTGCAGCAGATCGAGCAAGTCGCGACGGTGCGGCTGCAGGATGTGGCACGCGGCCTTTTAGCGCGGCGGCGGCTGCGGGGAGATGCGCCGGCGGATGCGAAATCGGGGAGGCGGCCTTGGCAGCGGTTGCCTTCGATGCACGGGGCCAAGACCTCGACCCGTTTGACGGCCTCCAACAATTGCGCCGACCCGCTGCTGTACCCAAGGGTGTGCATGGTCTTTTTCCCCGCGGATGGCGTACTCCAACTCTGCGGGAGCGGAGGTAGAGGAGGTGTCTTCCTCTTTGTCATCGACGGGGACACGCTGCCTAACGCCCCAGCTTTCCGTCTCCGACCACCGCGAGGACGTCTCCGCTGGTCTTCGTCGCGACTGCCTCCAGGTGGTTGTGCCCCTGCATCCCTCTCGTTCAGATGGTCTCCATGGGATCCAGGTGGCGGATGGTGCCTACCGTCAGGGAGTCACACAATAAAGAGTCTGAGTCTATTTCAGATCAAGAATAATCAAATAAGCCGAGATATAAAAGGCTTATTTTTAGGTTATAAGTTTGTGTGGAGTCGAGTCCTTGTCAAGGTGCCCATGCTGCAGCTCGAGGACGAGCTGCTCGGAAAAGGGCGGGGTAATGTCAGGTGTCAAGGGCCTAATGGGCCGAGAGGCCCATTAGGGTTAGGTTTAGGGATAAGATTGAGTCCTTGCTTAAGGGTCAAGTAATCCTCTCTATTTAAAGAGAGGAGATGTATCAATCTAATCAAGCAAGAGACTAGAAGGAAAACCCTTCTCTCTTGCCGGCCGTGGGCGAAGCCCCGCGGCCGGCGTTCCTAGCGCCTCTGCAACCCTAGCAGCTCTCCCTCTCAGCCCCCCTCCACGTGAACAGTCCCGCGGTACTGTAGCACCGCGGTACTGTAGCGCTCAGCCACCACGCAGTTCATAACACTATATCTATCTTATTCAAAAAATAACCATTCTACATTTAATAGCTTATTGTAAGCTATAAATTACAGAATTTCAACTATCTAGTATCTATAGAGTTTCAAATTGGGATAAAAAAGATTACACTGCAAGCCTATTGGAGCTTCAAATGCTGGTTTCTACCTTGTGATTCTAATTAAGCTTCCATCGATAGGGATAAAAAAAGGCTATGCTTCAAGCCTATTGGAGCTTAGGTACCTGAATGGACTTGAATATGTTCTGCTCAAGCATCTGTCTTGATCAAGCATCTATTAAGCTATCAACATTTTCTATTTTAAGCTTATAGCTTTAGTTTTCATTAGTACAAAAATGGGTTTCAAACTAGCATAGTAAAATGTAAAACGATCCAAAATAGATTATTCAGTGAAGGACATACCATGCAAAGCAGCAGAAAGGCTACCCAATGGGACATAGTCATACACCAAGAGCTTCTCATCCTTAGAGTAATAGTAAGCACGCAATGGGACTGTGTTTTGATGCTGGCAAACCTTGCCAATTAGCTCCATCTGTGTTTCAAATTCCCTCTTTCCTGCCACCACTTCCTTCAATCTCTTGACCACTACTGTTGTGCCATCCTCAAGAACAGCTTTGTAGGTAGTCCCATAACTTCCTTTTCCAAGGACTTCAGCCGAAGCCCTCAACAAATCCTCCAAATCAAAATTATATGAACATCCCTCAAAGAAAAACAATTTATTCCTCTCTGCTTCTTGAATACCACTGCTGTATTCTGCCTTGGATTTTTCTGCCCTTCCACCAGAAATAGCCTTTCCTTTGGATGAAGATGATCCCGCGCCAGGCTCTGTGTCTTTCTTTCCTTTGAAAATGCACACCAAGAGGATGATAATCAAAAGCAATACTATGGCCCCTACTCCAGCAGCGATTGCAATAATGGCACCACGGCTAAGCTTGTTCCATATGCTTCTGCCATTTTGGGGTGATGGTGATATTGGAGAAGGTGGAGTTCCTGCACATGGTTCCAATGGAAATCCACATAGAAAGGTATTTCCCAAGAAAGAACTAGCTGGGAACTTCTGCAGGGAAGGTGGTATAGGCCCACTCAGGTTGTTGTTACTCAAATCCAGATGTCTCAATTTGGGGAGGTGAAGATCAGGGATGGATCCAGAAAGAGAGTTGTTCTGGAGAAGCAATGCAGTCAGCTCAGTGATATTTTGCACTTTCAACGGAATTTCTCCATTAAAGGAATTGTATGACAGGTCTAAGAATGTTAGGCTGGAAGACAGTGTACTTGGAATAATTCCAGACAAGTTGTTGTGCTGAAGATAAAGGGAGTGCAGAGAAGGAATGGATGCTACGTCGCGAGGGAGATTAATAGTGAGACGATTTGACCTTAGACTCAACACCTCTAGTGCATCAAGCTTCCCAAGTGTGCCACCAGGGATAGGACCGAAGAGCCCTATTGCAGGTAGCCGCACTTCCCGTACACGCTTCCCATTGGGTGTGCAAGTAATCCCGACCCAGGATGTGCATACTTGGGTTGTAGAGGTCCAGTTGAGCTTTCTACCATGAGGCAGTGATGCAGCAAATGCAAGAAGGGCCTGCTTATCAGAGTTCAGGTCAGCACCTTTGGCACAAGGAAGATGCGTAAAGAAAAGGGCAGCAGAAAAAATAGCTATAAGCTTCAGATGCCACATTGTTAGGAATGGCACAAAGAATACGGGGAAAATGAAATTACAATCCAAGAATCTCCATCAGTGCATCACTCCTGCCACATAAAAGGGTGACAAGAGTCAACAATAAGTGAATACATGGTTTTTTAGAGTCAAGAGAACAGTATGAAAATTCAGTTTACAACTGGAAAAAGGTACAAAGGCAATGGAATTTGTATTGCAAACATAATAAATTGCTTTTTTCAACGGGCATTTATATGCCTTTTTTTTATAGGGGTATTTGCAGGACCTGTAACTAACCAAACAAGCAGCTACTGAAAATATATGCTCCGGTTGAAAAACAAGAATCAAAAAATAGCTTGCAAGAATCGTTCCCACTGCTTAAGTTTAAATGTCAAAACCAGGTATGGCTCTCCATCATTAAATATCAGATTCTGGTCATGCTAAAGAATAATAGTAAATATTCTTACAAGAATTTCATCTACTGTGATTTTCTTCCTCGAACAACACCGGAGAACTGTGTATCATTTCATTAAGAAAGGAAGTCGTAAAAAATGTACAAAGGTAACATGATAGGCCGCAACCTCTCCAACACACTCCATTCACACTAAACCATGGTTAGGAAAGAACCATGACAAAAAAAAAAAGAGTGACCATGACCTACTTGCTACTACACCACTAAGGGTTTGGGGCAAGCGACTTCAGGATAAACTCCTGTAGAGCAGAAGCATCGGCCATACACCACAAATGGCATTCCTCCTCCACCCTGCTGGAGAACAATATGGACATTCAAAAAAGCAGGAGGGGCAGGTTTACTAACACTAGAGTGATGAAGACAAAATGGATTATTAAAATAGAGAGACGAGATAACAGTCTATTCGGCAATTTGCTGAGGAACAAGTATCTAGGAGAGGCAGGGATATTTAGCTACAAAAAAAAGAATGGTTCTCAATTTTGGAAAGGATTAATGTTAGTTAGAGAGGACGCTGTTAGAGTCTTGATATATTGTGGGGAATGGAAAGAAAATAAGATTTTGGCTAGACATTTGGCATGGTGACTGTCCTTTGATGTTAATCTTCATTAATCTGTTTGAAATTTCTAACCAAAGAGAGTGGTCTGTGTTCAAAACTCTGAGAAATAATAATATAAAGTTGACTTTTAGAAGGAATTTTGGGCCTAGAGAGGAAACAGAATGGGAATCTCTTACAAATATACTAGATGGGATAACTCTAAATCAAAAGGAGGATTCAGCCATGTGGGTGCTGGAGAAATCTAAAGAATATTCTACATCTTCTTTATATAATGCACTTACCTTTCCAGGGATTGTGAATAGATGGATGATGAACATTTGGAAAGTTAGTTTGCTTTTAAAATTAAGATTTTTCTGTGGCAAATTTGCAATGATAAAATCAATCTGCTGAGCAGTTAAAGAAAAGAAATTGGAATGGCCCGATTGAATGTAAGCTATGTGATCAGGAGGAGAGTTCAGAACACATCTTTGTGCAATGTCTTCTATTTAAAAGAACAATATGGCCATTCGGGCGAGTCCATTCAAAAAAAACAGCTTCATTTCTGTCCTTCCATAGTTCTCAGGCAACAAGAATAGCTAAGAAAATTGAATCCCTTGCGCAACTCCTTCGTAATCGTTCTCCTGGCTCGACGCCACCATTCGTGAGACTAATAGGTTTTATACTACAAACTTTATGGATCTGGTGTATCTGCTCCAGTTGAAACAGGACGAGCGGATTACACAAAGTAATAAAATACAAACAATCAGCATTTGTTTAGAAATCCCAACGTATTTTATTGCCGCTTCCCTCACTATCTTACACCATACCAAGGAACCTATAATTTGTGCCCTTGCTAATTTGCATCAAACACAAAAGGCTGGTGTAAGCTCTGTCATGAGATAATGATAAAGTGCTGTTCAGATTGATATTTCAGGGGGACCATCAGATTCATCAACTACCACACAGCAACCTCCTCCCTAAAGTAGTAAAACGAAACGAAAACAGGATGACACATCTTGTCTTCTCTTTTAGACTCAACCGAAAGACCCGAACCCAAACAAATCTTCCGGTTTATCTCAAGCTTTGTGAAAAGGACAGCTAGGATCATGTGCCATATAAAAGAAAACCAACATATCTTTTAGCAAGTAGCCATCACCCTTTAGCCTTTTCTGAAAAGGATAACTCCACTGTGTTAACAAAATAGCCACCGCGCCTAAACAATGGCACCCGATCACAACCAGAACGGACACAAGGATGGTGACAAAACACTACCCCTGTGGAGCTTCTAAAGAGGAGGCGCAACAAGTTGGTGTACTCCCTTGCACATGTGTAACTTACACAAAAGCAGCATTGCAGGGCACCTAACGTAGACCCAATTACTACACCTAATGCCGTTGTTTTCTCAAGGACCGATTGCTTTGGAAAAGGCGTCAGCACGAAACCAAAAGTCCAGCATGTAAAGCAGGTGGTTTCAGATGCAAGGAACCAAAGAGACAGAGGGCTTGACAGGCAGGGTGGGGCTCTGTTGATGGGGGCGGCCATGGGCAGCACGGCGCCACAGCACACCGAGGAGGGATCTCAGGCTCCACGCCATAGGACAAATGCAAGGCAAGAGACATCAGCATCCGAACACCCCAGACAATTGCAACAGTAGATATCACAGTAGGATTATCAAGAGTTGAGAGTTCTCACTTCCATGTTCTCCTACCCCCCCCCCCCCCCCTGTTGCTTCAGTCTAGGGAATTCCCAATGTAAATGTTGCTGCAAATTGCAGTTCAGTACTGCACGCCTGACCTGCTACGTTGCATGATTTTCAAGTTGCTGTTTGTTTATGTAACAGTTGCAGTACGAACGGGAAGTACAAATCCCTTGTTCAGTACCACTTTGTTTTTTTGCGTGAAAAAAATAAATATTGCTTGGCCCCGTAGAGATTCGAAGTGCTCAACCCCTCCCCCCTACTAATACAAAAGCGCAATTCCAGTGCATTCTCTTTCCCCTTTCCTTTACGAAAGACAAAAGCATGGACGCATCGACCGAACAAAATGCGTCTGAAGAGGGAAAAAAAGCAGCGGAACGCGATTTGCTTTCCCGCAACAGTGGCGCGGAGAGCGCAAGGAGCGGATTACTACATTATACCTACAGATCGTTTTCGCCGCAGTACGCAGTACTACAGTACTGAAGAAGAAGAAGAACTCTGAGAATTGCGCCGTACCTCGCAAGCTGCCGCTCCAGGTCGGAGTCTCGGAGGCGTAGGCGAGCTCCATCTCGCGCCGCGCGGGCGCGCCGCAGGACGCGGAAGGGAAGCGGCCGAGATGGCGCCCTGGGAGAGAATTCCGACGCGACCGAGAGAAAAAAAAAGCCCCAAGCGGCCGTCTCGGGGTCGCCGCCCCCGCCTCAGGGCCGGGCCTTGCGGTCACCGCCCGGTGCCAGCCGCGCGCGCCAGGAATCGCAGCGAGGAGACAGCCCGATCTGCCGCGGGAACGGCCGGCATTCCACGGCGACGGGCCGGACACCACCGCCGCCGCCCTCTCTCCTCTCACCTCTCACGGCCGGCGACGGCGAGCGAGGCAACAGCTGGGTTGCGGCGGCGCTTCCTCCCGGTCTCCCGTCCCCGCGCCCGCCCTCTGCGCCTCCCTCTCGTGTCGCAGACTTTGCAGTTGCGAGCGGACGCAGGCGAGCGCGGTCAGTGAAGATGCTGAAGCCGCGGGAGAGGTGGAGTCAGTGCGCGCCGTGTGACGGTGTGAGTGGTGCGCGCGCCTGGCCTGTGTGTGTGCTGTGCGTTTAAGAGAAGTGGCCTGTGTCACTGTGTGTGTGTTCGTGGAGCCGGTGGCAGGCGGCGTCGGGTTCTCTCGTGCTGGAGGGGGAGGGGGGAGCTAAAAAGCAAGTGACGGATTTGCCCTTGGGCCCAGCGTGCAGTGCAATGGCTGCTGAGGTTGGGGGGTCCCTCCGTGGGCCCAACAGAAGGACGCGGATGCTCGTGGCAAAGCTGTGCTAGTCTGAAAAAAATCGCTCGTTACAACTGTACTGTGTACTCTGTACTGTATTATTACTCCGTACTATACTACTTAGGGGTAGTAGCGGCAGTTAGTAGTTACTGCGTAGAGGACGGCAGGCCAGTGGTACATTGATTAATCTCGTGCACTGCTGTCTGATGCTTGGTATGCAAACAACGAGCAGGTAGGAAAAAATAAACTTTTTTTCAAAAAAAAAAGAAAAAATAAACTGAACCTAGCTGGCCATGCATTTCAGACTGGCCCTCGCCGGTCGTTCCCAAACCATGCTCGTCGGACTTGTGCCGTGTCTGGTTGGGGAGAAAAAAACTAAGTTGAGGAAATCTTGCGTGCATGAAGTGCTAAATGAAGTCTATTTGCAAAATCTTTTCACAGATGAGTGCAACTTTGCACGACGAATCTAATGAGAGCATAATTAATCCATGATTTGCTACAGTGATGCTACAATAACCATCCTTTAATCATGCGGTCAGAGACCTCGTTAGATTCGCCTCGCGATTTTACGTAGGACTGTGGAAGTAGTTTTTAAAATTGACTTTGTTTAATACCCTTAATCAGTGGTCAAAGGGAGGAGAAAATTTTTTCTCGTCCCAACCAAACACAGGCTTGGTCACTTAGAAATACTTTTCTTTCAGAACAAACCAGCCAGCAGTAACCAGGTGCAATACTTTTCTCTTAGAACAAATCAACACGACCATCAACCAAATGAATAGGCTGGATGGCGCCATCCACGGATGTTGATTGTTGAAGCCTCGAAGGTGTGGTGCTGGGGAGATAAAAGGGAAAAAAAAGGGAGGAACATGTGTAGTTGTATGCATATGCGTGCTTTAATTAGCTTTGTTTGCTCTTCTTTGATAGCTCGAAGTCATGACTCATGTCGCATCTCCTGGGGTATTGAAACTGAACACTGTAATTCAACCTTTGGATTCACCTGTTTGGATTCACATGTAAGCTACCTCGGGATCTTGCAGCGGCAATGGCGAACTGAAAAGGCAACTCCGGGCAAACATGCATGTATGGTTCAATCATGCTCGGCTGCTGGTCAGCACATGGACTGACGACGGACACCCATGAGTAGGCAGGCCATCGCACAGCTTCTTTAATTTTCCTGATCCTGCCGAGCTCATTCACGGCCTGGCGGCCTGCAGCTTGCTCTGCTGCTAACTTTGCTACTCCCTCCGTCCCCTGGTCCCAAAATATAAGGATTTGTTGACTTTTGACGATTATATTTGACTGCTCGTCTTATTTAAAAAAATTGTGAAAATGTTATTTATTTTGTTACGACATATTTTTTCATCATATATATATTTTAAGTATATCGTAATGATTTTCATATTTTTATAATTTTTTTAATAACGCACGGTAAAATGTAACAAACAAAAGTCACAAGTTCATATATTTTGGGACCGAGGAGGTAGTAGTAGCTTGGCGTGCCCGTCGAGCAGAAAAAAGAAAATCACGCAGATTTCGCCAAATCATGCACGGCCCCTTGGGCCTCCGGCTCGGCTCTGCTTTCGGTTTCTCTCTCCTTTCTTTCTTCCTCTTCTTTTTTCCTTGCCTTCCACAACAGTGACACATGGGTGCTTTCGTTAAAAACGAATCAGAAAGAGCGTGATCCATGTGATTGATGATCGGAGTGGTTGCAAGTTTGCAGCCTTTCTCTAGGGATCTCTGAGAGTGGGTCGTAGCTCGATCATGGCAAGGCCAACGCAGGCACTTTTCGCTGTACCAGTTGGTACCTAACCTGCGCCCGTAGTGACAGCGCAGCTCGCAAGGCGCCTCCACGTACGCAACTGACGTCCGGTGAAGACCTGAGTCGCTGATCGATCATCGACGAGGTCAACACGATTACACGAGGATAGCGGAGTTAGGATCAAAACGAGTCCGCTGATCAAAGAACCTCGTGTTGACCTCCGCAAGTAATTTATATATAAACACGTATAGGGGCCATGTTTGGATGGTAAATGTTAGTGGTAGTGTCAGTGGTAGTTTTTAACACCTTCAAATTAACACATAAAAAACTAACACCTTGGATGTTTGGATGTTTGGATGGAGGTGTTAGTTTGCAATTTAAAATAACTTTTCCAATCATTTGAAAAAGGAGAGGGAGAGAGAAAAGGAGTGGGGACCACCGAACTAACACAAATTACCACCTCTTGGAGGTGTTAGTTTTTTGGGGGTGTTAGTTCCAACTAACACCAAACTAACACATGTGTTTGGCTCCAAAGTGTTAGTTTTGGTGTTAGTTTGCTACAAACTAACACTAACACCTCCATCCAAACATGGTCAGGGACGCACTATAGAGATAAGCACCTAAATCAATGGCACCAGGTACGTATGTCAGACACCACAACTTGTCGTACCGGTGGCTCCGCCACTGGATA
Source organism: Cenchrus americanus (assembly GCA_947561735.1). Taxonomy (NCBI): domain Eukaryota; kingdom Viridiplantae; phylum Streptophyta; class Magnoliopsida; order Poales; family Poaceae; genus Cenchrus; species Cenchrus americanus. Next base: position 217,742,728 of record OX387239.1, read on the forward strand.
GCCATATGCGGCTAGGCAATGCGATCCGCAGGCATGTTGCTGCTCGCGGTCACGTTCACAGAGAATGAAACCAAAGAAGGCACATCTTTGGAAAAAATTTACATAACCTCCACCTATCAGCAGCCGACTACTTAACCTCCAACCTATAAAACCAAGTATTTCACACCTCAATCTTTCTAAAATCAGAGCGGTTTTGGATGGTGATTTTTATTTTTTATTTATTTCGGCTGATTTTTGAAATCATCATAGTAAATGATAGACAATCTTAAAATGGAAATTCCAATTTTGTTGGACTCCACACGAGCATATCTACACAACATGATATAGTACAAATTTTTATTGTAGATTTTGATCTATTCTTTCCTGTAATTAAATTGATAATTCATAACTATAGATTCTATGGTCCAATTATAGTGAACTTTTTGTGGTGGCATAACTATTTTACGCTTAAACAGTAGTAAAAATTTTGTACTCATTGGGTCATATATGGCTTAGTTCTAGATTTATTTAGATTTAACAAGCATAAACCCTAAATAAATCTATAACTATGTAATCCATGATCCAATAAGTACAAAACTTTTATTACAATTCAAGCATACAATAATTAGGTCACCGTAAAAATTTCACCACAATTGGACCATAGAAATTGCAATTATGAATTATTCCAATTAATTATAGAAAGGAGCAGATAAAATCTACAACAAAAATTTATACTAAATCATACTATATTATATGTTCAATGTGTACCTCTGCTCATGTGGAGTATACTATGATTTTTTTTAAAAATCAGCCAAAATAAATAAAAAACAAAACCACCACCCAAAACTGCTCTAGGAGTTATTTGTCCGGTTTTGAAAATGTTGAGGGCTTGTTCGCTTCCGTGGGATTCAATCCAGCCAGAATAATAAATGTATGAAGAAAATTATGATATGGACTCGGATTTATTCCGGATCAAAATTAATTTACCAATCATGATAGGTAGAACAAGAGACCGTAGAGCCGGATTGGTTCCACACCTCTTAACTAGTGGATTGATTCCGAGCCTTTTGGTGTACCTATCATGAGCAAATTAATTTTCGACCCGGAATAAATCCGGATCTCTTATAGTAACTATCATGATTTTCTTGTTGTATTTATCCATTCCGATCGGAATTGATCCCGTGGAAACGAACGAGGCCTGAGTTGTGAAATACCCGATTTTATAGGTTGGAGGGTTAAATAGTCAACTGCCGACAGGTGAGAGGGTTATGTAAATTTTCCTTAACACGTTTCATAAAAACCTGCGTGCCCGCATGGGTTTGTCGGTTTAATTAACACGAGTGGGCCAGGTCAGGCGGTTTAATTATTTTTGTGACAGGAAAAAAATGGTGACGCTAGTTCCGATTTGACTCATCATCATCATCAGGCCAGTCCAATAAAATACATTCCTCCCCGGCCCACCTTGTTCCGACTCAACAAAGGGCCCAAGTGAAGTACAACACGATGAGCAAGTAACTAACCAGCTCTGTGTCTACACTCTACAGTATATATAAATCGCACGCGAGAAGGAAGGAATTCCACCGCTTTTGTCGTCGTCGTGGAGATCTGGACAGATAGTCAGATAGATCAATCCAATCCTCTCATTGCGCCGTTAGTAGAGAGAAGAAGATGGCTGCGAAACCGAAGCCCGTAGACGATGCTGCTACTGGTGATCCGCCGCCTTCTTCGTCAGCTATTGCCGCCGCCGCCGCAGATGACGAGAGCAAGAGCGATGGCACCGCCTCATCATCCTCGTCTCTGCCCTTGCTCGCCTTCCACCACCACCAAGAGGAAGAGAACTCCATCTTCATGCTGAGCGTCTCAGACCAAATCCTGCACAAGAACCTGGACCACTACGGCCTCATGCGGCGGCGGGGAAACCAGCGCCATGTTCGCTTGGCTTATCAGCCACCACCAAATAGAAGATCTTTCTCTCGTAACAAACCGCCCATCAACAACCGTGACAAAGCGATTTTCGCTTTCAACAAACCAAAGACTACCATCACCACCACCAAACGAACAGGCTGCAGGTTTTGTCGGGGACAGCCCTGAGGGTCCCCTAGAACAACCAGAGGAATCTTGCTTAAAACCTGCAAAAAAACAAAAACGAAACACCTCTCACTTAAGCGCACGCACATAGCACGGCCCACACTGCGGTGGCCCCCGTGGCCCACCGGAGTGGCCCAGTCAAGGGCTCCCTCGAGCAGGTTCCGCCTCGCTCGAGGGCTCACGACTCCCTCGAGCAGGTTCCGCTTCGCTCGAGGGCTCACACCTCCCTCGAGCGGGTTCCGCCTCGCTCGAGGCCCCTCACGAACGCACCTGCTCCCGCACGCGGATACGGGCATTTAATGCTCTGACACGGCAGAGCAGCGCCATCATGCGCCTGGGAATCATGCCCCGGCGCTGTTCCGCCAACTCCCTAGAGGGAACTCATCCCCGCCACTGTGGGGGACTGTGCGACATGGCCAGTGTCAGCTCCGTGGCACTGTGCCGCCCACTCCCGTACGGCTAACGCGTCGCGCCCTCGAAGGGGGGCCGACCACACCCTCGAACCACTTTCTCGTGAATCTGCAGGGTCAAATCATGACGTTAGGCCGGTGGGACGCCATCCCCACCACTGTGGGTCCTGTGCGGCCGCCCCCGTGCCTGCGGCACCACGCCGGGCACTGCTACAACAACTCCATTGCTGTAGGGCGCACGGGGACGGGACGCCGCCACGCCTGCCACTGTATCCCGTACGGATCACCGTCAACGGCTTCCTCAAGCCCGTCTGAAGACGCCACGGCCAACCACTACGCCCTTACCCTCGAAGCCGCCACTGTTCGGGTACAGGACACGCTATGACGACAAGACCGTGGCAAGGACCGTCAGGACGGCCGCCAACTCCGCGGCGCTGCACGCCATACTTCCCCGTGTAGCTGAACAGTGCGGCATGCCTGTAATTCACCCCCTCCTTGGTCTATAAAAGGAGGGTGAACCCCCCGCCGAAGGGGACATGGGATATCGAACATCGAACAACACACACGCTCCTCAATTCTCCCACAACACCAGAACTCGCTTCGATCACTCCACTAGGGACTTGGAGGCCGCGCCCCCTCTCCCGCCTTGCTTGTAGCCGCCCCACTACAGGCACCCCGGTGCAAAGCAATACAGTGCCTCGGGCACACCTCTGCTGGACGTACGGCCCCGGCCGGAACCAGGATAAACCAAGTGTCTTTAGTTGCTTAGCACCGACCATAGAGTGAGAGACCTTGGCGCTTACTACTAGTTAGTGTCGGGACTACATTCCGCACCGACAGTTGGCACCCACCGTGGGGCAGACGAGCGCTGAAGGTCAATCCCGTATCCGCTCCCTCAATGGTGATTCGCACCGAGTACCGCGGTACGCGTTACTCCATGGGCAGCTCGGACCCCCTCCCCGCCGGGTTTGAAATCCGGTTCGGGGGCCTGAACTTTCAGGCTACGAGGAATGGCTACCTGATGCGCCTCACTAACCGTGAGGAACTCCGCGCGCGGCGCCAAGCTGGGTCCGCCCCGGTCGCCGCTGCACGCGTCGCCCCGATGCCAACACCCGCCGGCCACGGACGCCGCGGGCCCATCGGCGCCACGGCGCCGCCGCCGCTCCGACCGGCGCTCGCGCCGCGCGCGGTCGGAGCGACGGCATGCCGAGCGCGTCGCCTCACAATGAGGCGCGCCCGTCGCGCACGACGACAGCCGCATCGACGGGGGAGCGCTCGGTCTCCGGACCACGCTTCCCCATCGGTCTGCGCGGCGACAGCCTACGCTGCCAACGCCAGCGTCAACACGACGATGCGCAGGGTCCCCCCTGGCCGCCACCTCTTGGTTGCCAGGGACCCTAGCACCTCTGCCGGCGACGAAATGTCCCTAGGCTCTCTCGACGCGCTGCCACCCGCCACCTCGCATGGGTACGCGGAGTGGGACTTCTCCGACGTGCCAGACCCAGTAATGTTCAGGCGGTTCCTCGACGCCACGGACTACTGGTTCGGCTACTCCGATGACTCCAGCGCGGGGAGCTACGATCCCGCGCAGGAATGCTGTGTCGTCATCGCCAACGACCCAACAAACGCCACCGGTGCAACGGGCGCCGGCGACGGGGAGCTTCCTCCTGCCTTGGGGACTGGGTCGCGCCTGGCCTCAGGGCCGAGCGCCCCTCCTCCCTCACCACCGACAGGGGCCGATATCAACGCGCAGCTGGCCCAGACACGTGAGCTCGAGGCCAAGCTGACCGAAGAGTACTGCACCGTGCGGTTGCTCCGCGCCTCCATGGCGGGGGAAGCCTCCGCGCGCGGCGAACGCGCGCGTGAACTGGGCAGGCAAGCCCGCGACCGCATCAACGCCAACTTCAACGTCGACAACCCGGACACGCCCCCACGAGCGAGCCAAAAGCTCATCGCCGCCGCAACACTGTTGCGGGCCATGCCCGCCCCTTCGACGCCCGAGGCGCAGAACCTGCACCGCGAGGCGCAAGCGCTCATCGAGAAAGCGGCCGTCCAGCAGGCCGAGAGCTCGGCGTCCCGCATCCGCCAGCAGGGGAGCGCACGGAACGATGGGGGCGCGCAAGGTGCCGAGCCCTCGGTCCACGCGGGTGGTGCGGCCAAGCCCCCCGCCAACCCGGGCGCACGCCGCCAAGGAGCGGCTCCTCGACACACGCGGGCAGGCGCGGGACGACGATGCCTGCAACGTCATCAACGCTCGGCGGACGAGCAAAGCGGAGGCGCGGGCGGCAACAGGCTACCACCCTCGATGGGGTGGATGCTACGACAACAATGAGGACCGCTCGCCGACACCGGATCCCCCAGGGACCCGTGTGTTCAGCCGGGAAATCCGCATGGCGGCCTTTCCCCAGCGCTTCTGCCAGCCGACGACGATCGTCAAGTACAACGGGGAGACAGATCCCCGTGTGTGGCTCAATGACTACCGTCTGGCGTGCCAGCTGGGCGGAGCCACCAGCAACGAGGTCATCATCCGCAACCTCCCCCTGCACCTCGCCGACTCGGCGAGGAAGTGGCTCGAGCACCTGCCGGCCAGCCAGATCCACAACTGGGACGACCTGGTCCGCACGTTCGTTGGCAACTTCCAGGGCACGTACGTGCGGCCATGGAACTTCTGGGACCTGCGCTCTTGCACTCAGAGGCCCGGCGAGTCGCTCTGGGACTTCATACGGCGCTTCTCCAAGCGCTGTATGGAGCTCCCGAGCGTGGCGCAATCCGAAATCGTGCACGCCTTCCTCGAGGGCACCACATGCCGGGACCTCGTGCGCGAGTTGGGGCGCAGCCCGCCGGTCGACTCGAACGTACTGTTCGACATCGCCACCAGCTTTGCCTCAGGCGAAGAGGCGGTGGGGGCGATCTTCGACGGAAAGAAGGGCAAGCGCACGGACGACGCTCCCGCGGAGGGCAGCAAGTCCAAGGAGCTCCACCAGAAGAACAAGCGGGGCAAGAAGGGGAAGAAGCCGCGCCGCAAGGCGCGCGAGCAGGGACGCGCCGACGCCGACGCCAAGGCCCTTGCTGTTGACCCGGCTCGACGGGGCCCTCGACCGGCCCCTCGAGGTCCGGGAGTTTTCGATGACATGCTGAAGAAGCCATGTCCCTACCACAAGACACCGGTCAACCACACCCTCGAGCAATGCGACATGCTCAAGCGGTTTTATAGCCACGCCGCCGCAAAGAGCGATGAAGCCATGAAGGATGAGGGTGATGGCGACGCCGGCGGCTTCCCCGCTGTGGAAAATGTTTTCCTCATCTTCGGGGGGCCGACCGTCGACATGTCGAGCCACCAGCGCAAGCGGGAGAGGCACGAGGTTCTCGCCGCGGAGAAGGCACCTCCTTCCTTCCTCGATTGGTCGGAGGATGCCATCACTTTCAGCCGCGAGGATCACCCGAACCGCATCCCCAATCCGGGCCAATACCCGCTGGTGGTCGACCCTGTCATCGGGAACGCACGGTTCTCGAAGGTCCTGATGGACGGAGGCAGCAGCCTCAACATCCTCTATGCGCACACGCTGCGCCTGTTGGGGATCGGGTTGGACCAGCTACGGCCGAGCACGACGCCGTTCCATGGTGTCGCGCCGGGCAAGCGCGTTCAGCCCCTCCGGCAGATCGACCTGCCTGTTTGGTTCGGCACGCCGAACAACTACCGCAAGGAGATGCTCACCTTCGAGGTGGTGGGGTTTAGGGGTGCGTACCACGCCATACTTGGGCGGCCCTGCTACACCAAGTTCATGGCAGTCCCCAACTACACCTACCTCAAGATGAAGATGCCGGGGCCCAACGGCGTCATCACCGTGGGCTCGTCCATCGAGCACGCCTTCGACTGCGACGTCGAATGCGTGGAACACGCGGAAGCACTGGCGCTGGACAAAGCGCTAGTGGCCAACATGGAGAAGATGGTCAACGAGGACCTCAGCTCCACCGCCAAGCACGCCAGCAGCTTCGAGGCTGCTGAGCAGACCAAGGAGGTGCCCCTCGACCCTGCTGCCCCCGAGGGCAAGGCGTTGAGGGTCAGTTCTACCCTCGACCCGAAATAGGAAGTGGTGCTCGTCGACTTCCTCTGCGCCAATGCCGACATCTTTGCGTGGAGCCCCTCGGACATGCCAGGCATCCCGAGGAAGGTCGCCGAGCACTCCCTTGATATCCTACCTCACTCCCACGCCGTGCAGCAACGGCTCCGCCGCTTCGACGAGGAGCGGCGGCGGGCGATCGGAGCGGAGTTGCGGAAGCTCCTTGAGGCCGGGTTCATTAAGGAGGTGTTTCACCCTACGTGGCTAGCCAATCCTGTACTAGTAAAGAAAAAGAATGGGAAGTGGCGGATGTGTGTAGATTATACTAATCTTAATAAAGCATGTCCTAAAGTTCCTTTTCCTTTGCCGCGTATCGATCAAATTGTCGATTCGACCGCCGGGTGTGAACTACTCTGTTTCCTTGACACCTACTCCGGGTACCACCAAATAAAAATGAGGGAGTCCGACCAGCTCGCGACTTCATTCATCAGGCCGTTCGGGATGTACTGTTACGTCACGATGCCGTTCGGCCTCCGAAACGCGGGTGCGACGTACCAGCGGTGCATGCAGCACATTTTCGGAGACCACATCGGGCGAACCGTCGAGGCGTACGTGGACGACATAGTCGTGAAAACCAGGAAGGCGAACGACCTGGTTAGCGACCTCAACATCGCGTTCGGCTGCCTACGGGCTAACGGGGTAAACTTGAACCCTGAGAAATGTGTCTTTGGCGTGCCGCGGGGCATGCTTCTAGGATACATCGTCTCCCAGCGAGGCATCGAGGGCAACCCCGAAAAGGTTGCGGCCCTCGAGCGGATGGGTCCGATTCGGGACCTCAAAGGGGTGCAAAGGGTGTTGGGGTGCCTTGCTGCCTTGAGCCGCTTCATCTCGCGGCTCGGCGATAAAGGCTTGCCTCTCTGCCGGCTCCTCAAGAAGCACGAGCGCTTCTCCTGGACCGCCGAGGCCCAGGAGGCGTTGTAGGATCTAGGATACCGACTAGAGGGGGGGTGAATAGGCGGTTTAAAAACTAAAACCACAACACTAGAGAAATTTAATTAGAACCACAAGGAGAAATAAATCTCTACCTACTCTATTCCTATGTTGGGGGTTTTGCGGCCTAGGGTGACAAGACAAACAACAACCTCTAGAAATAGAATGCTCAAAGTAAAGTGCTTGAAGGGAAATTGAGGAAAGAGATAACCAAGCACAAGAGACGAATTTTATCCCGTGGTATCGATGACTTGCCGGGCGTCACCCCTAATCCACGTTGAGGTGGATTCAATGTTCAACCGCTCCTCTATCAAGACACCACTTGATCTTGAGCCCAAGTAAAACAAGAGAACCACTCCACACCTCGATTCCACTAGAGTTGCTCTTTACCGCTCCGTGAGGTGAGCACAATACCTCTCACAACATGAAATCCGAGCCACGCACAATCTTCTTGCGAGCTTCAACGGATTCTTCCACCACCAAGCCGTCTAGGAAGCGGCAACTTCCAAGAGTAACAAATCAACCACTTGCTTGATGATTCCCTAGTGCCACAAAGATCAAAACCTTGATGCAATGCACTAGAAACTCTCAATCTCACAAAGAATACCACCACTAAGTCAAGTGAGTGAGAGAGAGGGGAGGGAGAGCTCTACAAGGGAGTATGAACCTTTAAAAGTGCCAAGAGAGACACTCCAACCCCGGGCTTGGAGTATAAATACTCCCCCTTTCCGTTACTAGTCGTTAGACACAAAACGCGTGCCTCGCGGACTGTCCGCGATGCCCTCGCGGACGGTCCGTGTTTGAATTCCAATGGTAAAAACGCCAGGTCAACGGCTGAGGGCGGCCCCCGCGTTGGGCCGGGGCGGACCGTCCGCCGGGGCCACGCGGACGGTCCGCCTGGGCTACACGGACCGTCCGCGGCCGGGCCGCGGGCACCGTCCGCCTGGACCCCGAGCAAGACCTCGTTCTGTTGCAAATAACGGACCGTCCGCGGCACCTCGCGGACCGTCCGTCCGGGTCCGGCGGACCGTCCGCCCGGGTCCCGGCGGGACCGTCCGCCCCGGTCCCCACGGACCGTCCGCCCGAAGCGCATTTTCTCGAAATCTTTTGCCAAAAACTCAGTCATTAAATAAAAACCATCAACCCGCGGACCGTCCGCCCGAAGGGCCCGGACTGTCCGCCAGATGCCAGAAAACTTGTTTTTCTTTTGATTTTCAATGAAACCCTTTTAACAAGAGAAACCGCCACTCATCTAAATGCAATGCATGCAAATTTTTGATCCAAGTGGCACTATGGAAAGTCAGGCCAATGAAATTGATCCCTCTTGATAGTACGGCTATCTATCCTATTAACCCGGTCATATAACATCCTCTAATCACCTTATGACCGGTAAAAGCAAAACCCTATCTTTTACCTTTGCCTTGAGCCCTTTCCAACATAAGTCAACCAAGACCTTCTCATGTACCCCACATGATCTCATCGTTTCACCGGACTAACCTATTCTTATAGCTCAAATAAAATTGTTAGTCCATAATGATTGCCATTAATTACCAAAACAAGAATTAGGGGCCTAGATGCCTTCAGGCGCTTGACAAGCTGAAGGCGTCCCTGACCCATGCCCCAATCCTTACACCGCCACAAGATGGCGAGCCTTTGTACCTCTACGTGGCTGCGACTACCCGGGTGGTCAGCGCCATGATCGTGGTGGAGCGCGCAGAGGAAGGGCACACTTTGCCGGTTCAGCGGCCGGTGTACTACATCAGCGAAGTCTTGTCCGACACCAAGACGCGCTACCCCCAAGTCCAGAAGCTGCTCTACGCAGTGGTCCTCGCACGGCGCAAGCTTTGCCACTACTTCGAGGCCCATCCTGTCACGGTGGTCTCCTCCTTTCCATTAGGAGAGATCATCCGCAATCCGGACGCGGCAGGCAGGATCGCCAAGTGGTCAGTGGAGCTGATGGGCGAGACGCTCGCCTACGCCCCACGCAAGGCCATCAAGTCCCAAATCTTGGCGGACTTCGTCACCGAGTGGACGGACACGCAATTGCCGCCGCCACAGATCCAAGCGAAATGCTGGACTCTGTACTTCGACAGCTCGATGATGAAGACAGGGGCGGGCGCGGGCCTGCTCTTCGTATCACCCCTCGGGGAGCACATGCGGTATGCCATGCGCCTTCACTTCCCCGCGTCGAACAACATGGCTGAGTACGAGGCCCTACTTTGCGGCCTCAAGATCGCCATCGAAATAGGCATCAAACGCCTCGACGTGCGGGGGGACTCGTAGCTCGTGATCGACCAAGTCATGAAGAACGCGAGCTGCCACGACGACAAGATGGAGGCATACTGCAAGGCCGTGCGGGCCCTCGAGGACAAGTTCTACGGCATCGAGCTCAATCACGTGCCCCGCCGGTACAACGAGGAGGCGGACGAACTAGCCAAGATCGCGTCGGGGCGGATCACTGTCCCCCCGAACGTCTTCGCTTGGGATATCGCCCAACCGTCTGTCGCCCTCGAGCCGCACCCCTCGAATCGCGCGGAACCCTCGGGGCCTCCCTTGAGTCCAGCAGGTGCAGAGCCCATGGACGAGGACCCCTCGAACGAGGCATACGTGCTCTCCCTTCTCGAGGGGTACGGCGCCAGCGAGGCCGAAGTCATGGACGTCGAGCCGGCCCCCAGCAGGGTGGACTGGCACGACAAATACATCGCCTGGATGGACCGAGGGGAACTCCCCTCAGACCGGTCCGAGGCCAGGTGTGTCGCCAGGATGGCCAAATCCTTCGCCCTCGTCGACGGCGAGCTGTACAAGCGCGCCGCCTCATGCATCCTGCAGCGATGCGTGCCCATCCCCGAGGGGCGCGAGCTCCTCCGGGACATACACGCGGGCATCTGCGGCCACCATGCCGCGCCCCGCACCCTCGTAGGCAACGCGTTCCGCCAGGGCTTCTAATGGCCCACCACGGTCGCCGACGCCAACGAGATCGTACGCACCTGCGAAGGGTGCCAGTTCTACGCCCGCAAAACCAATCTCCCTGCGCACGTCCTGCAGACCATCCCCATCACGTGGCCTTTCACCGTGTGGGGGCCGGACATCGTCGGGCCCTTGCGAAAGGCGCCTGAGGGCTTCACCCACCTGTTGGTCGTGATCGACAAATTCTCCAAGTGGGTGGAGGTGCGCCCCATTACAAACCTCAAGGCGGAGCAAGCGGTGACGTTCTTCACCGACATCGTTTATCGGTTTGGAGTGTTGAACTCCATCATCACCGACAACGGGTCCCAATTCACGGGCAGGAAATTCCTGGAGTTTTGCGACAAGTTCCACATCCGTGTGGACTGGGCAGCTGTGGCGCACCCACAGACCAACGGCCAAGTAGAGCGTGCGAACGGCATGATTCTACAAGGCCTCAAGCCCCCGCGAATTCCTCGACCGACCGAACAAGTCTGGTCGAAAATGGCTCCAGGAACTACCTGCGGTCATGTGGAGCCTCAGGACCACCCCAAGCAGAGCCACCGGGTTCACCCCGTTCTTTCTAGTCCATAGCGCGGAGGCCGTCCTCCCCACGGATTTAGAATATGGGTCACCTAGAGTGCGGGGCTATGACGAAGACACCAACCAGCGAGCCCGCGAGGACTCACTGGACCAGCTGGACGAAGCACGCCTCGTGGTCCTGATGCACTCCGCAAGATACCAGCAGTCCCTAAGGCGCTACCAGGCTCGGAAGGTGCGCCGGCAGGACTTCAGCGAAGGGGATTTGGTCCTAAATCTACGCCAAGACAACCGAGGACGCCACAAGCTATCAGCTCCGTGGGAGGGACCCTACGTCGTGGTGAAGGTGCTCAAGCCCGGCACGTACAAGCTAGCCAACGAGGACGGCGAAGAACTCACCAACGCTTGGAACATCCAGCAGCTACGTCGCTTCTACCCCTAGCTAGGATTTCCAAGTCTTTTGCTGTAAATTACGTGTCCAACACCCCAATTGGCAACGAAAATGTAAATAGCAGCAGTTCAATAAAAAGGGCAACTCAGCTTTCCCCTGAAACCCAAGTCACCCTCGGGGGCTACTACGGGGGGCACCCCCCCAAAAATGGTCCCATTTTTCGCAAAAACCCACGCGCGCTAAGTATGGCTCGACCTTAGCCTCGAGCAAAATTCAGACAGGGCGCGGATGGCCTAGCGGAAAGGACGCGCGAGCCAGAGATAGCCTACGCCTCCACGAGGATACGACCCTTCTCTCTTGCCTCCGGCACAGCAGGTTGCTCGCGAAAATCGAGCTCCCCAAACTTGAATTTACTCAGGCAAAGGAAGAAACAAAACAGCGCAATAAAATAACAAACACCATTCACTTCCACAAGTGTTTGAAACAAAATGTTTGCTTATTTACATGGCCACATGGCCCATATACTAACATTCAAATGAAAAAGGGCCTGGCGCCCAGCGATCTTCAGGCTTGAGAAGCATCAGCGTCAGCGGCGTTCGGAAACAGGAACTCCTCGAAGGCCTCGGTGAGCGCCTCGGCGGCATCAGCGGCTAGCGCGTCCACGTGCTCCATTGCCGCTTCATCCTCGACGCCCTCCGGGACGACGTAGCCTTCCGCCACGGCCTCGAAGTTGACCTCGTAGTGGGACCGCACCACGCCGAGGGCCTTCTGGACGCCAAGGCGCAGAGCGCGACGCATGCGCCCAGAGACGTGCCCACCGAGGGCGCGTAGGCGGCTGGCCAACGAGCTCCCAGCTTGCGCCTCACCCTCTTCGACGGCTCGGGGGTCTCGAGGGCCGCAGACCGCGGCCTCCACCGGCTCCCGCTCGGAGGAGTTGTAGGCAGCCTGCAGCGTCTCGGCCTGGTTGGTAGCGTGCCCCCGGCGCGATGCGCGAGGCTCGAACGTCACCGATGAGAGAAATCAGAAGGGGAACGAACCCTCGAAGGAAAGATCAGCAAAACAAAAAACGAAACGGCGACTTACCTTCAACCTGCTTCTTCTCCACCTCGAGAGCGCGACGGTCAGCCTCGACTGCTTGCTGCAGGCTGACGACGGTGGCGCCCTGCTCCTTGAGGGACTGCTCCTGATCTCCGTTCGCGATGCTGAGGGCTATCAGCTCCCCGTCGAGCCTTGAGACGTCGGCGTCCCGCTCCGCCAGCGACTTCTGCACCGTCTCGCGAGCGGTGCGTGTTGGGGGGTTACCCGAAAAGTTCAGATGAATGCCCAAACACAAGAGAGAGTTCTAAGTACGTGCAAGTTCAAAGTTGGAGCGCAAAGAGACTTTGATTCCCTCTGCAAGTAGCACAAGTTCCAAAAAGTCTGAATCCTTTTACACGTGCCCTTGCGCCCCCTTTTATAGGGAGACGAAGGGACTTTTACATACCGATAACACCCTTAGCCTCAGAGAATATTCCTAGTGTGAACGCATATAGGATTGTCTTTTTCATCTAACATATTTACAAATCTGCCACTAGTTCACACTCTAAACCCGGACTTTTTGGGACTACAACTTTGACTTTGCTTCTCTCCTGGTTCGTGAATGTCTTCGCATGAAACTCCCGAACTAGGTCTTCAACAGTTTCCCGAATGGGCCCTCGCTTCTCAGCTGGTTCGCGCATGTCAACGCGCCTGACTCCCGAACAGGGTCTTCAACAGATTCCCGAATCGGCCGTTCTCCGAAGTTCGGGCCATCGACAGTTTGAGATTCCGGGCTTCCGCATGTTCGTGACTCCACTTCTTCACCGAATCAAGATTCCCGAACTCGCATTCGCGACCCGAGGCTTCGCAGTTCCGGGCTTCCGAGAATCGCGAATTCCCCGCTTCCCGAAAAACATGCTCGAGAACTTTGTTAAACCCAACGTTTCGAGGTGACGGGGTTTTCCGAATTCCCCAACACTAGCCCCTCGGGGAAGCGGGTTGACTTCGACGATCCGATTCCACGAATCCTTCGGAAATTTAGTAAAAAACGTCACCCTCGGACGTTGAGGGGGACACGCGTCGCCGGGAGCCAAGGACGGTTAAATCGAGGCGTGCTTCGCGGAACTACCCCTCCCCGGCCCTATAAATAGCGGGCTGCTGCTGTTAAAAAAATTTTACGACTCTCCAGCTTTTCACGATTCGTGCATCTCTCTTTCTTCGCGGAACCTGGTCTTCTGCTAGAAAGCTTGCGAGCTCCAGGTCTTGTTCACGCTTCTCTAAGGTATTCCTTTATCTTTCTATTGTAAATTTGTTATTTGTTAAACTTCGGTGTAGTGATGTCGCGATTTCGCGAGTTTTATTCTCGAACGTTACTCTTAACTGTCTGTATGTTCGTAAGCATCGTTGGTTAGGTGGCTCGCGTTAAAAGCACGGCTAGACCCATGACTAACGAAGAGCTCGTCGCCGCGCCCTCCGCTCGACCCGGTTGTCGAAAGCGCGAGCATGCTACACCACCGAAGATTCTCGGGTTCACCCAAGGCTCCCGTAGTCACGAAGATGGGGAGTGGTTCGGTCCGACGGCGGCGGGGAAGACATCGGAGATGTGGATGCCGTGTCGACGATCCGATCGGGGCAAGGACCTTCCGCCGCTCGCCACCCTCACTCGCCTTCGAGAGTCGAAGGTGACAAGCAACACGATTCATGAGTACGAGAAGGTCGGATTCTTCTCCCCCGCGCCGGGCGTGCCCCACTTGATGAGCCGATTCCAACTTTTTAAGGACGGAGAGATTGTGGTATTTCGGGATTTCTTCATCCGCGGCGAGGTTCCCTTGTGACCCGTCCCACGGCCCTATTCTCGATGCATTTTCGGTGAAGATCCACCAACTTTCTCCGACATCCTTCCTTGAAGTGTCGAAGTTTATCTGGATTTTGAAGACCTTTCAGGACGTCCTAGCTGCCGACGCTTTCACCGGATTCTACGAACCGGGTGATCATCCCCGGTTGTCAAGCGGTGAAGATGGGCGCGGTTCTACCACAACACGACGCGTCGCACCCTTCAACACGTGACGTCGAACACTCGACAAGGAATCACCCGAATCCGGATCGCTCCTTTGCTGCAAGTCCAGCTCCTTTGAACTTGTTGCAAATCCCGTCCTTTATGTTCATGATTTCCTACATAAACATAACACTTCCAAATGCATGCACAAAGATGAACTTGTTATATGATTAGTGTGCCTAGTGGCGGGTTAGTTCCATAATCAAATCCAAACCAAAGTGTAATGAACATGCTAGGTGCAAAATACACCGTCAACATCTCCCCCACATAGCTCTTGCTCGTCCTCGAGCAAGTACTCGTAAAGAACTTCGTCCAAGGAGTGTAATCGTGTACCACTTATCTTTCTTCACAAGTTAGTCAATCCCTTCATCTTTAATACATAAACACAAAGTAATGGTAATCAAACATAAACATGGGCGTTTAAATTTTTACCACGTCAAGATTTACCCCACAACTCAAACTCTTCACTCGAAGTCTTCAATTTCAACCATACTTACTTCTTTGCTTCCATCGGAGGTTTTATGATTTTCAAAACAAAAATTCCTGCAACAAGTATTAGACAAAAACCTTTCTCCAAGCTCTCTCGAGTCACTCATATGATGTGGCTATCCTAACCAAATTTTATAAAACTCTCACCTCCCATTAATCTCTCATATATCATGTAAAGTGGAGCTATAGGTAAGGCTAGCGCAATCAACACAAGTATTGTCAAACTAAGAACTTCCTCTAATGGTTGTCTACCTTTCAAGCCAATGATCATGAGAATTAACCATATGTAGGGATATCAAGGATGAGAAGATTTAGAATGGTGGACATGTGCAAGGGCAAAAGAAAATTGTGACCACAAGGCACCAATGATGTCCTTGTTGTCGGATTGCACATGGTTGGAAATAGAGTAAAAGTTTCGTCTCACAATCAACGTGACATCCTTCCTTACACTTTATTTTTATTTCTTTCACTTGATCCATCCCTCTCACATCTTCATTGCTAACTCATCTTTCTTTTTTTTCTTCTTCTTCTTTCATTCACATATGATTTTCTTTCTTTCTTTTCCATACACATACTTTTTCTCTTTATTTTCTCTCTCTTGACAACTTTTTCAAAGCTTTCAATTCTCTCTTTCCTCGCATGCATACAATCTGAAATTTTTAAATAAATCATGCTAGAGACGAGACGAAACTTTGAAAATAGGTTGTGTTCAAGGAATACGATGTACAAAAGAGATGTATGGGTTGGGTATGGAATTCGGCGATATTCATGACTTTCGTTGTGAAAGTCATGAACTGAATATATGTGAGGCTAGCAACAAAAGATAAGCACAAGGACATGATCATTGCTTGAAATTAAGAAAACTCACCAAGAGAAAGGGGTCCTAGCCTAACTCATCGTGCTAATCACACTTATGGTGGAGCGAAAAAAATAAACTTGGCTTTGGATAAGAATTTTTCTTACTCTCAACTTGGAAAAATAGGTTTTGCTAACCTTTATTACAAGTGTTTTAAAGTGATTTCAGAACTGAAATCCTCAATTTTAGCATCAAACATAGCACAACTAGCATGTGAAGCTCAAGATCGAAGTGCGGTATGGGTACTTTAAAGTAGTGACGATTCCACTAAGCACCACGGTAAACGATTTTCAAACCATATACTTGTGTTCATATATCAAGAATCGAAGATTAAGCAAACAAGTAAATAAAGATAAATAATACATAAAACACAAAGATATATATAAAGACTCTTTTATTTGGTTTTCTTGACTCAACACTAATTTAAGACACTTGCAAAAATTTTAAAACGAGACTCGAAAACTAAAGACTCATTAAAAACACTAAGACTCTCATACGAAGATTAAACCGAACCTAAACTTGAAGTTCAAAAGCTAAGGCTAGCGAGCTAGCTCTCCCCCACACTTAAAACATACGACGTCCTCGTCATTATCACCTAAAAATCCTAAGGGAAAACTAGATTTAGTGGTACTTCAAGCAAGCTTTGCACCACTTGCACTCTCATGTTTCCAACCATGCCGAAAAGCTTGCGCACGTTGCGGTTAAGGAACTTGTAGTCATCTTCAACTACGCGCTCCAAGTCCTCCATACGCTGCTTCATCGCTTCCATGGTTTGAAGACATTCGTCGGCCCGACGCGTAGAGGCTGCGATGGATTGACGGCAAACTCGACGCGGCACACCGGATGCAATCCGAAGGGGTCGTCGTCGCCATAATCTCCACCGTTGTCACCACCGTCGTCGCCACCTCCATTGTTGTCGCCTTCGCACCAACGTTGCCGTCGCCGTTGGGGCCTTCGAGTCCTTTCATAAGGGATGCTCATCCCAATCATCATCATCTCTCACAGGCGGCACTTCATGAGCTCGGGCTACGATCGTCGGAGTAGTCGCTATCCCCATAATCCTTAGGCTCCGGCGATACCTCCTTGTAATCCTTGCGCTTGATGCACTTGGAGACGATGCCGACCTTCGAACGGGTGTAGGGACCTTCTCTCCTTTGACGGGGTAGCGAGATGCAAGGCTCCGGTCGGGACACGTCCTCCGCAACGGATACGTGCGGTCCTCTTGACGGGTAGCTTAGGCCTCGCATCGCATCGCCTCCTCCATTGATGGCTTCTTGACTTCTTGCTTCAACTCTAAGCTTTTTGGAGGCTCAATGGCTTCTACAAGGGTGCAACACATTGCTTGAAAGGTTTGATTCTCGAGCTCCCAATTCGGCCAAATATATAGTCTGAGGAAAAGCTGCGGAAACCTTATTTTCCCTTTTTTACACTTCCCTTAAAATTTTACGACCAAACAAGGAAGTCGAAAAAGGAGCAGTTCGGGCAAAATTCGGGGACATCGGGGCGTCGGGACACCACTGGGCCGATCAGCGTGGGCCGGCCGGCCCACCCGTTGCCTCGGGGCCGGGCCGGTCCGGTTTTGCACACCGCCCTATTTTTTTCTCGTCCTCACCCAATGGGAAAAAGTTGGCCCAGTAAATCTTTGCGAAAAACTCCGGAGAACTAAAAGAAAAATTATTTACAAGTTGGTGCCTTGTTTTTCGTCCTAGGCAGGACGTTCGGCTCTTCCTCCATGGTAAAGACGTCAACATGATGAATGGGCACGACATCGGGTTCGTAGTAAACCTTAAGCCGCTGTCCATTCACCACAAATTGATCGCCGTTTATATCCATAATGGTTACCGCCCGTTGGAGAACACCGAATGCACAACATAAGGTCCGTCCCACTTGCTTTGCAATTTCCCCTTTCCGAAGGTTTTAAACCTCGAATTGTAGAGGAGGACCTTATCTCCTTCTTTGAATTCACTTTTTCTTCAATCTTTTATCATACCACCTTTTGATTCTCTCTTTGTATATGCTTGCGTTTTCATAAGCTTTCAACCTCAACTCCTCTAGCTCGCTTATTTGGATCACTTGTTCACCACCGCGGCATCGAGATCAAGGTTCATCTCTTTTATCGCCCAATAGGCTTTATGTTCCAACTCAACGGAAGGTAGCAAGCTTTTCCATAGACGAATTGATGGGGTCATACCTATCGGTGTTTTAAACGCACGTTCGATAAGCCCATAAAGCTCGAATCTAATTTCTTTGACCAATCCTTGCCTCCCTTCTCTATGGTCTTGTTGAGTATGCTTTTAATTGCCTATTTGACGTTTCCGCTTGTCCGTTGGTTTGTGGGTGATAGGCCGTGGAGACCCTATGCTCAATTCCCAACTTGGACAAGCACTTTTTAAGTTCTTCCGGTGAAATATATGAGTTCCTCCATCACTTATCCAAGATTCTCGGTGTACGAAACGGGGAAAAATCACGTTCTTGATCATAGTGATGGACTCCTCCCGTAGAAGCTTTACGACACATGGTATAGCCTCTACCCACTTGGATACATAATCAACCATGACGAGTATATACTCGAATCCAAATGAGTTTTTAAAGGCCCCATGAAGTCTATGCCCCAAACATCGAATATGTCGACTTGCAAGTTGTATTTCAAAGGCATAGAATTTCTTTGAGAGATGTTTCCGGTTCTTTGGCATTCGGGGCATGACGCAACATATCTTTTAGTATCTTCATGCATCTCGGCCAATAGAACCGCTCGACCATACTTTTGCTTCGGTTCGAAAATGGCTATTGTGCTTACCAGTACTTCACGTAGAGTGGCACTTCCTTGGGAATCTCAAGCCTCTCTTCTCTTGGCACACATCTTCTCATCACTCCATCATTGCCAAGCTTGAGGTATGGTGCATCCAATATTTCTTACTTTCGAAATTATCTTCCTTTGAGTGTTTTTTCTAGATGATAGAGGGGCATCTTTCGAATTTCTCAGATGATGTCGATCATCAAGTATCTTTATCGAAGCACTCTATAGAGGTGGTCATCTCTCATCTTATCTTCTATGGGCTCTTTATCATCTTGTCCACGATTCATCCTAGACAAATGATCGGCCACAACATTCTCCACCCCCTTTTTATCACGAATTTCAACATCAAACTCTTGGAGAAGAAAGGATCCAACGAATCAAACGTGGTTTAACTTCCTTCTTAGCCAAGAGATACTTTATAACTGCGTGATCGGTGTAAACAATGACTTTCGAGTTCACGATGTAAGATCTGAATTTTCGAAAGCGAATACCACCGCTACTGTAACTCTTTTCACGTAGTGGCGTAATTTAATTGTGCCCAAGGTTTTGCTAGCGTAGTAAACGCGTGAACTCGGCCTTCCTTTCTTTGTCCCAAGACCGCGCCTACGGCGTAGTCACTTGCGTCACACATGATCTCGAAGGTTGGCTCCAATCCGGAGGTTGGATGATGGGAGCACTCACCAACGCATTTTTCAAGGTCGAATGCCGCTAGACACTTCTCATCAAAGTCGAAAGACACATCCTTTTTGAAGAAGGTGCGTTAAAGGCTTAGTGATCTTCGAGAAGTCCTTTATAAATCTTCTATAGAATGCGGCATGGCCAGAAAGCTCCTTAAGGACTTAATATCCGTAGGAGGTGGGAGTTGCTCAACCGTCTCTACCTTAGCCTTGTCCACTTCAATTCCTCTCTCGGATATAACATGTACGAGCACTATCTGCTGCTTAACCATGAAGTGGCATTTTTCCCAATTTAAAACCAAATCTACCTCCGCACACCTTGTAAGGACCTTTTCTAAGTTTGCTAAGCAATCCACGAACGTCTTCCCGTAAACGGAAAAATCATCCATAAACACTTCAACAATCTCTTCGATGAATTCCGAAAACACGGCCATCATGCAACGTGAAAAAGAGGCCGGAGCGTTGCACATAGGCCGAAGGGCATCCTCCTATATGCAAACGTTCCATAAGGACACGTAAACGTTGTCTTATGTTGATCTTCCGGGTGAATGGGAATTTGCATGAACCCAGTATCCATCGAGAAAGCAAAAATAAACGTGGTTTGCTAACATCTCGAGCATCTCGTCTATGAACGGTAGGGGAAGTGATCTTTTCTTCGTCGCTTTGTTAAGCTTACGGTAATCGATACACATCCGCCACCCGGTCACAGTTCTTTGCGGTATCAACTCGTTCTTCTCATTCTTTACCACGGTCAAACCTCCTTTCTTCGGTACACAATGTACCGGGCTCACCCATTCGCTATGCGGAACCGGGTAGATGATTCCGGCATCAAGTAACTTGATAACCTCTTTCTTTACTACCTCTCGCATGGCATGGGTTAGCCTCCTTTGGTGGTCCACTACAGGCTTACATTGGTCTTCCATTGGTATACGATGAGTGCAAAAGGCTGGGCTAATACCTTTGAGATCATTAATTGAATATCCAATCACCTTCCTATGTTTTTTAATAAAATCAGCAACGCTTCATTTTCTTCGGGACTCAACTCGTCGCTCACAATGACTGGATAAGTTTTGTCTGGGCCCAAAAATTCATATTTTAATCCCTTGGGCAAAGGTTTAAGGTCTACCTCGGGCACTTGTGGCTCCTCGGGTTTGATTTCTCCTATGTCTTCGAACTTCTCTTCCTCCACACTACCATCATGCGGCTCTAAGCCTTTCGTTGCTTCTTCTAGTTCTTCATCTTGTTGATTACTAATTTGATTTTCCATCGCTCTTTGCGAGCGGGTCTCTAAGAGGTTTCAACAAAACAGGAACTATCTATCTCTTCTACTTCTTCATCTTCGGGAGGAAAGGGTGTAAGGTGTTTAGAAGCACGAAGAAAGTTATATGTGTACTTTGTTCCATTAAGGTTCATTGTTACTTTGCCTTCTCAGGCATCTAACACGGCAGCAACCAACTTAAGAAAAAGCCTACCTAAGATTATATGATCAGAATGACTATGGTAAGCATCAATAACAAAGAAATCGGTTGGTATATAGTTTCTGGAATTTTTACTTTCATGTTGCAAGCAATACCTAGAGGTTTGACGGTTCTACCATCTCCCATAATTAATTTCGTTGATGTTGGAGCTAAGTCTAGGTTGTGGTATTGAACTTTATCGTAAATTTTAGAAGATAGAACACTTACTTCGTCCCGATGTCGCATAAGGCTTTGCATTAGACTCCGTTGACCTCACCGCTCAAGTGCGGCGTCATCTTCTCTTCTTCTTCGGATCCGATCGAATAAATTTCAGCAAGGCGAGCGTATGGTGATGCTTCGGGCTTGATCCCCATGATCCTCTTCACCTCGGCAATATGTTCCGGATCCACCACGTCATCTCCAAAGAGCTTTTCAAAAATCTCACTAGGTGGTTTCAAGGTCGTGTGAATTTTCAGCTTTCTTCTCACGGTGGGAAATCCACTTCCAATGCTCTTGCCATTCCCTTTGATTAGGGAACGGTCTTCTCTTGTGAATACTTCTCCGTAATCAATAGGAACCCAATCCATTGGCTCGAACTCCCTTAGTGGCTTCGCGCTTGACATGCTTCTCTTGTTCGTCTCATTTGGTGCGACGAAGTCGGCTTGGTTTGGTGTAGTTCTTGACTTGATGTGTTCTTGTTCAAGCTTTTCCATGATTGGCTCCTCTTTTGTGACTTCCAGGGTTGCCTCTTTAGAAAAATCAGCAAGCTTTTTCTTCCTTGAATTGAATTCCGGCTCTTCCGCAAGTCTTGTTTCCCAATCTCTTCGCATGGCAGCCGCTTTGCTAACTTTTTGTAGAAGTTGGGCAGCTTCGTCAGTGTTTTCTCCATGAGATCCCCGCACACATTTCGACGTATATGTCCCAGCTAGGGGTTAGGGAAAAGAAAAAATGTATGCAAGAGTACGTCACCGGTGAAGCCGAGTTTTGGTCCTTGTTCGATTAATTCATTAAACCTATCCCAGGCTTGAGTATCCTTTCCTCTTCTCCTTGCATGAAATTGATCACTTGCCTCCTTAGATGTTGAACCTTGCTCATTGGAAAGAACTTCTGTAAAAACTTCTTTGTCAACTTGTTCCAATTGCCTTCAACTTCAAAAGACGCAACCGAATACCATGTCTTTGCTTTGCGGCTTAGTGAGTAGGGAAAGAGATTCCATTTGAACCATTCATCGGGAACTCCTTCTTGACGCACCGTGTTGCATATTGTCGTGAAATCCCTTATGTGTCTATATGGGTTCTCCGCAACCATCCTTCAAATGGGTTTTCCGCCACCATCTTCATAATCTTGGATTTAATTTCATACTTGAGGTAAACCCGGGCTTCGAATCCGACTCTTGTACCTTTATGTCTTCACATCGAGGGGTAGCGTAATCCCTTAATGATTTCTAGGTTCTTCCACGGGTTGATTAACGAACTCCATCTAGACAATAAGATAAAAACAAAAACAAAAAAGAAACAAGTGTTTTTCTGATAATATATGTTAGATAAAGCAAAAAAAAGATGAACTAAAATATAAAACTAGAATTAGATGCAAATCAAACGATGTAAACTAACTTGCTCCCCGACAACGGCGCCGGAAAAAGGGCTTGTTGACGGATAAAGACATCCCTCTACGATCCATAGCGTACGGACCCCACACCTTTTTCACCACGGGATTCCCAAAGGTTCTTGTCAATCCGCGGAGCAAGGGGATTACAAGCGTTCGATCTATGACACATGGCTACTAAAACTAACTATATTATACTAGAAAACAACTAAACACACTAGAGAGAATGATAAACGATCAAGGAAAAAGACACTCGCCCACGGGTCTACGATACTAGAGCATGCAATCGCTTAAAGACATGAAAAACCAATCTAATCTATCGGGGATGTGACCACGGTTTCGCCCTTTCCCTCCTCTCGTACTGTCACTACGCGAAGGTATTCATGACTAGACCTTTGATGGCCACGGCGTATTGAATGGATCCAAGGAAGCATTGGAGCTCATTACTCCCTCTACGGCACACGATGGCAAGCGCAGCGACCTTGGCGTCGAGGGCGACCTTCAACTCGTCGGCCTCCTTGGCCTTCTGCTCGGCTGTCCGCGCCCTCTCCTCGGCCCGGCTCGCCGGCCTGTGCCTCCTGGAGCCACGTGCGGAGCTCCTGGTTCTCGGACCGGACGGTCCCCACTTCTGCCTCCCAGTCCGACGCCACGATGCGCACCTTCTCCATATTCCCCCGCGCCTGCTGCAGCGCCTCATCCCGATCGATGAGGGCTGTGCAAATCCGCTCAAGGGCGGGGGGATGCGCCGCGGCCTGCCCCTCGTGCTTCAAGAGCTGGTCGCGCAGGGCCTCCGCCCGGTACGACAGCCAGCTGTCTTGGGTCCACAAGGCCTCCGCGAGCACGTCGAAGGTGTCACGCTGCTCCTGGAGCTGGCGGAGCTCAGCACCCATCTGGTCAAAGGCGCCATACTTGTCGCGGGCGCGGTGCTCGAGCTCCTGCCGCCAACAGACCAAAACCAGTAAGCATCGCGCCGCGAGGAACAAGCACGAAAACGACGAAACCGAAGAAAAAGGGCGACAGCGCCTCACCTGGAAAACGCGCCACGCCGGGCCGCCGTGGATTCGCAGCGCCTCATTCAGCGCCCGATTGAGCGAGGCGCCGTGATCGCAGAGCTCCGCCCACAGCTGTTGCTCCTCCTGGGCGTCGGCGAAGGCGGGCGACTCGTCAACGCGCCCCTCTCCCGAAGCGGAGGGGCCGGCGCGGGAAGAAGAAGCCTCGGCGCCGTGCCCTCGGCCCCCGGCCACCATGTGGCCGTCCCACCGTCTCACGAGCGCCCCCGCCTGAGGCTCGGGGGCTGGCATGGGCAGGTTCACCCACTGGTCCCACCCGGGCGACGGGACATCGTTGTCCGGGATTTCCACCGCCATCGCCTGGGAGCTGCCAGCAAGGGCGGGCTCCGGCCGCGTGCCCACAACCACTTCCGCCGTGCCCCAATGGCCTCGGACTCTCGCCGCGGTGCCGCGGCCGCCACCTCCGGCTACGTCTCGGCGGCCGCGGGCGCCGGACGGCTTTCCACGGCCAGGCGCGCCGCCAAAATGCCACTACAACCGACGCCGTCGGCCGTGCCCCCCGCCCGGCCGCACCTCGCCGCGGCCGTCGCCTCGCTCGCGCCTCCACCACGACCGGCGCCCGCCGCTCCTCGGCCGACCGCCGGCCGCGGCCCGGCGGGCGAGACCCGCCGCCGTGGCCTCGAGGCCTCGGCCACGCCTTGCGAGCTCTCGCTCTCCGTTGCCGCCGCGCGCCCCCCCCGCGGGCGCCCCGACGAATGCCGGCGGGTTGGGATGGACGCGTCCGCCCTCGGCACCTTGGCCGGTGCAAGGGGAGGCACGGTTGGCGCCGCCCGCGGACACGAAAACAAACCGTCGGGAATCCCCGCCTATCGGCACGCAACCCCCTCGAAGGACAATTCCTTACCTCAAGGAGGAGAAGGCGTGCTTCCTCTTCCTCGATAGCCTTCGCCGACGTTGCGGGTGCGGCCGCGCGCGGCCGCCGCCGCACCTCCGGCCATCTCGCGACCGCGCGCGGGCCCCGCCCGCGCCGGCGCCTCCGCGGCCCGCGCCGCCTCCGTCGTCGACCGCCGGTGGCGGGCGCTTCCGCGCCCGCCCGGGCGATGCTACTACGCCACCGAGCCGCCCTCCGTGATGGGGGTGCGGGGCTCCCACCTATCGGGGAGGACCTGCTCCCTAACCTCTTCCTCCTCTTCCTCGTCCGATGACGAGTACTCCTCAGTCCCCGGCGAGGAGAGCCCCCCGCTGCTCGCGCAGCCGGAACTCCTCGCTCGTCCGCTCGCGACGCTCCCTGTGTCGCGTCGCACGCTCCCTCTTGCGAGCCACCCGCTCCCGCTCTCGCTGCTGCGCCGCACGCGGGAGCGGGGGGTGGGTGGCTCGGACTTCGCGGCGCTCACCCTCACCATTTGCAGGCAAAGCATTGAAATGCGCCAACAACTCGGAAAACTGGCAAAATTGGAAATGAAATCAAGAACTCCGCTCACCAGTGGGCCGGTGGGGAGCATCTCAAGCTCCCACAGGGCCTTGTCGTTGCAGCGCCCTGACTTGGGGTCGATGGCGCGCCGCGCCGGGTGGCTGCAAACACCCGCGGGAAGGGGGTCGGCAGCAGCCGCGATTTCGCCAACGCGACAGGGTCTGCGATCTCGGTCATCTCGTAGATGCGGAGCGGCCTCTCCATCAAGGGGACGACCCGCCGGTGGTGGAGGTTGGCGAGAACAACTCCCGCAGTCAGCCCACGGCCCGCCAGCTCCTTCAGCGCGGCCACGAGCGAATCCAGCCGCACCTGGTGCTGGGGCGGGGACACCCCGTGGTACTAGGAAGGGGGCCTCTCCCGGAGCACATTGCTGGTGTAAGGGGGAAGGCCGGGCTCGGCGTTGCGGAGGTAGAACCATCCTTGCTCCCAGTCCGCGTTGTTGGTCGTCATCGTGCTGGGGATGTAATCATCCTTGCGCTGGGTCCGCACGGCGAGCGACATGCCGCCGGCGCGCGTCGCGCGGCAGGTCCTCGGCTCTGACGTCGGCAGCGTGTGAAGCTCCGCGCGGAAGAGATGAACCCAGAGATCCCAGTTCACCGGGATCCCCAGGAAGCCCTCGCAGACGCCAACGAACGTGGCTGCCTGCGAGATCGCGTTCGGTGCGAAGATGTGAAGCTCCACGCCGTAGTGGTAGCAGAGGGCCCGCATGAAGCGGCTCGCCGGCGCTGTGAAGCCGCACTCGTGAAAGCGGATGAAGCTAACGACGTAGTCGTACGGAGGATTGGGTGCTCGCTCCCTCTCCGATGGCACGATCCACTCGGCCGGTTGTCCGTCCTCGTTCGCAGCTAGCTGACCGCCGGTCACCAGCTGACCCAAGGCCAGCGGCGTCTCCGTCGAGCGCTCCCACGCCAACGGGTCAATGATGACGAGAGGCTGCTGGGGAGCCATGCGAGCGGGCGGGGAAGCGGAGAACAAGAAGCAAGTAGAGCTCTGAGAGCAGAGGCGCAATGGCGAGAGTGGCTCGGGGCTAGAGCGCAAGAGGCAAGAACGGCGATCGCTAAGCGCAAAGGTAAAAATCGCCCCTTCTCCGCCTATCGGATTTATAGGCCGCAAGGCGTGCTCTCCGGAGCGTACGCCCTGCGCGCATTAACTGCAGGTGAAATATTCTCTCGCTGACGAACGGGGCCCACCACGACCGCGGCGGCCACGCAACCGCACGCACGCCATCATCACGGCGCGGTAACCGGAGGGCCGTGGCGGCGGTCACGTCCGCCTGCCCAGTCCGCCCACTACGCGTGCGGCCGCGACGCCTGAAAAGGCGCGCCCGCGGCACGAGACTACAGCCGCGACTGCGGGTATTAAATGGCCCTGTCCCTTACCAAGTAAGGAAGACCCTCGAGCGGCCCGAGCCCCTGGCTCAAATAAATACGACCCTCGAAGGGTGAGAACATCGACCAGTGGCCTCGAAGCCCGTTTGAAATAAGCGGGCGCCACAGGTGCGCTCGATTCACAAAAACTACTGATCAGAAGCACGAGAACTGGCACGGCCAGGGACCCTCGAAACCTGCAGATGCGAAAGACGGGGGCACTTGGCTGTTACCCCGCATGGCCCTACTGATCAGATGTTCGAAGCCTGCCCCTCAATGGGTTTGAACAGGCGCCCCAGATCACCAGAGTCAGGGACAACGAAGGCACGCGCATTCGAGCCTTTCCTTGAGCCTACCGGCTCGAGGGTGCCCCACATGTCGTGTTCAAGAGTCAGCGAGGGCAGCTAGCCGGGGGGATCCCACCGAGGGAGAGCTTTCGCGCCCTCGGTCCCTAGTGAATGGGACCGAGCCCCACCTAGCAAACCATGCAAGCGCTTTAATGGACGAGTCTCCGGACCGCGCAGCCTACCCTTATCGAATGGGGCATGGGCGTCCACTTGAACCACCCGCTAACAGCTCGATGAGGTATCCGCAATCCGCGACCCGATCGATGGGGGTTGCGGAAACCTCACCCTCCGTCCCGCGGAGGGACGGCGAGGGCGCGTTTAATATAAGACGAAGAGCTCGCCCCGATCGCCTTGAATGGGCCCAGGCTCGGGGGCTCGACGCACGGCTACACCCCCTGGGTTGCACCGGCCGCGGATAGTGCCGGTTGCGCGTGCGTCACCGAAGCCGGCTGGAACATTGCCGACGCCGGTTGGAATATGTACCACGCTCGCTGACCAGATTCCGCGGTAAAACCCCTACAGGAGCACTCACGCTCCTTCAGGGCTTCGGGGGCTAGACCCGCGGGTCCGCTGACGCGGCCCCACGGAAAGCGTTAGCAACCAGGGGAGAAGGATGTCCTATCAGTAGGCTCCAGCATCTGCGGGAGCCTGGCCGGCATGCCCGCAGATGCTCGGGGGCTACTGTCGGGGACAGCCCTGAGGGTCCCCTAAAACAACCAGGGGAATCCTGCTTAAAACCTGCAAAAAACCAAAACGAAACACCTCTCACTTAAGCGCACGCACAGGGCACGGCCCACACTGCGGTGGCCCCACGGCCAACCGGAGTGGCCCAGTCAAAGGCTCCCTCGAGCAGGTTCCGCCTCGCTCGATGGCTCACGCCTCCCTCGAGCGGGTTCCGCCTCGCTCGAGGGCTCACGCCTCCCTCGAGCGGGTTCCGCCTCGCTCGAGGGCACATCTCCGCCTCGCTCGAGGCCCCCTCACGAACGCACCTGCTCCCGCACGCGGGTACGGGCATTTAATGCTCTGACACGGCAGAGCAGCGCCATCATGCGCCTGGGAATCACGCCCCGGCGCTGTTCCGCCAACTCCCTAGGGGGAACCCATCCCCGCCACTGTGGGGGACTGTGCGACATGGCCAGTGTCAGCTCCGTGGCACTGTGCCGCCCACTCCCGTACGGCTAACGCGTCGTGCACTCGAAGGGGGGCCGACCACACCCTCGAACCACGTTCTCGTGAATCTGCAGGGTCAAATCATGACGTTAGGCCGGCGGGACGCCATCCCCGCCACTGTGGGTCCTGTGCGGCCGCCCCCGTGCCTGCGGCACCACGCCGAGCACTGCTACAACAACTCCATCGCTGTAGGGCGCACGGGGACGGGACGCCGCCACGCCTGCCACTGTATCCCGTACGGATCACCGTCAACGGCTTCCTCGAGCCCGTCTGAAGACGCCACGGCCAACCACTACGCCCTTACCCTCGAAGCCGCCACTGTTCGGGTACAGGACACGCTATGACGATAAGATCGTGGCAAGGACCGTCAGGATGGCCGCCAACTCCGCGGCGCTACACGCCATACTTCCCCGTGTAGCTGAACAGTGCGGCATGCCTGTAATTCACCCCCTCCTTGGTCTATAAAAGGAAGGTGAACCCCCCGCCGAAGGGGACATGGGATATCGAACATCGAACAACACACACGCTCCTCAATTCTCCCACAACACCAGAACTCGCTTCGATCACTCCACTAGGGACTTGGAGGCCGCGCCCCCTCTCTCGCCTTGCTTGTAGCCGCCCCACTACAGGCACCCCGGTGCAAAGCAATACAGTGTCTCGAGCACACCTCTGCTGGACGTACGGCCCCGGCCGGAACCAGGATAAACCAAGTGTCTTTAGTTGCTTAGTACCGACCATCGAGTTCCAGACCTTGGCGCTTACTACTAGTTAGTGTCGGGACTACATTCCGCACCGACAGGTCTGGAGCACCCCGCAGGGGTGGATGCTTATCACGGAGTTCCCGCTAGAAGGACCCGACACAATAACATCCACGGCGGCCTATCTGTGGAACCCTCGCATGGGCGACAATAAGCTTCCGCTACCCAACATCCAGGAGTTCCACGACACCCTACTGGAGCTGGACTCCCGGTGCCTCCTCACCCACAAGGACCCAGCTCACCCGGATGTGTCGTCGTGCTCCTGCTCGGGATACGCGCCTTTTCGTTTGGCTTATCAACCACCAGCCAGCAATACTTTTCTCTGAGAACAAACCAGCCACCAACAATTAGCCAGCAGTACTTTTCTCTCATAACAAATCAGCACCAGCCATCAGCCACCAGCTAAACGAACAGACTGCTAGTGGCGAGGCGCTGTTCCTACCAGACTAACGACGGTTTGCCATTACCATTACCAATCTCCATCCCAATCTTCGTGGTGGCCGCGTGCCAGGGAAAGCTCTACTTCCTCACCCTCGCTCGCGAAACCAGGATAGGCACCATCAACTTCGTCTCATCCTCCACTGCAAATATTAACGGCCCTACTCCCGTGTTCCAATACTTCGACGTCCCGCGCATCGAGTTCGACAACACGTGGTCGACGAACTTGTGGTTGGTCGAATCGAACGACCAACTCTTCCTCGTCTGCAGGTTCTCCTTCGTGGGTGATTCGGGTGATATTAACCCTGGCACCATCGGCGTCTACAAGATGGATTTCTCGGCGCGGGTCTGGCGCAGGGTGCATGACTTTGGGGATGCCGTGATTTTCTTGAACAATCGATACACGGCGGCATCCTGCTCAGCAACCCCTCTCGGACTCAAGCCAAATCAGATATACTTCACCAATAAGTACAACCGCAGCCACGATGGTGCCTACCTGTGCGTTTTTGACCTAGGGTCGGACATCATGGAGAATATTATTACCTGGATCCCCCTTCGAAACTCTCTTGGCGGCTACCTCGGGCCCTTCTGGATCGTGCCACCAACTAGTAACGTACTAGCTAGCTGCCTTGAATATCTGCCTGCGATTGTTTTAGGCTAGTAAGTATGTGTTGTCTTTTCTTATAGTTGGGCCGGTGAAACTTTTGGGTTATCTTTAGACTAATTACAAAAATAATTACTGAAATTTGCGATGCGAATCCATTAATAAGTCTAATTAATTCGTCATTAGAGATCAGTTACTATAGCATAATGTTGTCTAATTATAGCATAATAATTGGGCTCGTTAGATTCTCTCGAAAATTAAGGTAGGGGTTGGATTCTGTCATTAATCTATATTTAATACTAGGATCGTGCCCGTGCGTTGCTACGAGCTTTAAACAAATTGTACCATGAAAAACATAATAGTGATATTAATAGCATATTATTGTATGGCTCACCAAGATCCATAAGTATCATCTTCTACATAATAAATGTCAAAAGAAGGAAGGCACGTAGCATTGAAAAATTTTCAGCTCCCGTGGCAATGTTTGTATATATGTATATAAAAGACACAGTGACAATAAAGGCAAGTGATATGCATCTCATTGCATAGTCACTTATGAGATGTACGTAGAAGACGACACAGGTTACAACCTTGTAGTTGTCATTATTTCAATAATTTTTTCCATCCACATTTACACAAGCTGGATTCTAATATCCACCATGGAAATTTAGGAAAAAGCATTGGTCTGCAATCTCCATGAGTCATGTACAATGAGTGTAACGAAATCTCTGGCGAGCAGAATGTTTCTCTAATGCAAAGATTTTCTGAAAGAAAAAAAATAAATTTACAACAGAAATCAAGCAAAAGCACGTGTCATATATTTGGCAAGTTTATAGATGAAATACAATATTTTTCAGGTACAATCATTTAAAATAAATAAAACTTTGGATCAGTCAGAGCTTATTATGTCTCAAAAGTGCACTCAGAGAAAATATATTGTGACCTTGAACAGACTATATATGGAATATTCTAGTCATCCTAGATGTTTGTTCACAAGAAGAGGGGATAATCCAAGTTGGGTCAATTTAACTTATCAGATGTAGAATGACTCAGGTGGGTTGTTGTACAGACCACTTTGCTACATTGGTTGAACACAATGGAATTTCTTATGTTAAATCACAGGCGGAGTTGAAATGCTAGAATTGTGTGCAGATTATAGATGTGCGGAATTGTGTATGAGAAATAAACCTTCATGTCATATTGGATCTTAACAACTTGTAACTGGATATTGCCAACAATCTCCTTGAGTGGTGACATTGTTGCCAACAATATAGAACTATACATCCAGAAGATTGTTTTGAACTACATCACGAATAAAATCGAATTCCAGCTGGAAATAAAGCAGTGTCTTACCATTTACCATGCACTCCAATCCCTGGTAAGAAAAAGTAACCGGAAACATTCAGAGATGCATACTGATAGGTTTACTAAATGCAAAAAAATGAACTTGGATCCTCAAAAAAAATGAGATCTAGAAGCGGAATATACTTTTGCAATTTCAGATATAGGATACACAATTTTGTGAGTGGCTATATGCATACATAATTTCAGATATACTCCATCTGTGTGCTAAGTAATACAATCACACTTGGATTGAGAGGTACCTGGACAACAAAGAATTTAGCAAACAGAGCCAATTCATCTCAGATTTAGCAGCACAATTATGTTTCAGATTTCGAGGAACTAATTTTTGTGACCTCAGTATAACCTCCTATTTTCGTGAATACATTTGTTTTTGGAACCCTAGCACATGTTGTTCAACCACTAATAATCTAGACTACTATAGCTCAAAGTAATGCAATGGTAATGTGATTTGTTCTTATTGTCTTGGCATTTTATAGAGAACCATATAGCCCTGCCAGCACATGCACTCTCCATTTAGCACAACTACCTGTATCCAACACTGAGAAGATATGATGGAACATGCATAAAAAAACTACAATTCCAATCCCCTAACACAGCTCCCATTCACGAGTCTTTCTCTGACATAAGAATTATTGGTTCAGTGATAGATTCTAAATTGTATTCAGTTATAATCAGAGATAATAAAACCTAATGTAACGAAGATGTTCCTCACTTGTCTAAGCGATGGGTACCACAAATCAATAAATCTATGCCTAAAAATGTACCTTGATGTGCAGATCACTGATGCATCCACGGTAGTTGTGATGTTAGATGGGCCATAGAAAGTTGTAGATGCGACCCCTAACCTACCAAACAGACAGGGAGAAGGTAGATGATAAGCAAACTGCAATCCACCACAACAAACACAATAGTATTTGTCATGCACTGCGGGCCAGACAATAAAATTACAATCCAGTTTAACTCACATTTTGAATTTTCAGTCATGGAAATCGAAGCATATGAGCATGATTGATTGCACAAATTTACAAGAGAAATCTGCCACTGCACAAACAAATGATATTTTACAAGGTCTAAACATTTGCTCAAACCAAGGCAGCAAAAATTAGAAACTTAGTGGTACCTTATGAACTGGTTCTTAGTTTAATGTCTTGGATTCCTTCATAGCTTTCATTTGGGGTTTTGCTGCTCCACCAGCTGCTGACTTGTCAAATTCGTCTTGTATAAAAAGAAAATCAGTAACAATCGAGACGAATGAGCTACCTCAGAGGTTCAGACCAAGTAATCACTACGAATTAGTATCAAATAACAAAAAGAAAAATATTAAATTAAATGTCTTCCCAATCTAAAGTTTCCTATTTCTTTTAAAATCAACCCCTCTCCAAAATAATAACCCCAGCCAGTAGTCTATGCCCAGCCAGGAAACAGAGGAGAATCGGATCCATCGAAATAACATTGCATATCTCAGGCGTATATAGCATAGCTGGTAATATTAAATAAAAGGACAGAATGCAATCTTTCATACCACATGATCAGGGATTAAAAATAAGCACAGACTGAAGCCAGGGGCTGGCCAGTTCCATGAGAGCCTGTCAACAGAACGTCGTGGGCAAAACCATAGGCACACAGTAAACCAAGATATCAGGCTACTAATAAATAAAAGCAATGAAACCATTAGAGCTTGTGACCATAATCAGTATGCAGGCTACAATCTGCATGCTCATAAATTGCAATATGGTATACAAGTTGAGATTTAGTAAGAATGCACAAAGCAATTGTACTCTAGAAATACCTCTCTGCCACTCAAATTTCCAATATGTTGCACAAATAAAAAGAAAAAGAACACTAACTAAATATGATCACATCCTAGATTGCAATGTCAGTAATAAAAGGTAATCTTACAACGGACACACATAAAAACTGTGATACAACAAAAGGCTGCAAAGCTCAAAGCTGCAGTCATTATGGGCTGCTCCTGTGAACTAATCACACATGGTATTTGACCATATTCATATAACCTCATAGCATTCAGTTCGTATTGACATATAACTAAAAAAAATCCAGATGCATGTCAAAAAGACCATCAGATAGCATATCACAAAACGAATTAGACATCAGTTAAATCGGCACACCCACTGGAACTACACAAGCACAAAACCAAAAACAAGAAGCATGACTCCTCGATTAGCTTGGTAAGAACAGAGCAACCTCATCAACCAGGTGCACAAATTATTATTGGTCCAAGAGTGCGATGGAAGCACAAGACAACATGCTAGCAAGAATCTAGACAAGAGCAGGGCATGTGTACCTGGAATGCGGCAGCGTTGAAGGGGACACTACAGATGTAGAGCACCATATGCTTGGGAGGGCTGCACATGCTGTTGAATCTTTGTAAGACACAATCTTCTCATTGACTACCTGACCTTTTCAGGAGCAGGATTCTGTAAGTTGATCTACAGTTCGTTCATATGTTGCAATTTCCCATTCTACCTTTACAGCACTCCCATGCCTCATCTATACCTTGACTATGACACCATCCTACTGAGCTAACCATTATCAGTACAATGAAATATTTGTCAGGAAGACCAAATGTTATGCAAATAGTCCATTGGCACAAGCCTGTGAAATTGCTAAACTGAATAGCAGCATACAGATTAGGAGAATAGGTTGTACAGTACCAAAGATAAAAAAACCTTGATAACACTTACCCAAATGAAACCTGATAACATTGATTAACATTACACAGAACGACTTATAATTTGGCATGCACACTATACTATAAACTTGAAAATAAATCAAAAGTCAAAATAAAGAAAATTGGATAGAGGGTAGTGGGCCTAACCATGGCACTGAAGAGCAGCAGCCTCTGATCAAAACTAAGAAAACTTCTCACAACAATGCATACTATTTGAGAGAGCCGCCAAGCTGAGATCGAACTTCAAACTCTCAATCATTGGGAGAACATGTGATTTTGGTACAAGAATAGCTCGATCGCGTAGGGGAAAACTATTTGGATGTAATGGAGCTAAGTCCTGATTAATAAGATTCAATTTGAGTGGATAATAACTCGATTCCTGTGGTGAAAATAATAATCGATATGTGGAAAAAATACCAGAAACTAGGTTTTCTCCTTTGATCTGCTTTGTAGCAGCCGGAGCAGCCTTTTGATTGCGCGTGGTGGCATCCACGGCGGCGGCTTCAAACTGGCAGCAGATTCCTCAAGAGACAGAGGTGACAGCGTCCCCTTGTGACGACCGGCGGCGGCGGCGTCAACAGGTGCTGGAATCCATGGGTGACGGGTGGCGTCATGTGTCCCATGACTCCGCGGCTCCGGAGTGTCGATGGCATGGATCATGACTCGGCGGAGTCAGGATCTGGAGCGCCGACGGCGCAGGGACGGCGAGGAGGAGATGCGCGAAAGGGATGCTCAGGTTAGGGTTTGGGTGGAGAACGTGCGGCAGGGGCGAGAAGAGGGAGGAGAGGAGGAGAACCGGTGGCGGCGGCGGCGGCTATGGGTGAGTGAGTAAAGGTGGAGGACAGGCTGTGGCGGCGCGGGGAGATCGTGACGGGCGGCGGCGGCAGCGGCAGAGAAGGGCAAGGAAGAGGATGGTGCGTGGAAAAAAGAGGAAGAGAGGGGCGCGTGGGTAGGACCGTAGGGGGCCCTCTCCCCGCGCCGGCCTCCGGCGGCGGCGGGTCGGGGTAGGAGGGCCGTCGACCTCGCGCCGTGGGGGCGGGGGGGGGGGGGGGGCGACGGGGTGCGGGCCGCAATCCGGTCCGACGACGGCGTGGGCGCGGGGGCGGGGGGCGCTACGGGGGGAACGTCGTAGCCTGGCTGCCTGATCTGGTCTGGTTTGCGCGGTTCCGTGCGGAGGCTGAAAAGGAACCGCCGGCGCGAGGGAGAGACGAGGGGCGGGCGAGTGAAGGCGCCGGAAGGGTGAATGCGCGGGGTGGAGGGTGAAAGGTGAACCTATGAGATTGTCTTATTTCCACACTTTTTAGGTGTAGAGATACTTCTAACTAGTATTTGGATATTTATTTATATAACGGATAGTTGGCGAAATTTTGGGAAGAAAACAGAGCCGAGAAGGCTATAAGCTTGTCGATTGGAGCGATGATATATCATCACTGTAGCAGTATATGAAAGTTTGATGCTATGCCTACTTTACTCTTGTTATTATTCACTAGGTTGGTCGATATATTCATCCCAATGCGTGCCATGGGAGGGAATATGGGATGATCCGACGAGTTTGTGACACGCAGCAGCTCATTCTTCTACCATCCACACGTGTACAATGAAAAAGTAAATCACACAACATCTTCACCAGATCGCAAGAATGCAATCTGAGACATCAAAATTTAACTGATACGTAAAAAATTTAAAACCTGTTTGTGTATGTATATTCTAGTACTCATTCTGTTTCAAAATGCTTGTCATTCTAACTTTTCTACCTACATTTCATTTATTATGAATGTGGACATATTATATATTTAGGTGCATAAGAGCATCTACAAGAGTTTGTCAAATTTTACTTGGCAAATTTTGTGTTTTGCCAACTTCTAAAAAGATATGCCAAGTAAATTTTTATGGGAACTATATCAGTTGTGATTAAAAGTACGACACCATGCGTTGCATCATGATTGGAAAGCTTGTTAGGTGTAAAAAGAGTTCATCTCCAACAATACAATTTGGCATAATTCACTTGCCAAACTCAGATCTAACTTACATCAGGAATCCTTCTCCATTCTTTATTTCTTTTGCACCTTCCCACCTACAGGAAAACACCGATGGCAACCACGATCTGCGCGCGCATATATGCGCGCGGGGAGGTGAGTTTTGCCAAAATTAGATGATGTCAAGTTGGTTTCCCAAACTATTGGAGTTGCTAGAACAAAGTATTTTGAAACAGAGGGAGTAGTATAGTGTCGTAGCAACAATGATTATCTTATAGATACTAGACAGCTCGCCGGAGGGGCGGAAGGTGCGCGAGGGCGGCCAACAGTGTGTCAGTGCTAGCGGTCAAGGCCACCGGGGACTTGGGGTTCGCTTTGGGAGCCTTCAAGTCCGGTGGACCTTGAAAGGGAGGAGGTTGGGAGAGCCGGAGCAGGGACCCATGTGTTAGTTTGATCTCCACCGGTTGGCTGAAAGGCCAATCAGGTCCTTGATCGCGTCACGCTCAGCCCAACAACATGACTGGTGGGCTCCTATTGCGCAGCGTCATAAATAGGAGGTGGGGGTCACGACACATGGTACGAGGCTCACTACCGCCATTGTTCCCCATCGTCCTAACCCTAGTCCGATTGAGAGGGAGACGATGATGCGGTGGGAAGCCCACCACCGACCGTCACTGCGCTTCACCAACGGTCGTCACTGCATTGCACATCGACGACGGACTCCATCTACACCAACGAATGGCATCCTCTACTTCCATAATCCTCACGGTGATTCCCTCTCTCCCTCTCTAGTATCTCTCTGTTAAATGAACCCCTGCCTTTAACATCAGGTAGAAATCTGAGTGAAGGCACTCATTTACAACGACTCAAATTTAAGCATTTTTTTACAGTAAAAGGTTATAATTACACTAGAGTTCAAAATTTGAGTGACCTCAATGTAGGGCTGCCCCTGAGTTTGAGGACCGGCGGTGGGACGGCGAGAAGATTCGGATCAGGAAGGGTGAGCTGGAGTGCGGTGTGGCAACCACTGGTCGGGAGGTGTTGAGCCGCCAGGGAAGAAGAAAATGAAAAGATGAAGTTGTTGAGCCGGTATTAGGTTATCGAAGGGAGATACGAGCCCCTTAATTCCCTGCTTATTCCAGCTTCCTCGACTTGTCCTCTGCCTCATTCCTCAGTGAGCAGCGGCCACACCCGCACATATAGAGCCGCGGGACGAGCCTCCTCTGCAATACTGCAGAGAGACTCGCACTCGCTGCATGTGGCCCTGGTGGCCCTCGGAACCCATGCGGTAGTTAGCCGTTCCTTCTGCAGTACTGCAGAGGAGTTGGTTCGGATTCCACGAGCCAATCTCTATGCTCCGTTTGCCCATTCACTTGCCACTCGTTTCCAGATCCCAACCACTTGATGTACCCATCGGTTTGGCAACAACCACACTTTACATTCCCTTTCTGTCGTGCCATTTGCTGCGGTAAGGGTAGTCCCAATGGTTGAAATCACTGTAGTTTATAGTATAGGATTTCGCATCAAGAAACTACTTCCCAATGCAAAATTTTCTACCAAGCTTCAGACCAAATATTAACCAATCATCTGCTTTTTTTCGAGCCAATCATCTACATTATGTCAATGGCTAGTCTCCAGTCTCCGGATCTTGTGTGCTTTCTTCCCCACAGGTCAATCCCCTCCGGGCCGAGATCGGGTAGCAGCCTGTTCGCTTGGCTTATCGCCCACTGCACCAAATAAAGATTTTCTCTCGTAACAAACCAGCCACCAAAGAACCGCCCAAAAAGAAGATTTTCTCTCGGAACAAACCAAAGAATGCCCATCGCCCACCCGCCAACCGAACAGGCTGTAGGTTGGAAGCGGCGAGCTCGTGGCCGCCGCCGGAGCGGCGCACGTGAGCTCCCTGGCCGGGCGCGGGTTGCGGTCGCTCCCCGGCTTCCCGGCCAGGTGCGTGGTGGAGGTAGTCCACAGCGGCGATGTGTCCACGGCGGCGGAGGGCTCAGACAACTTCAAGCGGCATGCGGCGACACTCCTCACGCCTCTCCTCCCCAGCGCGCAGCAACGCATAGGACCATCCACCGGGTGAGGCGAGGCACGGCCTCTGCGGCGAGCTCTCCTGCATCCCCGAGCCACTTGTACTCCATCAGAGAAGTCCTCGATGCTTGCCAGCAAAATTCATCACCCATGGTGAATTTTGTTTCAATCAATTGCACATACAACTACCTTGTTCTCTTGCGAACCAATTTTACTACCCAGACCTACGAATCCATCAGAATGACGGAAGCAATTTTAGTTTTGCCTTCCGCCATGGAAGCAGGCAAGCAACTGTTGACCCGTCCTCTATTCTTGACCTCACGCTCGCCCGTGCTCGGTCGGTCGCTTCTGCTGGCTGCGCCCGCCCACACCGTCGTGCTCGATGGCTGGCCGTGCACCGGATTTAGGAGGGCGATGGAAACCAGTGGTTTCTCCCCTACGCCGTTTCTCTCATTTGTTGGTGCATTGATCCTAGTGAGGACGTCGTTTCCTCCTCAAGAAACGATTTCTACCATCTATACTCTCTCTGCGATAAATCGTTTGCCACATCAGCAAATTGCTGAGCTGTCAATGCAATTAAGAGAGATAAAAACTACAATTAATGTCCCAGTGGGGCTGCCCTATGGCAGTCGCAACCCATAGTGGCAATTTCATGGACACATTTACCTCGACTGCCATGTCAACTTTTGAACATGATGAAATCATAACTCTGCACAGTTTCATGGACACAGTATCATTGACATGATGCGGCATTTAATTCTTACATGTGTTTTGCATGTGTTGTGATCAAACCTTTTTATTTACAAATAATTCACCTCTTTTTTTAGATTAATTCACCTCTTTTATTTACAAACCATGCAAGAACATATAAAAAAATCAAGCCTCCATTGTCTTCGTCCTCTGCGTCCACAACCCCCTTGCATCTCTGTTACTCTGCTTCCCCCTCCAAGAGCTCGCTGAAGCCACATGTGACCGAGCATCCCAAATCTGACCAGCTGAGAGAAAAACAAGGAACAGAGATACGCACCACCTGAGGTTTGCAAGCATCTGCAAGATCTAAGGCAACCAACGAATTCAATGATGCATTTCCTCGAACACAGAGAGCATGGGAGCAAACAAATAAACAAGAGAAAAAGGGAGAGCAGGAAAAGAGATGTCGCACTGGATTGCTGTCGAGCTTCTCCTCTTGTTGCAGCATGCCGGCACGGCTCCAGCCAAGTCCACTTCTTCGCATGGTTGTACGCCGGCGAGGATCCCACAGGAGCACCTCCATCTGCAATGGGCTGCCGGCGAAGAAGTTCCTCCTGTTAGGCTGCTGCCGCCCCTTTTCTGGCTGTCACCTATATCCTGGCTGCCGCACTTTCCTGAGCGCTGCCGCCGCCGCCCTTATCCTGATGCCCTGACCGCTGCCTCCCTTGCCAGGCCAGCGAGTCGGGGAACGGATTTGCCCGTGATTTTGAGGGGGAAGCAGACGGATTTGCACGCACATGGAGCAGTGGAGGAATTGGTGCCTGGCCACCCGAGATACTGTTTGCCTGGCCGCCGCCGGCGCCGCAGTTCGACATCTCGCGGGCGATAGTGCGGGAGGGTGCGAGGGGCGGGAGGCGGGCCACGTCGCGCCGGACTGCAGGGGATCCGGCGATGAAACGTCGGACTCTCACTGCGGGTTTCATCCCGTTTCACGGGTATCCTCGCGCCCGCCGGGTGTTGTGAGGACCACACTCGACTTCTCTCTTTATCATTTACTACATTTACTAGGTGCATGTCCGTGCGTTGCTACAAGCCCAAACATATCTCTACCTAATATTAAAGCGAGCGACGGTTTCTCGCCCTCTTTTTCGTCCGTCCTGACAGGTGGGACCCACCTGTCAGACTTTGTCTCTGTCCCCGCCGCTGCGTGTATGCCATGTTTCTCGCCTGCGCACCTCCCTCCCCCTTCCCATCTTCGACCTCAATCACAACAGAAAGGAGGGCCTCGAAGGTGAGCGCGCGGCCGGCCGCGGCATCCACAAGCGCGAGCGCGGAAGGGGACACGGCGGCGTGGCCGAGGACGAAGTCGAGAGGGAGAGCGTGGGGTGAGAAGGAATGGGCGCCGCCGGCGCGGCGAGCGGTACACGCCGTTGGAGCCGTAGCCCGCGGGCCGGCGACGCCGTGCCCACCATGCTCGTTTCTTTCGCACCGCTAGCGATATGAATCCTTGGACCACGAGTAATCTATATATCTTCGTAATCAAGAAAAACGGGAACACGTGTCCATGGAACCGGCCCGCATCGGCAAGCCCAGGACGAGTTCCTTAGACCGGCCCGCGTGAGCATCGCCTAGAGAAAGGAAGGAGGAGGAGATGCTCGCCGCGCCGCAATAGATGCGGCCCGCGCGCCGGCCGTACGCCCTTGCCTCCTTCGCGCCGGGGCCGGGCCGCCGCGCCATGCCTCGTGCCGGCTCAATCTTGTCGTGCCTCTCGCCGGCCGGGCCGGCAAGATCCGCCGTCAATAGGGAGCGTGACGTGTGCTAGCCTCGCCAGAGAGCTATGCTCGTAGTAGCCACGGGATCAAAGGTGGGTGAGGGTGGTGGCGGGGAAGAGGTCGACGCCGCAATGCCCATGTCGCGATGCACGCGGCCGCCGCCCCGCCGCGAACCGCAGACGTTGCCCCGACCCATCGTGCTCACACACGACATTGCGTTGGCTGCCATCGCTGACATCGGAAGAGAGAGAGACCAGACTCCAATGGCGGGTCGCGCGGGGTTGAGCAACGGCAGGCGGGCGGTGGTGTGGCACCGGCCTCCCCTCTGTCCGTCCGTCCGTTGTGTCTCCACTCTCCACCACCGATGAATCAGGAGAAATCGAGAGAGTTAGAGATAAGGTAGGGTTGTTTTCATGTTGCCCCTTCTTTATTTGGTTATTGTATTTTAGTCCCTATAACATATATCCCTTACGGTTTAATCTATAGAAATTATATTACCACACACTTTAATCTTAAAGAGGTAATAACTAAAATTTTAATTGAAGATGGTAATTGAATGTGATAAATAAATATATTGTTGTTGATATAAGGTAAGAGGAGTACGGGGGAGTTAATTTAAATAAAAAAACTTGATGTGCTTTTATTAGTCAAGTGCGGTAGTCATCGTCTAAAACATACAAATCAGTATCAGTAATGGAGAGACAAATTATTTTGAGTATGAAATATGATTATGAATAAGAGTGAAGAAAGAGACGGAGCAGGTGGAGGCGTGGAGCTGCAATTTTTTTATTTTTATTTTTATTTTTTTGCTTCGCCAAAGACCGACTCCGGCCGAGGTAGACGTTTGTGCGGCTTCGGCTCTAGCTGCCGATGGTGCGGCCCCAAACTGGCTCTAATATGCTATACGAGCTGGTGTATGTGTTTGCAAAGATGGGCTGAGCGCATGTGCGCTGCACGACTAAGGGGGAAGCAGCAAGCAAGCCAGCAATAGACACTTCCTTAATTAGTTCCTTGTGCTTGGCACGGTTTATGGCCCATGCGTGTGAAGTTTGGAAAAAAAGACTACAATCTCATTGATGCTTGGAATACCAACATTTCATAGGGATAAGGTGGAAGGTGCCAATAGTTTTGAGCCATTTATTTATTTATTTAATATGAATCCAGATTTCAAAACAAAGCAAAAGCATGAAAAAATAAACCTACATTATTGCTTATGTAGTGTCATCACTTCTATATCTACATATTGTTAACTTTGACGTACACCTGAATTTTATATGTGAACCATAAATTATATATAGTGCAAATAATGCATGTGGAGCATGAAATACAATTTATCATTTAAGTTTTGTACATATTTATTGAGTAAACTTTGATATGATTTTCTTTCTCCCGTTGCAATGCACGGGCATATTTGCTAGTATAATACAATACAGATAACGTTTAATAAATAAAACTGTATAATACGAAAGTAATGCCAGTAAATCATAATAGTGATTTTCAATATACATCTACCCACATCATTTAATATAACAATAGCAATATGATAACGATAATTTGCCTACGTCATCTCGCCCATCTATCATATTTTTCTTCCTATGATGCGCGACAGATAATATTTAACGATGGTAGGTAGGTTTTCTTCCAGGCATTTGCATCATGCGCCAAAAGATTGATGAAGAAATGACGTCTCATCTTAATAGCATCCTGTATGTAAGACTCGTTTGAATTTGTCATACATTTTGGTAATCATAATGGAACATGCAGAAAGTACATACACTTACCGTACAAATGTTCACATTCGTAGCATTATCCCATCCCGCCATGTATTGCATAATAAGTCATGGACTCAAAGATCTGTGTTATAAAAGTTGTCTGCTACATCGAAGTATGACATATATTTTAAAATCTGTATTATGCAAAGTTTAGGTTTGAGATGGTCTTACCCGTCAGTGTCTTCCGCAATCCCTTCCGCACGCTCAAATTTAAATGTATGAACATCCACCCATGCATTAGGATTAAGTTGTCTAAATGCAGACTGAAAATGTAGGCGAAACCCTACAATCGGTATTTGCATACGCTTTATAGGGAACATCTAAAGCATATTCAGGAATAGGCTTAGGGTCAATGACAATAAGTTTCTTCTGCTCCATGTCGAGTATATAAAGCACATATGACGCGGCGCCTCTCCATGGCAAGAGAAACTGCAAATTACATGGTATTAGGACCACAAAAGATAATTACATAGGCAAGGAAAAAATAACAGCCAGATTGGTACTTACGTATCTGCAACCTACTACATCATATTGTACAATTTCCCATCCTCTAATCGCTTTACCCAACTCTTTAGCAGTGAATGGTTTACGGTACTTTTCGCCACGCAGGATCAATTCGATCAAAATGCTTACAAATAGACAATATATGTGTGTGTGATAGACTTTAACCATGAAAACATAACTTACACAGAAGTGCAGATCCATGTTGTGTTTGACAACTTTTTTGTTATGCGATTACATTCCTTTAGCCTCTCTGTATGCGAGAAACCGAACACCAAGGTTGAAAAAGCTTTCGGGCATGGATGCACCTCGTTTCAATAATGTCTGTAGTTCACTAAGTTTATGCACAATTTTGTACGGGCAATCACTTCTTACCCAGACCATACTGCAAAACAATAAATGAAGATGATGCATACATAAGAAACGTAATAAAGGGCAACTCCGGCCGATCTCTCAAATTCGGAACCCTACTTCTTCATATGATGATCATTTGTATTTGAGGCCTTATTTTTCTCCCAACAGCAACCCAATTCTCATATCCCCCTTACTTTCAACTATTTTTCCTTTTCTATTTCTTTTTTTTACTTGTGGACCCCACCTGTTAGCGGCTGTTTTCAAAACCCCCCTCCCGCCCCACCCTTCCCTCAGTCTATCACGGTCTCTACCCCTCTCTCTCGAATCGTCATCCTCCACCCTCCTTGTCGATGGCTCCACGAGCGCGGTCTCTTGCGCGGACCACCGCCGCCACGGTGCGCCCGCGAGGCAGGGAGCCGGCGGACCAACGGGCGCGGCCCCGCAAGGCGTGGCGGAGAGGCAACATAATCGCAAGGTACGAGAAGGCCGCTATCCGCCCCCCATGGAGCCGGCCGCGGGGACATGGCGCCGCCAGCCCCATTTCCATGGATGAGGCGGGTCTACAAGGTACGATATCCGCCTCTCTCTCCCTTGACTGCATCACCTCTCTCTACCCACCGACTGGCTCTCCTGGATTAATCCCGTCCGAGGAGTTTAATGACATGTTTGTTTAACCGGCTAATCCCCCTACCCCACACCTCCATGAGATACTCAGATCCAGCTTCACACGGCAAAGCATCGGGGCCGCGGCCTAAAGACCCGCCCCGCCTCTTCCTTCCCTCTCGCCTCCCCCCCCCCCCACCACCACCGTGGATTCTCTGACTGTGGGAACAAAACTCACCGTGGTACTGTAACGGTGACTTTCGGCCAGCTATCAACCGTACGTTCTCAAATGAGCGTGCAGGATCGAGTGCTACAGTAGAAGAATGAACGGTCAGGGAACTGTTCACTGAGACTCAATTTTCTGTTTTCGGTGACTTTCCTTCTACGCATTTAAAAAAATCCGACCGCCCCCGCCGCCCCAAGCCTCTGGAGCCTTCCTCACGCTCCCCCCGTTCCCATTCCCTTTCTCACTGGACGAAGCGTTGACCCGCCCCCAATCTCTGTCTCTACGAAGATTTGTCGAGCGGCCGGGCGCACCAAAGGCGGTCGCTTGGGGCGGCGCGTGCGCGACAGATCTAGGCCGGGTGGGTGCTCCTCTCGGCCGGCGGCCGCGGCGGCGGGACGAGGAGGAGGTCGGCGGCGGCGGCGTGATGAAGTCGTCGCTGCGGAGCTGCCAGGAGCCGCGGCTGGTCAGCAACAGCGTCATCATCGGCGCCATACTGCTCTCGATCTGCATCCTCAGCACCATCAAGGTCAAATACTGCGCCACTTCTCACTCTTCTCAGCTCCCTAACGACCAAATCCCACTTCTCAGGCGGAGGAAGGCGGGGGGAGATCACGATCAAGAGCCGGTGACGGCGGCGGGGTGTGATGGCAGCGGCGCTGGCTCCGGGGGTGTCCTGGAAGCTGAAGAAGGTGCTGGAGACGCGGACGGACAGCCCGGATCTGCTGTCCTCGCTGGGCGCGCTCTTCACCTTCTACGTGCAGAACACCCCGCAGGCGCGCCGCAACCTCAAGTCCTCAAGGTAATCATATTGCTCTTGATTTTTGACTTCCTGCTGTGTGTTGACTTTAGCCTAGGGTTTCTTGATACCTGTTGTGGTACCCTGTTTTATTTACCTTGTGGCTGTGATCAGGTGGGTTCAG
The DNA here is from genome assembly GCA_947561735.1 of Cenchrus americanus. Classification (NCBI taxonomy): domain Eukaryota; kingdom Viridiplantae; phylum Streptophyta; class Magnoliopsida; order Poales; family Poaceae; genus Cenchrus; species Cenchrus americanus. The sequence continues at coordinate 217,787,154 of OX387239.1, forward strand.
TTCTTCTGAGCTGTGCCTTCCTGTATGACATCTTCTGGGTGTTTATCTCCAAGAGGTGGTTTCATGAGAGTGTGATGATTGTGGTAAGTATTGTGAAAGGACATTCTAATATTTGGCGGGGATAGTTCCTTGACTTTGTGGTTGTACATGCCTGTTTCGTCTGGTAGGTTGCACGTGGTGATAAGACTGACGAGGATGGTGTGCCCATGTTGCTAAAAATTCCACGAATGTTTGACCCTTGGGGTGGATACAACATAATTGGCTTTGGTGATATTCTTCTTCCTGGGTTGCTAGTTGCTTTCGCACTAAGGTAAGTCTGGTGTGCAAAACGTCTATAGTTTCTTCTGTGTGAATTAGAGTGACAAGTTCCCTTTGAAATTGTGTGTTGTTCAGATACGATTTCATTGTGAAGAAGAGCCTTCAGTCTGGTTACTTTTTGTGGTCAATGGTGGCCTATGGTTCTGGTAAGTTTGAGTCTGTGTAGCACGCAGAAGATCAAACCATGATTTCTGTAGTGGAGACTAACTGGCTGTTCCACACTGTTTTGTGAAGCCACATCCTTGTTTATCGTCGAGCGTCAGGGGAATCTTGAAATGTGAGTGGGCTGTCCTCCCACCAGGCATTATAGATGCTGCCACACCAGATGTAGCTGTAGCAACGGCAAGCTTGTTCTGACTGCGAATGATTCCGAGAAGCGCTCTATACAAAAAAGTCTTTCCTGTGCCGCCTGGTCCATCGACAAAGAATAAGCCACCTCATTTGGAGTCAATTGTGGACATTATCTCATCATAGGCAGCCCTCTGCTCCTCATTTAGTAGAGACGATAGGCCCACATCTTCTTGATTTGTCTTAATGCTGACCTCCTCAAATATCTCACGAGGGACCGCGCTAGCGTCATCAAATGCATCATCTATTTTTGGTAGGGGAACTTATTTATGTCTTTGTCGTTATCCTTAGATTTCATAGATTGCAGCATGTTCCTGATGTCAATCAAAACCATCTGTTCCACCCAATGAGGGTTTGGATTCTTATGCTTGAAGTCTTCTGCCATTGCGTCAAAGTGTTTTGTCCACAAACCGGCGACATTCTTAGGCTCACAGAACACGAGTATTGTAGCGAACAACCTACGCAATGAGGATGGCATCCGAAACATAGCACTCTCAGTGAGACAATCATCGAGTGTGTTGTCATCTTCGATCAGACTGCAGCACAAGCAGCATCACGGAACGAATGATAATGCACACCATTCACAGTCCTAAGATCCCTCCATGACGCCGCTCCCGGAACATGGTTTAGAAGTACCCGAAGAAAATAGCGTTCGCCCTCTGACGGATTCACAGACACAAGTCTCCCGACCTGGTATGCTGAGTTTTTCCTTGGTTGCCAACATTTATCTTTCACGTTCCAGGTAAAGTACTTTGGAAAGTCACGATACAAGATCCCTCGAGCTTCCGGATGATGTTGGTTGTAGTTAAACCATTCTGTGAGCATCGAGTCCTCGATACGTGGCTTTTTTAAAACTCATTCAACCTTGTCCCATGCATGAAATGAAACCATATGCTGGCCGGGGAGATGACATTGCAGCCAAAGACCGGTGGGTGACACTGGTGTAAGTCAAAGCCGTATATCCTCCACATTGCTTCCGGAGGTCCCACCCACCGGGCCTCTTTGTAGTCCGTGATCTCATCAACATTCCCGTTGGCATCTTTTTTTTCCATTCTCCCTAACAGCCACAGATGCTCTGTCATGGCCCTTGTCGATATACTTGAACAAATATTTCATGGACTTAATGCTACTGCACGCCTCAACATTAATGTGGCAGTTGAAAGTACGTATGAGATACGGGTTGTACGGGACAACCCATCGATTGTCCAGCATGTGACCTCGAACCATCTCCTTACGACTATCATCACGCCGCCTGTACACTGGGTACGAATCCTTGCCTTGCGACGTTGAATCGCAGAATGGTCGCGGGTAATAGTTCTTGCACGAAGTACGATCCTTTGTGCACGGGCAATTTGGATTAAGCACCCCGCATGGTCCGTGCATCATATGCTTGGTGACCATCTTGTAGAGCTCAGGGTACTTCTTTTTGTCAGGTAGCTCTACAGTGATAATCGCATCATACTGCTCAGGGTAAGTGATCTTGTACTTTCTCTACATTATCAGCAGCTAGTGTGCATGCGGCAAGCCCCTCTTCTGAAACTCAACGACATATACGTAGGCTTTTACTTTCCCAAGTATGTCCTTGTATAACAAACGTCGCCTCAACTCCTCCAATTTGGCTCTGAACACTCGAGCCACGAGATCTGGACGGTCCTGCGCGCACTGTCCTGGATATAGCTCATTTTTAATCTCATCCCAATTCGGATTGCACGTCATGGTGTGAAAGATGTCCGGTTTGCCATACTTCCGCACCAGGGCCATCGCGTCCATATACCGACGCCTCATATCACGAGGGCCACCGATGAACGTCGGTGATAGCACGGTACGCTTCCCAACCTCATTCGCTTCTTCCACCCCCGTACGATAGCTGTCAACCAAACCCTGGTATAGGTCAGCCCTCACTGTATCCTGATTGTTTCTAATGTAGTCAAGACGCGAGCTTTCAATCTTCATGTAGGTGTCGACGGCAAACTGCTGGAACAGATGCTTGCCGTATTGTATCGGGTTGAAAATGCCAGGCCGCATCTGCAACCTGTAGGAATAGTAATCACGAACTGAAACGCATTTATTACCGGCAGACCCTACACACAGGAAAGCTATCGGTTAGTATCATGATGCACGGTAGTCGGGTCATATTTGTTAAGAGGAAATATGCAATTACCCGCTTCATCATCGCCACCCCCCTGAGCACGTTGCTTGCGGATCGCTCGGGCTCTGTTGACCTGCGCCTCAGTCACACCAACTTTAGGAATGCAGTTGTGCCACCCGAACTCTCCCCGTGGAAAGAAAAGCGGGTACGAGAGGGGGTCGTAGCAGCCATGATACGACCGGATGCCTTTCCATGACCTATCCTTCCCGTGGAGGACAACACTATTTTCAAAGTGACCCCGATGCTCGCTCCCCTCAACCCAAACGGTGGCAACCTCTGATGTTAAAGGCTTGTTGTATGTTCTCTGGTCCAAACGTTGATCAAGGTTGAACTCGATATAGTAATCGGTAAAATCCTCTACCTCTCCCATAGTGCGAAGTTGATCCGAGTAGGGATTAACACCACTATTGAAGATGTTTACCAACGTATGAATAACCTCTCTGTCTTTCTGTTCAGTCTTCTCACGACACTTGCCGAGCCTATAATCAAGATCCAGATCATCGTCGTAGAAATAAAGCTCTAGGTGATTAGGTTCATACTTATTTTCTTTACCAAAGTTTTTAAGATTATGGTAAAGGGCGCCATGCGCACGGAAGGTGTATATGGGACACTTCCGAGTGTCGGTGGTCGCACCATCAAGATTACAGTGTAGAGAAGTTAAAGAGAAGTGCCCATTAAAATATCTGATGTGGTCACGAAATGCATGGCATCAGAGCAGAGGCCGTCCACAATCGCACGAGTTCATCCGGGGGCATCTCGGGGGTGGATAGATGAATGGCTCCACTACGGCAGTAAAATCCCGGCGGTTCATACTCAAACTTCTTGGCGTTGCAGAACTCGCAATTATCTACCGGCTTTAGCACGTGTCCCTCTTTTGGGACATTGGCGTAAACCGCACAGAATGGATCCGGTGCATCCGATTCAATAGTATCCTCATCAACCCTCGTAAGGTCGTCATTCACGACGGTATCATCATCATCATCTGATAATATTTAGCATAGGTCAAGGGTGCTATATGTTAGTTTTAATGAAATCTTAACGTGAGATAATTGCAGGGAGGTATACCATGTAACATCCTTAGCTTTGACTTGAATTCAAAATTGTAAATTTCAAAAACTTGAATTGAAGTTGAGTGCTCGTGAATCAAATAAGAGTGTCTTCCTATTTCTTTCTTCAAATTCCTAGATTTAATTTTGGCATCAACGATAATTTTAGGACTTATAACCTGCTAGTGTGAGAAGTTGGATCTTCATTTGAATTTTATTTGGGATTTTACTTGGGTGGATTCAAATTTGAATTGAAATTCAAATTTGAACCAATTTAAAAGCCTAAAGGAAAATTGGAAAGCGTTACTATGCGGAGCGGGCCGTCAACCAACCAAACGGCCCACGGCCACTTTCGGTCCATCGGCCCGCCCAGCCAGCCACCTACCCCGCGCGCCCGGAGCCGCCGACGGGCGGACCCGCTCCCCGCGTCGCCCGGCCGCGATGACGCAAGGGCGTCATCCCCTTCCTTTTGCCTTTGGCCGACGCCCAAAGGCAAAGGCGGGGAGAGGAGCGCCGGCCGCGCCATCGCCGCCGCGGTGTGCCACGCGCCCGCGCATCCGAGGCCGCCCACGTGTCCCCGCCGCGCCGCCCTATTTAAGCCGCCACCGAGCCCGGCCGGGAGCCCCAAACCCTAACCGCGCCAGGGGAGCCACCCGTGACCTTCCACACGGACCGACGGAGGAGAAGGGGGTGAAGGAGGAGAAGGAGGGGGGAAGAGAAGCCGCCGCAGGGGAGCCGTTCGCCGCGAAGACCGCGCCGCCCGAGGGAGGAGCCGGACCCGCCGTGATCGTCTGCTACCTCTACTTCCTCTGCCTCACCGACGACGCGCCGCCGCCTACCTCCTCTTCTTCCTCGTCGGCCAGCCGTCCCGCCGCCCTTCACCGACGCGCTCCACTTCGGCCAGTGGCCACCAAGGTGAGGACGCCGTTTCTTCTCTCCTGTGGACGCCACGGCCATCGAGCCGAGGCGAACGCCCGCCGCTCCGCGCCGCCGCTGGTGATGCTGGCCATCGAGCCGGCCGGGATGCGATCTTTTGCGAGGTGCCGCCGCCTTCGACGACACGCGCGCCACCCGCCCAGCCTACCCCTCTAGCCGTAGGACGCCGCCCCGTTTGGTCGCCGCCGCGCCGTGTCGACGCCCTCGCATCGTGTTCGCGCCGCGTGCGCGTCCGCGTGCGCGCCCGTGCGGCCGCGGCGCTTGCGCGCGCGTGCGTGCACCCCAAAGACGCGTGCACCGTAGCCTTGAAGGCGAGGGCCGGCCTTTGGCCCCTTTTTCGTGCCTACGCGCGGGCGCCGCCGCCGTGCCTAGGACCGGCCGCGCCGCCGTGACCCCGCCGTGGCCATGTGGGTCGCGCGCACGGCCGCCAAGAGGAGGGGACGCCACGTTCTCGGCCGCCCCGAACACACCGCCGTGCACCCCGTCGCGTTCGCGCCAACCGACCGCGGCGCCGTGCTCGCCGCCGCCCATGGCGACGAGCCGGCTCCGCCATGCACCACCGCGACGCCTCGTCGCGACCCCAACCCCCCGCCCTCCGCAATAGTAGCCGACGCGCGTGCACACCCCCGCGCACGCCGTCCCTCTCGCGCTTCCGCGCCCCCGCGTGGGTTAGGCCTCCAAGACCGCCGCCGCGCCGACGCCGCCGCGCCCACGCCGGCGATGGCCTCGCGCGACGCCCACCAGCCCGTCCTAGCGCCCTCCGAGCCCAGCAACCCGAGGAATTCCCAGTAGGCGCTCCGTGTTGACCAACTGCCCCGGGCGCCGTAGGACTCGCCGCCGGTGAAGTCCTTCCGCGCCACCGCGCCCCTCTCTCGGGCATTCCATCCAGCACTTAGGGGGCGAAGCTGGCTCACTGACCGGTGTGGTGTACCGGAGACCACACACCGGCGTGGCCACAGCGTGACCGCCGGGATCTCCTGTGGCTGGGCCAATCCCGTCGCGGCCACATGCCGGCCCCCATCGCGCCGAGCCGCACAATCCCCTCACGGGATCGCGTGCGGCAGCCAATAGCAACCCAGCCACACGCGGGTCGCAGGGAGCCCGACCGCAGCGGATCCGGATTTGGGGGATCCGGTGTGGCTGGGGGTATTTAAAGGGGAAAAACGTATTTTAATTCCAGAAAACATATTTTCTCTTTGAAAACCCCTAGTAAATTCATTTTAACCCCAAAAATTGTAAAACCTTTTCCAGAAAATTCCTAAAATCTTAAACTCCGGGTCAGGCTAGTGTTTGCTCTCTTTTGGTTCTTAAATGCTCTTATTTGGATTTAAATTGCAATAGGACCGCTATTTATTTTTCCTTTCGCGCTATTAGGAGCAAATTGGAGCCGGGAGCCGATCCGAGTCGGGAGCGAGGGTGTTGGGGTTTTATGTGCGCTTGGAGGATATGAGCTCGCCCCGGTCTGAAACCGAGTGGATCAACTTGTTTATAGGACATCGTACACACCACCCCGCCGAGAGTGGGGATAGGGCCGTGTTGAGCTCGGCAAGTGCGGAACCATACCTGCCTAGGAAGGATAGAGGGTATCTGTGGGGGCGGTGGAGGTGAGACCACCCTCTCATAGCGTCTCCCGTGTGGCCACACGGGAGCATTTCACGCTTCCGTGCTATCCTCGCCGCGAGGGGACCGCTTTGAGGGCGGATGCGGTGGTGGGATCGTAACTACCGAGAGTTCGCCGTAGGATGGGTTCGGTCGGCCGTACACCGGCTGGGTACCATTCCGGGATGGGTACAGGTGTACACACTCTGCAGAGTTGTTCGATCTATAGCTATAGCCGCGTCCTCGGTTATGGACACTGCCTAGACGACATGTTCGTTCCTCATGTTTTGGGATTTCTACCTTCCCCCTATAAGAGAGTGTGTGGTGAGCCATGGTTGCAGCCGGCTAGAGGAGAGAGGCTCCATCTACCTCGTCGATCCGGTTGTAATCATTGAGGTGCGAGGAGAGGAAGTTCTCGCATCGACCCTAGGCAGGAGTAGGAGGTGGAGACGGGTCTCCTGGGTAACCAGGTGATTCCGAGCTGTGTTGAGAGACTTGGGTTTTGGGATTATTGATGGAGATACCTTGTTTATACTCTGCTGTCGTCGCTCGGGGAAACCAAAGACGCTTCCTTGTCTACTTTCCTTTCCCTTTAGATGATAGGCCACTTAAAGCCGCATACGGTTGGTGACGTGGACCTATCCCACTCCTTGGGGATAGACTTTGGGTGTGCAGGGTACGAGTCTGAGTTTGACTGCAACGCCGACGGATGGTACGACTGAGGGATACGTCGCTTCGCTCGAGTTTGCCTGTGGCGGGAAGAATAAAGATGGAGACCCTTCTGAGAAGATAGCTACCGTTGCGTATAATTTTCACTCTGATTCAGCCAAGAGGCTTGTATTGATGTACTCCATAATGGACTTGTAATATATTCATGTACTAATAACTTTATGTGATGCGATGTATGACTTTGTGTATCTATCTGTGAGACGTTCTGTACGCGATAGCCATTGATCCAGGGACTATCGCGATGGTACAGGGGTTCGGGTTTTCTATGAAAATCCGGGGTTTCACAGGTGGTACCAGAGCCATGCTTGACCGTAGCACGTATCCCTAGGAAAGGTCGATAGAGATAGGACTCTGTACGCTCTATCTTTATAGATATACCCTTGAGCTATGTTATAAAACTCGTTCCCTCTTTGAAAACTTCTTACTCACCGCGCCGACGTAAATTTCTTGCATTTCACAGAGATGGAGCACCGAGTCGCGGAGATCACCCCCGAGACGTGCGGGCGACTGCGCCACCGGATGGAGAGGGCCCTTCTCAGGGCTTGGAGTCCCTCCGACCTACGTCACGTACCGCGCCGAGTACGTACCCTCCGTGACTGGGCGGATGATGCTCTGCACGGTCGCTGTGCTCCCGCACCCGAGTCTCCCCGGTTCAAGGGTGAGGTTCGCCGCGCCGCCGCACTCACCGTCGCGACCGCGCTGGACGTTGCCTGCCGCCAGGCACTGGGCTGCCTTCTCGCGTAGTACCGCGCCTCCTTCGAGTCCGGGACTTTTCGGCTGCTACCCCGGGACTACTGGCGCCTCGCACCGCTCGTGGACGGAGTTCCTTCGTACGAGGGGATCCAGGACGACGTCGACGCTGCCCCCTTCCGTGAGTCCGACGAGACCCTGGTGGAGACCGCCAGCTACTTGGTCGACCTCGACAAGTACGCACGCCGACTGGAGGACGAGTCACGTACCCTCTACGGCTAGGTCAGGGACGCCACCATCGACGCCCTCCGTGCCCGGCCCCCGCCGTGCCGAGCCGGGAGAGAGAGAACACCGCCCTACGCCACCATGTTCGCCGCCCTCGAGCTGAGCCTCGACCGCACGACCACTGTCCTGCTGCAGTCTGAGAGGGAGAGCGTGGACACCCGGGAGGAGATGCTGCACACCAAGGAGGACTCGCGCGCAGGCCGACCGCCGAGTCGAACAGCCGAAGGACAAGCTCGAGCGCAAGGACGACCTGCTCACGGTACGCGCTCACCTGCTCGGGTGTGAGCGGCTCAAGGTAGAGAAGCTAGAGAAGAGCCAGGCGGACAACATCGCCAACATCGCGTGGCTCACGCGCACGGCCGTCTACCTGAGAGACAAGGCCGAGAGACTGAGGAGGAGTTGGGAGGACGCCGACTCGCTTCGCGTCGATGAGCTCTTCAAGCTCAACGGAGAGCTACCCCCCGAGTCTCAGCGTGAGATCCGCACCGAGACCCTCGAGCTACACCAGTCGCGCCTCAAGCTTCACCTGTGCTCGATGGCCCGTCTGCCGACCCCCGTCGAGACCGAGGAGGTTCGAGAGGCTCATGCCTTGGTGTCCCGGATCTTTCCGCCGGACTACCCCACCGAGGACCGCTACCCCGTCACGTACCAGAGGGCGCGCACTGAGTAGTGAGCTGAGCGAGGGGCATGACCTAGAGTAGTGTATTATGCTAGTAGTTTCCATGAGTTGTTCCATGCAGCCGCGAGCATGTTCCGGTGCATGAAGAGAGTCATGCCACACCATGTAGACACTACCCTTTTGAGACTGTACCGATGTATTAGATCGTTGACATGTTGCTGCTACCCCAAGGTCTGAGTCAGCCTCAGGGGAGCAAGTGTATTATTCATGTTTGATGTGTGCTTGGATCTTAATGGTGTTATTCGTGTCTTAATGCTTCTTCCCCTTGAGTGTAGGTTATACTTAGAACTATTTTCTTGATTGTTGTAGACTCATGTGTGAGTTGGTGAGTGATGTGTGTAAACTTTTCCCTTTTCCTTATGTTTTCAGAAGGATGTCGATCCGCCGATCCAACCGGCTGATAGCCCGCCTCGAGGAGGCAACTGCTGAGGAAGAAGCCCAGCCGGGGCGTGGACGCGGGCGTGGCCGTGGACGCCCACCCCTGCGTGGAGGAGCTTTGGGAGCTAGGGCCCGAGGTGACGGAGCACCGCCCGAGAACCCTGAGGCCGAGGTTGAGCAAGGAGCGGCCGAGCAAGGCCAGCCTGAGCCGGACCAGCCACCACCACCCCCACCTAACTTGGTGGAAGTGATGGCGCTCCAGACTCAGCTGATGCAGAGGATGGCGGAAGCCATGGAGCACCGTGGCAACGGTGGGAACCGCGTCGCTCCGCAGGATGAGGACCTCACAAGGAAGATCGAGAGGTTCATCCGCCTGAAGGCCCCCACCTTCAGCTACTCGGATGACCCGCTCGAGGCCGACGACTGGCTGAGGGTGATCGAGACCAAGCTCGACCTCACCGTCTGCTCCGACGAGGAGTGCGTCGCTATCGCCGCGCACCAGCTGGAGGGTCCTACCAAGGCATGGTGGGACAACTATACTGCCACCCACCTGAACCCAGCTTTCATCACCGGGCCGGAGTTCCGCGAGGCGTTCCGCGAGCGCACCTCCCCGATGAGCCGCCGGTCCGGAAGGCGCAGGAGTTCCGCACCATGACTCGGGGTGCGATGAGGGTCGAGGAGTACGAGCGTCACTTCATGAAGATGATGCGTACGCCCCCGACGACACCAACACCGACCGAAGAAGCAGCTTTCGGTTCCCCGCGAGGCCTCCACCACGGCCTTCGCCAGGCGCTGAAGGCAAGTGAGCACAAGTGCCTTCGTCATCTCATCAACCGCGCCATCGCGGTCGAGGATGAGAGGAGGGGCCACGAGGAACGCATGAGGGGCAAGAAGAGGATGGGAGATCGGGACCGCCCCCGACCGATCCTTCCGTGAAGCCGAGGAGCCGACCGAGCAACATGCCGAGGGGGAGCTACCGCCCGGGCACAACCGGCCCGGGCGTGGCTTCGGAGGAAGTGGACGTAGCCCGTTCCCCGGAGGGAGGAACCCCGCTACCCCCGGCCAGACCGGAGGCTACACTCGTGCTCCACCGAGCACCGCGAGACCCGCCGGCAGAGGCTTCACCGTCACCGCTTCGCGTGTGGCAAGCCGAGTGCCACAAGTCCTTCGAGTGCCGGACAAGAAGACCGCCGCCACCCCCGCGAGGGCACTCGCTCCAGAGGCCGACCTCCTCGAGCCGCGCCACCGCCACCGCCGGCCGTGGGAGGCCGAACCACCTCACCGAGGAGGAGGCCGCCGACGCCCCCGACGTCGTGATCGTAAGTTTTTAGTTTGTGGTACTTCGCTGCTCGGTTCTCTTCGACACCGGTGCAACCGGTCGTATATTACCTCTCTGTTCGTAAGTAAACTTTCCCTCCCTACAACCACCCGATCGATGCCCATTATCAGGAGCTCTCCGCTCGGGGATATCCGATGCACCCTGCTGTGCAAAGGAGTGGAAGTGGTCATCCAAGATCACACGTTCTATGGGGATCTGACCGTGCTGCCTTCCCATGGTATCGACGTGATACTGGGAATGAATTGGATCACTGCCCACAAGGGTGTCATCTCCACTTCGCCGAGACTTGTGACTCTAGTGCACCCTGACGGGGCGAGAGTTACCTTCGAGCGGATGAAGTCTCGAGACATACCGGCAGTGTACAGCCTTCACACGAAGGCCATATCAGATGTGCCGGTAGTCTGTGAGTATGAGGATGTGTTCCCGGAGGAACTGCCCGGGTTGCCTCCACATCGAGATGTGGAGTTCGTGATTAACTTGGCGCCGGGGACGGCGCCGATAGCCCAAAGTCCGTACCGTATGGCAGAGGTTGAGCTGAAACTGTTGAAGGCAGAGCTAGACTCACTACTCGAGAAAGGATTCATCCGACCAAGTGCTTCACCATGGGGTTCACCAGCACTATTCGTTCTGAAGAAGGATGGGACTCAACGTCTGTGCGTCGACTACCGCGCCCTGAACGCGGTAACCATCAAAAACAAGTACCCACTGCCCAGGATTGATGATCTGATGGATCAGCTAAGGCAAGCCAAGTACTTCAGCAAGATTGATCTCCAGTCAGGTTATCACCAGATGAAGATTCGCCCAGAGGACATCCATAAGACGACGTTCGTAACCCGGTATGGGCAGTACGAGTACACAGTCGTGTCGTTTGGCCTGACCAATGCCTCGGCATACTTCATGAACATGATGAACAAGGTCTTCATGAATGAGTTGGACAAGTGTGTCGTCGTCTTCATCGACGATATACTGGTCTACTCCTAGACAGCAGAAGAGCACGAGGAGCACCTGAGGATCGTGTTGGGGAAGCTCAGGCAGCATCAGTTGTACGCCAAGTTTAGCAAGTGTGAGTTCTAGATGGAGGAAGTCACGTTTCTGGGTCATGTGTTGTCAGCCAAAGGAGTTGCCGTAGACCCGAGCAAGATTGAGGCAGTGTCCAAGTGGTAGTCACCAAAGTCCGTGACAGAGATCCGCAGTTTTCTCAGTTTGGCCGGATACTACCGCCGGTTCATCGAGAACTTCTCGAAGATCGCCAAGCCCATGACAGAACTGTTGAAGAGCAACACACCGTATGTGTGGTCGGACAAGTGTGAAGCCAGCTTCCAGGAGCTCAAGACTCGTCTCACCACTACGCCGGTTCTGACCCTGCCCGATGCGAGCAAGGACTTCGTGGTGTACTGTGACACGTCAAGGCAAGGACTCGGCTGTGTGTTGATGCAAGGAGGCAAGGTAGTAGCCTATGCCTCGCGACAGCTAAGGAAGCATGAGGAGAACTACCCTACTCACGACCTCGAGCTAGCCGCTGTCATTCACGCCTTGAAGATATGGAGGCACTATCTGATGGGAAACAAGTGCGACATCTATATTGATCACAAGAGTCTGAAGTATATCTTCACCCAGTCTGAATTGAACCTGAGGCAAAGGAGATGGCTAGAGCTGATCAAGGACTACGACCTAAACATTCACTACCACCCTGGTAAGGCAAACGTCGTAGCCGACGCTTTGAGTCGCAAGCACTACTGCAACAACCTGATGGTGCGAGAAGAACAACCAGCCTTACATGAAGAGCTGGAAAAGCTGAGTTTGGAGATAGTAGAAGAGGGGCAGTTGAATGAGTTGAGGGTGAAATACACACTCGAAGACCAAATCCGTCAAGCTCAGAAGGAGTGCCCGGAGATTCGAGAGGTAACACGTCTGATGGAGAGTGGCAAAGCAGCTGACTATCGCCTCGATGACCAGGGTACCCTGTGGCTGAAGGACCGTATCTGCGTACTTCAGAACAAGGAAATTCGGGACTCGATCCTTAAAGAGGCTCACGACTCTCGATACTCGATCCACCCTGGCTGTACCAAGATGTACAAAGACTTGAAGATACGATTCTGGTGGGAAAAGATGAGGGAAGATATTGCAGAGTACGTCGCTCGATGCGACACGTGTCGGCCGGGTGAAGGCCGAACACCGGGGGCGCTTCTGATCGCTACAACCACTCGAGATACCCACGTGGAAATGGGAAGACATCAGTATGGACTTCATTGTGGGTTTGTCGCGCACGCAGAAAGGAAATGACTCTATTTGGGTAATTGTTGATCGGTTGACCAAGGTAGCACACTTCTTGCCCGTGAAGACGAACTACAGCGTGAGCCGACTTGCAGAGCTGTATGTGGACAATATTTTAAAGCTTCATGGGGCTCCGAGGAGCATTGTGTCGGACAGAGGGCCACAGTTCACTGCCCAGTTCTGGAAAAGTTTGCATGCTTCCATGGGCACCAAGCTGAACTACAGCACAACATTCCACCCCCAGACTGACGGTCAGACAGAGAGAGTGCATCAAGTCCTAGAAGACTTACTGAGAGCTTGTGTGTTGACCTACGGGTCCGATTGGGAAAAGAGTCTATCCTATGCCGAGTTCTCATACAACAATGGCTACCAAGCCAGCTTGAAGATGGCTCCTTTCGAAGCCCTGTACGGCAGAAAGTGTCGGACACCGTTGATGTGGTCCGAGGTGGGGGAACGGACCTTTTTCGGTCCCGCCGCATCTGAAGATAGCTCAGAGCAGGCAGAAAAGCTACGCCGACCCGAAACGGAGAGATGTCTCGTTTCAGGTGGGGGATCACGTCTACTTGAAGGTTTCACCTCTCCGGGGTACGAAGAGGTTCCACATCAGGGGAAGCTGTCCCCTAGGTACGTTGGTCCCTACCCTATTGTGAGTAGAGTCGGGAAGGTAGCTTACCGACTCGAGCTACCTCCGGAGCTTACCGGAGTGCATCCGGTGTTCCATGTATCTCAACTTCGGAAGTGTGTGGCCGTCGAGAAGAGAGTGCCCGCTCAGGCACTCGACGTCCAGGAAACCCTGGAGTACTTGGAGTACCCGGTTCAGATCCTGGACTGGGCAGAGAAGTCGACCAGGAACACCACCACGCGCTTCTGCAAAGTGCTATGGAGTAATCCCTCCGAGCGCGAAGCCACGTGGGAAAAGGAGTCCGCGTTGAGGGAGAAATACCCTCATATCTTCGAAACAGAAGTAACTTCTTAATCTCGGGGACGAGATTCTTGTGAGGGGGGAGTTCTGTAACATCCTTAGCTTTGACTTGAATTCAAAATTGTAAATTTCAAAAACTTGAATTGAAGTTGAGTGCTCGTGAATCAAATAAGAGTGTCTTCCTGTTTCTTTCCTCAAATTCCTAGATTTAATTTTGGCATCAACGATAATTTTAGGACTTATAACCTGCTAGTGTGAGAAGTTGGATCTTCATTTGAATTTTATTTGGGATTTTACTTGGGTGGATTCAAATTTGAATTGAAATTCATATTTGAATCTACTATGCTGAGCGGGCCGTCAACCAACCAACCGGCCCACAGCCACTTTCAACCCATCGCCCGCCCGGCCCGGCCCGGCCCCCGCGCCAACCACATACCGCGCGCGCCGGAGCCGGGCCGACGGCGGGACCCGCTCCCCGCGTCGGCCAGAGCCGCGATGACGCAAGGGCGTCATCCCCTTCCTTTTGCCTTTGGTCGACGCCCAAAGGCAAAGGCGGGGAGGGGAGCGCCGGCCGCGCCATCGCCGGCCGCGGGTGCCGCGCGCCCGCGCATCCCGGCCGCCCACGTGTCCCCGCCGCGCCGCCCTATTTAAGCCGCCACTGAGCCCGGCCGGGAGCCCCAAACCCTAACCGCGCCAGGGGAGCCGCCCCTGACCTTCCACACGGACCGCCGGAGGAGAAAGGGGTGAAGGAGGAGAAGAAGGGGGGAAGAGAAGCCGCCGCGGGGGAGCCGTTCGCCGCGAAAACCGGCGCCGCCCGAGGGAGGAGCCGGACCCGCCGTGATCGTCTTCTACCTCTACTTCCTCTGCCTCACCGACGACGCGCCGCCGCCTACCTCCTCTTCTTCCTCGCCGGCCAGCCGTCCCGCCGCCCTTCACCGACGCACTCCACTTCGGCCAGTGGCCACCGAGGTGAGGACGCCGTTTCTTCTCTCCTGTGGACGCCACGGCCATCGAGCCAAGGCGAACGCCCCCGGCCCCCCGCGCCGCCGCGCGCGCCGCCGGTGATGCCGGCCATCGAGCCGAGATGGGATGCGATCTTTTGCGGGTGCCGCCGCCTTCGTCGACGCGCGCGCCACCCGCCTAGCCTACCCCTCTAGCCGTAGGACGCCGCCCCGTTTGGTCGGCCGCCGCGCCGTGTCGGCGTGCTCGCGTCGCGTTCGCGTCGCGTGCGCGTCCGCGCGCGCGCGCCGTGCGGGCCGCGGCGCTCGTGCGCGGGCGTGCACCCCGGCACGCATGCGCGCGTAGCCTTAAAGGCGAGGCCGGGCCTTTGGCCCCTTTTTCGTGCCTATGCCGTCGCTCGCCGCCATGCCTAGGACGGCCGCGCGCCGCGTGACCCCCGCCGTGGCCATGTGGGTCGCGCGCACGGTCAACAAGAGGAGGGGGCCCCACGTTCTCGGTCGCCCCGAACACACCGCCGTGCACCCCGTCGCGTTCGCGCCAACCGACCGCGGGCGCCGTGCTCGCCGCCGCCCATGGCGACGAGCCGGCTCCGCCATGCACCACCGCGACGCCCCGTCGCGACCCCCAACCCCCGCCCTCCCGACGCGGAGCCCGACGCGCGTGCACACCCCCGCGCACGCCGTCCCTCTCGCACTTCCGCGCCCCCGCGCGGTTGGGCCTCCGACCGCCGCCGCGCCCACGCCGGCGATGGCCTCGCGCGACGCCCACCCGGCCCCGTCCTAGCGCCCTCCGAGCCCGCAAAGAACCCGAGGAATTCCCGCAGGGCGCTCCGTGTTGACCAACTGCCCCGGGCGCCGTAGGACTCGCCGCCGGTGAGGTCCTTCCGCGCCACCGCGCCCCTCTCCCGGGCATTCCATCCAGCACTTAGGGGGCGAAGCTGGCTCACTGACGGGTGTGGTGTACCGGAGACCACACACCGGCGTGGCCACAGCGTGACCGCCGGGATCTGCTGTGGCTGGGCCAATCCCGTCGCGGCCACATGCGGGCCCCCATCGCGCCGAGCCGCACGATCCCCTCACGGGATCGCGTGCGGCAGCCAATAGTGGCCCAGCCACACGCGGGTCGCAGGGAGCCCGACCGCAGCGGATCCGGATTTGGGGGATCCGGTGTGGCTGAGGGTATTTAAAGGGGAAAACGTATTTTAATTCCAGAAAACATATTTTCTCTTTGAAAAACCCTAGTAAATCCATTTTAACCCCAAAAATTGTAAAACCTTTTACAGAAAATTCCTAAAATCTTAAACTCCGGGTCAGGCTGGTGTTTGCTCTCTTTTGGTTCTTAAATGCTCTTATTTAGATTTAAATTGCAATAGGACCGCTATTTATTTTTCCTTTCGCGCTATTAGGAGCGGTGGAGGCGGGGGAGCCGATCCGGGGAGTACGACTACGCCGACGACTTCGCTGCGGAGGACTACCTGACCCCAGGTTCATGCCCGACTGATTCTGAAATACCCATTAGGCATTGCTAAGTAGTATTGCTAGTGCTTTACTTTATATTTGCATGTTGATGAACCTTGCACTGCCTCTTCGTTTACCCTGTCCTTGATTGCCCTACTACTATATATATATATATATATGTTTATGTGAGCGTGTATATACGCCGAGCTTCGCGATGCATGTGTTGGGATGGGAATAGTGGTTCTTGGCGTGTGTGGGGTAAAAACCGGCAGGAGAAGGCGTTTTGGGTAATTTGGCGGGGGTGAGCTCGAAACAACCGATCCGGGATCGGGGATAGGGGTGCACTCCTCGGTGCATCCCTCCGTTACGGTTTTCGGAGCCTAGGTGTTGGGGTTTTACGTGCGCTTGGAGGATATGAGCTCGCCCCGTCCGAAACCGAGTGGATCAACTTGTTTATAGGACATCGTACACACCACCCCGCCGAGAGTGGGGGATAGGGCCGTGTTGAGCTCGGCAAGTGCGGAACCATACCGCCTAGGAAGGATAGAGGGTATCCGTGGGGGAGCGGTGGAGGTGAGACCACCCTCTCATAGCGTCTCCCGTGTGGCCACACGGGGAGCATTTCACGGCTTCGGTCTTGTCCTCGCCGCGGAGGGGACCGCTTTGAGGGCCGGGATGCGGGGGGTGGGATCGTAACTACCAAGAGTTCGCCGGTAGGATGGGTTTGGTCGGCCGTACACTGGCCGGGTACCATTCCGGGATGGGTACAGGTGTACACACTCTGCAGAGTTGTTCGATCTATAGCTATAGCCGCGTCCTCGGTTATGGACACTGCCTAGACGACATGTTCGTTCCTCATGTTTTGGGATTTCTACCTTCCCCCTATAGGAGAGTGTGTGGTGAGCCGTGGTTGCAGCCGGCTAGAGGAGAGAGGCTCCATCTACCTCGTCGATCCGGTTGTAATCATTGAGGTGCGAGGAGAGGAAGTTCTCGCATCGACCCTAGGCAGGAGTAGGAGGTGGAGACGGGTCTCCTGGGTAACCAGGTGATTCCGAGCTGTGTTGAGAGACTTGGGTTTTGGGATTATTGATGGAGATACCTTGTTTATACTCTCGTCGTCGCTCAGGAAACCAAAGCCGCTTCCTTGTCTACTTTCTTTTCCCTTTAGATGATAGGCCACTTAAAGCTGCATACAGTTGATGACGTGGACCTATCCCACTCCTTGGGGATAGACTTCGGGTGTGCAGGGTACGAGTCTGAGTTCGACTGCAACGCCGACGGATGGTACAACTGAGGGATACGTCGCTTCGCTCGAGTTTGCCTGTGGCGGGAAGAATAAAGATGGAGACCCTTCTGAGAAGATAGCTACCGTTGCGTAGAATTTTCACTCTGATTCAGCCAAGAGGCTTGTATTGATGTACTCCATAATGGACTTGTAATAAATTCATGTACTATTAACTTTATGTGATGTGATGTATGACTTTGTGTATCTATCTGTGAGACGTTCTGTACGCGATAGCCATTGATCCAGGGACTATCGCGATGGTACAGGGGTTCAGGGTTTCTATGAAAATCCGGTGTTTTACATACCTTGTCCTGCAAAAAGAAACCCTTCATCCTTTTCGTCGTCCTCATCGAATACGATGTTTTCATCACCATCTGAACAACCACATGTGATTTGAGTGGTCAGACGAACATAGGTGAATATGCACAATGTGAATGAGAAGAGCATGTGCGTCATAAACACATACCTTGACAAGGGTATCTGTGCAAATCACGTGGTGGCATAGAATCAGGCTCATCAACCACGGATGGTTGTGTTTGAGTACACTTTTCATTACGATCTTCCGTTGTTCCGTCAGCCAGAGGGTAGGTTTGCGTGACACCTTTATTATTATATATACAACATTAAAACACAGTTTGCTTATTAATTTATCACTTATAATATAATATAGGTTGGCAAGTACTTTACCATTGTCAACAACACACGATTGTGTCGGTTGACTCTTAATATTCTCATTTTCACCAGTGCTCCCATTGGTGTTTCTTCCAATGGTTGATTCAAACTCCTGATTACGACGCTTTCGTCGAGATTCTCGCAATCCTGGAGTTAGGTGGGTTGTATGGATAGTGTTGGATGGAAATGTCTCCGGGGTTTCATCTTGTTGTGAAGGTTCCCATACTTCTGCGTCGACATACACAGGACTGCCCCCGAAATCAGGGATCACCATCTCTTTCGATACTCTCGAGGAAGGCTTATCACCAGGAGGGAATAAAAGCCCTGGCTTCCATTGAGGGTTTGCCATGGCGATAGAATCGGGATGTAAGGTGTTTGCTCGGTGTTCTTTCATCTTCTTTTTGTAGTTACCCTTGGAGAGCCTTGCATTCTCCTTCTTCTCTTGCGACGTCTTAAATAGTCTCTTCGCAGCTCTAGCATCACGCAACCTCTTCAGTAGTGCCTCCTTCGCAACAGGAGACATTTCCGCATAACGTGCCCTCCTCGTCCTACGACGACGTTCACCAGGAGAGAGGTTTTGGTCGTCCGTGGAGTTTGGATCATCATTGTCTCCTAAAATCCATATCACCAATTGGTGCTAATATAACAGCTACGATAATCCTTAAAAATATATAAAGAACGCATAACAATTTAAATTCTCAATTTAAACAACAGATGTGAGTAATTTGTAGAAAAAGGAGGTTCTACTAAAGCTTGATATAACATTTAGGGGTATGGATGAAATACATATTATATAAACATCCATAAATTAAAACTTATCATGCAAAACACCACTTCAGATATATTAATGGCCCATGTAATTAACAAAAAAATATGAATGTTAAGAAAATAAGAGGTATCAATGTAACAATACTAAAAACACATTTACCTCCATCCACACTTGTCCCAATGCAACTGTCATCTTTGACACTGATTATAGTTTCTGCGTTGTTCAAAGCTTCGCACCAAGTTATACAAAACAAAAGCAGGTCGTCACCAATTAGTACCACCAATAAAAACATTTGGGATTACCAGCATATTTGCCTCCATCTATAGTTGCGTCAATAAAACTGTCATTTATGCCTTGGACGCTGCCATCTGTGTTGGTCAATACCTCGCCCCCACCTACACGAAAGAAACTGATGAGCAGGCCAACATCTAAACCCTCGTAATATCGAAAACAGATAAGATGAACCTGTATATTGACAGTGCTCAAATAATTGTCCATTTTGTAGGCATTCATTATCACCATTTTCTTCCGTTGTAAAATGGACTTCACCTAGTTGAATTCCATCTAGTAGGGCCTTCTTCATCATCCTCCTCTCACGAGCCTTCCTGTTTCTTTCATCCTTCTTCTCCCTTGACATTGCTGCATAACGTTCTTTGTCCCTCTGCCTCTTACGATCATTGGAAGTCGATCCCTCTTGCAGCCCGTCTACAAAATCTAGGTTAGACCTCAGAAAAAAATGAAGATGCATGTTGCGATGTTATTTGTATAAAGAATCATTACCTATTCGATATGTATTTGAGATGTCCCCAAGAGGGATACCAGACCGTCTCGATGGTGAGTGGTGGTCCATGGGCAGTAACAAATTATATCGTCTTGTAAACTGAACTACACATAAAAAAATAAGCATGTTTTTGTAATATGAAACATCACCTCTTGTCTCGTGAATATGGACTAATACGCTGAAAAAAGGATAGTAAAATGACCAAAGTCCTAACCATTTCCTCAGTATCAGTATATCGAAAGACTGCGATATCAGTATCAAGTTATATTTGATTTCCTTATATATACACAAGCTGTCAAAAACATAGAATGAATGGTAAGTTTCTAAAAAAACAAAGTGACTTAGGAAAGATTTCCAATGGATTTTAATATCAACTCTTGAACCCAAAACCTAAATATCAAGCGGGCTTCGGGGCCTCCTTAACTTGCTTTCCAACAGATGCAGAGACCCATTTACTGATTCTTTAAGGTGCCCTGCTAAGTGCTGCTTTCCGTCTAATAATTTACTATCTCGCACCTCTACTTTTTATTTCGTACTACATCTCCAGCATTAGATGGAACTATTGATGGAGTTGCTTGCTCTCCATCTAATACTAAGGCCTGCTTATGTGCTTCTCTCAAAGGTGCTATGGAGCAAGTACCTGATTCTTTAAACATTTTTAACAAAGAATCGTCAGAAGGTTTGTTTCAGTTATGATGGTTTGTATAATTAATGTTCAGTAAAATTACTCTACATGTGACTGTATCCAAACATGCCCAAGAAATATGACTCTAATAAGTGATAATAGCAGTTCACTGATCTACCAGTACACTTCACATATCCTAGAAGCTCGATTCCAGGAAACATGAAAAACAAGCACTCACATTCTCTCACGCATAATTCTAACAAACGGGAAATTCATAAAAACATGAGCTTCATTGGTTTAACGTTGCATATCCACCAAGTCTACCAAGTAGCAGAGAGCTTTCATCTGTTTCATTAATAAAACTTTGCAAGAAATAAAGATGTAGGAATGACATTGATGAGGTCAGTACCTGCAAATCTGATTCGACATGCAGTTGTATTTATCTAAAAGATGATTATAAACCACACCGTATGCAGGACGATGCAGCCGAACAAAACTCATAGTATATTGCCACAACCACAGCATCGAGTAATAATTTCACCAAAAAAATGGCCCCGGCACAAAAGCGATACAAGCATGAAACATCAGCGCAGTGACACAGAGCAATACTCTCGTGTCAAGCAGGGTGGATCAGAACAAACGTACCAGTGGACGCGCCGCTCGGCACGGCCCCCCTAGCGAAGCTACCGTCGCTCAGACCCACGTCCACCTGCACACACAGCACACCCAATCAATCCCGATTCGGACCCCGAAATTTTCCTTCATCGCATCGACACCACGCCATCGAAACACACAACCAGATCGGCTCAAATTCGAGAGCCTGTTCCCCTCGATCGATCTCACCACGTACCTCGACGGTGGGGTTGCCGCGGCTGTTTTGCAACTGTTGCAAGGTCTTCTCCCAAAGCGCAGATCGTCTCCGGTGGCGCGGAGATCGCTGCTGATGGAGGACGCGGCCACGAACAGCGGCGGGGCAGAGACCACCAGCGGCGGAGGGGACGTCGCGGCGCGTTGCGGATGAGGAGGCGGAGGGGAGGTTGTGGCGAGGGCCCGGTGCGCTCCAGATGAGGAGCAGAGGGGGAGGTCGCGGCGGGGCCGAGATCGCCGATGCGTACAACGAATGGCGGCGGCTAGATCGGCGGCGCGATGGTGGAGAGGACGGCGCGGCGCGTTGCGGATGAGGAGCCGGAGGGGAGGTCGCGGTGCGATGGTGGAGGCGAGCCCGCGGTGCGTTCCAGATGAGGAGCGAGGGGGAGGTCGCGGCGCGATTAATGGAGGAGGGAGGTGGGCCACGTCACGCAGGAGACCGTCGGGGGCGGACGCACGTAGGAGCGGATTAAAGTACTAATGGTTTTTTTCTCCACTTCATACTTTTTTAGTAGTAGAGAAGGTCGTGATGTGCGTTGCCACGAGCAAATTTAAATCCATCTATGAGTACTTGTCTAGTTGCCTTTAACAAAAAAATAATATATGCATTAAATTAGCACTATGAACTTGACTTAGTTAACAATAATTAGCATTTACAAAATACACTCAAGATATTTTAAATCACATATCCAAGGAGCATAAATAGTCGAGGTATCTCATCTATTAGATAAGTGATATCTTGGAAAAGGACCATCAACAATGTTTTCCATGAGACCGTGTCACAATCACAATGGACTCTACAAATGAAATGGATTAATCTCTTTTTACAAATGAAACAACATTTTTCTGGATTTAGGCACTGGTTCGAATGATCTACCTAATAACAACTCTGACTGGATCTGTAGAGGAACCGGTTCACCTGAACAAGGAGAACAAGACATTAGAAATGTATGCATCATCCTTAGCCTACAATAGTGCAAACAAGTCATAGTGATAGTAAACTACTATCGATAAGTAACCAGTATCCTCAAAGTAAAATATGTTAAAGAAAGGAATAGCACAAATCATGAATCCGAGATAGTTTTTCCCCTAGTTATGTTTCATATCTCAGGGAGTTCACGTTTGTGTGCCATACCATCTCTGTCTAGAATCATAGAGAAGATGTACTCTGCTTACCTCATAGGCTTCTGAACATGTGAACACATCATAGTAGGCATGTTACATTTTCTAATATTGTCAACTGTACAACAGACTGATGCCATACAGAAACATGTTTCTTGATCTCTCATAGAAAATTCAGAAACACATAATAATCTTGTGAAATTAATGATTACAGGCATAACTATGCCATGTGATGTCAAACAGCTGTTCTCATGAGCTGCAAAAATCTAGAGAAACAACACTACCTCTGAAACATAGGGTCACGATCTGTACTTGTCTCGTACTTCTATCAAATAGTCCTAAAAAGCAGGTAAGCATCTCTTTCGAGCATGCAAACGGTGACAAATGTAACAAATGCAAGAGAGCATTTGAGGGCAACACCTCCGAAGAACACAGCGAAGTTAATAAATAAAAGACCACCTTAAAGCAACACATGCAACTCAGAGAAAGAATAATTTAGTATTGTTCCTAGCAAATGCTATCCAAACAAAAAATTTAATATTGAAGAGAGATGATAATGTGGCATAACCTTTTACTTCAGTAATCAACATGGGTTAGCCTGAAATGGCAGCCTCCTCGTCATCTTGTGGGCCAATGGGATATGGGTCAGTCTGGGATGGGAACGGGGATGAATCGTGGTGGCAGCGGCTAGGGTTCAGCACCCCTACAAAACTACCACCGTCACCATCACCGACATCAGTCCTCGCTGAACTAAATGACAAGCACCTATGTTTCTGTAGAATACAGATAGGTACCAAATTATAAACTGTAGCTCAAAAGTATCATGCACACCAGGACATCACATATTGCAATATGCGTAGAAGCATTCCAACAAATAACGCAATGTGCAACCATTTGCATCATTCAGAGTGAAGTAGAGATTTTGGAAACCTTTAAAGACATTTCAATCATTCAGTTAGTTTAATACAAAAATAAGCAGAAGCGGGATTTCACCTGCGCTCCCATTTGATGTTCATCTCGTTGCCTTCAACAAGAACCCGAAAGAAGGGATCAGGGAAAAGAAATGCAAGATTGAAATTGATTAGATTAGATCGGGGAGGGAAAAACCTACAATAATGCAAACAAATAGAAAGTGCAGAGACATCTGTAGACAAACAAATTGGATCTGTTATTTAATCTGGCCCGTACCTGGATGTTAACCGGTGGCGGCGGTAGTGCGAAGTTGATGGCGGCGACAACATGGCGATAGGATGGAGAACGGGAAACCCTAGAGTCAGGCATGAGGAGGTCCCCTTCCCTGGGTCGAGGTGGCCTTGGTGCGGTGGTCGTCGTCGTTGGCACCCAAGGAGGAGGCCTTGGTGGCGGCGGAGTCGAGGTCGCTATCGTCCATGGCAGAGGGAGACCGTGCGGTGATGTGTCGTTGTCGTCATGGAAGCTGCCACCTTCACCTGGTCTCCTTTACCTGGGGATACGGCAGCAGTTGCGTCGGCATGGTGCCAACGGCGGAAGGAGCCGCCTGGCGGGGGCACGGCGGGGTAGGGGGCAAAGGAAAAGAGAGGAGGGGAAGGAGGAGAGGACAGCGGTACTCAGGTGGATCTCCGGCGGCAGAGGATAGTGGATCTCCACCAGCGTGCAGAGAAGGAGGCGAGGGCGGTTTGGTGGGGGGACGGTGGCGGCGCGGGAGGAAATCGGAGAGAGAGAGAGGGGGGCGAGGGCGTCGCAGGGGCAAAAATGGAAAATGGGGGCGGACACACAGTGAAGCGAGGGCGGACGCACGGAGAGACAGGGGCAGACGCACGGGGAGCGGAAGAAAGTACTAACGGGTTTTTGTCTCCACTTCATTCTTTTTAGGAGTAGAGATACCATGTCAAGTCAGCTCCTCATTGCATACAACCTGTTCGTTTGGCTGGTGGCTGATGGTTGGTGCTGGTTTGTTCTGAGAGAAAAGTACAGTTGGCTGATTGCTGGCGGCTGGTTTGTTCTGAGAGAAAAGTACTGCTGGCTGGTGGCTGATAAGCCAAGCGAACATGGCGATACTTTCTATTGTGTTTTCTACGGAGAGAAAAATTTAATGACTTCAAGTACGAACCACAAAAGAAGGTAGAGTAGCTGTGACAAGCAGTCGTGTGGTCTTGCTGCAGACATAGTATGTGCTCCACGGTACATTACAATAAAAAAGGATCACTATATGAACCTGCAGAATAATGGAAAAAATAAGATTGTCATGTTGCCAATAGTAAGGGCCCCTTTGGCAGGGCTTCGGCTGTGGCTAAAACGGCTGTGGCTACTCTAGTAAAATGACTTCTTTGGTGAAGCTGAAGCCATTTTGTAAAGTGTTTGGCAAAATGACTGTGGTTGTGGCTTCTATGTCACATGTGAGGAAGAAGCCGCGGGAAGCCATTATTTTTGGCTTCACCTCCGTAGTACAAATTGCAAAATGGCTTCTCCATGGCTTCAGCTTGGAAGCCGTTTTGTTGTTAGGGGTTTGGCAGGGCTTCTGTAGAAGCCAGTAGAGAAGCACTTGGAAAAGCCCTGCCAAAGGCCCCTTAAGTTGCATTGGCAGATAAATCATATCAATCGATACTTCTGTCACATCGATAGACCTAATAAGGTTTGTTCATGTTCAAAACACAGTAATACTTCAGAAATATTTAGGTAGCAATGTCATGATAATTCACAGCAACATATAGATAATATTTAGGCTGACAACAACTTCAACAGTTCAGCCTCCGGGTGCAAGAAACGCCATCAACTGAAGCCTACAGCACCGCAACTCCAAATCTTCTCTAGGTGACAGCAACTGAAGCCTCCAACACAGCAACTCCAAATCTTCTCCAGGTGAAAGTAACTTCAGAAGTACAGATCTTCTCTAGGTGACAGCAACTCCAAATAGTTCTGCAGGATAAAAAGATACAACTGTCGGATATTAGAATTGGTACTCTTCAGGTTAGCTAACAAAAGAAAAAGGGATCATTGATGTTATCAAACAGGCAACACATAACAAGAAAATTTAGAACACCAATGCTCAGCTCAGTAAGTTAACTACATATAATTGAAATAATTGAAAGATGATCATGTTTGCAACAGTAACATAGATTGGAAACTAGACTTTTAATTATAAAAGTCACCTAATTATTTGAATTTCCAAACTTCTGCCATATATGCTCTGAAACTATTTTATAAATTTGCAAACAACTGGAATATGATACAAACATGCAAGCAACAATACTGATTCTAAATTTACAAGCTGAATCATCACCTAATTAAATTGTCAATTCTACTACTGTCTCATGTCTGAACTCTAAATACAGATCATGTAGCGCTTGATTTTTTTAACATTTGATGCTAATACATCTCATATTGTACCTACAGTACTTCTTACTCAGGCTGGGTCAGTTTTCCACACCATTCATAAAAAAACAGAATTTTGTTACAAAGAAGTCATTGTTGCATTGAAATCTATGTTACAAGCACAGACAAGTAGATTCACAGATAACATACTGAGATTTTTTTTCTCAAATAAGTTTCAGTTATAACATCTCAGATTTTTGTCTGAGATACTAGCTAGTATACAAAATCAACATATTTTCATGATCTGTTTTCCAGTCGAAAACTTAAAGTGTGATTGGTTATATGTATAAAGAAATAGTCTACTTAGATATCTGAGATGTTAAATATAAAAGAAAACAGTTGGATGCTGAGATTTAAAAAAATGTAAAAGTGCTTGCAGTGTTTATCGTGGTGTCACTACGTGCCTTGATCATGTCCTAGTGCAAAGAACAGAAGTATTGTATCTGAAGCCAATCACTAGTATGAACTAAGCCATAGATGAATTTGGAGAAGGCATCATACCATTGAGAGCTGCCAGGTGAAGAACCGCAAAGGACGCGCTAATAGCCGGCGGTGGCAACCAAGGAGCAGCAGCTTGAGCACCAATGACACCATGAACACCACCAGGGTTGGACCATGACCTCCACCAACGGCAAGAAAAACGCCAGCTCCTGGAGAACCACCGGCTTCTTGGCTAGCGACCGCCTGATTCGCAATGGCATCTCGAGCAACGGCGGCACCTCCAGCAGGGGCAGCATCCCGATTCATTCCTGATCGGCTCTTCTTTGTGTCTTGCCTAGACATGTAACATGTTGCACTACTTGGGGCGATTTCTTGCTCAGGGCTGCGAGACTGGGCGCGGGATTGGGATGGATTAAGATAGCTTGGTCAACCCTAACCCTAGAGAGCAAGCTTAATGGAGGGAGGAGAGACGAGCGAGGGACTTTGGTGCCGAGAGGATTTGGAGTGTGCCAAAATTTCGTGGCTGCCTTGGGCGGGAGGTTGGAGTGCATGCATGCAGAAGAAAACAAAATTGATGACATCAGTCACATGGAACCATTGATTGAACGAAAAAATCTATAAATCACAAACCAAACATCAAAATTAAATTCTGATCACACCATTGGATTTCTGACAATAAAAACTCCGAAACAAGATTCCACTTGACAATATTTTAACAATTTTTTATTTGTATTTTTTAATTACGGTTATATACTCTGTTATCGCTAGAACAAAATGAATAAAGTGTCAGAACAAACGAACAACGTCAGAACATATGTCATCCCGAACAACAAATGTGGTGTCAGAACAAATCAGAACAAGAGTTAGACATATGTTATTATTATAGACAAAACAAGATATTACAGCCAGAACAACTTATTATTATAGCTAAAATAAGTATGTATGTCATCTGTGTCATCTCAAACAAAAGCAAATGTAGTGTCAGAATAAATCAGAACAAAGGCCAGAACAAGCTGTTATTATAGACCGAATAAGATACTTATAGGCAACACAATTTATTATTCTAGCTAGAACAAATTTACATCTCATCTCGAATAATAAAAAATATTAATAGAGAGAAAAATATTTAAAAGGAAAGAATATAAAAATGGAAATAGAAAAAAATAAAGTAGAAAGTAAAAATAAATAAATGAAAAGAAAAGAGAAATAAGAAAAATAAAAGAAATAGAATAAAGAGAAAGAAGAATAAAAAGAAAGAAAGAAATAAAAATGGAAAAAATAAAGAATATAAAAATATTTAAAAAATAAAAATAGAAATAGAAATAGAAAAAATAAAGTAGAAAGTAAAAATAAATAAATAAAAAGGAAAGAGAAATAAAAGTGAAATAAGAAAAATAAAAGAACTAGAATATAAAGAAAGAAAAAAGAAACAGAAAAAACAATATTTGAAAAAAATAAAAACAACAAGAAAAAATAAAAACAAAAGGAAAACAGAAAAAATAGAAAATAGAAATAAAAAAGAAACAAGAAAAAAGAAAATAAAGAAAAACAAGTACGAAATAAAAAAGAAAGAAAACGCCCCGGGCTCCCTCCCACCCGCGTCGCTTCAGCGACCAGTGGCAAATCTGTCCCGGAAGCGACACATAACATTTGCCGGAGAAAGAAGGGCGGGAGAAGCTGAGCCTGCAGTGGCCATGGCGGCAGGGAGGCGGGGAAGTAGGGATGGCAATTCGGGTACGGGTATCGGGTACCCGCCGGGTACCCGACCCGACGGGGACGGGCGTGGGTACCATTTTTCACCCGTGGGTGGCGTCCATACCCGACCCGGCGTGAGGCGGGTACGGGGCGGGGATCTAATCTTACCCATGGATAACCCGTGGGTACCCGTCAAACAATCACAAACTCAACAAAATACTTCAGTTTCAGCCCAACATTCGGCCCAGCCCAACATTCCTCATTCCACACGCGCCGCCTAACCCTAAGTCAACAGTGCTTTTTTAAAATATGTGCTATGAATGTGTGGTTTATCATGTGAGGTGACAATGTGACTCTATTTACGCATTTATCATGTGATGTACCGATGTGATAAACTGACAATGTGACTATATTTATCATATGAATGTTTATTGTGTGTGAGATGTTGCAAAATTGAAATAATTTGTTGAATTGTGAATTTGTGATTGTGGTATGGCATAATGGCAATGTGTTTATAATGTTGTACCCATGGGTAACCCGTTACCTGCCCGATACCCGGCGGGCACAGGTACGGGTAAGAAATTTTACCCATGGGCACGGGGACGGGTAAGAAATTTTACCCGCTGCCCATGTCGGGGCGGGCATGGGTATGCTCTACTCGCCCCGAACCAGCCGCATTGCCATCCCTACGGGGAAGGGGCGCAGGCGCAGGGAATCGCGAGGGCGAGGGAATCGCGGGCGGAAGAAACGAGTCGTCCCGCCCAACGCGACGGCAACCAATTTCCTGCGTCTCCGAACAGGAGTCAGACCCGGTGTTGTGCATGCAACCCGTTTCGCAATTTTTTCCCTTCTCTCCTCATTTACTTCTTTGCCACATCAGATTTTTGCTCAGGTGGCAACCAAATTAACTGCTAAGACATCATCTGACCTAGAGGGTTGGGACTGCCCTTAAGAATGGCCTGCAAAACCAAAAGTCCAAACCAGAGGCAATCGGTAGCAAACCCAGAAGAACGACATGAACACACGCACGGGTGAGTATCCAAGATCATTACAATATAACTTACAAATCTTTTACTGTTTCTGTTCCTTTAGATCCTTTTCTTCTTTCAGCAGTACAACAATTCGTGGGAAGTGGAAACTCAATCTCCGGGGACAGACAAATCAAGAGGCCCATACCCCCCGCAATCTCTCCAGTTTCATCGGTTCCAGAAAACGGGCAGGGTGAAAGCGCAGAATCACCAACCAACTATATAACAGAAAACAGACTGAAACCATACACATTGCAGCACTGATGGAGCACAAAACGAAAGGGAGCAAGTGACGACCAGAAAGAACTTTACAAGCAGCCGGCGGCTGCTGTCATAGCGGGCTGAAGGGCTCCGGCAGTGGCTCGAACCGGTGGTCGAACAGCGGGCTCTGGTCGGGCTTGTCGTCGAAGCTGTGCAGCCAGCTGGTGTTCCGCACGTCCTCCCGCAGCAGCATCGCCTCATAGCGCGAGCTGCCGTAGATGTCGAGCTCGCTCAGGGTCTCCTTGGTCCCGACGCTCGCCCTGTCCGGCGAGTCGGTCGAGCTGCCGCCGTTGCGTGAGAGAGCCCCGTTCGAGTCCCCGGAGAGGTGCCCGTTCACACTGCTTCCATTGTCGGTATAGTGCCGGTCGCCATTCGAGATGCCATGCCCTGGATCTGACGCCCGAGCTGGCCGCCCCTTGGCAGCAGCTGAGCGGATGCT
Source organism: Cenchrus americanus (assembly GCA_947561735.1). NCBI lineage: Eukaryota > Viridiplantae > Streptophyta > Magnoliopsida > Poales > Poaceae > Cenchrus > Cenchrus americanus. The sequence goes on from OX387239.1 coordinate 217,816,599, forward strand.
CTGGGGGAACAGGGATGCCCCGCGAATGCCACCCAAGTTCTGCCGAATGTCCTGTCACAAGTAGAAATAGCTTTAGTTTCTTCCAAACGCACTGCAACATTCAGTCCAGTCTGTCTTCTATGAAAATTTTCCAAGTTCGAACAAAAATTGATCATCTCCAAAAGGACCCACTCAACAAACTTCAGAGACATGCATCACTTGGCGGAAGTTGTTACTTCCCGATGCAAAATGTAGCTGTCCATCCAATGGTTTTTTCCATTGAATATTTTAGTATAATATCACAAGATAATACTTTTTACTTACAGATACTCTTTTCCAAACAATGTTTATATGTGTATTATTGCTTTGGTTTCATATAATTAGAGATGATTTTGCGACTTGCTGGTAACACTCAACCAATCTGTATTCATGTACATTTCACTTAAAGTGCTTATTTTTTCACCCTGAAAGTAAAATGCACTCCCAATGTTTCCCAAAGCCACAAGCATGAAAATTTTGACTAAATGCAAGGTTCAGAGTAGATCAACAATTGCAAAAAGTAGCCAAAGGTAACAAATTCAGTCATAGAAATGCGACTTTGAAACTACAGACTATTTTGAAATGGCAGACTGAATAAACACAAGGGAACATACCATGTGCTTGATAGCCATGTCAAGCGACCTCTTCGATATTGATCTCCCAAATCCATTATCGGCACCCGTAACAGGCCGTGAGGGTCTGTTAGGTTGACTGTCAATAACAGACCTTTCAGTTTGTCTATTTTGGTGTCCATTTGTGAGACTACGCGTCTTTGACGACGCATCAGAAAATTTACTTCGAGTCACAGCAGGCACAGAGACCTTCACAGGCACTGATGTAGCTGAAGGTTCAGTATTTGGGGTTGACCTTATGCCTAAAGCCATTCCTGGCCTTGATCTGCCAGCAGATAGTGGTCTTTCAGGCAATTTTGTCCTTAGATTTGGTGGAGTTTCATTTGGGAAATCAGGGATATCAAGTGGCCGCACTGGTGCTCGGGGTCGTGGATTTGGAGAACTTGGACGTGATGACGGAGCTGATGAAGGTGCTGAGTTCCGCCCATTACTGGTTGCAGACCGGGAGACAGATGTAAAACTACTGATACTAGAAATCCGTCCAACAGAAGGAGAACGACCGATAGATGGTGCTGATGAACGAATTGCAGGTTGGCGTGTAGGTGTAGATGATCGCGAGCTCGAACGGCTCATCGAAGGAACAGAACTTGAGGACAATGAGGTGGCACGGCTCATACCAGGAACATTGCCTGAGGAAGACCCTGGTCGGCTCATTGTACCAGGGGATGCACTCGGGCGACTTATTGCATGATTTGGACCAGAAGATGAACTGGGAATTATACGGGATCGAGAATTTGGAGTTGATGGCCTTGAATTATGTGCGGATGTGGTCTTGGCAGCAGCTGACTCAGTTGAAGAGTTTGGGGCTGTTGGACGAGTTCTTGTTGGAGTAGATGGACGAGTTTTCGCTGGTGTAGATGGACGAGCTTTAACAGGAGTAGAGGATCTTGCAGGCACTGGACGTGAAGCTGGAACTGATTGTTTTGGTGCAGCAGCAGTGGTGCTTCGCCTACTAGGGGTTGTAGGTCTTGAAGTGACTGATGAAATGCTTGTATTGAGAACTGATGTCCTGTTGTTGCCATTCATGAGAGTAGACTGGATGGATGGTCTGCTGACAGAATTACTCCTTGCTGGTCTAGTGGGAACTGTTGAATGCCCATTCTCTGTTTGAGATACTGAAAGCTGCAAATGAAACAGTTATTATAATCAGTTGATTTGTATAGTTAGTTACTAAAGAGGTGCTATATGGCTTTACTTTAATAGTTTTTATACTATTGAATACTAAGGTGAGGCTATTTACCAACTGAGAGTAGAAGTAAAAAATATCATATTTTCCAAAAGAAATGAATGGGCGAATAAGACAGCAAACATTGCAGACACAGTGCTTCTGAATAAGAGTATCTCATAAATTCTCTTCTGCAGAAACTATATCTCATTAATAGGTCAAAATGCTTCCAACTTGTCACCTCTACCACAAATACACAAAGTCACAAATCATGATTCCAAGAAAAATGTTGCTCAAAGTAGGAATATTTTACCAGTTTACAGGAGAAAATCTTTTAACAAATTTAACTTTTATAGGCACCAAAATGGAACATACCCTAGATGCTCTAGTAGTCGAGGATGATCTAGTGGTAGTCCGCTTTGGTAATATATTTGGGGATGGTGTTTTCTCAGCAACCTCCAGTGCAGGGACACGTGGGGTCCCAGGCGGAGTTAGAAGCCTAAGGAATACAGCACAAAGTACATTAAGTTAGAGTTGAAAAAATGACTGATATATATATATATATATAATGGATAATACACAACCAATTACTAGCTCTTTGCATAAGAGAAAACCCAAACAAATCGATGGTCATTATGCACCATCAAAAGATCATATATCATGAAATGGTATATTGGATCAGCAACAACTGGTCCTCCTTTTACAGCGTTCTCATGCTAATATCTCAAAAAGGCCTTTATCAAATGCCTTAGACGGACCTCACCAACGGTGAGATCCTCCGAAGCATATTTCACTCTTTCCCACTGAGCTTCTTCCATGCAAGTTATTGTGTAAGGGCATAAATATGTGTTGGATGCCAAATAACAAACTCAAGGTTGGCCTTCCAAGGGAAGAGCCCACACAGGACATGATCAACTCACTTGCATATCTAGTGTTTCAACTTTGCTTTGCACAGCGACACATTTCCTCCCAACAACCACCACTGCCACCAAAGTCATCTTTAGCTAGAAAGACCACATCAATCGCAAAAATCAATCAATCAGCACCTAAAAACCAACATGATGGCGAAACGCTGCTCTCCAAGGATCAAGCCTCCTCAATAATTCAAACAGCAATCCTTTCTACTCTCCCTCACTAGTTAATAATATACGAAGAGGCTTCAACTCATTCAAAGCAGTGATCCGTACAAATCCATCCTCAAGGCAGGCCAATTCAAGTCAATCCAGGGGCGAATACAGCCCTTGTACTGCATTAATCCCCTCTTCAGTCAACACAGTGCAGAGATCATAAACACGCAAATACTGCATACACACGCACATCTTTTTTTTATAAAAAAAAAAAGCTAGAAACATTAGATAGGGAAGAGAGCAGGCATAGAAGTTGAAGAATCACCAGTCATAGTCGTTCTTCCCGATCTCCGAACCCAGCAGGTCCTCCATCTCAGAGCACAGGTACCTTGCTGTCCCCAAACTGCAACAAATCCCAAAACGATTCAGCAAAAAAAAAAAAAAAAAGCAAATCCTATCGGAGCGTCACTAGCCAAGCCGATGCTGCTGCAGCAGCTACCTCTGGCGGCGGGCAGCGCTGGGTCTGGATCCGGATCCAGAAGCTTCTATCTATCCAATGCCTCCCCCCTTCCCGCAGCCAATGCCGCCTCCTCCCTTCTTCAAATGCCGCGGCCGGGGGGCCGAGGTGCCGCTCCCGCTCCCCCCCTCCGCCGCTCGAGATGCTGCGTCTGCGCTCGCTGGAGATGCCGAGGCGAGGGGAGCAGGGTCGCGGAGGGGGGACGGCGCTGCTGCTTGGTGGTGGTGGTGGAGGGGGCTGCGTGGGCGAGCGTGAAGCTCTGCGCCTCTGCGCTGTGATGTAGAAGCCCTTTGTTTTGTTTAGCCGCAAAGGCTCCGCGACCGCGACCCCGACCCCGCCCTCCCTCTCGGGGCTCGCGGGGCCCACGTTGGCTCGCGGGTCCCACGTGTCAACGACTGATTGGCGCGGAGGACCCGGTGCCCGCGCGGGAGAAGTCGGCGGCGCCATTGAGCAGATAGGACCGTGGGGGACAGTAGGAGTAGGTTCCATTTCCTCCAGGTGGGGTTGACATGTGGGGCCAAGGTTGTTACGGGCCCGCGGATCAGCCGGCGACGGCGCGCTAGCCTACGGTTCGCCGGTTATGCTAATCACTGTCAGAGCCCCGCGCTGATGCGGTGATTATTGTGCGGTCAGAACAATGAGCGGATGATTCGCCGATGTGTTCGCTGCACAGCGTATAAAAAGCGGGGCAGGCTGGCACAGATCAAGCTTGAAGCACCACACCTCCTCACCCATGCCGCTGCGGTCAAATGCGAGCAACGTGCTGCATGCACCAGCTCGCGCCCGCCCGCCCGCCGGGTGTGGGGGGAGGGAGCTGCTGGATCCCAGGCGGTGCACGTGCTGCCGCGTGCCCACCCCCGTCGTGGCCGCCCGATCGGGAGCGGGCGGCCGAGACGGCGCTCCGCCGTCGAGGGTACCGGAGGCTAGATCTGGATCGAGTACCACAGCACTACCGCCACCTCACCCGAGCAACATTTTGCTCCCTGGCTGCGGATGATGGCCTGGCCCGTGCATCTGCTGCTGCTGATGCAACTGTTGCCGAACGTGAGGTCAGGTCCCTCGGATCTTGGCCGCCAGTGACGTGCACCAGTGTGTAGGTGTAGGGTTCGTGTGCCGCGCAGCACCCGCGAATAATGCGTGCGGCACATGTGGCCGGGCAGGGCTACCCCAGCTGCCAGCCGCGCGTGGTTGGAGTTGGACAACGAGACGTCGGACAGTGGGGCGGGCGGGCATGCGAAAAATGCAGCGGCACCTGGCCTGCCCTGCCCTGCCCTGCCCTGCTGACACAAGGAATTTCGCCGGACAGGGATTCTCCAATTTCGCTGAATTGTTGGGTGGTGTCCGTCCTTGCTGCTGGGAAATTTCTTGAGTTTGTTTGGATGCTCGGGTGTGCATGGCGCACACACATAGCTAACACGTCTCACGCCATGCGTAGGGAGGGTGTGCCTGGGGGAGGCACCGCTGCTGGGAAATTTCGGCAGGCTGGTGGTTCGTGACTTTGGACGTCCTGTTTGAGCTTGTGCCCTGTATTGCAGGCGTATGAGACTGTAGATATCTTGGTCGAGAGAAAATACGGTGATGTAGTGATGTACAGTTCCTCGGCGTCAGACTTGAGGTTAGTTACACACACAGCATCTTAGCCGTTAGGGTCCCGTTTTGCAAATTTCGTTTACTCAGCATAAAATTGTTTTTTAAAACAACACCACGAAAGAACTTTACGAAGGCGGGGGAGAGAGCGTGTTTTTGCGGCTTCCACGTATGCTTAACTCGTGAGAGTGAGTTTTCGGAGAAGAGAGTCTGCAGGAGAGTTGGGCGAGAGAGTTGGGTTGTTTGGCATTTTGAAGTTGAAGTTGTAAAGGCTATTTCGTGAAGCTGCTCATGACGTTGTACCAAACGGGCCCTTAGTTTGTGCGTCCTTGTTTACTATGAAAATGATTAAATTAAATGAACATCCCGAGCTCCAAGGGCGCTATATCCTACACAGCACACGCTGATGGGAACGTGGGAGGAAGAAGTGAAGAACCGGGAAAGATCCCCTGCCGGCGCTTCATCGGATAGTAGTAGGTGCGTTTGGAGTTTGGACGACGACGAAGGCCATGGGAACTCCACCGCACCGCACCGATCGAGCCACGCAGATTCCTGTTAAAGCACACCGCACGCGCCCGTAGCTGTCTGTATGCGTCGTCTCGGAGGCGGGAGGGCACCGGCAAGCGACGGCCTCTCTCGCCCCCCGGCCCGCGCGGCGGTTGGCGCGATGGCGACCCGGGGCGGGCGGTGGTTGCTGCGTCGGTCGGGAGCTACTGTGCGCCGTGATCCGGAGCAATCTCGCGTTCCCGCGTGTCGTCGCCGGCCGTTCGCTGCCGCAGCCCTTGCGGATCGGAGTCGTCGCGTGCAGTGCTCCTCCGTCTCACTTCCCATCTCGACGCCAGGGGATGCCACTGTGCTGTGCCTGTGCTGCGGGATGCATGCACCGGGATTTCCTTCTGGTCCTGTCCTGACGCCGGGGCTAGGGTCAGTGGTGGCCACTGACCACACAGCTCGTCTCATCCTGTTAGGTGTGCGGGCGGGGGTGGTCCTTCACCAAGGGTAACAGAGAAGTGCTCCTCGTAGGTGTCATGCAGCAGCTGGTCCAAGTGTGCAGTAAAAATGCTCACTTGCTCTGTTGCTCAGCTAGTCAGCACCCAACACCTGAAACTCTCTCAGTCACAGCTTGGCTCATCGGTTAGTTTTTCTCGCATGATCGCATCGGAGACACACAGCTTAAGCACTGAGGAAGAAAGTTAATAGGAAAACATTCGGAATATTCCATATGAGGCACTCAATCATTTTTCATTTGATGAAGGCGCATCAAGTATGGCAGTTCGTTCTGTCCAATTCAGGACATCCCTGCAAGTTCAGGACATCTCGTCAAATTCAGGAAACAGTTACGAATAATTCCTGCAAGTTGCATAATTTACAAGTAATCATGCAGGGAGCAGGAATCATGGGTTATAAAAAGAACAAAAATCTAGAGAGCCCGCTGGTGTAGATGATAGGAATCCTCATCAGTAGCCACTAGCCAGTGGCAGCAAACTTCCCGGGAGGGTACATGTAACATGCAGCCTGCACATGCCATGTACGTTCCTTCCTGGATCCACATCCTATCGGCATCGAACCTGCAATGTTGCATGGCCCTGCCCCTGCTCTTACGAACTGTCTGTACTCTGCAATCAGACGCATTGTTTGTCTTCCACCTTCACGATACTACGGCACCGGGGACTGACAGAGCCAAATTGTGGAGGAGGGTCCTCGATCCATTCTTCAAGCTGTCAGTGTAGCCTTGGAGTTTCAGGCTCTCAGTTTCAGCTACAGCAAATGGATAAGGCCAGGGCTTTGATGATGCTCATCAGTCGTCACACTTAGTGCATTGTGTTAAAAAAAATGAGAGGGGGGAAATGGAGATACCACTCAGAGCATTACTACAAACGAAGTCGTCTGTTAAAAATGCGATATATATGCATTACTGGGATCCATCCTTCCTAACCCAAGGCACTAAACATGCACATTAGCACTGCATTTGTGCAGTGCTTGACTGTAATTGTTTCCAGAAGTTTTCTGGGTGCATCTTGAACTTTCCAGGTACCCCGGCTGGATTAACAAATGACGCACCCTGGATTGCACTTGCAAGTCTTAGAAGAAATTAGCTAAGTACTCCTATACTAAACTAAAACATCAATAATGGGGGATTAAAGCAGGTACTTTACCTAAAATTTAAATGTCAAAGGTGGGGAGATTTAGGCTCTAATTTTTTCACCGGAAAGGCGAAGCAAAAGCGATACCTTAGCTGTAGGCCGCTGGAGATTTGCTGAAGAATGATGGCACCTGCACGTACCATTTGCCCTGAAAATCTGAAAAGGGCCAGAGATCATTTGTGCGAGCGTTTTCACTTTTCCAACACTCGGGAACTCCATCTCCATTTTTCAGCCGTCTTGCCTCCTCTAGCTGCAACAGACCATACAGATAGCACATTTGCTAAGAGTCTGCCAACTACTTAGATCATTTTATGGCAATAAAAAGGTTGACGGACTAGCTCTAATGGGATCTAAGTACAACAAACAAAAGGTGCATTACTGCACAAGTTCGTGCTTTGTACCTAATAAAGAGGCATTCAACGTAACCTCAAACAGCCAAAAATTATAGATTAGCAAAAGCCTTCATCAAGTACACACTGAATGATAAAAAAATGGTGAAATTCGTCACCGCAACAACACAAACTCAAATAATCCTTAGATCCATAGCACATATCAGTACACATAAGTTTTACATATAGGAAAATATGAAACATATAAGCACACAGGTTTCCCCTTTTTGTTGTAGGCAGCACAGTACAATTCACTTGATAAGAAAGCATCAAGAGCACTACAAAGATTTACAATAGCGCAAACAGCAAACTCGACCACCAGTTATCTTAATCTTAATATTACTAATTGAAGGCTCTTTTTGAGGCCTTCACGCGAAGCCACGTAGGATCCTAGGTGGACAGTCTAGAAAAAAAATTAAATAAGCCTCCACATGAAGCCACCTAGGATCCTAGGTGGACACTTAAAAAAATAATAAAATTACACACCTTTGCCATTATGCATACTTAACTAAAATAACCCCTTATATTTATGTTAAAGTTACCTAAAACCTGTGTTTTATAAAATTAATTTAAATTAGCTCTCTAAACTATCTATCTGTTCAATTATTAAAACATATAAATTTGATGTCCGCCTACCTATAATCTTCATATGCAATCTCCAACTTCCGAGACGCGTCCCACACACAAATTCGACCTTCTTAAACCTCAGTGGTCTTTGGATGAGCTTGAAAGCAGCCGCAACCCATAATATGTAGTAATTCACAAGGTTGCCACAAACTGAGCAAACCACAAGAAGTCAAGCAAGGACAGAGTGTGGGGCGCAAGCGAGAGTGCTATCCGTGGCACAAGTAGCACGAAGGAGTCAGACGATGCTCTAGGACGTGTTGTTGTTCAGCGTGCAACAAATGACAATGATCGAGAAGAATGTAGCCAACTGTTATGTTTGAGATTAGGAAAAAGCATGCATTCCTATTGATGGAGAAAAGTATAAGATCGAGGGTTGTATTTCTGCAAATTTTCACTGGTGACCAGATAAAATTGATTTTACTAACCAAAATATCAAGTTTTTATATCCTATGATGATAGGGCTTGACGGACATAGATGGTGGAAAGGTAAGTGACAAAATTAAGATCTAAAAAGAGAATTGTCGGGGACCGCCCTAGGGGTCCCCTTAAACAATGGGGGAACCCTCGCTTAAATCCCTGCATCGAAATAAGCTAAGCCTAACCATGCAGGAAACTAACCATGCAGGACATGGCCCATGCGGCAGGAACTCCGGAGGCCCACCAAGACGGCCGTGCGGAAGACCCTCGGCGGGGCTCCGCCTCGCCCGAGGGCACGCTCCTCCTCGGCGGGCTCCGCCCCGTTCGAGGGGCAACCCCCTCCTCGAACGGACTCCGCCCCGTTCGAGGGGCGACCCCTTCCCTCGAGCGGTCCCGCCCCGCTCGAGGGCTCGCTTCCCCTCGAGCGAGCCTCGCCTCGCTCGAGGGTCCGCTCCGCCCTCGGGCGGGGCCCGCCACGCTCACGGGCGCCCGCGCGCGTGCGCCGGCCCCGTACTTGGGCATTTAACGCCCCGACGCCGCGGAGACGACGCCATCATGCGCCGGGGCTCACGCCCGTGCGCCGCCGCACCAACTCTCCAGGGAGGAGCCCATCTCCGCCACTGTGGGATGGACTGTGCGGTACGGCCGGTGTCGGTCCCGTGACACCGTGCGCCCGCTAATGTACGGCTAACGCGCCCGACCCTCGAAAGGGGGGGGGCGCACCCTCGATTCCACTTTCCCGTGACCCTGCGGGTTGGGTGAGGGGCGCTAGGCCGGTCGGTGGCCATCCCGGCCATCGCGCGCGCGCGGCCGCCGTACCCACGCGTGCGGGCGCACGCCGACTCCGCGGGCGCACGCCGGCCCTTTGCGGCAACCACTCCACCACCGCGAGCTCATTGGGAAGGAACGCCGGTTCCCGCCGCTCCTGTACCCCGTACCAGCCATCATCAGCACCTCCCTCGAAGCCTATCGGGGGGACGCCATCGCCATCTGCCGCCTCCTACCCTCGAACCGCCACTGTTCGGGTACGAGGTAGACCATCATGGCCGGATCGCAGCGAAGATCGTCCGGACGGCCGCCCGCTCTACACCGTAGCACGACGTGCTCCCACACGTAGCTAGGTAGCGCGGCGTGCATGTAACTCGCCGCCCCCTTGGCCTATAAAAGGGGAGGCGAGCCCCCAGCCGCGGGGGGAGACAGGTTCAGACGAAGGAGTTCAGTGGGACACAACACACCGTGCACTCACTCCCTTATTCTCCCACAACATCTTCAGCCACTCACCAGGGACTTGGAAGCCACGCTTCCTCTCCCGCCTTGCTTGTACTTGCCCCACTACAAGCACCCCCGGTGCCGAGCAATATAGTGCCACGAGCACACCCCGCTGGCCGGGACGTACGGCCCCCTCGGCCGGAACCAGGATAAAACCTTGTGTCATTTGTTGCTTAGCATCGACCATTGAGGGATAGACCTAGGCGTTATCTACTGGTTAGTGTCGGGACCATATTCCGCACCGACAGTTGGCGCCCACCGTGGGGCAAACGAGCGCCTAAGGTCATTTCGCTAACTCCCTCCATGGTGATCCGTACTGAGTACCGTGGTACGCGCTACAACATGGGTAGCTCAGACCCCCTCCCGGCCGGGTTCGAGATCCGCTTCGGGGACTTGAACTTCCAGGCCACGGGGAACGGCTATCTCATGCGCCTCACCAATCGTGAGGAGCTTCGCGCGCAGCGCGAGGCCAGGTCCGCTCTGGTCTCCGCCGCACGCACGACACCGGCGCGGGCGCTGCGGGCACGGATGCCGCGGGCCCGTCGACGCCGCGACACCGTCGTCGCTGCGGGCTACGCTCGCGTCGGGGCGCGGTCGGCGGCGGCGGCCGAGCGCACCGCCGCTCAACACGGTGCGCCCACCGTCACGACGACCGCCACCGCCCCGGCGGGACCGCGTGCGGTCTCGGACCACGCATCCCCATCGGGCTGCGTGGCGCCACTACGGCCTACAACGCCAACGTCAACACGACAATGCGCGGGGGTTCGCACGGTCGCCACGTCTTCGTCGCCGGGGACCCCGGCACTTCGGCGACGGACGAGTCGTCCCCGGGCTCCGTCGACACGATGCCACCCGCCAACCGCCATGGGTACGCGGAGTGGGACTTCTGCGGTGTGCGGGACCCGGTCGCGTTCGGGCGCTTCCTCGACGCCACGGACTGCGGGTTTGGTGCGCTCCGACGACTTCGACGACCGGGAGCTACGACCCCACGCGGGAATGTTGCGCCGTCATCACCAACGACCCGGCCAACGCCGCCGGCGCGGCGGCGGCGCCGGGAGATGGGGAAGTCACGCCGGCCCCGGGGGGTCGCCACGCGCGCCGGCCGCGGGGCCAAGCGCTCTCGCCGGGGCCGACGTCGACGCGCGGCGGCCCAAGCTCGCGAGCTCGAGGCCAAGGCGGCGGAGAGGAGTGCGGGACCGTGCGGCTACTCCGCGCCTCGATGGCGGGGGAGGCCTCCGCGCGCGGCGAAGCGCGCGCGGGAGGCTGGGCCGACAAGTCCGTGACCGCCTCAACCCCGTCCCCAACGTCGACAACGCGGATACTCCGCCACGGGGCGAGCCAAAAGCTCATCGCCGCCGCAACATTGCTGCGCGCCATGCCAGCACCCTCGACCCCCGAGGCTCGAGACATGCACCGCGAGGTGCGGACCCTCCTTGAGCAAGCGGCCGTCCAGCAGGCCGAGAGCTCGGCCTCACGCATCCGCCCAACGGGGGGGACGCGCGGGGGTGATGATCCGGCACCGGGGGGCGAACCCTCGGTGCACGCGAGGTCAACCTGGCGACCGAGGGGACGCACGCCGGCCAAGGAGCGGCTCCTTGACACACGCGGGCGGCCCGGATGGAGACGCCCGCAACGTCATCAACGCCAGGCGCACCAGCAAGGCGGACGCGCGAGCGGCCAGGGGCTACCACCCTCGAAGGGGTGGACGCTACGACAGCGGTGAGGACCGCTCCCCAACGCCAGAGCCCCCAGGCACCCGCGTGTTCAGCCGGGAGATCCGCACGGCAGCGTTCCCCCAACGCTTCCGACAGCCCTCGACAATCGTCAAATACAACGGGGAGACGGACCCTCGTGTCTGGCTCTACGATTACCGCCTGGCCTGTCAGTTGGGCGGGGCCACCAACGACGAAGTGATCATCCGCAACTTGCCCCTGCATCTGGGCGATGCGGCCCGGACATGGCTCGAGCACTTGCCCGCCGGCCGGATCCATAAGCGGGACGACCTAGTCCACACCTTCGTGGGCAACTTCCGGGGCACATACGTGCGCCACGGGAACTCTGGGATACTGCGCTCCCGCACGCGAGCCGGGCGAGTCGTTGCGGGACTTCATACGGCGCTTCTCCAAGCGGCGCACGAGCTTCCCGGCGTGGCACGGTCCGAGATCGTGCACGCGTTCCTCGAGGGCACCACGTGCGGGACCTTGTACGCGGAGCCGGGACGCGGCCCGCCCACGGACTCGAACGAGGCTGTTCGACATTGCCACCCGGCTTCGCCTCGGAGAGGAGGCCGTGGGGGCGATCTTCGACGGCAAGAAGGGCAAGCGCTCCGAGGACACGCCCGCGGAGGGCGGCGGGTCCAAGGAGCCGCGCCGCAACGACAAGCGGGGCAAGAAGGGGAAGAAGCCGCGCCGCGAGGCGCGCGAGCGAGGGCGCAACGGCGGCAACGCCGAGGCCCTCGCTTTTGACCCGGCCCGATGGGGCCCTCGGCCGGCTCCTCGAGGCCGGGGGTGTTCGACGACATGATGAAGAAGCCATGCCCCTACCACAAGACCCCCGTGAACCACACTCTTGAGCGGTGCGACATGCTCAAGAAGTTCTATGGCCGTGCCGCCGCGAAGGAGGCGAGGGAGGCCAAGAAAGATGGGGGCGATGGCGACGCGGGTGGTTTCCCCTTTGTCGAAAATGTGTTCCTCATCTTTGGGGGGACCTACGTCGACATGTCAACCCGGCGGCGCAAGAAGGAGCGGCACGAAGTCCTCGCCGCGGAGAGGGCACCTCCGGCCTTTCTCAGCGGTCGAAGGATGCCATCACCTTTAGCGGGATGATCACCCAAATCGCATCCCGAACCGGGCCGGTACCCACCGGTGGTCGATCCCATCATTGGGAACGCCGGTTTTCGAAGGTCCTTATGGACGGAGGCGGTAGCCTCAATATCCTCTTCGCGCATACATTGCGCCTAATGGGGATTGGGGCTGGACCAGTTGCGGCCCGGCACGAAGCCGTTTCACGGCATCGCGCCGGCAAGCGGGGTTCAACCCCTCGGGCGGTCCGATGCCCGTGCGGTTTGGGACCCCCAAGAATTTCCGCAAGGAAACCCTCACATTCGAGGTGGTGGGATTCAAGGGGCCTACCATGCCATCCTTGGGCGACCGTGCTATGCCAAGTTCATGGCGGTCCCCAACTACACGTACACGAAGATGAAGATGCGGGTCCAAACGGCGTCATCACCGTCGGGTCGTCGATCGAGCACGCATTCGGCTTGCGATGTCGAGTGCGTGGAACATGCGAGGCGCTAGCGGCGGGATGAAGCGGCCGGTAAACACACCGGAGAAGATGGTCAACGACGACCTCGGCTCCACCGCCAAGCACGTCGGCACGTTCGAGGCCGCCGAGCAAACCAAAGGGGTCCCCCTCGACCCGTCGGCCCCCGAGGGCAAGGCGTTGAGGGTCAGCTCGACCCTCGATCCTAAATAGGAAGCCGGTGCTCGTCGACTTCCTCCGCGCCAACGCCGACGTCTTCGCGTGGAGCCCCTCGGACATGCCAGGCATCCCGAGGGAGGTCGCCGAGCACTCCCTTGATATCCTGCCTAACGCTCGCGCTGTTCAGCAGCGGCTGCGCCGCTTCGACGAGGAGCGGCGACGGGCGATCGGAGCGGAGCTGCGGAAGCTCCTCGAGGCCGGATTCATCAAGGAAGTGTTCCACCCTACGTGGTTAGCTAATCCTGTGCTTGTAAAAAAGAAAAATGGGAAGTGGAGGATGTGTATTGACTACACCAGTCTCAATAAAGCATGTCCAAAAGTTCCTTTTCCTTTGCCACGCATAGATCAGATCGTTGATTCCACAGCCGGGTGTGAACTACTCTGTTTCCTTGATGCCTATTCGGGATATCACCAAATAAAGATGAAGGAGTCCGACCAGCTCGCGACTTCGTTCATCACACCGTTCGGGACGTTCTGTTACGTCACGATGCCTTTTGGCCTCAGAAACGCGGGCGCAACATATCGGCGCGCATGCAGCACGTTTTTGGGGACCATATCGGGCGGACGGTCGAGGCTTACGTGGACGACATCGTCGTCAAGACCAGGAAGGCGGACGACCTGGTTAGCGATCTTGGCATCGTGTTCAGCTGCCTGCGGGCCAACGGGGCCAAGCTCAACCCCGAAAAATGTGTCTTTGGAGTGCCGCGGGGCATGCTCCTAGGGTACATCGTCTCCCAGCGGGGAATCGAGGCCAACCCTGAAAAGGTCGCGGCCCTCGAGCGAATGGGGTGCAGAAAGTGTTGGGGTGCCTCGCCGCCTTAAGCCGCTTCGTCTCGAGGCTCGGTGAGAAGGGCCTGCTCCTCTACCGGCTGCTCAAGAAGCACGAGCGCTTCTCTTGGACCGCCGAAGCCCAGGAAGCGCTCGACAAGCTGAAGGCGTCTCTGACGCACGCCCCAATCCTTACGCCGCCGCGAGACGGCGAACCCCTCCAACTCTACGTGGCCGCAACCACCCAGGTGGTCAGCGCCGTGATCGTCGTGGAGCGCACGGAGGAAGGGCATGCCCTGCCTGTGCAGAGGCCAGTCTACTACATCGGCGAAGTCTGTCGGACACGAAGACGCGCTACCCCCGAGTCCGAGGAAAGGCGTTGTACGCGGTCGTCCTCGCGCGGCGCAAGCTCCGCCACTACTTCGAGGCCCACCCGATTACGGTGGTCTCTTCCTTCCCGCTAGGAGAGATCATTCGCAACCCCGACGCGGCGGGCGGGGGTGCCAAGTGGTCCGTGGAGTTGATGGGCGAGACGCTCGCCTACGCTCGCGCAAGGCCATCAAATCGCAAATCCTAGACGATTTCGTCGGCGAGTGGACGGACACGCGGTGCCGCCCCCTCGGATTCAGCGAGTGCCGGACTGCGTTCTTCGACGGCTCGGTGATGAAGACGGGGAGCGGGCGCGGGCCTGCTCTTCGTGTCACCCCTCGGGGAGCACATGCGCTACGCGATGCGCCTCCACTTCCCCGCGTCCAACAATATGGCGGAATACGAGGCCCTCTCTCTGCGGCCTCAAAATCGCCATTGAGCCGGGCATTAAGCGCCTCGACGTGTGAGGGGATTCGCGACTCGTGATCGATCAAGTCATGAAGAACGCGAGCCGCCACGACGACAAGATGGAGGCCCTGCGTAAAGCCGTGCGGGCCCTCGAAGACAAATTCTACGGCATCGAGCTTAATCATGTACCCCGGGGGTACAACGAGGAGGCAGACGAGCTGGCAAAGATAGCGTCCGGGCGGATCACCGTTCCCCCGAACGTTTTTGCGCGCGACATCGCGCAGCCATCGGTCACCTTCGAGCCCTACCCCTCGAGCGAAGGCGGACCCTCGGGGGCTCCCTCGAATCCAACGGGTGCGGAACCCATGGAAGAGGACCCCTCGAACGAGGCGTACGTACTCTCCCTTCTCGAGGGGTACGGCTCCCACGAGGTCGATGCGATGGATATAGAGCCGGCCCCTGTCCAAGCGGATTGGCGGGAAAAGTACACCGCCTGGATCGCTCGAGGGGAACTCCCCGAAGATCGGGCCGCAGCCAGGCGCATCGCCAGGATGGCCAAATCCTTCACCCTCGTCGACGTCAGGCATCCTCCAGCGGTGCATACCCATTCCCGAGGGGCGCGAGCTCCTACGGGACATCCACGCGGGAATCTGTGGCCACCACGCCGCGCCACGCACCCTCGTTGGCAACGCGTTCCGCCAGGGCTTCTATTGGCCTACCGCGGTCGCGGACGCCAACGAAATTGTACGCACCTGCGAAGGGTGCCAGTTCTACGCCCGCAAGACCAACTTGCCAGCTCACGCTCTGCAAACGATCCCCGTAACATGGCCATTCGCCGTGTGGGGGTTGGACATCGTCGGGCCCCTGCGGAAGGCGCCCGGGGGCTTCACCCACCTGCTGGTTGCAATTGACAAGTTCTCCAAGTGGGTGGAGGTGCGCCCCATCACGAATTTGAGGGCTGAGCAGGCGGTCACGTTCTTCACCGACATCGTCTACCGCTTTGGAGTGCCAAACTCCATCATCACAGACAACGGGTCCCAGTTCACGGGACGGAAGTTCTTGGAGTTCTGCGGCAAGTTCCACATCCGCGTGGATTGGGCAGCTGTGGCACACCTACAGACCAACGGCCAAGTGGAACGTGCCAACGGCATGATTCTACAGGGCCTCAAACCCAGAATTTTTGATCGGCTCAACAAATGCGGCGGAAATGGCTCCAAGAAGCGCCGGCGGTCGTGTGGAGCCTAAGGACCACCCCAAGCAGAGCCACCGTGTTCACACCGTTTTTCCTAGTTCATGGCGCGGAGGCCGTCCTCCCCACGGATGCGGAATACGGGTCGCCCAAGGTTCCGAGGCTACAACGAGGATGCTAACCGGCGAGCCCGCGAGGACTCACTTTGGATCGGTGGACGAAGTACGCCTCGTGGCGTTGATGCACTCCGCAAGATATCAACAGTCCCTACGGCGCTACCAAGCACGCAAGATACGTCGGAGGGATTTCAGCGAGGGGGACTTGGTCCTAAGGCTACGCCAAGACAACCGAGGGCGCCACAAGCTATCGCCCCCATGGGAGGGACCCTACGTCGTGGTGAAGGTGCTCAAACCGGGCACATACAAGCTGGCCAATGAGGACGGCGAAGAACTCACCAACGCTTGGAACATCCAACAGCTACGTCGCTTCTACCCTTAGCTAGGATTTCCAAGTATTTTCTGTTGTAAAAACGCATGACCAACGCCCCAGTTGGTGCCACCTATGTAAATACTTCAAGTCTAATAAAAGGGCAACTCGGCTTTCCCCTGAAACCCAAGTTACCCTCGGGGGCTACTGCGGGGGGGCACCCCCCCCAAAATGGTCCCATTTTTCGCGCAAAAATAAAAAACGACTCACACGCGCTAAGTTTGTTTCCTACTTCAACCTCGAGCCATGATTCGAACAGGGCGCAGGTGGCACAGCGGAAGGAGCGCGCGAGCCAGAGACAGCCTACGCCGCGTGGCTATGGCCCGTCTCTCTCGCCTCCAACCCAGCGGGCCCCCTGCGAAAAACGAACTCCCCTAACTAGAATCTACTCAGGAAGAAGGAGAAACAAAAAGCGTAATAAGCAAACGATTCCATTTACAAGCAACTGCCCATGTTCATGAAACGACTTGTTTATTTACAAAAGGCCACGAGGCCAGAATTCTGATACACATAAACAAAAAACGGGCCTAGCGCCCAGATGCTTTCAGGCGGGTGGAGCAGCAGCGTCGGCGGCGTCCGGGAAGAGGAATTCTTCGAAGGCCTCGGCGAGCGACCCGGCGGCGTCAGCAACAAGCGCGTCCGCGCGCTCCATGGCCACCTCGTCCTCGACGCCCTCGGGCACGATATAGCCTTCCGCCACCGCCTCGAGGTTGACCTCGTAGTGGGATCGCACCACTCCGAGGGCCTTCTGCACGCCTAGGTGTAACGCCCGGCGCATCCGCTCCGTGACGTGGCCGCCGAGGGCGCGCGGCGGGCGGCGGCCGGCCGAGCTGCCGGCACGGGCCTCGCCTTCCTCGACGACGCGGCGAGGTCTCGAGGGCCGCGTCACGCGGCTCCTGCGGCTCTGCTCGGAGGGAGTTGTAGGAAGCTGCGGGGGCCTCGGCCCGCCCAGCAGCGTGCCCCAAGGCAGTGCGCAAGCCTGGAACCAACAAGACGACAAGAAATCAGAAAGGAGGAAACGAACCCTCTAAAGCAAGAACCAACAAGCAGGGTCAAGCAGTGACTCACCCTCGACTTGTCTCCTCTCCAGATCGAGGTCGCGGCGCGCGGACTCGAGCGCCAACTCGAGACGCCGGACGGTCTCGCCTTGCTCGCGGAGGGCCATCTCCTGATTGGCATTGTTGATGCTGAGCGCGAGCGCCTCGTCCTCAACCTTGGAGAACGCGGCGTTCCGCTCCTCCAGCGACTTCTCCGCCGCCTCGCGAGCAACGCGTTCCCGCTCCAGCGCCGTCCGGGCGTCGCCAAGGGCGGCCTGCTCCCCGCCGGAGCCGCCCCTCGCCCCCCGGCGGGCAATGCGCTCCTCGCCGGAGCTGCTCCTCGGCCGGCGACGAGAGCCGCGGCCTTGGCGTCGAGGGCGGCCCTCGGGTCGTCGGCCTCCTTGGCGCGTTGCTCCAACCCGCGCGCCCGCTCCTCGGCTGGCGGCTGCCGCGCCCTCGCGCTTCCTCGAGCGACGAGCGGAGCTCCGGGCTTCTCGGCGCGGCGGTGGCCACCTCCGCCTCCCATTTGGCGGCCGGCGTCCGCGTCTTGTCCGAGGTCCTCGCGCGCGTTCCACGGCGCCTCGTCGCGATCGACGAGGGCGCGCGGATCCGCTCGAGGCTCGCGTGACGCGCCGTGCCCCCGCCCGAGCTCTCGGGGAGCACGTCGCACCACGCCATCGCCGTACACCGGCCCGGTGTGCGGCGTCCTGAGAGCATCCGCAAGCGCGTCGAAAGCGCTGCATCGCTCCCGGAGATGGCGGGCCTCGGCGTTCACCTGGTCGAACGCGTTATACTTTTCACGAGCACGGCGCTCGAGCTCCTGGCGTCCACACATCGAATCTCGTAAGTGTCAAGGCTTGAATGCAGCACACGGAAACGAAAAAGGAAGAGAGACAAGCAACCGTGGCTCACCTGGAAGACAAGCCAGGCCGGGCCGCCGTGAACTTGCAGCGCCTCGTTCAACGCACGGTTGAGCGTGGCGCCGTGGCTCCGAAGCTCGCCCCAGAGCTCCTGCTCCCTCTGGGCGTCAGCAAACGCCGGGGGATCCTCCACGGCCCCCCCCAGGGCGGGCGGCCGGCGTGGGAGGACGAGGCCTCGGCATCGTGCCCTCGGCCCCCACTATCATGTGACCCTCGTGCCGCCTCACGAGGGCCCCCTCCCGGGAGCTCGGGGGGAGTTCGTGGGCCAGGGCGGCCCTCGGTTCCACCCGGGCGGCGGGGAGTCATCCGAGAGCTCCACCACCTCCGCCCGGAGACCGCCGGCGGGCGGAGCCGCCCGCGCCGCCTCCGCCCGGGCGCCCCCACCGCGCCTCCGCGGCCACGGGCGCCCGTTGTGGCGCCGTCGCCGCCACCTCCGTCCGTGCCGCCGCATCCGCGGGCGCTCCCGCGGTTGCGCCCGCTGCCGCACTCCTCCGCGGTGGCCGCCACCGCGGCGGCCACCTCCACCGTAGCCACCGCCGCGGCTGCGCCTCCGTGGCGACCGACGCCGGCCGCCCCTCGGCGACCTGCGGCCCGGCGCCGCGGCGGGCCGATCCCGGCCGGGGGCCTCGAGGCCCCGGCCGGGGCCTTGCGAGCTCGTGCCCGCCGCCGCGCTCGTCCCCCGGCGCGACCCCCTCGACGAACGCCGCGGGGGTGGGGATCGACGCATCCGTCCTCAGCACCTTGGCCGGTGCAAGAGGAGGAACGGTTGGCACCGCCCTGCGCAGACACGAACGGAGGGTTAGAGCATCTGATCACCAGCGAACTAAAACCAAGCAAAGGAAGACAGGCTCCTTACCTCGCGGAGGAAAAGGCCCGCTTCCTTTTCCTCGAGGCCTCTGACGAGGCCGGCGCGGCGGCCGCGCCTGCCGCGGCGCCTCCCGACGGCGCCGCCGCACGCACGGGCACGCCCGCCCCGCGCGCGGGCGCGCGCCCGATGCCGCACCCCCCCCCGACGACGCCACCGCGCGCGGGGGCACGCTCGCCCCGCGCACGGGCACGCCTCGCGCGACGCGCCCCCGGCCGACGACGCCGCGCGCGCGGACGCGCTCCGCCGCGCGGGGCACGCTCGACGCGCGCGCGCGCGCGTCCGCCGCGCGTGCCTCCGTGGCACGCGCCGGCACCTCCGCGGCGCGTGCCGCCCCCCGACGATGATTGCACGGCGGCGGGCGCCGGTGCGCCCGCCCCCGGCAAAATCGCGCCCCCGACGCCGGCGCGGGTTCGGCGACGGGGCGCAGGCGCGCCACCGTGCGAGGGGCCCTCCCCCTCGGACTCTTCCTCCTCGTCCCGATCCGAGGACGAGGGCTCCTCGATGTCCGGGGAGGAGAGCCCCCGGCTCCTCCCGCCGCCGTACTCCGCGGACCGTCGGTCGCGGCGCGCTTGGCGCCGCCTCGCGTGCTCCCTCTCGCGCGCGCGCCCGCTCCTCTTGCTCCCCGCTGCGCCGCCCGGCCGAGCGCACGGGAGTCGGGGGTGGGTGGAACGGACTTGGCGGCGTTGAACTGCACCAGCTGCGCGCAAAAGCGATAATGGCGCATCAGGAAACGGAAGCAAGACCAAGGATTAAAACAAAATCAGGAACCCAACTCACCAGCAGGCCCGTGGGGAGCATCTCAAGGTCCCATGGGGTCCGACCCGCAGGCGCCGGCGTCCGGGTGTCGACGGCGCTCCGCGCCCGGGTGAGCGCGTACGGCCGCTCCAGCGGCGTCGGGAGCATCCGCGACCTCGCCAGGTCGATGGGGTTGGCCGCCTCCGTCATCTCGAAGATGCAGAGTGGCCTCTGCATCAGAGGCACGACCCACCGGTGGTGGAGGAAGGCGAGGACGCCCATCGCGTTGAGCCCTTCCTTCGCCAGCCGCTGCAGGGCGGCGAGGACGGACTCCTGGCGCGCCCGATGATTGGCCGTAGGCAACCCGTAGCCCCGTGAGTCCGGCCTCTTCTTGAACACCCGCCGGTGTAGGGAGGGAGGCCGGGCTCGGCGTTGCGCGGGTAAAACCATCCCCGCTCCCGGCCGGCGTTGTTCGTCGTCATGGTGCGGGGGATGTAGAAGTCCTTGAGCTGCCCCCGCGGGGGCAAGCGACATCCCGCCGCGCGCACCGCGCGCGGGTCCTCGCTCCGACGTGGGGTCGCGTGATGAGCTCCCCCGCGGAAGAGGTGTACCCGTAGCTCCCAATTGACCGGGTTCCCCGGGTACCCTTCGCGGACGCCCACGAGTGTGGCCGCTCGCGAGATCGCGTTGGGGGCGAAATTGTGCGGCTCCACTCCGTAGTGGTGGCACAACGCCCGCATGAAGGTGCTCGCGCCCGGCGCGTTGAAGCCGCGCTCGTGGTAGCGGAGGAAACTCACCACGTAGCCCCTCCGCGGGTTGGGCTCGTAGTGCGTCGCCGGCGGCACGATCCACTCCGCCGGGCGCCCTTCTTCGTTGGCCGACAGCTGGCCGGCGGCGACCAGCTCGCCAAGCGCGAGCCGGGTCACCGTCGACTTCTCCCAGGCGTACGGCTCCAGGATCCTGATGGGAAGCTGAGGAGGCGCCATGAGGGGGACGAAGGAATGCGAAGCCGGAGAACGAGGAGCGGAGGAAAAAAGCTCTAACAGCGAGCCTGCGCGATGGCAAGAGCGAGGCGAAGGCGAAGAGACGGAGGACTGAAAGCGGTGAGGCGCCAAGGTAAAAAACCGCCGTCCATCCCTCCCCGCAGTTTTATAGGCGACGGGCGAGCTCTCCGGAGCGGACGCCCCGCCAGCATTAACTGCAGGAATCTTTCCATCGCGTCGACGGGTGGGCCCCACCACGACCGCAGCGCCTCTAACACTGCAGGCGGGTCATCATTACGGCAAGACCGGCGGCGACCGAGGCAAAACCGTCACGTCCGCGCGCCACGCCGCCCACTACGCGCGCGCGCGCGGCCGCAACGCCTAAAAAGGCGCGCCCGCGTCGCGAAACCGCGGCCACGACCGCAAGGCAATTAAATGCCGGGCCCCTTGCCAAGCAAGGAGAGCCCTCGAGCGAGGCGAACCCTCGGCTCGAAACAAAGGCGACCCTCGATGGGATATCAGCGTGAGAAGGCCGCCCGGGACCTGCTCGATATAGAGCAGACCACCGCGGGCACCCATGCCACGTAGAATCCTCGAGTGGCATGACCCCCAACTCGAGACAATGTCAACCCTCTAAAAGAAGGCACGCGCGTAAGAGGATCGCCCAGGTCACGCTTGAAATAGAGCGGCACCGAAAGCACTCATGCCGCGCCACGCCACCAACCAGCACCTCGAGGGTCGGCACGCCCAGACCCCTCGACGGCCGCAAACGTGAAAAGACGGGGCTAGCCAAGGCACGGCCCCGCACGGCCTTACTGATCAGAGGTTCGAAGCCTGACCCTCGACGGGTTCGAACAGGCGCCTCAGATCACAGAGTTAGGGACGACGAGGGCACGCGCATTCGAGCCGTTCCTCGAGCCCGTCGGCTCGAGGGTGCCCCACATGTCGTGTTCGAGAGCCGGCGAGGGCGGCTAGTCGGGGGATCCCACCGAGGGAGAGCTTCCGCGCCCCTGGGTCCCTAGCGAACGGGGACCGAGCCCCACCTAGCAAACCCACGCAAGTGCTTCCATGGACGTGTCTCGGACCGCGCAGCCTACCCTTATCGAACGGGGCATGGACGTCCACCTGAACCACCCGCTAGCGACTCGATGAGGAATCCGCGATTCGCGACCCGCTCGATGGGAGTCGTGGAAACCTCACCCTCCGTCCCGCGGAGGGACGGCGAGGGCGCGTTAAAAAACAAGTCGTCGGCTCGACCCGATCGCCTCGAACGAGGCCAAGGCTCGGGGGCTTGACGCACGGCTACACCTCCTTGAAATTGCACCCGCCGGAGACAAAGGACGGGGAGCGTGCACCCCCGATGCCGGCCGAAATACCGCCGATGCCGGTTGGCATATGTGCCACGCCTTTCGACCAAATTGCTCGCGGTTAACCCCCGCAGAGAGCCCACACTCTGCAGGCTTCGGGGCTAGACCCGCGGGGCCCGCCGACGCGGCCCCACGGAAAGCGTTCGCAAACAAGGAGGGAAGAACGTCCTATCAGTAGGTTCCAGCATCTGCGGGAGCCTCAATGGCAAACCCGCAGATGCTCGGGGGCTACTGTCGGGGACCGCCCTAGGGGTCCCCTTAAACAATGGGGGAACCCTCGCTTAAATCCCTGCATCGAAATAAGCTAAGCCTAACCATGCAGGAAACTAACCATGCAGGACATGGCCCATGCGGCAGGAACTCCGGAGGCCCACCAAGACGGCCCGTCTGGAAGACCCCTCGAGCAGGCTCCGCCTCGCCCGAGGGCACGCTCCTCCTCGAGCGGGCTCCGCCCCGTTCGAGGGGCAACCCCCTCCTCGAACGGACTCCGCCCCGTTCGAGGGGCGACCCCTTCCCTCGAGCGGTCCCGCCCCGCTCGAGGGCTCGCTCCCCCTCGAGCGAGCCTAGCCTCGCTCGAGGGTCCGCTCCGCCCTCGGGCCGGGGCCCGCCACGCTCACGGGCGCCCCGCGCGCGTGCGCCGGCCCCGTACTTGGGCATTTAACGCCCCGACGCCGCAGACGACGCCATCATGCGCCGGGCTCACGCCCCGTGCCGCCGCACCAACTCTCCAGGGAGGAGCCCATCTCCGCCACTGTGGGATGGACTGTGCGGTACGGCCGGTGTCAGTCCCGTGACACCGTGCGCCCGCTACTGTACGGCTAACGCGCCCGACCCTCGAAAGGGGGCCGGCGCACCCTCGATTCCACTTTCCCGTGACCCTGCAGGTTAGGTGAGGGGCGCTAGGCCGGTGGGTGGCCATCCCGGCCACTGTAACGGCGCGGCCGCCGTACCCACGCGTGCGTGCGCACGCCCGACTCCGCAGGCGCACGCCCGGCACGCTGCGGCAACCACTCCACCACCGCGAGCTCATTGGGAAGGAACGCCGTTCGCCCGCTCCCGTACCCCGTACCGGCCCATCATCGCACCTCCCTCGAAGCCTATCGGGGGACGCCATCGCCATCCGCCGCCTCCTACCCTCGAACCGCCACCGTTCGGGCACGAGGTAGACCATCATGGCCGGATCGCAGCGAAGATCGTCCGGACGGCCGCCCGCTCTACACCGTAGCACGACGTGCTCCCACACGTAGCTAGGTAGCGCGGCGTGCATGTAACTCGCCGCCCCCTTGGCCTATAAAAGGGGAGGCGAGCCCCCAGCCGCGGGGGGAGACAGGTTCAGACGAAGGAGTTCAGTGGGACACAACACACCGTGCACTCACTCCCTTATTCTCCCACAACATCTTCAGCCACTCACCGGGGACTTGGAAGCCACGCTTCCTCTCCCGCCTTGCTTGTACTTGCCCCACTACAAGCACCCCGTGCCGAGCAATATAGTGCCACGAGCACACCACTGCTGGACGTACGGCCCCCTCGGCCGGAACCAGGATAAAACCTTGTGTCATTTGTTGCTTAGCATCGACCATTGAGGGATAGACCTAGGCGTTATCTACTGGTTAGTGTCGGGACCATATTCCGCACCGACAAGAATACACTATAGATTGATGATATCTTGATTTTAGGATAGGCTGAGTTGATGACATGTGACTAGAAGTATATATTCGATAGCGCTTAGAAATTATTGCCTCTATATAGATACAACTCATTCTGACCTCTCTTGTTACATTTTTTACGTAATTTTCATGAAGCAG
The DNA here is from genome assembly GCA_947561735.1 of Cenchrus americanus. Classification (NCBI taxonomy): domain Eukaryota; kingdom Viridiplantae; phylum Streptophyta; class Magnoliopsida; order Poales; family Poaceae; genus Cenchrus; species Cenchrus americanus. The sequence goes on from OX387239.1 coordinate 217,840,846, forward strand.
ACAATATTGGTACAAACAACTTTGTGTGGTCAATTGATTTTTACTTAATTAAATATATTAATAGGACACAACAGTTACATACTTACATAACAATTTCTTGAATTTGGGAAAGGTGATGAAACAATACACATTTACATCGAGGTGGTTATTGAAACTATAACAACATCTATGATACCAGATTTGTATCATCAAATTAACCATGGAGTATGATTTGATAATGCATATATTTGGTAGAATAATATTTATATCTATAAACTTGGTCAAAGTTGGACATATTTGATTTGTGATATGTAAAAAAGAGGATGTACTATATCTTCAATATTAATTCATTTTATCTAAATATTCTACTACTCGCTCTACAACAAAATGATCACATTTTATGGTAGCTTAAATCAGATTGATTGGTGTAAGTTGCTGGATAAAATGCTGGATATATGGAAAAATAATGACACTTTTATGTAATAAACTAAATGTGTGGTCATTTATATTTATGTAATGTTACCTTTGTTCGACCTGTTGGTGGTTGATAAACCAAACGAATAATTATGTTAAAGTTGCTAATCCGTGCGGTGGCACGGGTTGATGGACTAGTATTCCTAACAACAATCAAACAATTACTTGGAGGGTCACTAAACTTTTACACATCCTGCTTCTCTTTGTGTTGCTCCACGATGCCTGCGTCAGTGAGCAGAGCCCACAATTGAGTGATGAACTCGCCACCATGAGTAAGCGCAACTCCAACGGTTTGGCAAATCAACTTGGCATCCATCTAATTTTGGCAAAATAAGAAAAATTGTTTCCAACAGTTTGGCAAACCAACTTGGCAAAAATAGAAACTTGGCAAAACTCACCTCCCCACACGCATATATGCGCGCGCGGATCGTGGTTTCCATTGTTACTTCCCTGTAGGTGAGAGGGTGAAAAAACAAATAAAGAATAGAGAAGGATTACTGATGTAAGTTTTCAAGAGGTGGAAGGACACAAACATAATTTTATTTCTCTCAGGATTCCTGATGTAAATTAGATCTGAATTTGGCAAGTGAATTATGTCTAACCGTTGGAGATGAACTTTTTTTTTAATTTTTCATATCTTTTTAGAAGTTGGCAAAACACAAGATTTGCCAAGTAAAATTTAGCAAACTCTTGGAGATGCTCTAAGTCGCTCTATCCATGTGACCTCTCAGATTAGCTGATGTTGCGACAGATAGAATCATTTCAGACCAGAAGTCTGCAATCGCCTTCCATTGTGCTGAATAATCAGTTATGCTTTCCAACTGCTTACCAAGCTTTGCACCCTTCACAAAAATGGTTTCCTCTGGTTCTCCCAAAATTTTCATTTCCTGGTTCTTGTCTCGAGTAATTCTCTTGTTTCCTTTTCCACCTCATCAAATATGGTGATCTGGTAGCAAAGCTGGAACAAACACAACCAAGTATGCACAGTATCTTTGATAGTTTTGTCACAACACCACGATGGATCAGAACATCCACTTGTTCTAGGCTCCCACTCAACTCCAACTCAGGCGGTGGCGGTGTAATTTCACAGTAGCAGGTAGCTATGTGCCAAATCAAGATTGTATGGGTTTGAGTCTCTTGTCTGCATGGCCAGGAGAAATGCTCAAGCAGACCATTTCTTGCTAACGAGGATAGTCCATTGGATAACTGGGCATTGCTAGCTTTCAAAAACTGCACGATTGCTTTCTTCACTTCTTTATCTACATTTGTAGAAATTCCTGCTTTGTGGTTATTTAGCAAGAGACCCATGCTGATATTGCTGCATCTAATGAATTTGTTCAGCCTTCTCGTATTGAAAAGACTCAAGTAAAGAATACTGGCCCATCTTATCCTGCCAATTTGAAAGCAACTTAACCTTGCAGGTAAAAGCAAGTATCCACTCCATGAATTTGTTCTGTGTTGCCACCGGAGATGACTGACATACTTGCAGGTTAATGAAACTTTACCCCAGCAAATACAGTATAGTAAGCTGCAACACATGACATCCAGCAAAGCAAGTGATGCCAAATTTATCACGGTAATAACAACATCAGAATTCTTGACTTCCACCGTGGTCAAATTGCTTGGAGAATGATGTATTCCACTGGCACGAATTACAGCCAGTGTAACCAAACCAAGTATGGTGACTTGGTGAGGTAGAATATCACGTACTCACGATAATACATGAGGCATACTGCCATACTTGGTGAAGAAAAAATCATATAGGAAACTTAACTCTACTTGTATATCACCCCGAAAGCCCTATCATAATTTATAGTCCTTTTCTCTAGCCAACAACCCTCTGAAGAACTGAAGATGAAGTCTCGAGTCTTATGAAGGACAGATTCAGAACAAGAGAATCCAAAGTAGCGTCCGCCGGAGCAAATGGGACAATGCAAATGAAAGGCATACATCTTTCAATCGGGCACCCCCAGCAGACCTCATCAGCCTACCATCACAACGCCAAATCTGCTCAATGGTTATAATATTCTCAGTTGCAATGAACTGCTTTCGGTAGCAAGGAGATTCAGGACCTGATCCTGATAGATTTAGGATCTACTAGGTGCAGATCTACTCGGGTAAAACCTTTCACTGTGTGTGTATACGAAAGATGTGATGCATGAACAAAGAGAGAGGAGAGGGGAGAGGTGTATACCGTCACCGGCAGGGGCGCTGCCGGAACCGCTAGCCATGTAGGAGATCTGCGCGAGGGCAGCGACGCGAAGCCCGATCTGCGCTAGGGCAGCGACGGTCGATGGAGTGGCGGCGGTGGCGGCGCTTCCCGTCACTCCTGCGCTTCCCTGTAGATCGGCTAGGGATTGTAGGTGGGGTGAGTGGCTGGCGGCGAACCTCGTACTCCGAGCCAGTGGCCCCCACCTCCTTTATATAGCGCAGTGTGACAGGGGCCCACCAACCAATCTAGGGTTGGGCGCCCCCGATCAGGGCGCGAGACTAAGGGGCCCAGTGGGCCGTTGGGCCCACTGTTGAGATCAATCTAACATTCTCCCCCTTGATCTCATCAGATACTTTTAACTTTAACTTTTCCACTTTATTCGTTCCATCACAGATAGGTACATAGAGCATGCTTTATCGTCACGGCTCGATTGCCGATAGACTCAAACAGCCACAACATACTTCTCCGTTTTGGAATAAATTCTATTCACTTTGGGCCACTTCATAATCCAGGATTTATAGGCTTTCACTTAACCCCCATGCCGGCTAAGTGTTTCTGGAACACATTGGGTGGTAAGCCTTTTGTGAGCGGATCCGCAACCATATCCTTTGTCCCTATATGTTCAAGACTTATGGTTTTATCCCGGATTCTATCCTTCACAACATAAAACTTTACCTCAATAGGTTTGGAAGCATTACTCGACTTGTTGTTGTGAGCATAGTATACCGCCGGGCCGATTGTCGCAAAGACATCTTTAGTGGTTTATGAATACAATCTACTACTCTCAAGTCGGGTACAAATTTCTTTAACCATATCACCTGTCCAATAGTATCATGACATGCTATAAACTCTGCGTGCATCGTGGATGATTCAACTAACTTTTGTTTGGAGCTTCTCCACGATAGCTCCCCCTGCGAGAGTGAACAAATATCCAGACGTGGATTTTCTTCCATCTTTATCTCCCGCATAGTTAGCATCTGAATACCCCTTTATCTCTAGGCAGTCAGAGCTTCTGTATGTTAGCATGTAATGCTTTGTGCCTTTCACATAACGCATTGCTTTCTTTGCCATCTTCCAGTGCTCAATGCCTGGATTATCTTGATATCTACCGAGTACTCCGGTGATAAACGCTAAATCAGGGTGAGTGCACACTTGTGCATACTGTAAGCTTCCAACAGCTGAAGCATACGGTACCGCTTTCATTTGATCGCGCTCATATTGATTCCTGGGACATTGGAATTCTCCAAAACTATCGCCCTTTACTATAGGAGCAGGTGTTGCTTTACTCGTGTGCATATTGTACTTCTTTAGAACCTTTTCCAAATATGCCTTTTGAGATAATCCTAAAACCCCATTCTTTCTATCTCGATGAATTTCTATGCCCAAAACATAAGAGGCTTCACCAAGATCTTTCATATCGAAATTTGAGGACAAAAACTTCTTTGTTTCTCGTAGCATGTTGACATCATTGCTAGCAAGCAAAATATCATCCACATACAAGATTAGGAAAACATATTTCCCACTTTTAAACTTTGCATAAACGCGGTTGTCCTCTATATTCGGTTCAAACCCAAATCTTTTAATCGTATCATCAAACTTTAGATTCCATCGTCTGGATGCTTGCTTTAATCCATAAATGGATTTCTTTAAGCGGCATCCCATATGTTCTTTTCCGTTTACAACAAAACCTTTCGGTTGTTTCATGTAAACGTCTTCTTCCAAATCACCGTTTAGAAAAGTTGTCTTTACATCCATCTGATGCAACTCTAAATCAAAATGTGCCACTAATGCCATAATTATTCTGAAGGAATCTTTACATGAGACTGGAGAAAATGTCTCATTGTAATCTACTCCTTCTATATGTGTATAGCCTTTAGCCACGAGTTGTGCCTTATACTTTTCTACATTTTCTCTGGAGTCACGTTTAATCTTATAGACCCATTTACAGCCTACTATTTTGGCTCCTTTAGGAATTTCTACCAAGTCCCACACATCGTTGGAACTCATCGATTTCATCTCATCCTCCATGGCCTCCAACCATTTCGATGAGTGAGCACTTCTCATGGCCTCTTCATATGAAACGGGATCACCCTCCATATGAGCTATTTCTATATTATAAACTTTATAATCATCAGGGATAGCTGATCTTTTAACTCTTTGAGACCTCTACTGTCGGCACGTTCTGTGCCTCATCATCTGTTGGCACATCATCGACAGGTGGCTGCTGTGTCTCATCCTCATGCGCAACAGTGGATTCAATCGGATCCCGAGGGACAGGTTCCAGATCTTCACTCATTGTTGCCACGGCGGAGTTACAACAGGTGCTTGCACCACAACCTCAGGGGCTGTCGGTGCAGGTACAACAGGTAGTGAGAAGTATGGCTCCTGAATCATCGGATTGGGTGCATACACCCTCTTCTCCTCAAGATCAAGTTTCCGAACTACCGTGCTCCCCCTGATCATTTCATCTTCTAGAAAGACAGCATGTCTCGTTTCTACAAACTTTGTATATCTGTCTGGACAGTAGAAACGAAACCCTTTTGACTTTTCGGGATACCCAATGAAGAAACAGCTAACTGTTTTGGGATCCAACTTTGCTATGTTTGGGTTAAACACTTTGGCCTCAGCCGGACTCCCCCACACACGCAAATGGTGTACAGAGGGCACTCTTCCCGTCCACAGCTCGTACGGTGTTTTCGGCACCGACTTGCTTGGTACTCTATTGAGAATGTGAATAGCGGTTTTCAACGCCTCCATCCACAAACTCAATGGCAAGGTGGAGTAACTCATCATGCTGCGCACCATATCCATCAGTGTACGGTTACGCCTTTCAGCTACTCCATTTTGTTGAGGCTCGCCCGACATCGAATACTGGGCTACTATGCCATTTTCCTGTAGGAACTTTGCAAAAGGTCCAGAAACTTGGCCAAATGGAGTGTGACGACCATAGTACTCCCCTCCACGGTCGGATCTTACTATTTTAATTCTTTTATCAAGTTGATTTTCAACTTCAGCTTTGAATATCTTAAATTTATCCAGTGCTTCCGATCTTTCTTTAATTGGATAAATATAACCATAACGGGAGTAATCATCTGTGAATGTTATGAACGAGTCATAGCCATCCATACTTTTCACAGGAAACGGTCCACAAATATCAGTGTGAACTATCTCTAGAGTTCCTGTGCTTCGCTTAGCACCTTTTTTAATTTGCTTTACATACTTTCCTTTAACGCAATCTACGCATTGCTCTAAGTCAGAGAACTCTAATGAAGGAAGAATTTCATTTTTAACGAGGCTCTCTATTCCCCCCCTCGAAATGTGGCCTAGACGATAGTGCCACAATTTCGACGACGTATCATGAGTCCTCTTTCTTTTCTTTTGTACATTATCCGACTCGGAATCATTTGCAACATGAACATTCACATCACACACGGAATTAACTTTTTCACGCAAGGATAATAAATAAAGCTCATCATGAAGGTAAGCAGTACCAACATAAGCATTATTACACCAAATGGCACACTGGCCATGTCCAAAATGACATTCAAAACCATCTTTATCCAAACGTGAAATACTAATCAAGTTTCTGTTTAACGAAGGAACATAAAAAACATCTCTAAGCAAAAGTATAAAACCATCAACTAGCTCCAAAGATACATCGCCAACAGCTTCAACTTCAGCTTGAACTCCATTTGCTACTTCAATAGAACTTTCTTTTCTTTCCGTGCTCCGGGTCGAACTGAATCCCTGTAAAGAATTTGCAACATGAACCATTGCACCTGAGTCAATCCACCAAGTAGATTTTGGAAACTGTGTATACAAGGATTCATCTACAAAAGATACTATATTATTACCTTTAGAAGCCATGACTGACTTCAACCATTCAGGACACTCTTTCTTGTAATGCCCCTTTTTCTTGCAGTGGAGACACTGATCCTTGTCCACTGGAAGAACATTCTTCTCCTTTTGATGCTGATGCGGCATGTTACCTTTACCATGTGGCTTTGAAGAAGAAGCCCCTGGATGGAAGTTCTTTTCTTAGCAAAGTTCAAAGAACCACCACTTTGAGCCCTTATCCTTTCCTCTTCCTGAACAAGCATGGCTATTTTCTTTTCCAGATCCCACTGCTCTGGATGTATGTTGTAGTTGGTAACAAAGGTGTCAAACTCTTTTGGCAGTGAAGCCATAACCAAGTTAACAAGGAGCTTGGGCCTGATCTCAAGTTCTTCATCCAATGGCTTTAGCTTGGATGCCTGGTTGCTCATCTTGAGGATGTGCTCTCTCACACCTTTTCCATTACCAGTGTACTTTTCATTCACCAACTGTCTTAGCATCATGGTGGCATATGTCTTTGGAGAGCCAGAAAACTGTCTCTTTATCATGTCAAGTAACTCTGTAGCAGAGGTACAACCATCAATCGAGCTCAAAAGAGAGGGCTCAATTGTGTTCTCTATGAAAGCCATGCACTTTTCATTTGCCGTGACCCACTTCCCCTTAGAAATGGACCATGACAACTCTAAGGGAGCATAGTCCCTCTCTTTCTTTGCCCATGCCTCATCATTATCAGTTGCCTCTCTTTCCGGCTTTTCTGGCTGCTCCGGCTGTAGCTCCTTCAGCACCCAATCAAGATCAGCACACACAAAAGCCAGATGCACTTTCCTGCTCCATTCCTTGTGATTTTCAGCATTGAGGATCGGGACTTTGTCGATGAAACTCATCAAGTTGGACCCTCCTGAAAACCACAATAAGTGAGATCCATAACAACAATTGCATGCATTAATCCAACGTTGGTCAAAATTAAAACATACAACTGTTTATGCAATTAAATCTATATCACCGTTGGGCAGAAAATAGAAATAAATGCACAAAAACATCCATTTAATCATGATAGTGTTATTAACAACGTTGGTCAGTAAATAACAGCACCATAATTACCAGAAAAAATTACTTTAACATGCTCTTTAAATTTAATTTTCCCGTTGGTTCCAATTAAATTAAAAAAATAAGCATCACTTTAAGCAATTCGCAGCGGAAACATGAATAAAATTCATGAAACTTTCTGTTCAGAAGCAATATATCTGTTAAATTCACTTTTTCCCTCTAAACAAATTATCCCGTTGGGTCAAATTTCAATAGATATCAAATATATACAAAAAATTCAAATTTTGCTTCTAAAAAAATGTCAAAATAAGTTAACAAAGTTCACTGTTCACGGACTTCCCTTTCAGCCCGCAAACAAAAATCAGCCCACGACCTTCCTTTCACCTCCGCCTGGGCTTGCAGCCCACAAACCGACGGGCGGGCCGCCGAGGCGGCCCCCGCGCACGCCGCCCGCCTAGGCCGAAAGCCGGCCCAACGGCCCGCTGGAGGCCGCGGCTGTCCACAGCCGTCCGATCTGATCCGACGGCTGCCCGGTCAAATCGGTGGTATAAAAACCCCGAAGCCAGCAACACCCTCAAACCCTAGTTCATTTCTTTCCTCACCGTCCCGCAGCTCTATCCCGCAGCACCCCGACGCCGGCGAGACGACGTGCGGCTCGCGGCCGGCACGGCGAGGAGCGCCGCCTGGCCCAAAGCCGCTAGCGTCCTTCCCTTTCTTCCCTCTACTCTTCTCCCCCTGTTCCCTAGCCCCCAAAAACCGAGAGGACGGGGAGGGCTCCGCCCATGGCGGACTGGAGCAAGGTGACGGCGCCGCCGCCGCCGGCGGCCCCCTCACGCGCGCGCGCGCCCCCGCGCGGTGAGCGCGCCGCCGGTCGAGCGGCTCGGTCGTGGCGCCGCTGCGCGCGGCGGTGGGGCCCTACGCCCCCGCAGCGCCTCTGTCCGCGCGGTGCGCGCCCAAGGCGGCACCGGCGGCGGTGGTGACGGTAAGGTAGGGGCTCTGGTCCCCTTCCCGGCGTCCTTTGCACTTTTAGATCTAGGGTTAGGGTTAGGGTTTCGACTTTGATTTGCCTTTTTCGATTCGAGATCGATTTCGTTTTCTTTTCATCTACCCGAGGCTAGATCTACAACCTAACCGAAGCTCTGATACCATTGATAGATTTAGGATCTACTAGGTGTAGATCTACTCAGGTAAAACCTTTCACTGTGTGTGTATACGAAAGATGTGATGCATGAACAGAGAGAGGAGAGGGGAGAGGTGTATACGCGTCACGGCGGCAGGGCGCCGCCGAACCGCTAGCCATGTAGGAGATCCGCGCGAGGGCAGCGACGCGAAGCCCGATCCGCGCTAGGGGGCAGCGACGGTCGATGGAGTGGCGGCGGTGGTGGCGCTTCCCGTCACTCTTGCGCTTCCCTGTAGATCGGCTAGGGATTGTAGGTGGGGTGAGTGGCTGGCGGCGAACCTCGTACTCCGAGCCAGTGGCCCCCACCTCCTTTATATAGCGCAGTGTGACAGGGGCCCACCAACCAATCTAGGGTTGGGCGCCCCCGATCAGGGCGCGAGACTAAGGGGCCCAGTGGGCCGTTGGGCCCATTGTTGAGATCAATCTAACAGATCCTAGCACCGGTCCAGCACACAAGGTAATTATAGTTTGCCTAGCTAACAGAATCGTATCTGGATTTATTTGAATCGGCTTCATATGCTTCACGTAGTCAGCAAGTAGTTTACTTGAACACCATGAGTCCATGGCTCGCTAGCCAATAAACAAGCATGTATTCACATATAATACTACTAGAGAATCGGGCATATGTCCCTAGACCGATTTGTCATTTGTACCGGGTATTTTAGCCTCTGGTACAAATGAGAGTATTTGTACCGGGTGAGGAGGGAGCACTACTAGAAAAACGGGCATTTGTACCGGTTCATAGCCCTTATTTGTACCGCGTATCCCACCCGGTACAAATGTGAACACTTGTACCGGGTGGAGTCCTGCCCCAGTACAAATGTTGAATGCAGCAGCCGTCCGTCCGTTGCCCTCCTCCTTTTGCTTTTCCTTTTTTATTTTTCTTTTTCCTTTTCTTTTTCTTCTCTCTACTTCCCATTCTCAATCACACATTCATACACAAAGACTCACAATAATCTATTCACAATCACAGAGATCCACAATCATCTATTCACTCATAATCATAAATCCGCATCAAGATTTACATGAACACATCAATAATCACAAGAACATCAAGAACATTCAGGAAAGAGAAGAACAACTTGCCCCTGTGCCAAGAGGGGCTTCTTCCTCCCTGCGCCAGGAAGCCCGGCCGGCCGCGCGCCCCCGCGCTGGCCTGGCGTTATACCCGAGCATTTCTAGCCTGGCTCGGCCCGAGCCCGGCGGGCTAAGCCCGGCCCGATGTTGTTTAATGGACGGGCCTGATACTGATTTTTGTGGCCCTGAGGAAAAAACAAGCCAAAAACGAGCCGGGTCAGCCCGGCTCGAGTTTTGGCTAAAAAGCCCGTTAGGCCCGAGAGGCGGATCAACCGTCTGCCACTCAACCAACTGGAGCGGCGGCGGTGTTATTAAGGGCACGTACAACGGCCGTCTTCAAGCCGTCTGTGAGCCAGCATTTTTGCCAAAAGGACCTCCGCTCAGCTAGGCGACGGGCGTGCCGGCCGTCGCCTCGCGAGAGGACGGCCACGTCCCGTGCTCCGATGTAGGAGGCGACACCTCAACACCGTTGTACAGGTCGACCACCGCGCATACATCATCTATTTTGGCGCGCTCCACCTTCTCCCCCAACGTCCTGCAAATCTTCCATCCACTGCCGAGAAGAGAGAGGAAGAACAATGAAGAACTTGCCTCCAGTGGACGACGATCTCGACGGATTGTGTTGTGTGTGTGCGCCACCTGCATCGTGCTGCTTGCCGGTGAGCTGCTTCGCGCCGGTCGCCGGTCACCGGTCACCAGCTCCGCGCCGGCCGCCGGGCGCATGTGCCGAGCTGCCGCACCATGAAGCTTTTGGAGAGCTGCACTGGTCGACGACAAGCAGTCGGACGACAATCTATGCTTCCTGAGTAGATCGAGAGATTGGATTGTGAGATAGAGAAAGAGAAGCTACGAGAGTCAACGAGAGGGAGACTAGAATCGCGCTGCTCGGTCGCCCCCGCCCGGGCGACTCGGGCGGCGCCCCTCCCCTCCTCCTTCTCCGAGCCCCCGCCCGTCCTCCTCCCGTGCTCGGCCGCCGCCCGAGGGGCCTCGCCGGGGGTTCCCGCGCGGGACTCCATGACGGCGGCGGCGGGGCCGTCTCCCGGCCGGCGACGCCGTCTCCGGGGAGGAGGCGCGGCGCGCATCGGCCCCGTCGGCCATGGTGGTGGCGGCGGCGCAGGGGTGCGGATCCGGCACCCACGGGACCGGATCCGGCCTTCCCCTAGTCGGATCCGCGGCGGGCGGCCCCCCGCCGGCGTGCGGTCGCGGGGGTGCGGCGGCGGCGCCTCCGGCGGCGGGCGCCTGATGTCACCCTCGGTGGCGGCATCTTGTGCGGTTCGTTCAAAAAAAAGAGAGTCAACGAGAGGGAGATGCTAGTTCAGATAAGGTTCTTGCATTTTATGATGTGGCCCTCAGTAGATAAAGAAATCACATATATATTCTTTAGATAGGCAAGAAGGAAAGTTATATTGAACCATGTTTTGCAATCTGATATAAAACATTCTGTTATTGAACCATGGCTTTTTGAAGGAAAGTGATGCTTGAAGGGAGAAGACTCATTGAAATTTCTTTTCTCGTTGACCTTTTTGCATGAAGAGAAATCTGCGTTTGTAGCCATCCTTTGGTAAGAATGCTTGCTGATTGAAAATTGCATAGCTTAAGTTCTTTGTCTAGACAAATATTGCTGATGTTTCATATACAAGAATGCTTGATTATCATGTATGTTTTTATAGCTACATTTTTTTTCTATCGTGCATTATGCGTTCTCTCATGTAAGCACCAAATTGGCTACAAATATCAAATTATGTACTAGATCGCAATAGTTTTATGTGCCAAAGGATGAATTAATGTCTTGCAGACAGACAAATAGATGATCCATTGTACAAGCCGTTTATTTATTTGTTTGTATGTGTCAAATAGTCAACTGTTGTTTACACTGTTGTACTTGCCCTAATTCGCTTGACCCGAGGTCCTGAGCAGTCCAACAGTCAGTTGATCAGTACTACTCTGGTGTATAAATGAGAGCTGAAGAGATTAGATTTTCACTGTTTTACTTTTCCCCTCACTCCCTCCTGAGCGCATCTCCTTCCGACGGCGGCTGAAGAAGGCAGTAGGCAGTCACCAAGAAAAATCAAAATCTGAAGCCACTAGCTGGCAGCAGAGCACTCATCTCAGGTACGAACTTACCTCTAATCCTCTCCATCTGGGTGTGCTCAAGATTGTTTTTTACTTGTAGGATACTATCGAGATCCAGTTTGTAATATCTTTTTACCTGTAATCCTCTCCATCCGCCGCCGCTCCAACTGTGTTTGTATTTTTTTACTGGTAGGATCTAGGATGGGGTTCGTGTGAGTATGAGTGTGCCTGTGACAGCAGTATCTAGTTTTTTTTTGAACAAGTATTTAGTTGGGTACTATTTTTTGAGAAAATTGGTTCTATAGCACCGAAAGGTCACCATTTCCGGAAAATACCACTGAAAGATCGCCGTTACGTAAACTACCATCGAAAGAAACCATCCATCCCGGAAAATACCATTTTGTTACCTTTTGCAGTGAACCGGCCATTTTCTTCTATGTTGCGCAATGTGAAATGACATTTCTATGGGTCAAAAAAATGACATTTCTATCGTTATCTCCTTCCTGGGCGTTCTCTGTCCCTCCTCGCTCGAGCAGCAGGCCTTGTAAGACGCGTGCTCCTGTCTGCTTGCCCTTTCTCCTTGTATATCAACCATCTACGATCCCTTCCCAATCCACTTGCCCAATCAACAAGGCCGCTGGCCAACTGCTGGGGCACTGGATATATTTCGCAACACATCCGAGCTTTTTGGCAGGATCAGATGAGCTAGGTAGAAGTAGCAAGGCAGCTAGTCGATGCTTGCGTGTGCATGTGCATGTGCCTCCACTTTGCGCTGTTGCAGTGCTAGCCTAGTAGAGTAGCCACAGTCGATGGAGAGCAATGCAAGTGCAGCGATGACGCCGCCACACGCCCACACCGGCCTGGCTTGCGGCGGTCGACTGGAGCAACATGTCGGGGTCATCCTCGTCGTCGCCTCCTCGCGACGTTGAAGTGTCGTCGTCGTGCTAGCCGCAGGCGATCGTGCGCGAGAAGACCGTGGGCTCGAGCTCATGTATGGCGGCTCGCCCCGCCCAAGAAGACCAGCGGACGGTTCGCCCTCGTGTGGTGCCCAGCGGGACGGGCGTCTACGAGCCGCAGGGATCCATGCCCCGCCAAGTCGATCCTCCGAGAAGGTCAGAGGAGCGGCCGGCGTCCGCCCGCCAGCTCTATGATGGCTCCGACCGCCCCGACTCCGACTCCTTGCAGAGGTGTCGGTTGCGTGCGAGGTCGTCGGACTCAGCGTCGACACCGAGCACTCCACCGGTGGCGGAGCCAAGCGCTGCCCCGCGACATTTGCAGTCATTGCTCATCCGGGGCGGCGGGGCCCCGGATGTTCACGTGTCCCTCATCGCCGGCGGGGGCCACGATCCATCTCCGGTCGTCGCTGAGGCCGGGGAGTCAGCCCCCGAGCAGGCGGGGGAACGAGCCACCATCGTCACGGCGGCAGACCGAAGCAGAGCAGCCCCCGAGTTGGCGGGCTCGAAGTGCACAGCCCCCAAGCAGGGCTCGTCGGGGCGCCAAGTGAAGAAAGCTCGGGTGCGCTCCAAGATGTAAGTTCTCTGACTTCGGACCTGTTGTCGTAGATCTTCTGACTTGATTTGTTTGTTGACGTCACTTTCTGTCTTCTCGTAGGTACGCTGACACCGGGGTGCTCAGCCTTGCGCCCTTGAACCGCTTGGCATTGAGCGCCCATGTGGTGACTTCTGAGCCCCGACTCCAGCCCCCGAACATCGAGCCATTGCCGGCGCGGGCTGAAGAGGTGCCGGCTGTGGCCGCCGCGGCCGAGGCATCGGGTGCGCCACCTCAACCAGTCCTTTCCGCCGCTGTGGTGGAGGGATAGACGGCCGCAGGGGTGGCCACCCCTCAACCAGCCCCCGAGCCGCCGGCTGAGGCCGACCCGAGTGGCGGAGACGTGGTGGTGGTGCTGGATGAAGACTCGGTGCCTCCCCCATCACTGGGGGGTCGCGATGTCGTGATGGCCCCGGTGTCTTCTCCCGTTCCGGCAGCGGCAACAGCGGGTTCCTTTCCGGCCGCAGAGGTGCCGGAGCCTTCCCCAGCGGCTGAGGTCCCGGGTTCCGCCCCGGTCGCGGAGGTGGCGGAGTCCTCTTCGGCCCGGGGCGCCATTACCGTCGAGGAGGTGACGGAGCTAGCAACATGCCGGTACATTGACTTCCCCGGCGTTGGGGTCATCGACCTTGAAGCCCCCCAACTCTCGGAGAAGGTGCTGGTGGTGGCGACGGAGCGGATGTTCACCGAGCCGACGATCATGGAGACGATCGCGTCGGTCTCGAAGGTGCTGCTCAAGTATGAGCGCGCGGGTGGCTTCGCTCCCCACGCCACGCCGGGGGCACCGGAAGCGGTTCCCGAGACGCCAACAGCCAGCATGGAGCCTGGTGTTGATGCGTTCGTGTGACAACCCGCCCAGGAAAATACCGTACTATCACCTAAGACCGATCCACTTTGGTCATTAAGCAATAATAAAGTATCATCCTGTCGTTAGTTGCCGGGTTAACGCCCGGTAAATCACTTGAAAAGCACAAGGATCGAATATATGCATTAAAACTCACTCGAAGCGAGTCCAGAGATACAACAACATTAATATCCAAATTCGTACCCCGAGGGGTTTAATTATTACAAACCATAGCTTTTGCAACGATGAAATAGTTCAGAGTTTTCGAAAGCGGCGGAAATAAACTAACGGAAGCGAAGACACCACAGGAGGCCATCCATGATGCTTTCAGTAGTCGTCCTCCACCCACTCCAGCTCCCAGCTGGGCGGGATCTCTCCGGGCCACACATCACTGAAGGCATTACCTGGATCAACACATTACAGCAAGGCTGAGTATATTAATACTCAGCAAGTCTTACCCATCGGTGATATCTACTTCACCAATTCTAGACGATGGAAGGCTTTTTGGCTACTGGGTTGCTTTTGCTAAGAAGTAACAAAGAGTAGGTCCTTACTTTCAAGATTTTAGCACAAGTTCTAGTAGGTTTAATCTTTACTACATTAGCCAACTAGTACAAACAAAGTTGTACAATACAATTAATCAAGCATCATCTTCATCAACTTCCATCATTAGGGATCTCATGACTAGTGAAGTAAGTAGTCTCGGATAACGGTGAGAGGCCGACGATCGATTGATTTAAACCTTGCAAGGTAAACCCAAACACACGGTAGGCTGCCCATAGAGGGACAACTTTCCCAGGCCGTCCCCAAAAATCCTCGGGTCGGGATCGAATCTTACAGTCTTTGGTGCAGGCTATCCGGCATACCCCGCGAGATACCCGGAGTCACCATACACCACCGGTGGCGAGCCGTGAGAGCGAATCCCAAGAGTAGTAATGGTAGGATCCCTTGCCGCCTCATTAAGGTACTAGGCTTACCGGTCCCATACCCGACATGTGCTTAGTACGTTCAAAAACTTAACCCACATAACCACTGGACCGGAGCCCAGATCCCATGCTCTTACCACGTGAGCAATCCATTTAAGGATACATTGTGATTCCTATCTAGGAACCTATTCTCGCGAGTGATGTCATCACCCGACTTGTAACGGTCCTATAGCTTAGCAGCTATCGACCTATCTTACTAGTAAGGACAAAGGTACCTATGGATCATGCATCTAGGGTTTCATTCAACTCCTGAACGTAAATGCACAATCATTCATAGATAATTGAATAAAGAACTTTAAAACTAGGTTAGATGCAGCGGAGCTTGCCTTCGTCAGCTAGGTTAGCCTGGGCACCCTCGGTGTCGAGTACTTCCACGTACTGCAGCGACGCTTCCGCTCCTCCTTCCTCGGTCTCCGGGACAGGGGAGTAATCTCCGTCCGGAAGATCTACACGGAATGCAATGCAAGTTTAGGTGATGTGATAGTTTGTTGTCTTATCCAACCCTGGGTTGGTCATATTCACCTTAACAAGCATCTATCTAATGTTTCTCTTTTAGGAAGGTTATTGGGTGTACATGGGTTATTCTTTTATTGCACATTGAATAAAGGTTTTTATTATACTTGTCATTTCATGTGAAAGCTTTAATTCCTTTCATCTTCACAAGCAAGGGTATAAATAGTATTTTTATTTATGAATTACTCTCTGATCAGCAAAGGTAATTAATTACCCTTTAATTAAATTAGGAAATACTTCCAAAAAGGAAAAAGAATTAATTAGAGGTTTTTCTTTATTTAACTTCTCTTTAATATTAAAAGGGCTTTTAAGCTTCTTATTAAGCAATTAAATTACAAAAAATCAAGGAAATGTTTCTTAACCATATTAGCACCTATCCTGGTCCATTGGACCCACATGTAAGTGTTGGATGCTAGGAAATTAAATATTATGGAAAATAACAAAGGCTAGCTAGTGATTCCATCTAAATGCATTCAAAAATAAATAAGCATCAAATTGATCCAAACTTTCTTATGCATGCCCTCTGGTCCTAAACAAGCCTAAAGAACCAGCATATACATCTAGGGGCTTTACTGATCTGGGTTTATGAATTTACAAAGGAAAACATGCATAAATCAAGAATAATTATTTCTGTTAATCCAAAAATCATGATTAATTCACCAGATGTGTATTTTGGTATTACAAGACAGTGTGCACAAGTTGAGCTCAAGAACATAAATATATCTAACAAGAAAAATCATTTAGGTAGTTTCTGCAAGAATGGAAAAGAATTTATTTAGCAAGATCTACTGCATAACTTTGTGCAATTTTTGGCACAGCAACTGGTCATATCCTAACACACAACATATCCAAAATTGGGATACAGAGGAGTTATGGATTTCAAGTTATGACAGATCTAGGTTTAACACATTTGTATTTTTCATGCTAAAACTATTTAGAATCCAGCCATGTGTAAATAACAAAGGTGGTGGGATTTCATTTCCTGAACCCAGCAAAATTGGTTTTGCATTTTTCCGAGTTTTCTACGAATTTCTAAGCATTTTACAAGACACTGGACTAATCTGCAAGAAAAACTAGATAGGGATCTTCACAAACCGGACCTGTAATTTTACACGAAACACCCTAACAAGATTTGAATCAAAGCAATTGGATCCCTGGCCGGGGAGGGCGGCGCGAGTCTGGCCATCGCCGGCGAGCGGGCGGCGCCGCCGGCCGGGCAAGCGGCTCGGGGGGGTCACGTGGCTCACCTAGAAGCGGTAGGGCATTGGAGTGGAGGCGGGGAGTTGGCCGGCGGCGTGGTTCGGCGACGGCCGGCGACGGCCGGCGGCGGCGGCGGCCGCGGAGGCTCGGTGAACGGCGGCGTGGAGGCGAAATGCGGGCAAACAAGCGAGTGGGTGAGCTTCACTAGGAGCTAGGGGAAGCTAATAGGGCGGCCGGTCGGCGGTGAGCATCGGCGGCGAGCTCCGGCCGGCGGCGGCGGCAATGGCGGCGGGCGGCTCGGGGGCGGGCGCGCGTGGGATGAGGGGCGCTTTTATATGGGGCCGGGCGCGTCGGGGTGACGAAAGGATGACGGCGGAGATGCCTCGCCGTACTACGGCGCTCGGGCGCGCGCGCGTACGGCGGCGACACGGCCGACGGACCGCCGGTCCGCGCGCGTGCGCGCGCGCGCGGCGCGCCGGCCGACGTCGGGGCGCCTCGGGACGGGGCGTGTTGGGGCGCGGGGCCTCGGGACGGCGCGTGCCTCGGCCGGTGTGGGCCTCGGGCGGCGCGGGCGTGGACGCGGGGGCACCGGCCGGCGGCGGGTGGCGGCGGCGGCGCGCGGGTGCGCACGACGTCGCGCGTGGCGGCGCTCTAAGTTCAAACGTGTTGCTGGTGCCCTGTTCAAGCCGATTTTTCTCTAGAATTTTGAATAGAACTGGACCAAGTGATGAATACCAAAGATGTAGATCTAGCTACCAACAACAATTTCTACAAAAGCCATATAGGGTTTTTCTGCCCTGATCAAAAGTTATTTGAATGCCAACTTTGAATGTCAGCAGGGTTCGACAAACAGTGAAGTCTGGCTTGCAATTGATTTTTCAAGTTTTTCCTCTCAAAATTGGAAATGCCAATCTACATGAAAGTTGTGTCCCTCGTCAAGATCTACAACTTTCATAAAGGTAGAATTTTAAGTGTTTAGGTGAATTTTGGAGAACGCGGCAAAAGTTCCGGCAGACATCTGGGGACACTAGAGTGGCAATGGGTTTGACCCAACCTTTGACCATGGGTTGGCCCCACAAGTGTGTTTACTAGCCAATTAGGGTCACTAGGGTGGGTTAGTGAGTTTTTCGAGGTGAGGGCCCAGGTTGACCTAGGTTTGACCACGGTTGACCATTTGACCGGCTATCAAGGTTAATTAAAAACCTGGGGCGTCACAGTTCGTGCCGCCGCCGACCAGTGAGAACCAGGAGGCGCCTCTTCCCTAACCGTCAGAAGTCGCCGAAACCGCAGCTGCTGTCGCAGTGACCGGCGTGTCCGAGGTTGTGGTCGGAGAGGCGGGGTCGTCGCTGTCCCTCCCGGCTGCCGCTGTAGTCGACGAGGTTCGTGCGCCTGACGAGCTTGCCGCTGTTGTCCTAGAGCAAATCGCTCACGAGGGCACGACAAGTGCTGCCTCCCCAGAGATCCAGGAGGCTGAGGAAACGGGGGCGTCCTTGTCGCAGGACGTGGCAGGTGGCGAAGCCCAGACCCTGGAACTTGTCTGCACCTCGTGGGCGGCTACTTCCGGGTCCGGCGACGTCTCTGAGGATGACGAGGAGGTCGTAGCGCGCAACACATTGGTGCGTGGGCTAAATTGGGCTCGCCGCGTCTTCGATGAGCTCATCCTTCCCGCAACCTCGGTAAGCTTTCTTGTTTGAAGGCCATGCCCTCAATTCTTTGGTCTTTCTCGAAGTTCGTCACTCATCTTTACTTTGATGGCGGCAGACCCTTGAGTCATCGGGTCGGAACGTGCCTGTGAGGTGTGATAGCTCCACGCGGAACGAGCTCAGCTGGAGATGCAGCTCGTCGTGGCCCGGGTCGCGGCGACCGCTGCTGTGGCGAGCGAGGCGTCCACGAGGACGTCCCTTAAAGCTGCCCGTCAGTGGCAGAGGGTCGCGCCTCCACCGCCGAGGCCGCCGCCGGTCACGGGCCGGCCACCGAGCGGGACTCGCCGGTGTCGAGGCCGGCGCTCGCCGAGGCCGAGGTCGAGAAGCTCCGAGCGCCCGGCGCGCTCGCTGAGGAGGGCACCGAGAGGGCCAAGACCGTCGCGACTGCGATCGAGACCGCCGCCCGTGACGCTGCCCGAGACACCGCTCGCGAGAAGGCGGCACTTGAAGCAAGGGTGTCGAAGCTGGAGCGTGACCTGGGCACGGCCAGACAGACTTGGCGACGACAAGCCGCCAATTCTCCCAGGTTACAAACCAGCTCCAGGTGGTCACCGAGGTGGTGGCGCAGCTTCGCGATACCAAAGCCAAGTTGTCGCAGGATCTTGATGGTAAGTCGAACGGTTCCCTCCTCTCCTTGTCTGGTTCACCGCTTGTTCCTTATTGGACCCCGATTCATTGGCCGTGGTTGCAGGGGCACACGTGATCCACGCCGGAATGGTGTCGAAGCTGGTGGCGACCAAGCAGGAGCGGAACGCCGCTGTCCTCATGGTCATCGAGAAGGAGGGCACCACCGGGCGCTTGTCGGAGCAACTTCAGAGTAAGTGTTGAGCCTTGGTTTTGTCTCCTCTTTCTCCGCAAGCTCTCCATGACTTCACGTTCTCGTTCACCTTTCACAGGTTCAGACCGAGCTAGAGCAATCTCGAGCATCCCGGGAGCAAGATGTTGCTGCCCTGAGCCAGGCCCGCGACGCCCGACGCAAGTCAGAGGCCATCAGCGAGAAGGCCATTGGGGACATCACCAAGCTCGGGAGAGCGATTTCCAGGGACCTAGGTATAATGCAAGATCTTCAATAGTGTAGACTTTTTGTTGAATATTGTAAAATCCATAGAAACTTGTAGAACAATCAGAAAAATGCAATCTTATTTTTTTGGATTCCATGTGAAAAACCCTATAACTTTGTAAAGCATGACCATAGTTTTTCTTGATAGTTTTTGCATGAAAAATAGAAAACTGATAAAACTAGATCAGTTGTATCTCAAAATCCACAAGTGCTCTTGAGCTGAATTTTGGTTGTATTGTGTGTTATGCCATGTCTAGCTTCTGTACCAAAAATTGCATAAAGTTATGCTGTAAATATTTTATTATGAATTGTTTTGTATTTATAATAAATCTGTATAAATTAGTTTTTAGCTAAAAAATAATTATTTTTTGTGTCAAAATCTTCATGTGATCTTGTCATGCCTAATTGCACCTCTGGCGAATTAACCATGATTTTATGTTTACCAGAAATATTTATTCTTGAAATATACCTAATTTTCTTTGTAAATGCATCACTCAAGATATTTAGTAGCTCTAGGTGTATATTTTGTATGCATAGCTTATTTTTGGACCAGAGACCATGTGTGGAAGAGTTGGAATCATTTTGATGCTTATTTATTTTCATATGCATTTATCTTGCTTTAGTATCTAGCTTTTGTTAATTTTGGTATATTTAATTTTACAGCTCATGTGAATGTGAACCTTTGTACAGTGGCTTTGTATAGGTTTGTAGTGCTTCATAACACACTCCACTGAAATTTATTAATTTATTTTATGAATAAAAGCAATGGAGGTCATTAAAGCTTAATATTAAGTTAAATGGGAAAATCACCAACCACACCCATAATGACCCTATGTGTGTGATGTAAATCATATTAAAAAGCTCAAGACCAACCCCTTGCTGTTTGTGAAATTTAAATTAATTTATTTAAATAAATATGTACACAGTCACTATCAAAACGAATAATTAATAAAGAACCACATATTGTTCCTTTATTCGAAGAGTATGCTGAATGTATTCTTATCAAGGTGAATGTGGTCAATCATGCACCCCATGGTTGTCATTTGTTGTTTGTAATTAATTAAATTAAAAACTGTTAATTAAATCTTGCATTTGCATTCTCGTGTAACTATGACAGAACCGCCCAAAATAATTCGTATTATCGCCTAAGCCTGTCCACGTGGCCATTAAGCAATAATAAAGAACTATTATGTCGCTTCTGCCGGGGCATGCCCGGTAAATCACTTACAACAGGATCGAGATGTGCGCTAAGCCCACACGAAGGCGGGACCAGAGTACAACATTACATTACATAAAAGGTTCACAAGTTCAAAATTATTACAAACCAAGTTTTTCATACATAAAAGTAAAGGTGGTTTAGAGTTTTAAACAGCGGAAAGTAAACTAAACGCATGATACACA
Organism: Cenchrus americanus; assembly: GCA_947561735.1. Lineage (NCBI taxonomy): Eukaryota > Viridiplantae > Streptophyta > Magnoliopsida > Poales > Poaceae > Cenchrus > Cenchrus americanus. Next base: position 217,861,974 of record OX387239.1, read on the forward strand.
CAGGAGGCCATCCATGCATATCACTCCCCATCATGGTTCTCCCATTCAATCTCCCATCCATCTGGAATAACACCAGGCCAGATGGGATTACCTGAAAACAACAAATTAAGCGAGGCTGAGTATACTAATGATCAGGAAGACTGACCCGTCAAAATAAAGACACAACTAGACATGCAAGGCTTTTTGGCTGGTGGGTTTGTTTTGCCAAAAGCATCTAAGGGTTGATCTTTACTTTCAAGTTTTAGCTCAAGTTCTAGTATGTTAACCATGCTAAGTGAGCACCTATAGTAAACAAGCATGTTATGCAAACAATATTAAACAAGCAATAATATTAATCCAACTGTTCCATAAATACAGGGGGTAGCCAGTGGTCAAGCCGACTCAGATAACAGCGAGTGACCGACGATCGATCGATTTATATCCTTGCAAGGTAAACCCAAGATACACGGAAGAAGGTAGACCAAGTACAGTGTCTACCCCAACCAGGCGGTTTCTGCCATTCCCCATATTAGGGACAGACGCCACCGTCCTAAGTACAAGGTTACTGGAACGCCCTCACACGGCACGTCCAGAATCACACTTGCACTACCGGGAGCAAACCGGGATAAGCATCTCAAGAGTAGTAGCGATAAAGCCCCCGCACTGGTTCATTAGGTAGTAGGCTTACTAGTCCCATTCCCGACAAGCACTTAGTACGTTAATAGCTTAAACCAGCACAATGCTACTCGGTCGAGACCGAACCCATTGCTCTTACCACATGAGCGAGTCAATTTAATCAACTTATGATTCCAACATAAGTAACCTATCATCTCGTGAGCAATGAGTCATTACTCGACTTCTACCGTATCCTTAGAGCATGGCACTAGCGTTCCTAACATACTAGTAAATGAGCATAGGAGTCCTAAGGATCATGCATCTACATTTCAAACAACTCCTAAAACTTAAATGCACAAGTAAAACATAAATACTGAAATGTAAAAAACTAGTATGAACTTTTAATAAAAAGGTTAGATGAAACCGGTGCTTGCCTTCCTCTGACTCAACACTAACTCTACCCTTGGACTCTTCTGGACTTTGGTCTAGGTCTTGCTGCACACCAAGCTGGTTCACCTCCCCGCTAGCTGCTCCCTCCTCCTCCTGGGTGAGCGTGTACCTCCCGTCTGGTAAATCTACACGTATACATGCATATGCATTAGATTACGGTGAAGGTGAGAGAATTACCATAAAACCAATTCTTTTTGGCCATATTCATCTAAACATTATTATTTTCTCACAGAAATTATTAGGGTGGTGTGATCTTCGCAACGGTAGATATACGCTCGTGCCGGAAGGAGGAGACGAAGGTGCTGACAAAGAGCTACAGTACATGGACGTAGCTCAAGGCCTTGACCAAAGTCCGGAAGGGCCCAAGGCCAACCTTGCCAGCGAAGGCAAGCCACAGATCATTAACCCTTCCTTTTAAAAATTATGCAATTATCTTTGTTATGATTGTGCATTTACGTTTCAGGAGTTGAATTGAAACCCTAGATGCATGAACCCTAGGTACATATGTTCTTTTACTAGTATGATAGGTCGATAGCTGCTATGCTATAGGACCCGGTAGAAGTCGAGTGATGTTCGCCACTCGCGAGAATAGGTTCTTATGTTGGAATCATAAGATCTTTATAAATGGATTGATCATGTGGTAAGAGCATGGGATTTAGGCTCCGGTCCAGTGGCTTTCGTAGGCTAAGCTTTTGAACGTACTAAGCACTTGTCGGGAATGGGACCGGTAAGCCTAGTACCTTAATGAGACGGTGCAGGAACTTACCCTTACTAATCTTGAGTAATCACCTACCCGACTAGCTACCGAGGGAGGGGGGTACATGTGTGAAGTTGGGTGCCTCGCGGGGTACGCCAGATAGCCTTGTACCCAGGACTGTAAGCTTTGATCCCAAGCCGAGGACTTTTGGGAACCGCCTGGTGGTTGTCCATGTGGGGTCACCCTCCGTGTGTTTAGGTTTACCTTGCATGGTTATAAATCAATCGATTGTCGGCCTCTCACCGTTATCTGAGACTGCTTAATCAACTGGCCATGATGTCCCTTAACGATGGAACTTGGTGAAGTGTACTGCTCGAATTAATTGCTTGTACAATTCTTGATTGAATTAGTTGACATACTTAGAAATGGTAATCAACTAGAACTTGGTGCTAAAATATTGAAAGTAAGGACATACTCTTTGTTGCTTTTCAGCAAAAGGACTCCACCAGCCAAAAAGCCTCTCATGTCTAGAGTTTGGTGATGTAGTCATCACCTGACGCTTAAGTCTTACTGATTATTAGTATACTCGGCCTTGCTTTAAAAATGTTGTTGCAGGTGTTGTATGAGGGATGGGTGGATGACGACGAGTGATTGCATCACGGACGGCCTCCTGTGATGTTCATCATTGCGCTAGTTTATATTATTTCCGTTGTTTTCAAACTTTGAACCTTTTACTTACCATGTAGTGAATAATGGTTTGTAATAATTAAACCCTTAGGAGTAATTTGGATTTAATTTGTGAAGTGTACTCTGGACTCGCCTTCGCGTGAGTTTTAATGCATATGTTCGATCCTATGTGTGAATTCCAAGTGATTTACCGGGCGTTAACCCGGCAACTAACGACAGGATGATACTTTACTATCGCTTAATGGCCAAAGTGGATTGGTTTAGGCGATAGTACGGTAATTTTCCTGGGCGGGTTGTCACAGGTAGGGATGGATTCGGATCGGATACACATAGATACGAATTCGGATGTCGCTATTTACCACATTTTATTTCGAATTTGAATACGAATACGAATATTATCGAATAGAATACAAAACGGATATTTCGAATTCGGATTCGCATTCGAAAACTTACTCGATTTATAGCATAAAGTCATAACGAGTATCAATTTTATTTGTTGATGGTTTTATAATTGACCAGATCATATAACAAGTAGAGTAAATTATGATCATTATACACAACAGATATCTTATGCAAATAACATATTTAATAATTAATTAATTAATATATCACAATAAATATAAAATAAGTAATTTTGTAAATATATAAACATCTTTTATTAGTAAAAATAAGTACGTAAAGACATTTAAATATAATTTATTTATTTGCTAGATAATATAATATATTTAAAATTACTATGATTATACACATCAAAATTAATTAAAAATATCATTATATAATTTAGTAATATTAGGTTAGCATAATTAGTTAGTTGTCCTATATATACTTTTTAATACTTAAAATGGTGTGAATAATTATTTTACTAGCAATATTAAATTAACATCATTTGGAATTAGTATTTAGTAATATAAATAAATTTTAGATAGTTTGTATGGGTACTTTATTTTTTTATACGAATAATGTCGGATTTTTGTCGAATAATTTAGATTCAAATACATTTATCTAACACCCATATTAAAAATGAATACAAATACAAATATCCGTATTAACGTTTTTAACATAGCGGATATCCATATTAAAAACGAATACGAATACAGATATATGTATTAATGTTTTTAACGTAGGGGTTACGCATACAGGTAATTCAGATTTCCAGATAGGGATGCAAGTTGGCATTATAATGGGTCATTGAGTCGACCCAAAAAATTGATAAAATGAACTAAGATGGCATTTCATGTAATTAATTTTGGAGAGGAAATGAACTAGAGTGGCATGCTATCGTAATTAATCAGCTGACCAAAAAACACCATTGGGTACCCGCTTTTATCCCTATTTCCAGACATTTGAGACGGCGGGGGGTGTCCGTACCGCCGCCGCCTGCCCCTCTCGCCGGGCTGGGCGCGGGCGGGCAGGCAGCGCGTGCGCGCTCAGTAGCGCAGGGTACGGGCCGCCAGCGGCCAGCCTGCGGACCACTGCTCGCTCAGCGGCTGTGCCCGCGGAACCCCAGGCGGACGCGACCGCGCGACGACCCCGGCTGGGCACGCCAGGCGGGAGTGTCGCTTTTGTCGTCTCGTGGCCACAGCACTCATCGCTCCGATCAGCTGCGCAGGGGAATGCACGGGCACGTGTTGCTCTGGAGGGGCGCTTGGGCACCAGTAGCTGTTGCCTGTTTGGTGTGTAACCAGTGAGGCAGTGACCACTACTTGGCTTGGCTCCTCGAACACTTATGAACTGTGTGCAAGTGCTTCGGATTTTCCTCCATCACTGTAGAGTGTGAACCGCTTCATTTTGTACCCAAAAGAGTAGGACCGTGTCTAAATTTTACTGCGGGATAAATCAAAGATTCAGTAATACAATCTCCTTTACCCCGGTGATGCTCACTATCACTGCCGGTTGGTGGCTAAAACCAGTAGGGTTATTATCACCCCCAATTTTTAGCACTATCCGATGATGAAAAAGGGTGCATACTCAAATTTTTTCTTAAGTTTTATTTTAACAAGCCGGCGCGTTGTCGCTCCCATCCGTTCCTCCCTCCCCATCTCCACTTATCCGCTACTCGCCTCTATGTGACGCCCCATGTTTTTAATTAGCATCATTAACGCTAATGACTGAATCAGCTGAGTCAAACCTACTGACATTGGTCAAATCTAGATCAACCTGGGTCATCACCTCGGAAACCTCACCAACAATCCCTAATGACCCTCTTGATCAAGTCAACACACACTTGTGGTCAAACCTTGGTCAAAGGCACGGTCAAACCCTACTTAAACCCTAATGTCTTTGAACGTCCTCCGGAACTTTTGCCGCGTTGCCCAAATTTCACCTAAACACTCCAAAATCTCCAATGTAAAAGTTGTCTAGTTTTTCGAGGGACACAACTTTCATGTTGGATGGCATTTCAAATTTTGAGTGGAAAAGGGTGGAAAACTTGGTCAACTACCAACAACTCTTGTTCACCGGGATCTGGCGGCATTCAAAGTTTGGCAGTAGTTTAAGCAAAAACCATTGAGAAAAACATCATAGAGCCTTTGTAAAAGTTGTAGAGGGTAGTGAGATCTACAACTTTGTATATACACCTGGAAGCACTTTAGTTATAAGAGTAAATCACGTTCAAATGGGGTTGCACCGAAACATGACGTGCCGGAACGCGAGCGCGCGTCGCGACGTCACCCGCTCGCGCCGCGCCGTACGCCACCGTACGCACGCCAAGGCGAGCCCGCGACCGCCGGTCCGTGCGCCGCACTCTCGGGACACACCCCCCGCCACGCGGAGCTCCCTCGCGCGTCGGCCAGGACCGCACGCCTGTTGCCCGCTGGTCCATCCGCGTCTCCTCCCTGCCACACGCGCGCATGTCGATGTCGTCGCCGTACTGCGATTTAACGGCCGGGGCGTCCCTTCGCGACGAAGGCACTGCCCTCTCCCACTCGCCCGACGCGGCTATAAAATGGCATTGCCCATTGCCTGCCCGCGCGCACGCCTCTGTCGCCCTGCCAGCGTCGCCGCCATGGTGCGCCCACCCTTTCGCAAGCTCCCGTCGCCGGCCAGCACCTCCAGCAGCTCCTCTAGCACCTAACCGAGCTCGTACCGCCGCGTGTTGCCCCGGGCGAGCTTGCCGTTCACTGGACATCAGGACGCCACGGCCGATGCCGCCCGGCTTCGCCGCGCAACCTCGCCGGCGCCACCACAACCCAAACTTCGGTCGCAATCGAGCCCTAGGTGAGCTCACGCACCTTCCCCCATCCTTTTCCCAGCCAAGGACGCCGTCGGACTGGCCGGATTTTTGGCTGGACCGCCGCTGGCCATGGCTAAGGACCCAATTGCGTGGTCAAGTTCTTGCCAAGGGAATTATGTGTAAACTGAGGGCATATCTGTGAAGCATTGGATTTTTCCAGGGACCTTGTTGTAAAGGGAATCTTCAATAGTGTAGACTTTTTGCTGGAACTTAGAAAATCCGTAAAAAATTCAGAAAAATGCAAACTCAATTTTGTTAGTTTCTTTGTGAAAAATCCTACAACTTTTGTAAAGTATGTCTATGTTTTTTCCTGACAATTTTTGCATGAAAAATAGGAAACTGAAAAACTTAGATCTGTTGTATCTCAAAATCCATAAGTCCTCTGTAGCTAATGTTTGGATATGTTGTGTGTTATGTTATGACTAGCTCCTGTACCAAAAATTGCACAAAGTTATGTTGTAAATCGTTTTGTACGAATTGTTTTCTATTTAAGCAGAATCTCTCCAAATGACTTTTGTAGCTAAAAATAATTAGATTTTTGTGCCCAACTTCTGCATGTTAGCTTGTTATGCAAAAATGCACCTTGTCAGAAATATTTATTCTTGAAATATGCTTGTTTTTCTTTGTAATGGCATAGCTCAAGATCCATAATAGTTCTAGGTGCATATGTTGCATCACTAGCTTAGTTTTGGACAAGAGATCATGTGTGAGAAAGTTTGAATTATTTTGATGTGTATTTATTTTTTATGCATTAATCTTGCTTCATTAGCTAGCTTTTATTATTTTCAATATAATTAATTTCCTTGCTATCCTAAGCATGCATGTGTGTTCAGTGGCTTGGTATAGGTATTTAGTGCTTAATAAACCCTTCCACTGAATTTTAATAATTATTTTATGAATAAAAGCATTGGAGGTAATTTAAAGCTTAATAGTCAATTAAAAGGGAAAATCACCAACCACACCCTTAGTAAATCTATGTGGGTGATGTAAGTCTTTTCAAAAGGATAATGACCAACCCACTTCTGTTTGTGGAATTTAAATCAAATTATTTACTTAAATATGTACATAGTCACTGTCAAAAGGAATAATTAATAATGAACCACATATTGTTTCTTTTTGGAGAGTATGTTGAATATATTTCTTATCTAGGTGAATGTGGTCAACCATGCACCCCATGGTTGTCATTTGTTGATTGTAATTAATTAATTAAAATTTTTTAAGTAAATCTTGCATTCGCATCTTCGTGTAGATCTTCCTGACGGTAGATATACGCTCGTGCCGGAAGGAGGAGACGGAGGTGCTGACGAAGAGTTGTAGCACGTGTTCGTAGCTCAAGGCCTGGACCCAAGTCCAGAAGGGCCCAAGGCCAACCTTGCTAGCGAATGCAAGCCCCAGATCATTAACCCTGTCTTTGTCAAATTATGCAATTAATTTGTGCTATGATTGTGCATTTACGTTTCAGGAGTTGATATGAAACCCTAGATGCATGATCCCTAGGTACCCTTGTCCTTTACTAGTATGATAGGTTGATAGTTGCTATGCTATAGGACCGTTACTAGTCGAGTGATGCTTGTCACTCGCGAGATTAGGTGCTTGTGTTGGAATCATAAGATCTCCTTAAATGGATTGCTCATGTGGTAAGAGCATGGGATGTGGGCTCCGATCCAATGGCTTTCGTGGGTTAAGTGTTTGAACGTATTAAGCACTTGTCGGGAATGGGACCGGTAAGCATAGTACCTTAATGACGTGGTGAGGGATCTTACTATTACTCATCTTGGGATGCGTCTCACGGCTAGCTACCGGTAGTGCATGGTGAGTTTGGGTGCCTCGCGGGGTATACCAGATAGCCTGTACCAAAGACTGTAAGATTCGATCCTGATCCGAAGAGTTTTGGGAACCGCTTGGTGGTTGTCCTCGCGGGGGCATCCCACCATATGTTTAGGTCTACCTTGCAAGGTTTAAATCAACTGGTTGTCGGCCTCTCACCGTTATCTGAGACTACTTACTCCACTGACCATGAGATCCCTAATGATGGAAGTTGATGAATATTATGTTTGATTAACCGTATTGCACAAGTTATGCTTGCAATAGACTGCTAACTTAGAAAAGAATAATCAACTAGAACTTGTGCTAAAATCTTGAAAGTAAGGACATACTCTTTGTTGCTTTTCAGCAAAAGGAACCCCAATGGCCAAAATGCCTATCATGTCTAGAGGTGGTGAAGTAGTTATCACCGACGGGTAAGTCTTGCTGAGTATTAGTATACTCAGCCTTGCTATAATCTGTTGTTCCAGGTAATGCCTTTGTTGATGTGTGGCCCGGAGAGATCCCGCCAAGCTGGGAGCTGGAGTGGGTGGAGGACGACGAATGAAGGCATCATGGCTGGCCTCCCGTGGTGTTTTCTCGCCCCGTTTAGTTTATTTCCGCTGTTTTAAAAACTCTGAACTGTGTTGTCATGTCAAAGACTTCGGTTTGTAATAATTAAACCCTTCGGGGTAAATTTCGGATGTTAATCATGTATTGTCTCTGGACTCACCTTCGCGTGAGTTTTTATGCATATATGTCGATCCTTGTTGCTATGTAAGTGATTTACCGGGCATTAACCCGGCAACTAACGACAAGATGATACTTTATTACCGCTTAATGACCAAAGTGGATTGGTTTAGGCGATAGTAAGGTATTTTCCTGGGCGGGTTATCACACTCTCGTCCTCTTTCATATTTGTTATCTCCCTATGATCCGCCTTCTCCCACCAGATGTCCCCTTCTCTCCCTCTCTGCTCACTGCCCCTCCTCTACCCCTCCACCCGCCTTCATTGCTAATGAAGAGTGGTGATGGGGGCGAGGCGCAGAGCATTAGTCCTGTTCAATGTAAGTGTTAACCGATGGACCATTGGTAACATAAAAGGACGACAGTGATGTGCTATGTGCACATCTTACATATAGCTTACACTAGTGGAAAACCAACATTTGGTCCCAATTGATAAGAGGCAAATGTCTTTAAAGACCAACCGAAACTAATCTACAGAGGACTAAAGGGGAGTATTAGTCCCGGTTACATATAGGTTACACTAGTGGAAAACCAACATTTAGTCCCAATTGACAAGAGGCAAAAATATTGATAAATACACAACCTCTAGCCTGGTACATACCTTCCTGACCGTCTCACATACACAACATCTTAATGAGTACAAAAATGCAATCCTCTTATAGTAACTCGTAGGAGACCTTTTAGTCTCAGCTGGTAACACAAACACGAACTAAAGGTGACCTATTGTAGGTGGCATTCCATGTCTTGTTACCAATCGGGACAGTGGACCTGCATCCCGGCGGCACCAAAAAAGCCCCAGCCGAGGTGCTACTGCTACACTGCAGGTTCAAGCATAATCAAATAAGAACACTCAGACACACATATATAGATAGGGGAACCGATCCAGATCATAGGATGAAAATGATTTACCATGGAGCTTCTAGATCCAGTCGATCTGCGCATGCGCACCTGCAAGAAGAGAGACTCGTTCCCATGCACTGTTAATATCTTCTTATATGTAGCCAAACCAAAGGTCTTTAGTCCCGAGTAAAAATAATCAACGAGGAGTTTGGATCCAAGGTTGTTTATCTACACGTGTTATCAAGCACACATCTTACACATAGCTTAGGGTGCTTTTGGTTGAGCTTTTTCCTGCTTTTGCTTTTGCCAAAAGCCAACAGCCCAACCAAAGGGGTTGGCTGCCATCCAAAGCCACAACCAAAAGCAGCTTTTGCGTAGTACAAACTTGAAAGCACCCTTCCCTAGGGTTTTTTACCGTTCGGTACATTTATACCGCTACCCAGTGGTAATGGTATACCGCTTCTTACCACTCGAATTCAAATTCCAAATCAAAATTGCCTATACAAACGGTAACCAGTGGTATACCACGGTATAAATAATTTATACCGCTGTGGTAAGGGTTTTTAACGCTCGGTAAGTAATTAAAACCGGTGCAATGAAAAAGGCCCTCCGACTTGGAAGAAATGAAAATTTTGGCATGATGTTGGCACAAATTAGTGTTAAATACCACCCCCAATCAATAATTTATAGTTATACATAGAAATACTACACCAAACACAATAATATTAGCCGTGCATAAGTGAGTTGATAGTTCAAATACAAATAGTTCAAATACAAATAGTTCATACAAATAATTCATAGAACACAAGTTCAATGGTAGAAAGGAAAGATCCCCATTTGGGTTGCGGAGTGGTACTCGGCGATGGACATGACATTCAAGCCTCTCGTCCTAAGCAACTCACCCTTGTATTGTTGCCCAGTTAGGCCCGTCCACGTCGATGTTGTCTGCCATTCACCGACTAACATGTTGTAAAATTTAGGGTCTTCCCATTCATACACCCATGTCGTCTGTGGCTGCGCGTTGATGTCAGGAATGGGATAAAAAGACCGCGACTGGGAGGTATCACTGTAGGAGGAAGAAGAGTACGTCGGGTCGTATTGTGACGCTCCAACTGTTCTCCTCTGCGACTCCGGTGCTCCATGGTCGCGATCCTGAGTAGCATGTGTGAATTCAGTCTCCCCTACAGTCAACCATGGATCATAATTAGTACATATAGTTAGAAACATCATACATGTGTGTAAATGTACATGTGTATACCTGTGAAACGAATTCCACCACCACCACCACCACCACCAGCATCATCACCATCACCATCACCATCACCACCATCATCATCACCACCACCACCACTGTCACCATCACCACCACCACCATCATCATCATCATCACCTTCATCTTCAGCTGAGCTGCTATCCCCAGACTCCTGGTACGGTGGACTACGCTGACCATCATCATCATCAGTGGAGGCGTCGCAAGTCACTTGTTTTGTTGGTGCCTTTGTCTTGTCTTTTTAACGTTTTGGGTCACTCTGCTTAGGCCCACTCTGGAACAACCTCTTCCCAATGTGACTGCTACCCACATTTTTTCATGCCCAATCACTAATGCAATCATCACCCGTAGCGGTTTGGAGATCTTTGGGGTCTATCTGATCCCTCACAAGCTGGGACGGGATAGGAATGTCACTGTCTTCATCCTCCTCATCAAGAACCGGCTCCCGGTTTGATCTACCATATTCCATCCATTCCCGCACAGGATTTTTCTCATCATAGAAGCTAAGTTGGCCAAGATGCTCAATAATATCACCTTCATCAATAGACTTGTGAAACCACGTGACCCCATTGCAATATATCAAAAAATTGATCACACTCATCCGCGTCGGGCCAGTCCAAGAATCACACATCAAAGACACGCCAAAGATGGGCCAATCATTATGAAACTTTGCGTACCGATCCTTCAAGTCTTTCTCGTTCATATCAAGATACTTGTCATCAATATCCCGTAGAGTGGGGATGCAATTCCTTCACCTGCAGCCATACAAAAAACATGAGAACAGATACACAAAAGCAAGGCGAAAGAAAACTTTTGTGAACATAAAATGAAAGAAAACTCACCCCACTTCTGTGTCTCTCTAACCGCACTAACAAAGTAAGGACTATCCGCCTGTCTCCCAGGTACTCCCGCAGTATGGAAGAATTTGGACCAAGCTTTTCCAATAGATTCCCTTGCATTCTTACCCTTCTGCGTCCAGGACCCTGTATCGATCCTTGTTTGTTTCATTCCACTTCTCCCACCTGCAGCCAAGTTATAGTCTTCCACCACCACAGGAGTGTCCCTCCGCGAACCAGCTCTTCTAAGCATCCTTTGGAAGGGATTCAACCCCGTCGAACCACTACCCCCTCCACGCTCATAAGTACCTCCTCTCCCTTCCACCCCCTGTCAGAACTCTGCTTCTGCTCTCGACAAGTTAATTGCATCCTGGATCTGAGCCTCCTCATCATATCCTCCAGTGGGACTGTTACCCGCTGCTACTGCATCCTCTTGTGCCACCCTCTGTCGAGCCCGTTCAGTAGTTGCCTTCTTAGTCCTTTCAATATCCCGCTGAAAGTACTCCCGCACAGGTGGTGGAACCCTGCCGCAATGGAGCACCAATGATCCGCGCGCGGCCAAATGTTGTTTGAATCTAGTAGAACCACCACCACTTTTCTGCATACCACAGTAGTTGCATCGCCATCCGGGAGCTAGATTGACACCATGTTCCCATACGGGGTCTTTAGGTCTGCCTGACATTGTGTACCTGCATAAATGCCAACATAAACAAAAGACTTCCTTAATCGTTACCTAAAGAAAATGTACCTAAATCTGAAACAAATCCTAAATAAAATTGGATCCTACCACAAATCCTACATTCCTACCACAAATTATCCTACCTAAAGCAACAATTCTATTTCTACCTAAAGCAACAATTCTATTTCTACCTAAAACAACAATTCCATTTCTACCTCTACCTCACATCCTAAATCCTACCTAAAATCCTAAACCAAAATAAATCTAAATCCTAACACAAATCCTAAATCCTAACACAAATCCTAAAGCCTAAAGCTACACAAATGAAAAAAAAATCATACATGTCCGCGGTATACCGCCGGCCTCGCCGCGGTATATTGCAACTCTCGCGCGGTTAGCCGCCCCGGCCGAGCGGGAGCGGGCGGATCCGGCCGCGGGGCGGCTAACCGCGGCCTATCGCGCGGTATACCGCGCTTTGGCCGCGGTATGCGGCGGCGGCGGCGTGGACGGCGACTCGCGGCGGCGGAACGCTCTCTCCAGTCTGCGGACTGAGGCGAAGGGGGCGAATGGAGTCACGAGATGTCGCTCCCAACCTACTTCTAGGTCATCCAGGTCATTTGGGCTTCATGGGCCTTAACGGCCGGCCCATGAATTTTCTTTTTCTTTTTTCTTTACAACATCTAAACCTCGAAATAAATACCAAATGCACTCAAATTTGAAAACTTTCAACACCATCAGACTCTACAAATCATGAACTATTTTTTGGAGATTTTTATTGATTTTTTCATTTTTTGAATTCAAATTCAAATTTGAAATTTGGCACCGGTTGCTACCGCTCGGTACCGTTACCGTACCCCAGCGGTAGCAACGGTTACCGCGGTATACCGCGCGGTAACCGATGGTAAAAAACCCTACCCTTCCCCCTGCTTTCACCTGCTTTTGGGTCAACTAATTACCCACCTGCCACTGGTTATGAAGAAGAAAACGGTTCGTTCTATCCCATCGCCTAGCATCGAACTCCTCGCGACCGTGACTGCGTCGTCGGCGGACCGCCGCCCTCACCCCTCGAGCTCGTCGGCCGACCGCCGCCCCCCCACTCCTCGAGCTCGCCGGCCGAGCGCCGACCCCCACCTCCCCGAGCTCACCCGGTGGGGGCCGTTGCTCCCACCTCCCGAGGTTGCCGGCCGGCCGCCCGCCCCCCACCTCTCGAGCTCGGCCGGGCGGCCTCTCCTCCACCCCCCACCACGATTGGGGCTGCGGGGGGGGCCGCGCAAGGTCGTCCGCCACGCGTCGGCCCGGTGGGCGTGCGGGGAGAGCTCCGAGTCCGCCTCGACACCGCGCGGGGAGCCCTCCGTCGCGGCCTCATCCGCACGCGGGAGCGGCCTAGAGGGTGCACGGGGAAAGCTCCGCCGCGGCATCACCGCGCGTGGGAGCGGCTCCGCCGCGGCCTCACCGGCGCGCGGGAGCGGCTTCGCCCGCGCCGGCGCACGTGCGGGAGCCGCCCGCGGCGGCTCCGGCGGCCGACGACCAGCGGCGGGCCCAGCTCCGGCAGCTACCTCTCGGTCCATGAGCTCGCTGCTCCTCCTCCCTTTGTCGACATCCAGCTAGAGGAGGAAGAAATCACACCTGTGCATGACTGGTGGGATCCAAGCACATGACTGGTGGGACCCGCTTGGAAGAAAGAGATTTTTCCAAAAGTCACAGCAGCTCAACCAAACAATTTTTCATCCATTCCGCAGCAACTTTGTGAAAGCTACTTTTCCTACAGCCACAACCCACAACAGCTTTTCCTAAAGCCACAACCCAACCAAACACACCCTTAATTCGAAGAAATACAAGCTTTACACATCGACATCTATTCTTACAATACATAGGTCTCTCGTCAGCTTGTCTCCTCAGGACGTACACACTTGCCATTCCAAGTAACACTGCACATACATATAGCACATACATATAGTAGTATAGTACCTTTGCAGTTTCATACTTTCATATGTAGTAGTACTGTGGAAGTGCAACGGCCAAAGAGCGAGCTAGTGTACCGAGCTAGCCAAGTCGAAAGTGGAAGCACACACATCGAGGGGTAAAGGAGTACACTGCAAGAGGACTGAAGCTATCCACACCAGCTCCTGCACACACATAATAATGGAATTCGCACACATATGGCGGCTGGACTGGATAGAGAGGAAAAACAGTGCCGCTCCACGGTCGGGGCCACCTACCTGTATGTACTTGTACCTCTCGCCCATCTCACGTTTACTACTAGTATAGCTGCCAACAGGCAGCAAGAGCAATAGTAGTAGAGCTTATTAGTGTCATCGCCACATCAAATTATTGCTGTCACGCCATTACCGGTATCGATCTACGGATCACGGTAGCTCCAGAGGCTGTCCCCGGCCTCCGACGGGTCCGGCGAGTCGTCGGACGAGTTGTGGCCGCCGAGCTCCGGGGGGCTTACCATCATCCCGGCGGCCATGTTGCGCAGGTACTGAGGCGTCTCGAAGAGGGCCTCCTCGTCCAGGTAGTAGCACTGGTTCCCCGCGCCGCTGCTGCCTTCCTGCTGATGTGCCGCGGCGGCGCAGCTCCCGCTGGGCTGCTGATGATGCACCTTCCCGCCGGCCGCCGCGGGAGCAATGCCGCGGCCGTGGGCCGAGCGGCGATCGGGCTCCTGCAGCGCCGCGGCGGCCTCCTCGGCGGCGGCGCGGATGTCTTCCGCGGAGGTGGACGCGGGCGCGGGGCGCGACGCGGCCAGGTCCGGGAAGTTGAGCTCCGTGTCGGGCCCGCGCAGCGCGCGCGCGGCCACGTCGTAGGCCACGGCGGCCATCTTGGCCGTCGGGAAGGTGCCGAGCCAGATGCGGCGCGTCTTCCTCGGCTCTCGGATCTCCGACACCCACTTGCCGCTGCGGCTTCGGATGCCGCGGTAGTAGGGGTGCTTCCCCGTCCGCGGCGAGGCCGGCCCGCCGTGGTCGGACATTGATCCGCGCCGCGTTAGGGCTGCACTACAGCTCCACTACTCCGGCCACCACACCCAATCACACTATGCGCATAGCACCAGCCGCCTCTGCACGTGTGCCAGGGATTGCAGTGGCTGCTGGCGGGCGTGCGTGCGGGTTGCCTGGAAGCAGACGACGGGGAACGCGGCTATTTAAAGACGCGGCGAAGCAGGCGGGAAGCGAGAGGGGACGCCATGGCTAGCAGTGAGCTGGTGCCCCCGGGAGCGAACAACCAACACTGCCCAGGTAAAATAAGGCGCGTTACTTTCGGGCGTGAGGGCAAAATCGCGTCGCTCTCGAGCTTTCCAAAATTCGTGCGTTTTTAGTTAGGATTGATTCAGAGTTTGCAGGCAAGCAAGTGGATTTGTGTCTGACCCCCCTCCCGTTTCTTTCTTCTCCTAGCTATTTCTTGTCCCCGTTTTCTGGTTGCTGTTTTCTGGTTCCCCTGAAGTTGCTTTAATTTACTTACTACTACTGCTTAAACTATAACGATTAGCAGCGTCTTCTAACAAGAAGCTGCTTTACCATTGCTTCGCCCAGTTTTTTCCCCCAGAAAATAAGCAAGGGATTATTATTTTCTAGGGAAATCAATAATAGGATATGATCTTAATAAACTCCATCTACATATCTTGCTCAACTATCCTAGACGGAAAAGATAATATCACACCATCAATAATTGAAAGTCATACATAGAATTGCTAAAGTGTGTTGCAACTTGCAAGTTGGGCGAGTCGACAGCACCCTCCCTCGGGAAAGACCGAGCCTCGTGCAGACTCCGAGGACTAGTCAACAACAACTCTTTGTGAGGGTGCGAGATTAGATTCGCAGTGGTCTATCATTACAGATTCCATCCATCCAAAAGAAGATTACCATAGTTTTAGATGACCTACTAGTAAGTTTAAAATGGTCTCGTTTCAGTAAAAAAATTCAGTACTCCCATCCTTTATTATTTTTGCCAGAGTTATATATTTTTGTTTCCTCACACGTACTGTTATGCAACTTGGAGGTATGGCTGTGTTGTTGTCAACTGCACACACACCTCTTACAGCGTACTTTTATGGATTTGTCCCGGTCCATATCCAATGAATTACTAACTTAGTCCCTAAAAGAGTGTCATTTTCACTTCTCGAGAAACAACTTTGACTAAATATAAAAAAATATATTAATACTTATGGTACAAGATTAGTTTTGTTAGTTTTTTATAAAAATTTATTTTGAGACACAAATATTGCACGTGTGTTCTACAAATCCGGTCAAACTTGTAGCACGAAAACCCACAACGACACTCTTTTGGAGACCGAGGGAGTAAGTCATCATGCACGCTGACAGTGTTTGAACATCGAATTGAAGCACTGCACAAGCCTACTACACTACTCCCATATATGAAACGGGTAATGGGACTGTCGCGTGCACAATTTGAATTCAGTCCCATATGATGTTTTGCTTGTCCTTGGGGCTTCGAAACTTAATTTCTGGATGGCCTCGGATTGATTTCAGTCCTAAATCCGAGACACCTTTGCGTGTATATATAGCTCACCACTACTGGAAACCCAGTCTTTGCCGAGAGCCGGAAACTCTCGGCAAAGGCCAACAAACCGTCGGCAAAGGCGTTGCCGGCGGTCGCGCTCGGTACATGGCTCATGGAGAATTTTTTCTGAGCCACGGCTCTTTGCCGAGAACCCGAGATCCAGGCTCTCGGCACAGGCTGTGCCGAGAGCTCGCAGTGGGCCGTCGGCCAAAAAAAAGTAGCCGTTAACAGGGGGTTATGTTAACATTTTTTTGAAATCTTCTTTGTCGACGGCCTCGAGGACGAGTTGTCGGCAAAGAGGGGGGTTTTTATATTTTTATAGAAAATTTTCTGCCGAGCGCCCCTGGCAAAGGCTGTCGGTAAAGGTTGTTTTTCTATTTTTTTTTTGAAAAAATTCTCTGCCGAGCGCCCCTGGCAAAGGCCGTCGGCAAAGGTTGTTTTTCTATATTTTTGAAAAAATCTTGTGTCGAGAGCCCCTGGCAAAGGCCATCGGCAAAGACGGGTTTTTTTTTTAAAAAAATTCTTTGCCAAGCGCCCTGTGCAACTACGCTTGGCAAAGCTGGGAACACCCGAGCTAGGAAAATTGTTCCCAGAGTTGCCGAGCGTATTTGCCAGGAGCACTCAGCACAGGTCCCTTTGCCGACGGCCCCGCTCGGCAAAGAGGCCACATTTTGTTTTATATTTTCTTTCCACATTGACACACACACACACATATATATATATATATCACATGCAACAATACATAACACATATATATCACATCCACAAGTTCAAACACCACCACATGTGTCCACAAATCCACAAAGTGTCTCAAATCCAACAAAACAAGTTCACAACATGATCAACTAAGTCGAAGGGCCTACGGTGATTACTCGTACGGTGTGAAAGGTGGGACAGCGACTGGAGGACTTGCTCACCACTTGGAGCCTGGTGATTCGAACCCGCCGAGAAAGGCTGCACAAAGGAGACAAGATTGCAAGTGTTAGACATGATTAGACAGGAAAACCAGAAACTCTTTGATATCATACTCACCGGAGTACCGAGGACTTGCTGTGTCGGAAACACCTGTGGAGGGGGGACTGGAGCGATAGGAGCCAGGAGCCCTGGTGGTAGAGCCATACCACCTGACGTCGCAAGGTACCTAGTAAGTTCCTCGAACTTACTCGCCATTGCCTGCTGCGACCGGAAATATTCCTGCTGCTGAGCCCGCTCATGTGCTAGCTGGTCTGCTAGCTGCTGACGTAGAGCCCGCTCCTCTGCTAGCTCGACCTACAACATTTGACTTAAGTGTTTCAGTAATGTAAATCTAAGAATGTGTTTAAACATTAATATACCACGAATAGTGCATACCTCAAGGGCGTTCAAATGGCCCATCCCCACGCTCAGTCGTGCTCGTATCTGGGGTCAGACTCCGTCCTCCGTGCTCGGACATCGGCAAGTCTCAGGCTGGAGCTGTCGATGATGTCGTCGCCAATCCACAACCTCCCATGCTTCTTTCCTCCTCCCAAGGCCATGACTATGTCTGTATCAATGTCATGCTCACTCGGGTTGTAATCTTCCCCATACTTCTGCTTACAGGCCTTTGTGTACTCAGCGATACGCTGGCCGAAGCTAGCGTTGCTGTATACCTCCGGCCCGTCGCTCACGCTGTAGGACACATTGGACGTCGCCTTGGCCTTGTGTGCCATGCACAAGGCATCGAAGTCCGAGCATTCCTGGCCAGGATGTGCCTTTTGCTGCAAAAAAGCAGGACGAAGATTAGTGTGATGAAACAAGTTTGAGCCTCAAAATCGATTAAAGAAACTACGTACCCATAGCTCCTTGTACTCTGGAAGGCTCTGCTGGCCTTGGTGGTGTGATGGGTCCTCCATCATCAAACGCCGCTCTCGTGCAGTGTCGTGCGCCTGCTGGTATTCCTCCGTGAACCACTTGTCCACCTCCATTGCCCACGCGTTGGCTTTGGTGTGGCTCCACCAGGGAGTCACCTGCACGTCACGAAGTAATTGATACATGAGAAGATCAAACATAACATAAGTAATATCAAAACATAGCTGGTATTCATGTACCTCAAGGAGCTGCTCACAGGTCAACATCCTTCTGGCTTCTTCCTTGCCTATCTTTTGACCAAGAACCAACGCATAGTAGGTTATGACGGCCTGGTGCTTTACCTCGTGATGCATATCGGTGACACGTTTCTTGCAGGAGTTCTTCAGGCACATGTCCGCTCTCTCCTCTTCGCCATCCTCACATCTGAAGAAGGTTTGCATACAAATACGATGTCAAATTCATTATTTCAAGATTGAGTCAAACGAATGTGATGTAACGAGAAAAGGCGAGCTAGAGTTACCCAAAACGTCCTCAGCACGCGCTCTGCCGTGTGGGTGAAGTCCCGGTCTTCGCCCTGGTAGTAGTGGCCCCACATGTAGGCTGGCTCTATCCGCCCGTGGTACGTGACAATGCCGGGGTAGTGCTGCCTACACAGAAGCCCGACAATGTCGTTGGGCTTGCGTGAGTCGCCACCCGACACAATGATCCAGTTCCTGCACATGTCGAACAAAATATTAGTGACTCTCGATAATCAAAATGAAGTTAGGCATCTAAATTTACTTACATTCGCCTTGGGGGTGAATCACTAGGCGGTTCTGACTTCTGAGAGAGCGGGGGCTCAGGGAGTCATGCGGGGCCTCGCAAGTAGACCTTCGCCGCCCTAGCGGCCTCCCCCGAAGAACCCGCACCCGAGGCATCGTCCTCGGTCTCCGTCAGCTGGCCCTCACAACCGCCCTCGTCGTCGTCCTCCTCGGTCCCCCGTGCACCGTCCGTCGGCTCGGGAGGTGGCCTCCTAGCCCTCCTGGGCCTCCTCTCCGACCCCTCCGCATCATCCTGCCCCTTTGAGGCGCTGTAAAAGGTGAACAAGGGCACCTGACACCGGCCCTCGTCCACCTCCACCTCCGGTACTGGCCGTCGTCCTCCGCGACGGCCTCCTGCCATCTTTTTCAGTCACTTGTGTTCAACATATAAACAAAACATAATTAGTATGTCATGTATAATAATAATGAGACATGCATGACAATAATGAAAACACAATTACGAAAGAACATTGTATTACATGTATTAAAGGTAGTTTGGATCATCGTGGGGATTAGCTGGTATGTCTGTTTGCTCGTCATCACTGTCAAAATTATCCAGATAATGAAGATAATCTGACGGCTCTAAGTTTTCTTCATGTTCGATGCCCAATCGCTCAAGCATTTGTAAGTCCTTTGGATCATACACCTCTTCTTCATCGTCGTTGTGATCGACCAATTCATTGTCTACTTCCATTGCTATAGGTGTAGTTAGGTCTATCACAAAACTCCTAATCAGCCCCTCTTCTTGATAGAACTCTCCTTCATATGTGTTTGGATTTATCAAGTTATAGTCTTCATCGTTGGGGACAGGTAGTTTACTATGTGGCGTGACCTTCATCGTTTGGAATGATTTCGTGGAAGTCTCGGTCACACACTGCACAAACCAGGAGATCTCTAGCATGTGATCATAGACAATGTCTTGGAGATCTCCCCGTTTCTACAGTGCGTAACCGAGACTTCCACGAAATCATCCAAAATTTTTATCACTTACTACACATGCGATATAACGACAACTCGTCAAATTTCGTGATTTTTCGACTTTATTTGCATTTTATATAATTTGAAAACGATTCGCAGGAAAGTGGGTGGACATGTGACCCGCACAAAGATGTTTGAATTTTGGCACGTGGCCCTAGATTAGGACTAAACTCACACTAACAAGCAACAATATCAATTTTCCAATCATGTACATGCACTGTTTTGAGGACTTGCAGTTCAAATTTGAAATATGAAGAGAAATTAAAAAAAGACAAAAATACATGAAATATAGTAAACATTTGTAAAAAAACACCAAAATTGGAAATCAAGCTCTAACTAATGTACCTTTAGCAAAGAAAAAAAACTCAACCCAAGAAAAGACCTTCTTTGCCGAGAGCCCGGTGGGGCCCTCGGCAAAGGATCCTGTGCCGAGCGTGGGCCGTCGGCACAGAGGTGTGCGCTGCCGACGGCCACAGGTGGCTCTCGGCAAAGGACAGTCAACCGGGGTAAACCCGGGTCAACGCCTTTGCTGAGAGCTGGCCCGCGGCGCTCGGCACAGGTCGCATATGTGCCGACGGCCTCACGGCAGAGCCGTCGGCACAGTGGACGGCAACCCAAATGTGACGACGCTCGCTCCTTCTTCGACAGTGCACTCCGTGCCGAGTGCTGGCCCTCGGCAAAGATTTTATTATGTCGAGGGTCCCGGCGTGCCGACGGCCCGACCCTCGGCAAAGGTTGCAGTGCCGTGAGTATTGCTGTGTCGAGACCCTTGCCGAGGGCCCGATAAAAACCCTCAGCAAAGCCTGTTCACTTGCTTGGGTATTGTGGCCAGCAATGTACGTTCGTAAAGTATGTTTGGTATATCATGTAGCGAACTATAGTATAGAGATGGCCTGCATATGTTTTGGCCTGGGTGGCTGGGTATATATATTTCATTTTGCTACATCATTCATTTCGATTGCTTAGAATGACGAGAAGTCGTTGATGCGCGCGTTAATTAGATCACTATTGATAAATGTCTAGCTTAAATCTTTGGATTCAGTACGATCAGCGATGTTTAGTTGATGATTTAGTGATGTTCGTTTGGCTGATTGCTGGTGGTTGGTGTTGATTTGTTCGGAGAGAAAAGTGCTGTTGGTGACTGATTTGTTCTGACAGAAAAGTACTACTGCCTGGTGGCTAATAAGCCAAGCAAACAGAGCAGTAATGTAGGCGTAGCGCATCAGGAGGAGAACCTGCTGGGCAAATCTCTGATGCAAGCCCTAACCTCGACGTAGAACATACCCCGCAGACAAACACACCCCGCCGTGACAAATCTCTGATGCAAGCCCTAACCTCGACGTAGAACATACGCGCACCATTATTTGCGACGTACGACAATACATTTACGCCCCGCGCCGGCGGGGCCGGGGCCGGCGACTCGAGTCCCATCGACCCGCGAATAAAATCTCGTCGTAGACCTCTCCCGTCGCCGTCATGGCGGCCGCGCACCGCTATCTCTACTATTTCTTTAGAAAGATCTCCACTACTTTTGGTTTGGCGCGATTGCTCCTCGTGTGCGCCGTGGCCTGTTGTGGCTGAACAAATGAAGGCTGCGGCTGCTTGCGTTTTGCTCGTTCAAATAAATAGCACATTTCCCTCGCTGCACTTGTGTCAATAGAGCTCCGAGATAGCCGCTGATGAACATGATATTCTGACCAATCTTATGACAGTCTCAGTGACAGTGATGCAAGTTTCATTAAACAGTTACCTAGACTGAAAATTAGGTAACCGTGCACTACAGCAGCCGCCTGCTTCCCCGAGTGCCTAAAGCACTCGGGGAAGAGCAAAAAGCACTCGGGGAAGCCTTCCCCGAGTGCAACACTCGGGGAAGAGCTTCCGGGGATGCTTCTCACGGGAAAGAGCTCTTCCCCGAGTGCCAAAAATCGTGCACTCGGGGAAGACTTCCCCGAGTGCCACGGTAGCACTCGGGGAAGATTTAACGCCGTCGACGGGGTTTTTTTACTCTTCCCCGAGTGCAACACTCGGGGAAGAATTTTCTTTTTTTTTTGTAACCTCTTCCCCGAGTGCAACACTCGGGGAAGAAATTCTTTTTTTTTTTTTGAAAATTCTTCCCCGAGTGCCGGCGCAGTGGCACTCGGGGAAGGGTGCTTGGGTTTTTTTTATTTTTGGTCTTCCCCGAGTGCCAGGCGCAGGGCACTCGGGGAAGGGTGCTGGTTTTTTTTTATTTTTCGTCTTCCCCGAGTGCCAGGCGCAGGGCACTCGGGGAAGGCTGCTGGTTTTTTTTTTATTTTTTGTCTTCCCCGAGTGCCCAGTGCCCAGGCACTCGGGGAAGCCTCCTTCCCTTTTTTTTTGTTTTTTTTGTTTTTTTCTTTTGCTTTACGGTGTGACAAATAAAACATATATTTATATAAATCACAATTCAACTTCAATATCTCACAAACCACATTTATAAATGAAAAACGACACATCCAAAAGTGTGGCCAAACATATCCGAATACATAAAAATGAGTGCACAAAAGTACAAACCACGTATCGAAAAGTACACATACAAACCACATATCCAAAAGTACACATTATTCCAAGTTCACAAGTTCAATACATATAAACGAGTCCGCGGGTGGCTCACGGCAATCGGGATCCCGCCCGACGTGCGACCCCGGCGAAGCTCCGCCGGGGATGCCCCGACGTGCATCCCCGCGACCCTCCGACATGGTTCGACGACGCCCCCGAGAGCCGCCGAATAAAAAAAATTGCACGTGAGTAACAAGATAAAAATCCAAGTTGTAAAGAAAAGTTGAAAATTTCGGCAAAGACCTCCCCTACATGGGGAGGTTTCCAAAACCCGCAAAAAGGTCGACACGAAGGCCGACAACCACATTTCCAAGCACGAAGGCCGACAAATCAACAACTCGGGCACGAAGGCCGACAAATCAACACATCGGCACGAAGGCCGACACTAGGTTTGACACTAAGCATTAGCACAAAAAGTAAAAGAATTGTGCTTATACTCACCGGGGTGCCGGGGTGGACTCTCGACGAGGTGGTGGAGGTGGTCGTGGTGGTGCAAGCAGTTGTGCTGGGATCCGCAAACCTTGCCGCTGCCCAAGTTGTTGCACGAACGCGAGCAAACCTTGCATCGTCTCCCCGCCGGGCCTCCCCGCTCGGCCCGCTCGGCCTCCCGCTCGGCCTCCCGCCGGGCCCGCTCGGCCTCCCGCTCGGCAAGCAAGGCCTCCCGTCGCCGCCGAAGACGTCGCATCTCGGCCTGCAATATTTGACACCAATGTTCCAATAATGCAGAGCTAAGGAACGTAAAAGTCAAAGTCAAAGAACGACTAATGAAAGTGAGAATACTTACCTGGAGTGACATTATCGCTGTCGGCCGCTGGCTTATGGGCACACTAGAGCTCGTGCCCATAAGCCTTGATCAATTCATCATAGACAGGTTGCATGTACACACCCATTTTGTTTCCCGGGTGTCCAGGAATTATCAACGTCAAGAATATGTTTTGCCGTTGAAGTAGGACCCCGGGAGGGAGATTTAGGGGGATAGCGAACACGGGCCAACAAGTGTATGGGGCCGACATCAGTCCATAAGGATTGAATCCATCCGTTGCCGCCGCAACACGTACATTACGAGCCTCTAAATGTTTTAGACGATGTTTGTCATTAAACGTTTTCCATGCTTGACCATCCGCCGGATGTACCATCTTGTCATGATTGTATCGAACCCCTTCCTTGTGCCATGTCATTTGTTTCGCAGACTCCTCGGACATGAATAGTCGTTGGAGCCTCGGTACGATCGGAAGATGTCTTAGGACTTTCATGGGGATGTTCTCATTCGCTCCTTCGTTCCATCACCCTTGTCTACCTCCACATACCTAGAGGATTTACACTTGGGACAATACTTTGCATCCTTGTGTTCTTCCCTAAATAGGACGCACCCCTTCGGACAACAATGTATCTGATCATACGGCATCTTCAGTGCCCGAAGGAGTCTCGTTGACTCGTACAAGTTGCTCGGAAGATGATGACCCTCCGAAGCGGCCCCCCAATAATTGCCATCATAGCATCGAAGCGAGGCTCGAGTCATGTTGTACCGGGACTTCAACCCCGCAAGCGCCCAATGGCATCTAGTTGAGTAACCGTTGTCTTCTCATGTAGGAGCTTCGTGCCGACTCCATCATGGCCAAGAACGCCTTAGCACTCGGCTCTGGCTCCTCCTCCTTATCATCCTGCTCGTCCTCCGTAGGCCTTTCAAGCAAACGTCGCATCCTCATAGTCACCTAACCATCCTGCTACCCCACCATCACCATCAAATGCCTCCAAGCGTTGTCTCACGGCCTCCTCTCTGGGACGATAGGCTTCACCATGGCACACCCACCGGGTATAATTTGACATAAATCCATACTTGCAAAGATCCTTCAACATGACTTCCCTTTTTTTCTTCTTCTTATTTTTACATTGGCTACATGGACAAAACGTGACCCCCGCTCCCTTGTCTTCCTTAAACGCATGGTCCAAGAATTTCTCGGTCTTATCCATCCATTCACGAGTTACTTGAGCCTGACTTGGGCGTCCCGTGTACATCCAAATCACGGTTATCCATTCTCTAGCATATACACATAATGTAGTAACATAACCATCAATCGCATCTGCATGGCGTGCCTATTTTCTAATAGGTAAGGATAGGTCCTAATCCCACCCGCGGATGCGTAGATGAGGTTAGTTTCCATGCTCTACTCTGATCCGAGACGAAATTTCGGCAGCACCTCCCCGTCGCTCTCCCGATACACGTCCTGGAAGGGAGAGTGTGTATCCGGAGAACAACGAGGAGGTGGTGCCGAAACTCCATCTCAGATCCGAGCAGAGCATGGAAACTAACACATCTACGTATCCGTGGGCTGTCCAAAAAACGTGGACAATCCGAAACAGATACGCTCATAAAGATATACAAAGATTCGCATATCTCCAAACTCGTATCCGTTTCGGACGGGAGACGCCTAATCGGGCTACACCGATCGACATACGACAACGGTAAGGAAAGAGCTCAATTATACCTAGGGTGGCGGTGGAGACAAGCCGAGGTGCTCCGAGTTCCCTCCGACAGTCCCGCTCCGCAAAACAAAAAAAAACGAAGACTATAAGTACAAAATTTCGGCATAACCTCCCCTGCACGGGGAGGTTTCCAAAACCTGCAAGAAAGATGTTGGCTCGATGGCCGACTACACATATAAGGCACGAAGGCCACGCATCCACAATTCGGGCACGAAGGCCACGCATCCACAATTCCGGCACGAAGGCCACACATCCACAATGAGACAACCTTGAACTGTTCCATCCCTATCTCCTCCATCAACCTTGAACTAAATTGGCAGTACATTATAATTGAATTAGGCAGAACTCCGGTTATATAGAACTCCGGTTATATGAATGCATAAAAGCCCTCAATTTTGTACTTCCTAATCTAATGTCCACTGGCTAGCACCTCAACATCTAAGTTCTGTGATTTTGCAATTTGCATATCTGGGAAAAGCAGAAACGAGAAAAAAAATAGAAAAAAAAACAATACCGCAAGACATGTGTGCCGGGCGGGTCGTCGAGGAGGGGCCGGGCGGGCGGGGCGGGGCGGCCCGGATCCGGCGGCCCGGCCGCGCGCGAATGGCCGGGGCGGGGGGCCGGGCGCGCGCGCGCCGGCGGCGCGGCCGGGGGCGGGCGGGCGGCCCGGTCCGCGGCGCGGCCGCCCGGACCGGCCGGGAAGGCGGGCGCGCGCGCGCGCGGCGGCCGGCGCGCGGCGCGCGCGCGCGGCGGCGGTCGGGGGGGGGGCGCGCCGGCCGGGCGGCGGCCGGGGAGGCGGGGCGAGGGGCCGGGCGCGCGGCGCGGGGGGCGCCGGCGCGGGCGGGGGCGGGGGCGCGCGGCGGGACGCGGGGGGCGCGGGGGGGGGACGCGCGCGGTTGGTTTTTTTTTTCTTTTTTTGTGTGGGGGGCGCGGGGCCGGGTATAGGGAGGGAAAAGCTGGCGGGGGTTTTTTTTTTCTCGAATTTCTCTTCCCCGAGAGCTCCCACAACCAACACTCGGGGAAGAGGTAGCCTTCCCCGAGTGCCTCAAACATGGCACTCGGGGAAATATTTATTTTTTTTTTGTTTTTTTTCACCAATTTTTTTGTGAGCCCTTCCCACATTATTTAAAACTCTTACACCAAATTTGGCTTACTTTTGAATTTATTTGTTATATTTCGTTAGTTTTTTCTTTTTCTTGAATTTTTTGGAAAAGCTCAAATTTAAACTACATTTACATGAAATCATATAATTCAGCGATTCAAAAAATGATATTGATAATATTTGGTGTATATTGAGGCCTTATCCACCAACTCACATGAAATATCGGGCATCTTGTTGTCGTGACATGACTAACACCATACGGAAAAAGTGTTTCTAATTTACAAAAAATCCGGACGAAGTCCGAAAATCACGAAACTTGTCGGGGAGTTGTGTTATCACATGTAGAGGTTGTGTGCAAGACTAGAGAAGATTTCGAGCAAGTCTGCGACGTTAGATGCCTACAACTCACACATCTCCCGTGTGTTATCACATGGATCACGTGTGGAGATGTCCGGGTTTCGAGGCATCACACATCGCAACTTGCTCGAAATCTTCTCAACCGTTGCACACAACCTCTACATGTGATAACACGGTGTCCCGACAAGTTACGTGTTTTTCGGACTTCGTCCGGATTTTCTGTAATTCATAAACACTTTTCCCGTATGTTGTTAGTCATGTCACGGCAACAAGATGCTCGATATTTCATGTGAGTGGTTGGATAAGGCCTCAATATACACCAAATATCATGAATATCATTTTTCGAATCGCCAAATTATATGATTTCATGTACCTGCAGTTCAAATTTGAACTTTTCCTAAAAATTCAAGAAAAAGAAAAAACTAACGAAATATAACAAAAAACTTCAAATGTAAGCCAAAGTTGGGCAAGGAGTCTTAAATAAAGTTTGAAGGCCTCACAAAAAAATTGGGGCAAAAAAAACAAAAAAAAATAAATATTTCCCCGAGTGCCAGAAACTAGGCACTCGGGGAAGAGGCCTTCCCCGAGTGCCAGGGACAAGGCACTCGGGGAAGAGGTAGCCTTCCCCGAGTGCCAGGGACAAGGCACTCGGGGAAATGTATTTGTTTTTTTTGTTTTTTTTGCCTCAATTTTTTTGTGAGGCCTTCAAATATTATTTAAAACTCCTTGCCCAAATTTGGCTTACTTTTGAATTTTTTTGTTATATTTCGTTAGTTTTTTCTTTTTCTTGAATTTTTAGGCACACTTCAAATTTGAACTACGAGTACATGAAATCATATAATTTGGTGATTCAAAAAATGATATTCATGATATTTGGTGTATATTGAGGCCTTATCCAACAACTCACATGAAATATCGAGCATCTTGTTGTCGTGACATTACTAACAACATACGGAAAAAGTGTTTCTAAATTACAAAAAATCGGACGAAGTCCGAAAATCACGAAACTTGTCGGGGAGTTGTGTTATCACATGTATAGGTTGTGTGCAAGACTAGAGAAGATTTTGAGCAAGTCCGCGACGTTTGATGCCTACAACTCACACATCTCCCGATGTGTTATCACATGGATCATGTGTGGAGATGTCCGGGTTTCGGGCATCACACATCGCAACTTGCTCGAAATCTTCTCAACCGTTGCACACAACCTCTACATGTGATAACACGATGTCCCGACAAGTTTCGTGTTTTTCGGACTTCGTCCGGATTTTCCGTAATTCGAAACACTTTTCCCGTATGTTGTTAGTCATGTCACGACAACAAGATGCTCGATATTTCATGTGAGTTGTTGCAAAAGGCCTCAATTTACACCAAATATCATGGATATCATTTTTTGAATCAACAAATTATATGATTTCGTGTACCTGTAGTTCAAATTTGAACTTTTCCTAAAAATTCAAGAAAAAGAAAAAACTAACGAAATATAACAAAAAACTTCAAATGTAAGCCAAATTTGGGCAAGGAGTCTTAAATAAAGTTTGAAGGCCTCACAAAAAAATTGGGGCAAAAAAAACAAAAAAAAAATAAATATTTCCCCGAGTGCCGAAACTAGGCACTCGGGGAAGAGGCCTTCCCGAGTGCCGGGGACAAGGCACTCGGGGAAGAGGTAGCCTTCCCCGAGTGCCAGTGACTAGGCACTCGGGGAAGAGCTTTTCCAATTTTTTTTTAAACGGTTCCGTCTACTTGCGCCGTCAAATGCAACTTTTTTTTCCGTGTGCTTGTCTTCCCCGAGTGTTGCGCTCGGGGAAGATGGCCTTCCCCGAGTGCCTTTCTTCCCCGAGTGCTTTGCCCTTTCAGGCACTCGGGGAAGGCCATCTTCCCCGAGTGCATTTCTTCCCCGAGTGCAACACTCGGGGAAGATTGTCTTCCCCGAGTGCCCGATTTTTGGCACTCGGGGAAGCACGTGGCACTCGGGGAATTTTGCTTCTCCCGTAGTGGTGTCAGAAGTTTCATGATGATGAAACTCCCCCTACATCATATGAACACTCTTCCATTCTCTCTATTCATCAAGTCAATAAGTGTAACACCATGAAACTCTCTCTCTATGTAACACCATCTAAGACCGGCCTTAGTATACTACTTTATTGCATATGGTTATCTAGATCGAGATCCAGGTAATTCTACATGTCACACGAGTTTTATGGGATGAAATTTCTCTCTTCTCATATAAATACCTTGTCGAAACAGTAAATTCATGATATAAAATTAATGCTCACAAAACTCTCACTGAGACTTAGTCCACGCTAGGACAATCACAGTGACAACTCACTACTGCTCATCATCGCAATCAAGGCATCAAACCGTTCTCTAAAAAAGTATTCAATTAGCGTGATAGCTCCAAATTATATTGCTCTCTTGAGATTGCCAAGATAAGTGAATGCGTAAGGCCATTCTCAATGGAAGTTTCATGAACATAATTACCTAGAGTAAAACATCACTAAAAACATTTGAAATTAGAATGAAACGACACCACCCTCAATGCATTGTTTTATCTATAGTTGTTTTACATGCAAGACATAAACTGTCTCGGTAATTATGTACACATGGTTTCATCTCCATGAAACTCATTTCACATATCTCTTAATTAATACACTATCATCATAAAAAAATACTTTAGGTAAATTTGGAGACTTACACTTTTGGAAGGGTTTATTAAAGGTCAGAGAAAATTTTTTGAGATGTGAAACCTTCAATATGAAAGATGGTTCACAAATCAGATTTTGGGAGGACACTTGGTTGTGCTCCTAATCACTTGGAGAGAAATTTCCTAACCTATATAATATTGCCAATTATCCTCATGCAACAATGCCAGATGTTATGAGTCAAAGGACACTAAATATTTCTTTTCGAAGAGCATTAGTTGGGGATAAATTGATTGCACGGTACAACCTAGTAGCTAAAATATCCTACCACCAGCTTTCACAAGGCAGAGATATTTTCACCGAAGACCTACATTGACATGGACAATTTTCATTTGAAGTATCTGATAAACCAAGGTGTGATGTTCAGTAACAAATTCATATAGAAGCTAAAGATTTCTTGAAAGATAAAGATTTTTTCTTTAATACCTGCAACGAGGTGTCATTTTAACAAAAGATAATTTAACTAAGAGGAATTGAGTTGGAAGTCAAAAGTATCGTAATGAAACTTCCCCATGCTAAACATCTCTTTTTTTAATTGTCAACATCCTAAAGACATTTGGAGAGTTGTTCATATAGCTATGGGTTAACCCCACCTAGATCAATAACACATATTGGTTAACAAACATTGTAAAAGAAGGTAAAAATGATCTTTGTGTGGTGGCAGCTATTTTATGGTTTGGTGTTTGAGAAAAACATTTCCAGATGTCGGTTATTTTTAGGGGAGCATATTGTTGGCTGCGATTTTGATCTTTGTTGCAGCATGAGACACAAAGGAGATAATCTATTCAACAATAGACCTGAGCATTTCACGGGCCGGGCCGGGTTCGGGTCGGGTCGAAAAAAACCCGGTTTTTTCGAGGCGAGAAAATCCTGCCCACGACCGTCCCATGGGGCGTGTCGGTCCTCAGCTTTCAGGCCGGGCCCGGGCTTGGGCGGGCTGCCCGCGCATTTTATACTGTAAAATAACTAAAAACAACATTTCGGGTCGAGCTCGGACAAAAAAATTCGCGGGCTTCAGGTATATTCAACAACAGCAAAGCACTAGAGGTCGTCACTTTGGATATATTCAACAAGAATGGATGCAGAAGTAATAATGGAACATACTTTTGATTTATATATGCTCTATCTGTACCCGTTTCTCTATTATTTATGTTCAACTTCTAAGTTGAGGATGACGTACGTGTGGTTGCAGAGGTCAGAACTATTTCTTTATCTAAAAAGTAAAAAACAATACTAAAATACTGGCATGGTACACTACTCGATGTCTATAAAACTCTCACCGAGAATGATCTAACTAAAGATCGTAGAAAATTAAAAATGTTGATATAGTAATCATTACTATTGAGAGGAACTTCTATAGCCATTTAACTTTATGAAGTTTATTTATGAGTGAGAGAGAGAGGAGCAATTTACATTTCCTGAAAAAAAAAATAAAGAACGGTCTACCTTGCAGAGAGCTCAACCGAGGGAGGAGAACATACCCGAATCTGGTAGTACTAGTAAGGCGAGAATAGCCTAGGGTCAGCTTATAATTAAGAAGAGAAAAGATCTAATGATGTTTGCTCGCTTTACTTAATGGTGGCCCTCGCCATCACGCGCGCCGGAATCCATGTCGTCGCCGGGCTTCTCCTCGTACGCGGCGGCAGCGGGACTGGGCGGCGTCGAAGGACTGAAGGCGCCGGCGCAGAGTCTGCCGGCGGCGGCGCTCATCCGTGGAAACGAATCGACGTACCCACCGCGAAACGAATCGAGGCGTGGTCTCCTGATCCAGACGGTAGGGAGGGGTCATTTGCAAAAGAATAAAATTAGAAAGGCTAATTGCAGGCGCTTTACTGTAAATTTGTCCCACCTCCACCTCTATTCATCAGATGGAGATCTTATGGTCTATATTAGAGTTTCCATAGTTTACATAGACTAGTTGGTTGCCATAGGATACCCTCCCTTAATGGGTTTATTAGTATTTTAAAAAAATTGTCAAAGTGCTGACAGTAAAAAAGGATAGTGTATTTATTTGGTTTGGGACTTTAAACACCACTGCGCTCAGAGAACAAGTTTATATGTACTAGTGACATCAACGGAAATGCTATTTGGTAAGACTGTCCGCAGCGGGAGATGAGATGTCTCCTGCTATCTCTTTCGAGTTGCCCTTTCCCATAAAATAGGCCGCAATGACTTATGAGTAAATTGCATCAGTAGTACAACAAGTATGCAGGTGGGTGCAAATTGATCCAAAAACTAGTAATTTGATTAATCCCATGCAAGAACTTGTCACTTTAATGTGTATACGGTTCAAATCCTGCCACGTCGTGTATTTGTCTATGGTGGATGATGAGGTGGTAGGGTGGGTCGAGGCTGGCTCCTTAGGAACATGGCTCAGTCTTAGCTCGGCTCGATGGGATGGCACCTAAAGTAATCGGATCTGATAGAGGGTTAAGGTGCGGATGCTCGCATCGGGGATCGCCGGAGCAGCTTCTGATGGAGCCTTCATCGTTGACGACCCAACACCGATCCTCCTGAATACACAGTTAGTTTCCCTCTGATCCTGGCCCTAATATTCTGTTCATTGCTTTGTTTTTACGAGTTGCAACTCCGATGTGTCTTCCATTGTGGAAGTGCAACACCGTTACTCCATCAGTATAAAAGCCTTGCCTAGTCTGGACAGATCGTATCTGCTAGTGTTTCAGGGCCATGCATGACTGATATTGTATCTCTGACATAGCGAAATAATTTTTTAGGAAAAAATTATCTCCTTGACAGTATCATAATTCATCACTCAAAGGGTCAATAAGCTCACTCTTGTAGCTATTTCGTGCGTCCTGCAAATCCAACGTAGGATCCGAGCCCTTGTTCCCGATTATTTAGGTGTCATCCCATCAAGCCAAGCCATGATTCCGACGAGCCAGCTAACAGCCATGTTCCTAAGGAGCCAGCCACGATCCACCCTGCCGCCTCATCATCCACCATGGACAAATACGCGATGTGGCAGGATTTAGACCGTATACGCACCAAAGCAACAAGTTCTTTCACCGGATCAATCAAATTACTAGTTCTTAGATCAATTTGCACCCACTTGAATAGTTGTTGTACTACCGATGCAATTTACTCACGGCTTATTAGGAGGAGCACGATAAAGTCTTGTTCCTCTTAGTGAACACCAAATCCAGCAGAGGCAGCAGAGGCACGAGACGTGTGGACATAGCACGGGGCCCGTGCGGGCCAACGCCTCGCGCCCGCCCTCAAATGCTCTGGCTTGCACAGGACGGTGGCGGCGAAAGAGGAGGAGGTGGAGTCGGAGCGGCGGAGTAGAAGCCCCCCCCGACACACACGATTCGGAGCTATAGCACTGTAGCAGCACGTCGCCGTCGCAGTAGCTCCTCCGCACCGCCGGCCATGGGATGCTCAATCCGCCGATGGAGAAGGCGGAGGTCGTCCTCGCAACCTCAGAAGAAGGTGACGTGTTGCCTAGGGATGCCTTGCGCCGCCGCAGGTTCCCCTGCTCCTCTGTCTGCCAAGCTACGCCACAGGGTTCCCTACTCCCTGCTTGCCTGGATTTCGCTGGCCCGCGCCCTGGATCCCGCTCACCAGAGGCTGCCCCACCTCGGACCGCCCTGAGCTCGGTCAATGTGTGCATGAGCAGAGGAGGTAGGGTGATAGAGAGAGTCAGAGGAGGGTCTCCTGCTCCTCTGCTGCTTGTGCTCAACCCCCCATGTCGCCGCACAGGCTCATTGTGAGGGAGAGGGGTGCAGAGGGAAGTCGTGCCACCTCATCTCGCGTCGCCGCGCTGCTGAGGCAGAGGGAAGATGGAGGAGCTCAATCCGCCGCCTCCGCGGCGTTTGTCGTCCGCCGCTGGAAGGAGCGAGGAGGGAGAGAGGTGCTCTGCCACCGGAGGCCCCGTTTAGTCCGTAGGTGAAACTTTTGGGGTCCTCTTTCAAGATCTATTATGAGTATTGAACGTAAACTATTTATAAAAATAATTACACGAACGGATAAGAAATTACGAGACGAATCCATTAAGTCTAATTAATCCATCATTAGAGATTGATTACTATAGCATGATGCTATCTAATCGTGGCATAATTAGGTTTGTTAGATTCGTCTCGAAAATTAAGGTAGGGGTTGTGGATGGATTTTGTTGTTAATCTACATTTAATACTGTCGGCGTTCTCTACCGCCGGCAGTAAATTTGTATCGATCGTGCATCGGGCTCGGATGATTAGCACAGGAGACAACAGGATTTAGACTGGTTCGGGCCTCCGAGGAGTAATACCCTACGTCCAGTGTGGTGTTGCCATGTTCCCACGCTAGGAATGCTTGTAGTAGGAGTTACAAGCTGGTCGGGAGAGGGTGTGGAACCCAAGTCCCTTGGAATGGTGTTTGGTCTTTCAAAGGGCTAACCCTTGTAACTGTTGCCCTCCTCTCCCTTTTATAGTCACAAGGGAAGGGGCACAAGGGGGAAGAAAAAAGAGTTACAGTGCTTGGTAGTTGGCACGTCCCGTCGTACGTTGCTATCCGTCGGGCCGCATTGAAGCTGAGTTGTGATGCCTTGTCGGGGGCGCCGCCGCATGGCCGGGCTGAACTGTTCATTCTGGGACGCTTGGCTACCTCCCCTGAGTAGTTTGCACTTGTCTTAGTCTGCCCGAGTACTTGCCTAGATTGCCATGCTTGAGCCTAAGTCTAGGCTTGTGCGCGTCGTAAAGGGTGCTTGAGTGCCTCGGGCTGAGCTTGCGTGTGGCGGTGGGAGATGATGGCGATGTGATGGTCGCGCAGCCGGTCAGACCAGCATTAAGACTCTTGTTGAGGTGAGCTGCTTGCATGGCTGCCCGCTGTTGTACCTGCATGTCGTGGAGAATCGTTCCTCCACACACGTCGGTGCCGGTTCTCGCGCTGCGCGTCTGGTCCCACGTGCCAGCCGGGGCCGGACTTCTCTTGCGAGGTGGAGACTTGTCGTGTGAGATGGAGACTTGTCGTGGGGATTCCCCTAGTGGGGAACTGGTCGGAGATGCAGCCAACTGGCCGGAGAATGGGCGTCTTGCCAGTGTGGGTCTTGACCAAGGTCCCACCTCCTCCTTGTCCTGAATCTTTGCCTTGACGTTGTCGATCCTCCCTTCTCCTCCTTGTCCTGAATCTTTGCCTTGACGTTGTCGATCTTGGCCTTCACATTGTCAATGGTGTTGGATTGTCTTGTTGTTTTAGGGGAGATAATCTCGCCGTCAAAGGGGGCCCTAATCCGGGCCCTCGTCAAATACTCCTAATTAGTGTCTAGAGATTGATGTGACGACTTATAACACCCGAAAATTCCATCACAATAAAATATTGTTAGCAACATGGTTTAGTTTTTATTTTCTAAGAATTTAATAAATTTGACTCATTAATTTGCTCTTTATATATGAAATGATATTTAAATTAGAATCACTCAAGTATTTGAGCACACTACAAGGTTTTGTATCAAAATCAACGCCGAAAAAGTGTTGCACTAGGCCAAAAAATGGTAGTAATAGCACTTTTGCTACCACTTTTTTTTGGTTAAAAGTGGTTGCACTTGTAACCGTAACAATAGCATAATGCAACAGTTTACGTTTTAGTAGCAACACACAACCCCTATATTGCAACACTTTCGACTCTTTGGCAACGATTAGTGTGCATTGTAACATAAGACATTGCAACCACTATGGGTGTTGCAATGGTAACAATTGCAATGAATGAGATGTTGCTAATGACACTTATTGCCACACGTTGGTCGTGTAGCAACACAATGCAATCGCATTGGAAAATAGGTGTTGCAATAGATGTTATTGCTACCTGAAGCAATCATTGCAATAGAGCTTGTCTATTACCACATCTTCTAAATGGTTGCTATAGGTGGATTAGGGTATTGCAACGTTTTTGGAGGTTGGTTGCTACAGAGATGTCCTCTATTGCCACGTTCGCGTTGCTATAGGTATATTCCGCTATTGTCACTGTCGTCTTTTTTTAGTTGCATGAGATATTTTTTCTATTGCCATGATTATCACACCTATTGCCACGACTAAATGTGGTTGTTATTTGCGTAATTGTTGCAACCCAAATTGATTTAATTTCCATCATATATCATATATTGGAACGTAAAATTAATATATTAATAATTCATGTTGCGACGCTTTGTTTGACAGCTTAAATCAATAATCGCAAAATAATAAATACATAATGAATGAAGCATTGACATCCATTAAAATAAAATATAATTTGTTCGTACAAATCTTTAATGAAATACACCCAATGTCAAACTAAACTTGGACACCATCATTGGTATACCACATATTGTATCCAGCCCCCTGTTTGAACTCGTGCGAATTATATGACCTATGTCTCCTGCAGCAGCAAAGGTTGCCTTCATGTTCACCACCATCCACCATGCGCATGCTCCTCCTCAAACTCAAGCATTATCTGGTGGGGACCTACATCAAAACGAGAACAGGGAGTAAGGATGCTTTAGATCTGCTAGTTTCTGGATAACAGTTGCTTCATTAATATACTGTCAAGCCCAAGGCAGAACAACTAATGAAAATTTAACAAAACAGCTCCGAATTTCCATTTGCATAAAATGAATTATGGAGCTCATTACGCCCTTGGTTTCAAAATAGAAACGTAACTAGAAGAACCTGAAAGTTGACTAAATTTTTACATCAGCTAACTGTCAGGCCATATACATCAGCAGGACCAATATTTTTCAAAAATATTGAGAGCTCATTATACTCATTTTAGAAACAAAGATTTACAGGCAAACATGATGTTGACTGAATCTAACAGCTGGATTTCAACTGAATTTCAACTAAATTTCATATTAGGTCAAATGGGTGGATGTTAAACTGCTAAGCCAAACCAAATGTCTAAGCTATCAGGTTAACAATTCAATACACCATCAGATCCAACAAGAACAGTGCAGCAACCATACATATATAGTTGTAGAGGGGTTTGGGGATTTTAGATGGGATCACTTATCTGGGAGCCGACTGCACTGTCAATGTCCACACCATCAGCAGAACCCAGACACATTTCTTGTAGTGTACATGGACAACCACAACTCACAGATCAGATTATGAACCTAGTCTCAAAATAACAAATAGTAACATGGCGCGACATAAACTACTAGAGAAGAGACAACAACCTTTCTGGGAGCAACCCATGAGAAGAGAGGCTAGCAGTATCTAGGCAGTGGCAACCAATAATTATCATTTATTTTTCAGAAAAGGGTGGGTGCTTAAAATCATGTCCATCAACTTCATATCTGTCACTTTCAACCATACTTGTTACATGTGATTTGCATAGCAAGAGAATATGCTCTTAATGCAAATTATATATAAAAAGCTATGAGTCTATGACGTAGTGGCATACTTAACAACAGACTGAAGTGGCATGCCAGATAATTCAAAGTGACTACTACATATAGATCAATAATCAATCATGGCACATGGTATTTTACTTGTATTCAACATTACCTGTACAATACAACAAATCCAAGTTGCGACTTCACCCTCCATTCCACATCAAGATGCCTCATAATGACATAATACAATATGACGAAGCACAACATCACACTAGTTCACACAGCTCGATGAATCCAATACCACAAGGATAATCACTACGATAACGTTCACATAATGTAACAATGAATCTATCGTGCTGAAAGCCGCACACAAGCTACCAAAAAATAGCAATCCTCGGCAGCGTAAGAGAAAAAGCATGAGTTCCACCATCAAAAATAGGCCTGAAACCAATAGACTGTAAAAAAAATTAATCTCTCCACCGATGTGACACAAATCCAAGGCTACAGCCGCTAGATCGACCAGACCGCTGCGAAAAGCGCCACCCGACCAGATCGGACGAGGCACAGCATGAAACAAAGCGAGACAGACAATACAAAGCAGGGGGGATCCGGGAGGAGGTGGCCACCTGACGCGCGGAGAGGGAAGCGGAACGAGCCAGATCGGAGGGGTGCTTCGTGCGCCGCGGTGAACCCGAGATCTGAGTCTCGGATTCGGCGGTGGAGGTGAGGGACGGCGCGGCGCAGGAGAGAGAAAAACGAGGGTTTTGGGCAGGCGACGCATGGAGATGCCCTTGTCGAGGAAGGAGATTGGGGGATTGGTCGGGTGCGGGCACCGGCGTGGCGTGGCGGAGGAGGCGGCGGTGTAGGTGGCTGTCATGGAGGGGCCGGAGTGGAGGAGGCGGTAGAGGTAGGGGAGGAGCCGGCGCCTCGAGCGAGCGGCGGAGGCGAGGCAGGTGAGGGAGAAAGACAAAATGCTAGGGTTTGTGGTTCTTTTATACCAATGCGACGCGATTACAGCCATTAGATCGGCGATGGACGGCCAGAATTAGCTGGGCTATTTGGGCCAAAATGGGCCTAGTATATTTCTTCATAGGATAATGCTTTTATTTTTCTTTTTAGTTTTATTGCTCTAATGTGAAGTAAGACACAACAATAATTATATTATATAGGAAAATACATTTTTTATACAATAGAATACATATAAGTACTCTTAGGACAGCTTCAAAAAATTTGGAACTGATTTACTATTTTCTATATGTTAAATGAATTTCAATATGATTACCAAAATATTTTCAATTTGAACCATGTGTCAATGTAATAAAATGCAAAAAATTACAAAAAAATCATATGTATATTTGTATGTTCCATTATAACCTAAGTCATGGAGATAAATAAAAAATTCAATTGTCTTCTATGGACAATCCAAATGTGTATCTCCAAATTACCATTACATAGTAATAATATATAAACTTGATCAAAAAATTTAAAAACTGACGTGACAGTATATTTTGGATCCATAAGCTTGCTAGAAAATTTTCAAATGATTTTGATAAAATGAGATCGTACATTATTCACAAAATGATACATCCCTCACAAAGTTTCTTACAACTCAAGTCAAACTTTAAGATTTAAATACCCATTACATTTTCGAACTCATATGGAACTCAAACTTGGATAGATCCTTATGTTCACTATACCATTACAAAATATGAAGTTAGAGGACCAATTGTTATAGGAAAAGATGATTTATCAATTATCTTTCAGTGCAAGAAAAGATGTTATATGAAAATAATATGAAAATGAAAATAAGTATGCAAACCAATGATATGATATGAAAGATCGCGATTTTATAAAATTTCAGGAAAAAATCACCGAATTTGGATTTTGTATGATGAAGAAATACTAATTACAAATTGTAATTGTAGATTGAAAAGAAAAAGGATGGTGTGGGAAGCAGGTAGGCACACCACGTGGTCCAACATCAATATCCATATGTGGATCTGTGAAGAAGAAGTCAACTTATTGGGTGTTGCCACGTGTCAGGATTTGAACGAGAGAACATATAAGAAAAACACAGAAATGTGAACTATAACAACAACAGGCGAGTGGCTCAATGGTAAGACGTGGACTTTCCATCCGTGAGGTCGTTTGTTTGAGCCTTAGCGCACTCCATTTTTTTTGCCATTCCCTCACAAAGACATATTGGCTCGCATAGTCCTACGTAGCTAAGTGAGATATGTACCTAGTGTGAAAGATGTATAGTATCACTTTGTCGAAACCGTTTGAAACTTGATGGTTATGGAGTCAAAATATGTTGTATAGCCACATATTTTTTCATGTTTGTTTTAAAAGATTTATTGCAGTTCAATTAACAAAAAGAAATAAAACACCATAATACAACATTAACTAATGAGTATAGTATCACTTTGTGGAAAGAAACTATAATGGGATGGTTATGGAGTCAAAATATGTTGTATAGCCACATATTTTTTCCATGTTTGTTTTAAAGGATTTATTGCAGTTCAATTAACAAAAAGAAATAAAACACCATAATACAACATTAACTAATGATTATCCTAGTGGTTTGCACATGCCACTTTTGTTACAAAGGTCTCAGGTTCGATCCCCAAGCAAGCATTTTTTTGCCAATTAAATTTCTGGTATTATTTCTATTGTAACCATTTTAGCCCTATTGCAACACTTTTTCAGTGTTGCATTAGACACTCATATGGTTTCATAAGTGAGATACAAAAATTTTGTGAACAATGCTATTATCATTTTGTCTGATGAACAAATGACCAAAATAAGAGTTGTCCAATAAATCTTAATGAACTTCATGAGTGGATTGTGGAGGTGCATTACCTACTAATGTAGATGGTTCAGTATATATGTTAAAGTGCAACTAATATCACAAAAGTTGTCGTAGCTCAATGGTAAGTCAAATTGTTATGATGTTGCTAGTCCATAGTTCAAACCCACTATGAAGCAATTTTTTTTTGCATTTTTGTAGAAAAAGGAGGGAAGGCTGAAGGGGAGCCGGACCATGTGGTCCACGTGGGTAGCTACATGGGGGGACCACATGGTCCACATCGATTTGGGATCCACTGGTGGGACTACAACGCCACCGTGGTCGAGGTAGGACTGGACCGAGCGCCATGTCGTCTGGGTGGGACCATTCGTGGGACCACAACGCCACGTCACC
The DNA here is from genome assembly GCA_947561735.1 of Cenchrus americanus. Taxonomy (NCBI): domain Eukaryota; kingdom Viridiplantae; phylum Streptophyta; class Magnoliopsida; order Poales; family Poaceae; genus Cenchrus; species Cenchrus americanus. Next base: position 217,901,653 of record OX387239.1, read on the forward strand.
GAGGGGGACACCCATTGGTATTACCGCATCACCACGTCCTCAAGGTGGGACCCACATCGACACATCTTCAAGGTGCGACCGGGTGTCATCGCAATCGCAGCTGGTGACAATTTAAAAATTGTTTTGGTTTCCTCGCATTGTGTCTATTGCAACCATTTAGGCCCATTGCAATGTTTTTTCGGTGTTGCATTAGACACAAAACAAAATTAATTTGAAACCATCTAGGGTTTAAAAAATTGATTTTTCTTTATAAAATTTTGAAATTCAAATTTGAATCGCTCAAAATCTGTCAAATGCAAAAAATGATCAGAACACAAAGTGTAGATCTTGAGAACTTATACAAACTTGGTATTCATGACTTTTTAATTTAAAACCATCTAGGATTTTAAAAACTAGTTTATCTTTGTAAATTTTTGAAATTCAAAATTTGAATCGTTCAAAATCTGTTAAATGCAAAAAATGATCATAATACAAAGTGTAGATGCTGATGAGTTCTACAACTTCTATGTTTATGTCTTTTCCATTTTAAACCATTTACTACTTCAAATGTTGTTAAAGTACATTACCTGTTAAAGTGCTAATAATATTGCAAAAGGTGTTGTAGCTCAATGGTAAGGCAAATTGGTATGATGTTGCTGATCTGTAGTTCAAACTCATTATGAAGCGTGCTTTTTTGCATTTTTTCCAGGATAATTGATAACTCACTAATAACATGTCCAATGATTATGAAATTTTTATCACAAACCCTACACTTAAACAAAGAGGGGAAGGCTGAAGGGGGACCACGTGGTCCACATCTACTTTAATAGTTATAAGGTTACTATAAGCTGACAACATAGAAACGTGAAAAATGCTTGAACTATGCTAGCTAACAAAAACATTGTGATGGTGTAATGGTAAGTCATATACTAGTGTAGTATTGAGGTCCTTGATTCAATTCCACAGCATGGTGTTTTTTCTATTTTGTCACTAATGACAGATTGTTTTCCTACCAATTCAAACTTCTTTGTTAAAATTAATAATTAGAAAAAAAATCTAAATTCAAAATTAGCCAAGTTCTATTTTTGACTATGAATTATATTTTTTTCATAGTATATCATACACACTACAAGGCCCAATCCAAATCAGCCTTGGCTCATTAGTTCTTGTTGCAACACTCAAAGTATATATTGCAACAAAAATTAGGCGTTGCACTTGAACACAATTTTTGCTTCGAAGCCAAAGATCTTGTTGCAATAAAATTTAGCATTTGCAACAATATCAAAGTATATTGCAACTGTCAACAAAAGTTGCAATTGAACCTCACTTTTGCTTCGCCTCCAAGAGTTCTCGTTGCATTAAGCATCAATAATTTGCAACGCTTGTGAAATTTTATGAAACACCAAACAATAATAGCAATAGTCACAACTAAATGCAACTAACGCAAATGTGGTTGCAGTACTACCACACAATTGCAACCACAATCAATTCTACTGCAACCATTTTAGACCATTGCAATTTCGTCAACCAAATGCAACAAAGCTTTGCAACACCTTCAAAACCGTTGTATTTGAAACACGTATCGCTACGATTTTTAAGAATGGTTGCAATACATCCATCTATACCAACCAAATTTTTGGCGTTGCAATACAGTGGCGTTGAATTTGATACAAAACCTTGTAGTGGCATCATGTTGAATGCATAGACTTTTGTTGTTTTGTGGCTTTAAAAGTTTGTGGAAAAGTACTTAAAAATAACTGTGAAAAGTTTGCTAAAATTTGTAAAAGGTTTGAATTAAAAAATGTTTGAAAGTTGGTTTTAAAAAGGTTCGAAAAAGAAAAAAAGACAAACCTAACCTAACCCCTTTCCCACCCCGCCGGCCCGCAGCCCACCTTCCTTCCCCTCCTCTTTCTCCCCGCGCGGCCCGCTTCCCCTCTCCTTCCCGGCCCAACGCGGCCCAGCGCCTCGCCTCCCTCTTCTCCCCTCTCTCACCCGCTGACGTGTGCGGCCGACACATCAGGTGCTCCTTCAACCTCCGGCCGCCCCCCTTTTCTTCTTCCTCCACCGGCCGCCGGCCGTCCCGTCGCATTCCGGCCGCCCCGTGCCCCCTCAGCTCCCCACCCGGCACTAATGGCGCCGCCACATTCACTCCGCCGCCCACTCACCACCTTCCGCCCCTTCCCCTTCCTAGTAACGCCCTCCACCGAGCCGCCCGCCGCCGCCATTAATGGCCGGCCGGCCGAGCTTCACGCCACCGCCTCCACGTCGCCTCCCCTTCCCCTCTGCTGTCCTATAAAAGGCGGGGCAAGGTCTCCTCTTCACCCCGCGCCACTTCTGCTCCCTTCCCCGCACGCACAGCGCTGCCGCACCGAAGGGCCGCCGGAGCTCCACCACGCCGCCCCGATCTACTCCGCCGGCACCTCTTCCACCTCCCCAAGCCCCCTGGTAAGATCCTCATGCCTTCCTCTTTCTTCTAGCAATTTTTCCCGTGCGAAATGGTGCCCGGGAGGCCGATTTGGCCATCGCCGGTGAGCTCCGCCGCCGTCTCCCGCCGCGCGCCGCCGGTCTCCGGCGAGACCGCCGCCCCAGCAGCCGGCCGCCGTCGGATTGCAAACCAGTGGTCCAGATTAAAAGGGCCTATACCCCTTGGATCGGTCCATGGTGGACCGATGGACCAGGTCCACCGCGCCGGTCCACGGCCGCGCGTCATGCTTGCGTCAGCGACAACCAGTCACGGTCCGCCACGTGGCACTCCCTCAGCCCCTCCGTCGGCTGCCTTTGCAGTTTTGCAAAAAGAACCCCCAGTTTCTGGAATTCACAACCATGCCCTTCCACCTTATGAAATAGCCCCTGGTTTTTTCGGTTTGAACCCTAGGTTTTCAAAGTTATCTAACTGTGACAACCCGCCCAGTAAAATACCGTACTATCGCCTAAGACCGATCCACTTTGGTCATTAAGCAATAATAAAGTACCATCCTATCGTAAGTTGCTGGGTTAACGCCCGGTAAATCACTTGAATAGCACAAGGATCGAATATATGCATTAACACTCACTCGAAGGCGAGTCCAGAGATACAACAACATTAATATCCAAATTCATACCCCGAGGGGTTTATTTATTACAAACCATAGTTTTTGTCATGACGAACAGTTCAGAGTTTTGAAAAGCAGCGGAAATTAATTAACGGAAGCAAAGACACCACAGGAGGCCATCCATGATGCTTTCAGTAGTCGTCCTCCACCCACTCTAGCTCCCAGCCGGGCGGGATCTCACCGGGCCACACATCACTGAAGGCATTACCTGGATCAACACATTATAGCAAGGCTGAGTATGCTAATACTCAGCAAGTCTTACCCGTCGGTGATATCTACTTCACCCAATCTAGACCATGAAAGGCTTTTGGCTACTGGGTTGCTTTTGCTAAAAAGTAACAAAGAGTAGGTCCTTACTTTCAAGATTTTAGCACAAGTTCTAGTGGTTTAATCTTTACTACATTAGCCAACTAGTACAAACAAAGTTGTACAATACAATTAATCAAACATCATCTTCATCACCTTCCATTATTAGGGATCACATGACTAGTGGAGTAAGTAGTCTCGGGTAACGGTGAGAGGCCGACAATCGATTGATTTAAACCTTGCAAGGTAGACCCAAACACTCGGTAGGCTGCCCCCACGAGGACAACTTTCCAGGCCGTCCCCATAAATCCTCGGGTCGGGATCGAATCTTACAGTCTTTGGTGCAGGCTATCCGGCATACCTCGCGAGATACCCGGAGTCACCATACACCACCGGTGGCGAGCCGTGATCCAATTTTTCTCGTGCATGCTCTCTGGTCCTAAACCAGCCTAAAGGACTAGCACATTCACATGGAAGCCCTACTGAACTTGGTTTATTAATTTACAAAGGAAAACATGCATAATTCAATAATAATTATTTCTGTTAATCCAAAATTCATGATTAATTCACAGGATGTGTATTTTGGCATTACAAGACAGTGTGCACAAGTTGGGCTCAAGAACATAAATATATTTAACAGGAAAAATCATCTAGGCAATTACTGCAGGAATGGAAAAGAATTTGTCTTGCAAAATCTACTTCATAACTTTGTGGAATTTTTGGGACAGCATCTAGTCACATCCTAGCACACAACATATCCAAAATTTGGCTACAGAGGAGTTATATATTTCAAGTTATGACAGATCCATGTGTAACACATTTGTATTTTTCCTGCCAAAACTATTTTGAATCTAGTCATGAGTATACAACAAAAGAGGTGGGATTTATCATCCTGAACCCTACAAAATTGGTTTGGGATTTTTCTGATTGTTCTGTGAATTTCTAGGGATTTTACAAGCCACTGGACTAATCTGTAAGAAAAGCTAGATAGGTTTCATTGCAGCTAGGTCCTGAACTTTACACAAAACACCCTGCCAAGATCTTTGGCCCTGCAATTGGGTCCTTGGACGGGGAGGCTGCGGGCTCGCCGGAAATCCGGCGGCTCCGGCGGCGCTCCTGGCTGGGGAATGGCTCGGGGTTGAGGGTAGGCTCACCTAGGGTCGATAGGAAATCGCGGTTGGGGCAGGGAAATCGCGGTTGGGGCGGGCGCGGACGCCGGAGTGCGGCCGGCGACGCGCGGCGCGCGGGCGCGCGACGCGCGCGCGCGCGCGCGCGCGCTCTCGCCCTAACCCGTTTTGCTGAAGCGCTGTTTGACTCAAATTTTCTCCAAAATTTTGAATAAAACTTGACCAAGCGATGAATACCAAAGTTGTAGATCTAGGTACCAGCTACATTTTTTACAAAGGCTGTATAGGGTTTTTCTTCCTGGATTTGAATTTATTTGAATGCCAACTTTGAATGTCAGCCTGTTTTTGGCAACAGTGAATCCTGCCTTGCAAGGGGTTTTTCACAATTTTCCTCTCCAAATTTGAAATGCCAATCTACATGAAAAATGTCCCTCAACAAGACCTACAACTTTCCTAAAGGTAGAATTTTAAGTGTTTAGGTGAATTTTGGAGAATGCGGCGAAAGTTCCGGCAGACACCTGTGGACACTGGGATGGCAAGGGGTTTGACCCACCCTTTGACCATGGGTTGGCCCCACAAGTGTGTTTACTATTCATTTAGGGTCACTAGGGGGTGTTAGTGAGTTTTTCGGGGTGAGGGCCCAGGTTGACCTAAGTTTGACCTCGGTTGACCATTTGACCAGGCTAATCCGGTCATTAGCGTTAATGACGGTAATTAAAAACCTGGGGCGTCACAGCCTACCCCCTTAAACGGAATCTCGTCCCGAGATTCGATTTGACAACGAAGAGATGGGGAGAAAGACTCACTGTTTCGGGATTGGAGGAAGCCCGGATACTTGGTGTTAAGATAATCCTCCGTCTCCCACGTGGCTTCTTCTTCCGTGTGATGGCTCCATTGGATCTTGTACATTCGCACGGTCTGCCTTCGGGTCTTCCGCTCTTTTTGGTATAGTACCTTCAATGGATGCTCGACGAGCGAGAAATCCGGCTCGATCCAAGCATTAGCTTCTGTGATGATCTCGTTCTCCTGAACAGGCAGTCCCTTCTTCAACTGAGTTACATGGAACACATTGTGAACTGCGGAAAACCGTTCTGGCAATTGGATACGGTAAGCCACGGGTCCACATACTTCTATTACTTCATAGGGTCCAATGTAGCGCGGGGCTAACTTTCCGTTGACTCCGAACCTTTGCACACCTTTGGTGGGGGATACCTTCAAATATACATGATCTCCCACTTCAAAGTGTCGAGGTGCGGTTCCCTTGTCATGGTAACTCTTTTGCCTCATCTGTGCCATTTTCAAATTCTCTCTTATCACCTGCACCTTTCTTCGGCCTCTTTAACTAACTCTGGTCCAAAGAGCGTTCTTTCTCCGGTCTCTGACCAATTCAGTGGAGTGCGGCATCTACGTCCGTATAGAGCGTCGAACGGGGCCATTTTCAAGCTGGCCTGATAGCTGTTATTGTAAGAGAACTCTGCCAAGGACAAACACTTGTCCCAACTCTTGTCAAAGTGCAAGATGCTTGCTCTCAACATGTCCTCTAGAATCTGATTTATCCTCTCCGTCTGACCATCGGTCTGTGGATGATAACTGGAACTACGGAGTAGCTGAGTTCCCAAACACTCGTGCAACTGTTCCCAAAAACGAGCTACAAACTGAGTCCCTCTATCAGAGATTATAGTCTTTGGGATTCCATGCAGACAAACTATGTGATCCATGTACAACTCTGCATATTGTTGTATGGAGTAAGTGGTGTGCACGGCAATGAAGTGAGCGGTCTTAGTGAGTCTATCCACAATTACCCAAATAGAGTCCTTCTTTCTAGCGGTTAGGGGTAAACCCACAATGAAATCCATGCTAATATCGTCCCATTTCCACATAGGTATCGACAGGGGTTGGAGTACTCCTGCCGATTTCAAATGACTTGCTTTCATCCGGTGGCAAGTATCGCACTCGGCTACATACTTGGCTACATCCACCTTCATATTGGACCACCAAAAGTTCTGCTTTAGATCTTGGTACATCTTGGTACTACCGGGATGAATAGAGAACTTGGACTTGTGAGCTTCATCTAGAATGATTTTCTTGATTTCGGGTCAACGGGGACCACTAGACGTTTTCCAAACCAGACCACATCTTGGTGATCCTTCTGGAAACAAGTATACTTTGGGTCTCCTTCTACTAGTTTCTGCCTGATGGTTTGAACATCTGCATCCTTGCGCTGGGCAGTGACAATCCTGTCATAAAGGTTTGACTCTGCCGTCAAGGCATAAAGAATTCCCTGCGGTACCACTTCTAAGTTGAGCCTTCTCATTTATTCACACAAGGGTTCACTGACTGGCTCCAACTCTAGGTGGTTGCAATGATCCTTGCGGCTAAGAGCATTCGCAACAACATTTGCTTTGCCGGGATGATAGTGCACTTCTAGATCATAATCCTTGATCAACTCAAGCCATCTTCTCTGCCTCATATTCAATTCTGACTGGGTGAAGATGTATTTGAGGCTCTTGTGATCGGTGAAGATATTGCAATGATTGCCCATTAGGTAATGTCTCCATATCTTGAGGGCATGAACAACAGCAGCTAACTCAAGATCATGGGTAGGATAATTGAGCTCATGGGGTCGAAGGGCCCGTGAAGCATAGGCAATGACTCGGCCTTCTTGCATAAGGACACAGCCGAGACCTGTGCCTGATGCGTCACAGAAGACTTCAAACGGTTTGGAATTATCGGGTTGAGCTAGCACTGGGGCTGAAGTTAGATGTTGCCTAAGGGTGTGGAAAGCTTTCTCACATGCTTCGCTCCACACGAATTTCACTCCTTTCTTGAGTGACTCGGTCATGGGTTTTGCAATTCTGGAAAAGTCAGGAATGAATCGACGATAGTATCCCGCCAATCCTAGGAAACTGCGGATTTGATGTACGGATTTAGGTGGTTTCCAATCCATCAACTCTTGAACTTTGCTAGGATCTAAGGAGATACCATCTTGGGAAATGGTGTGCCCTAAGAATTTGACACTTTTCAACCAGAATTCACATTTGGAGAACTTAGCATAAAGCTTGTGATCTCGCAAGCGCTGAAGGACAACTCGGAGATGATTGGCGTGATCTTTCTCGCTCTTAGAATAGATGAGAATATCATCGATAAAGACCACGACAAATTTATCGAGCTCCGTCATGAACACGGAGTTCATGAGGTACATGAAGTAGGCAGGCGCATTAGTGAGTCCGAAGGACATGACCAAGAACTCGTAAAGACCATAACGAGTGGAAAAAGCGGTTTTAGGAATGTCGCACGGTCGGATCTTGATTTGGTGGTAGCCAGAACGAAGATTGATCTTAGAGAAGACTTTGGCACCAGCCAATTGATCGAAAAGAACATCGATTCGAGGAAGTGGGTATTTGTTTTTGATGGTGACTGCATTGAGTGGTCGATAATCTACGCACATTCTCAAGCTACCATCTTTCTTTTTGACAAAGAGAGCAGGGCAACCCCAAGGAGAAGAGCTCGGGCGAATGTAACCCTTATCTAACAATTCTTGGAGTTGGGTTTTTAATTCAGCTAACTCTTTGGGTGGCATGCGATAAGGTCTTTTGGAAATGGGTGCGATGACGGGCCGGGAGTTCGATCACAAACTCGACATCTCTGTCTAGTGGCATACCAGGCAACTCGTCAGGAAATACATCCGGGTACTCACACACTACTGGAATTTCATCAAGAGAGGAGATAATGGTCACATAGGCACAAGAGTCAGTACCGTCCCGGAAAGGTAAGTACAAGGTCGTGTGCCCGACCGTAGGAGAGTTGATCTCTACGACCCTATCTGATATATCTAGAACCACCTTATGTTGATTCATCCATTCCATACCCAAAATAACATCCATGCTTCCCAATTTGATGGTTATAAGATTAGATCGAATAACCTTACTTCCTAGTCTCAGAGGAACTTCGAAGGTCACTAATTGAGACGTGATGTTTCCACCGGGTGTGGTAATTTTATAAGCAGATTTGGTTTGTACTCCTCTTAGACCCAATTTTTCTAGCAGACTCTCATTATGAAACTATGTGTGGCTCCCGAATCAAATAAGACCTTAACAGGAGTGTTATTGATAGAGAATGTACCCGTGAGTACTAGAGCTCCTGCTGGAATGTCACTCATGGTAGTGAAGTTCAGCTTGCCTTGGCGCACTTGCACCATAGGCTTCTTGGCCGGAGTGGCAGGCTTGCTTCCCGTACTCTGATTCTGCGGGTTGGGCTTGATCTGCCTGGGCTTGGGACACTCATTAATGTAGTGCCCTGGCTGGCCACAGTTGTAGCAACGACGATCTCCAACATCACGATGGGGTGCAATAGGCTTTGGAGCCTGCTGCTGGGCACGGCGGAACTGGAAGTTCCCGGCAGGTTTGTCCTGGGATGGCTTTATCGTCCAGCGTCTAGTTAAAAATTGCTGGGATGGGCCTGGAGCTTCCTTCTTCACAAAGCGAAACTTCTTGTTTGTTCCGCTGCCTGGGGTGAAACCGGACATCCTCTTGTTGTCCCCATGGGCTTTCTTCATAGCATCCTCTTGCGAGATAGCCTTGTTCACTAGCTCATGGAAGTTTGCGGGCTCGAGCAGATTCGGGCGCTCATACAGCTTGCCATCAAGCCCGTCACGAAACCTCTCCATCTTCTTGGCATCAGTATCAACATGATGCTCACCATACTGGCATAAGCTATTGAACTTCTGAGCATAGCGGTACACGGAGTCAGATCCCTGACGGAGGGCTAACAGCTCCCTCATCTTCCTGTCCATCAGACCCTTGGGGATGTGGTGGCTCTTGAAAGCCTGCTTGAACTCGTCCCAAGTCACAGCGTGGCCTCGCTGCATGGACTTGAAGTGGTCCCACCACATCAAAGCTTCCCCTCGCAGTTGCAGCGCTGCGAAGTTCGCTTTGTTCTCCTCGGAGCAAGGCAGCACAAAGGAAGAGAATTTCGCCTCTATGGCCTTGACCCAAGCCTCAGCTTCCAGAGGGTCTTCTGCTTAAGCGAAGGTTGGCGGCTTCATGGCGATGAACTGGGCGTACGTGGTGACCTGGTTCGGCCCCTCGTGGTTGGCCCCATGTGGCGGCCCTCGGTTCATCCGCCGGGCGATCCGCTGCGCGTCCGCGAGGATCCGACGCAAGACACCTCGGTTTGGGTGGCCATGAAGGCCTCCGTCGGTGTCATGGGCGGGGGTGGTGGCAAGTCACCATTACCATTCGCTCCAAAACCGTTGGGAGAGCTGCGCGTGGTTCCCACCATCTGAAAAGTGAGCTTTATTAGTGAGATAACCGAAAGCTTACTCCAAATGATGACAAGCACGATGATGCATAATCACATCTCATTAGTAATTAAATAATGAGGACAGCAACAAGCAACAATATTCTATAGCCACCAGGATTCATAGAATCGTTCTTCTCAACCGGTTAGGACGGCGATTACTCAATTGCGCGGCTCATAATTACTTTCGAACGATCATCGTCATTCCGGATACCAAAGAAGGTGGTATACGAACGAGCACTTATTTGCTGGCAACGAGTGATGCTCCTAAAGATGCTTTGTTTTACCAACGTTTTTAGGAGAAAATGCAACATTGACAAGCGTGGTCATTTGCAACGATTTTTCCAAGGATCTGGTATTCGACGCTCGAAAATTTCAAATTGAAAGACAACGAAATTCACTTTAAGCATACAAGCTTAAGCATTCTTATTACAACATGACAGAACAAGGTTCAAGACATTACAACTCGAATTTGGAACATCTTGACATGACACGATACAATAGTTGCTTGGCACGAAGACGTGCTGTCAAGCCAACTGCTCTAACATCTCAAGGACAACTCGGTAAGATCGACATCCTCCTACTCCCTGCTGTCGGCAACCTAGTTGCCCACTGAAGCACCACTGTACGAAGGCGAAGCTGGGGGAGTCGGTAGCGGTGGTCCTGCCTGGCTCGTTTGATCCAGACCGGACACAGCCTGCTGCTCCTCCGGGTGCGCCTGTACTGGGGGCAGTGGCTATAAGGCCACTATGGCCTATAAGGCTGCCACCTGTACCTCGGCCTCCTGCACGTGCTCCTGCATCTCATCAATGTTCTACAGCAGTGTCAGCCTCTCTATCTTGTGCGCGTCGGCATCCTCCTCTAGCGCATGGTTCTCCGCCTCCAGATCCACGATCCTCTGTAGGCGGTCACCTCTCTCAAGCTCCAGCTGGAACCTCCTAGCACGCGACTCGTCATTCTCCCGCCGCACCCGGGTAAGCGTGAAGTTCGGCCGCCGGTGTGCTTGCCGAAAGCTGCTCCCAATCGCGCCTAGATGCCTCCGGGTGCCGTGCAATAATCGCCGCGGTGTTATAACGCAGCCCCCGGAGTGTGAAGACCACGTTCGGACAATGGGCAAGTGTCCGGGTAACATCCAACGGCTCGCTAGGGTCGGTAGCTCCCGTAGGTGGTCCATACGGTCCAACCAAGCCGGGTCGTGAGGACTCACAGCGAGAAACGGTCCAAACGGAGAAAGAGCTACCACGGTAGAGTTGTGGTCACAATAGTCCGTCGGCACTGCGAGGGCGGCCGACTCCACGGACTCGTGAGTGATAAATCCCCGATAAATAAAGCTCGGGTCAAACCGGTCGGCGTGGTCCGGGTGTAGCGAACAAGGTAACGATCACTGCGGCGGGGGAACGCCAAAGCGCTCAAACTCCTTCACCTCGTACGTCGATGGGGTAAGGTAGCCTGCGGCACTGAGTGCTTCCCACGCCAAGCGCGGAAAACCCTCCCAGTGCAACTCGTTGGTACGGATCGTACCGTCAGCATCGAACTGGTGGAACACGGGGAAATCCATCTGTACACAAATGTAACTCATGTCAGATCTCAAAGAGAACGACATGTCAAATGGTGAAGTTCTGGCAGCTGTGAATAAAAATTCATATCCAAAAAAATCCAGAAACCTCAAAAATTTCCCAAATTTTAAATGAAACATTTAATACTTTTTAATTAAGCCTTTTAAGGTTTGAGCATCGATCAAGGAATCAAGACGAAGGGTCCTTAACCTGGATGTGCCTAGGGAAAAAGTGAACCAACCCATCGAAACTAGGATTGAGATTTGCTTATTACAAGACAGCTAGTTGAGGAGCCATTAACAATTTGGTTTTAATTAAACCTAGCACAAGGTAAACAATTTTGCACAAAATTTCGGCAGCATGACGGCTATGTATGGGGGGTACCTCTAATTTATAAAAAGCACACACTAGCATAAACTTCCTTAGAGAGCATCTGGAAATTCGATTTTTGGGTCCATTTTAGTTGTTCGATTTTTAACATGCATGCAAGACGTCCTATTCGACCTCACATGGCAATCAAGCCAAAAATCGAAGTTAGTGCCGGTGGCAAGGCTTTTATTCGTCTCTCCCCATAATATCTAGTCGAGAGCTATACGGTACTCGCTTAACGACTAACGAAGCGCTGTTATGTACCTGCAGAAAATGAACCTTTCGTGCCAGCACGTCACGAAAGCGTCCACATTCATTACCGTTCACTATAGAAATGGTATCCATGCGTTAAGCCGTTGCATGGACAGCGTCCTATTTAAGACTCTGACGCGACGTGAGTGCCCATTGGAATAGGCCTCACTCATCCCTCACGGACTTTCCCGTGGTACCATCACGTATGGCAAAACGTGACGAGACTCAAACGCGACGTGGCACCCATTGGAATAGGTCCCACTAGTCCCTCACGGGACTTTCTCGTGGTACCACCACGTATGGCAAAACGTGATGAACTAGTATGGTTGTGCGAGAAGGTAAGTCTGACATAAAGTAATGTGCTGGGAGTTAGCAAAATAAACCATAAGTTAATTAAGCCACCTGAAAGAACCCAAAATTCCCTCTAGGGCCTCTCGGTCTAGTTTATCCTTAGCGGACCAACGTATTTTTGGAAAATCAGAAAATCTTGGCATATTTTATTCAAAAATCAGTGGTTAAGGTTTAATAATTAATCTCTGGTGCCTTCTGCTCCCTTCCCCGCACGCACAGCGCCGCCGCACCGAAGGGCCGCCGGAGCTCCGCCGCGCCGCCCCGATCTACTCCACCGGCACCTCTTCCACCTCCCCAAGCCCCTTGGTAAGATCCTCATGCCTTCCTCTTTCTTCTGGCAATTTTTCCCGTGCGAAATGGTGCCCGGGAGGCCGATTTGGCCATCGGCCGGCGAGCTCCGCCGCCGTCTCCCCCGCCGCGCGCGGCGAGACCGCCGCCCCGACCAGCCGGCCGCCGTCGGATTGCAAACCAGTGGTCCAGATTAAAAGGGCCTATACCCCTTGGATCGGTCCATGGTGGACCGATGGACCAGGTCCACCGCGCCGGTCCACGGCCGCGCGTCATACTTGCGTCAGCGACAGCCAGTCACGGTCCGCCACGTGGCACTCCCTCAGCCCCTCCGTCAGCTGCCTTTGCAGTTTTGCAAAAAGAACCCCCAGTTTCTGGAATTCACAACCATGCCCTTCCACCTTATGAAATAGCCCCTGGATTTTTCGGTTTGAACCCTAGGCTTTCAAAGTTATCTAACTGTGACAACCCGCCTAGGAAAATACCGTACTATCGCCTAAGACCGATGCACTTTGGTCATTAAGCAATAATAAAGTACCATCCTGTCGTAAGTTGCCGGGTTAACGCCCGGTAAATCACTTGAATAGCACAACGATCGAATATATGCATTAAAACTCACTCGAAGGTGAGTCCAGAGATACAACAACATTAATATCCAAATTCATACCCCGAGGGGTTTATTTATTACAAACCATAGTTTTTGTCATGACGAACAGTTCAAAGTTTTGAAAAGCAGCGGAAATTAATTAACGGAAGCGAAGACACCACAGGAGGCCATCCATGATGCTTTCAGTAGTCGTCCTCCACCCACTCCAGCTCCCAGCCGGGCGGGATCTCACCGGGCCACACATCACTGAAGGCATTACCTGGATCAACACATTATAGCAAGGCTGAGTATGCTAATACTCAGCAAGTCTTACCCGTCGGTGATATCTACTTCACCCAATCTAGACCATGAAAGGCTTTTGGCTACTGGGTTGCTTTTGCTAAAAAGTAACAAAGAGTAGGTCCTTACTTTCAAGATTTTAGCACAAGTTCTAGTGGTTTAATCTTTACTACATTAGCCAACTAGTACAAACAAAGTTGTACAATACAATTAATCAAACATCATCTTCATCACCTTCCATTATTAGGGATCACATGACTAGTGGAGTAAGTAGTCTCGGGTAACGGTGAGAGGCCGACAATCGATTGATTTAAACCTTGCAAGGTAGACCCAAACACTCGGTAGGCTGCCCCCACGAGGACAACTTTCCAGGCCGTCCCCATAAATCCTCGGGTCGGGATCGAATCTTACGGTCTTTGGTGCGAGCTATCCGCATACCCCGCGAGATACCCGGAGTCACCATACACCACCGGTGGCGAGCCGTGAGAGCGAATCCCAAGAGTAGTAACGGTAGGATCCCTCGCCGCCTCATTACGGTACTAGGCTTACCGGTCCCATTCCCAGCAAATGTTTGGTACGTTCAAAGACTTAAGCCACATAACCACTGGACCGGAGCCCAGATCCCATGCTCTTACCACGTGAGCAATCCATTTAAGGATATAGTTTGATTCCTATCTAGGAACCTATTCTCGCGAGTGAGGTCATCACCCGACTTGTAACGGTCCTATAGCTTAGCAGCTATCGACCTATCACACTAGTAGGGACCAAAGGTACCTATGGATCATGCATCTAGGGTTTCATTCAACTCCTGTACGTAAATGCACAATCATTCATAGATAATTGAATAAAGAACTTAAAACTAGGTTAGATGCACCGGAGCTTGCCTTCGTCAGCTAGGTTAGCTTGGGCACCCTCGGTGTCGAGTACTTCCACGTACTGCAGCGATGCTTCCGCTCCTCCTTCCTCGGTTTCCGGGACCAGGGAGTAATCTCCGCCCGGAAGAGCTACACGGAATGCAATGCACTTTAGGTGATGTGATAGTTTGTTGTCTTATCCAACTCTAGTTGGTCATATTCACCTTAACAAGCATCTATCTAAGGTTTCTCTTCTAGGAAGGTTAGGGGATGTACATGGGTCACTCTTTTTATTCCACATTTGAATAAAGGTTTTTAATAAGCTTATTATTTCATGTGAAAGCTTTATTTCCTTTTATCTTCACCAACGAGGTGTAATTAATATTTATATTTATGAATTAATTCCTTATCAGTGCTGATAATTAATTATCTTTTATTTATGTTAAATAATACTTTCAAAAAGGAAAAAGATTTAATTAAGGGGTTTTCTTTATTTAATTTACCTTTAATATCAAAAGGGCATTTAAGCCTTTTATTAATCAATTAAATTACCAAAAATTAAATGAGGGCTTCTTAAGCCTACTAGCACCCATCCTGGTCCATTGGACCCACATGTAAGTGTTGGATGCTAAGATATTAAAATTGTTGTAAATAACAAAGGCTAGCTAGTGATTCAAAGTAAATGCATATAAAAATAAATAAGCATCAAAATGATCCAATTTTTCTCGTGCATGCTCTCTGGTCCTAAACCAGCCTAAAGGACTAGCACATTCACATGGAAGCCCTACTGAACTTGGTTTATTAATTTACAAAGGAAAACATGCATAATTCAAGAATAATTATTTCTGTTAATCCAAAATTCATGATTAATTCACAGGATGTGTATTTTGGCATTACAAGACAGTGTGCACAAGTTGGGCTCAAGAACATAAATATATTTAACAGGAAAAATCATCTAGGCAATTACTGCAGGAATGGAAAAGAATTTGTCTAGCAAAATCTACTGCATAACTTTGTGCAATTTTTGGCACAACATCTAGTCACATCCTAACACACAACATATCCAAAATTTGGCTACAGAGGAGTTATATATTGCAAGTTATGACAGATCCATGTGTAACACATTTGTATTTTTCCTGCCAAAACTATTTTGAATCTAGTCATGCGTATACAACAAAAGAGGTGGGGTTTATCATCCTGAACCCTACAAAATTGGTTTGGGATTTTTCTGATTTTTCTGTGAATTTCTAGGGATTTTACAAGTCACTGGACTAATCTGTAAGAAAAGCTAGATAGGTTTCATTGCAGCTAGGTCCTGAACTTTACACAAAACACCCTGCCAAGATCTTTGGCCCTGCAATTGGGTCCTTGGCCGGGGAGGCTGCGGGCTCGCCGGAAATCCGGCGGCTCCGGCGGCGCTCCTGGCTGGGGAATGGCTCGGGGTTGAGGGTAGGCTCACCTAGGGTCGATAGGTAATCGCGGTTGGGGCGGGGAGGTCCTCCACGGCGGCGCTCGGCGGCGACCGGCGGGGACGTCCGCGGCGGCTCGGGTTCCCGGCGAGGAGGGCGCGGGCTTGGACAACACGTGACCCGGGAGGTGCGGTGGGGTCTAGGGGAGCTAGTGGTGTGGTTGGCGGGTGGGGAGAGCGAGCGCGGCGAGCTCCGGCGGCGGCGGCGGCAATGGCGCGGTGGAGGCTCGGTGGCGCGTGTAGGGGGGAGGACGACGCTTAAATAGCCTCGGGCCGGCCCGGCGGTGACGGCGGCGTGACCCACGGCCGTAGCACGGCGCACGCGGGCGAGGGGGCGCGGACGGACCGCGGTCGAAGGGGGGCGGCCCGGCCACCGCACGGCGCGCGCGCGCGCGTCGCGCGCGTGGCATGGCGGCCGACCCCGCGCGTCGTGGGGCGCGGGTCTCCTCGGCACGGGCGCGACCTAGGGGCGCGGTCGGCCTTGGGCGGAGGGGCGTCGGGAGGCACGCGGGCGCGGATGCGGAGTGCGGCCGGCGGCCGGCCGGCGCGCGCGGCGCGCGGGCGCGCGACGCCGCGCGCGCGCGGCGCTCCCCCCTAACCCGTTTTGTCAAGCATCGTTTGACTCAAATTTTCTCCAAAATTTTGAATAAAACTTGACCAAGCGATGAATACCAAAGTTGTAGATCTAGGTACCAGCTACATTTTTTACAAAGGTCGTATAGGGTTTTTCTTCCGGATTTGAATTTATTTGAATGCCAACTTTGAATGTCGACTGTTTTTGGCAACAGTGAATCCTGCCTTGCAAGGGGTTTTTCACAATTTTCCTCTCCAAATTTGAAATGCCAATCTACATGAAAGTTGTGTCCCTCAACAAGACCTACAACTTTCGTAAAGGTAGAATTTTTAGTGTTTAGGTGAATTTTGGAGAACGCGGCGAAAGTTCCGGCAGACACCTGTGGACACTGGGATGGCAAGGGGTTTGACCCACCCTTTGACCATGGGTTGGCCCCACAAGTGTGTTTACTATTCATTTAGGGTCACTAGGGGGTGTTAGTGAGTTTTTCGGGGTGAGGGCCCAGGTTGACCTAAGTTTGACCTCGGTTGACCATTTGACCGGCTAATCCGGTCATTAGCGTTAATGACGGTAATTAAAAACCTGGGGCGTCACACTAACCCGCTGTCCAGGGCCCACTATTTTGCATCTAAGCCCTCTAGTTTTCATATATAATTATGTTTAAGTCCATGTTTTCTTGCAGAAACCCCCTAAGCCTAAGTTTTCTTACAATCTAGCCCCTAAAGCTTGTCAAAGCCATATCTTTTCCGTCCGAGCTCCGTTTTACGCGTTCTTGGTGTCCACACGACCGTCTCTCAGAGCCCGTCATTTCTAAAAGCTTGTTTCAATCTTTTGGTAATGTTTGATGTAATCTTTTATTTATTGCATGTTTTCTTGCTTGATCGTAGCCAACACGCTGTTCGAGGAAGAACAAGTGCAGAGCTTTGAAGTAAAGGAGAGTAGCTTATCATTGGAGAAAGGCAAGTGACCCTAACCACCCTTCTACCTATGCTTTAATCAAGAATACTATAAATTAATCAGAACATGGAGAACCACCCAGGAAAACAGTGCAACCACAGTTCACATGGCTCTGGCTTAGCCAATTAATTAGGTGTGCGATTGTACTGGTGACCTTATCCGAAAGGAACACAGGGGGCTCTGGGTTGCAGGGGTATAACCCGGTTCTTTTGGGCTAGCTGCCTTTGCTAAGGTGCTGACCACTAGGGAGGGTTATGGTCCGCCCTGAGCTGTAACTGTCGTGGGTTGTTGGTTCTTTTGCATATCTTTGTAAAGGCTTCGTAGCGTCCCTATGCTATCACACCTCAGAAGTGTGGTATTGTGCCTGATCAGCACATGCGTGGTTGGGTTCAAAGTTCTTCGGAACTTTTACGCGAACTGTGCTGAAAGTGTGCAACCTCTGCAGAGTGTAAAACTGATCGATCAGCCTTGCTCACGGTCAAGAGCGGTCTGGACCCTCACATGATTAATGAACTTAAAGTTGGATTTTAATATTGATTTCCGGTTATTCCTGTGGCCTTGCTGAGTACCAACCATAAGTGTACTCATCCTTGCTTACGCTTTTCCGAGAAGAACCCTAGAGTGGAGTACTTCATCGACTACGAGGAATTCTGAGGATGCGATCAACCAGTCAGTAGCCTGTGGAACATGAAGATGGAGTCGCGTCTTCATAGTTATCGTTGTTCGTGTAAAGACCTTCGTGTCTACCCTCGTGAGTGTAATAAAAGTTAATAAATCTTTTCTGTACGTTTTGAGCAATGTCTTGTGATATTACACTCATGAGTCTATCATATGTGTGAAATTGTGATCCTGGCACACATATGAGATGCATTCGGTTTTCTTCGGAAAAACGGGTGTGACAGAGTGGTATCAGAGCAATGCTGACTGTAGGACGCAGCCTCATATAGAAATGGTCGAAATTAAGGACTCTCTTTCTAGAAAGCCTATCCAGCATTCAAAATATCTTATTTATACTTAAAAATATATTTTATTCTTTATTCTTTAACAAAATCATATCTTTTGTTTTCTTCTACACTGAGATAGATTCTTGTTCTTCCACCTTGAACTACCACCCGTGTTTCTAGGAAAGCTTGTTAGGTTGCCTACCCCTTTTATCAGTTTCGTTTCGATAGAATCATTCTTGTGAGGACGTGCGATGTTAATGCTTGTTGGTTGTAAACATGCATGATTTGGATCTTTTATATGATTGGAATGTTTTGTGGAGTGATGGCCACAAATGCATCAATAAAATAATTAAAATTAAAATTTGAATCTTAGCCCCTTTCTCTTCACCTTTATCTACTCAACTTCTTATCGGAAATATCTTTTCCCTAACAATCAAATGGTAAACACCAGGTCAGGAGCTGGACAGGATGTTCCGTTCGTGACTCGTGCTCACATCGTCAGTCAGCTGAATCAAGTACTTCCTCCACCATCAGGACCAACAATGGATCCCGCGATGCAGCAGTTCTTTACAGAACATATGCAGTTAATTCAGAACCTCACCCCCACGGTCCAGAATCTGCAGGCACAGTAGAACCAGCCGCCACCACAAGGACCTCCACCACCAGTGAACAAGCATAGAGAGTTCAGAGCCACAACCCGCCCACTTACTCTCATTCTGTGGATCCCCTCGATGCTGGTGATTGGCTCAAGACCATCGACAAGATGCTGAATATCACCCAATGTAGTGATCGTGAGAAGGTTTTGTATGCCTCAGGTCGCCTGGAAGGTGCAGCTTCTGATTGGTGGGATGCTTACACCGTCGCACATGCTGCTGCTGACACCATTACCTGGTAGGAGTTCTAGGAGAGTTTTCGTACACATCACATCCCAGCTGGTGTGAAGAAGCTGAAGAAGAAGGAATTTCTCGCTCTAAAGCAAGGCAACATGACAATTAGTGAGTATCTTGACGAGTTTACTCATTTGTCCCGCTATGCACCAGATGGAGTCAACACGGATGCAAAGAGACAAGAACGCTTTCTCGATGGTTTGATAGGGCCACTTAAATATCATTTGCAGAGCCACACATTTCCTAACTTTCAGATGTTGCTCAATAAAGCTATAGGCTTGGAGAATAAACGCAAGGAACTTCGTGAACAGAAGCGCAAGTTTCAATCTCAGGGACAGTCTAGTAGAAACACTCGCCCACGTTACAACTCATCACAAGACTCTCAGTTTCGTTCTAAAGTACTAGGCAGAAATCATGGACAAAGTCAACAGTTTTATCGTTCGTTTGAAGAATCCGAAGAATCCAACCCAATTACACCACAGGCTCCAGATCCTCATCAGAACCGCTCAGGTGCACCAGTAAGGAACAATACTCCAGTTCACCCAAGTGGTTGCTTTAACTGCGGAGAGTTGGGACACTATGCTAGTATTGGCCCTCAGCGCAATATGCAGACACCTCAGAGAGATAACAGAGGCCAACAGAACTATATGCATGGTAGGGTGAACCATGTGACAGCTGAAGAAGCCCAAGAGGCCAAGGATGTTGTGCTTGGTACGTTCCTTATCAACTTTGTACCTGCAACAGTTTTATTCGATTCCGGGGCATCGCATTCATTTATTACTGAACAATTCGTGACAAAGCATGATGTACCCAGGAGCTCCATGAAGACGCATTTTCTAATTAGTTCCCCAAACGGTGAAATGAAATCCACTTATGTGTGCCCACAGGTCAATCTTAAGATCGGAGAGATAAATTTTGAAGCTGACTTAGTGATTCTAACATCAAGTGGGATAGATGTGATCCTTGGTATGGATTGGTTAAGCAAGCATGATGGAATCATTTTGTGTGCCAAGAAGTCGGTACTCTTAACAAGCCCGCAAGGACAAACGATCGAGTTTGTTACTACCGCCAGCCTAAAGAAGAAGGAAAAGTAAATCAAGATCCGTGGATGTTATTCAAGAAGTGTGCGAGCATCTCAATATCTTTTCGAGACTAGCATGTACTAGAATCTCCTCTTGTTTTCCCAATCCCTCCGAATCTCGGGACGAGATTCTCTTTAAGGGGGTAGGATTTGTAACACCCGAAAATTCCATCACAGTAAAATATTGTTAGCAACATGGTTTAGTTTTTATTTCCTAAGAATTTAATAAATTTGACTCATTAATTTGCTCTTAATATATGAAATAATATTTAAATTAGAATCACTCAAGTGTTTGAGCATCATGTTGAATGCATAGGCTTTTGTTGTTTTGTGGCTTTAAAAGTTTGTGAAAAAAGTCCTTAAAAATAATTGTGAAAAGTTTGCTACAATTTGTAAAAGGTTTGATTTAAAAAATGTTTGAAAGTTGGTTTTAAAAAGGTTTGAAAAAGAAAAAAAGACAAACCTAACCTAAACCCCTTTCCCACCCCGCTGGCCCGCGGCCCACCTTCCTTCCCCTACTCTTTCTCCCCGCGCGGCCCGCTTCCCCTCTCCTTCCCGGCCTAACGCGGCCTAGCGCCCCGCCTCCCTCTTCTTCCCTCTCTCACCCGCTGACGTGTGGGGCCCACACGTCAGGTGCTCCTTCAACCTCCTCCCCCATTTTCTTCTTCCTCCACCGGCCGCCGGCCGTCCCGCCGCATTCCCGCCGCCCCGTGCCCCCCCTCGCTCCCCACCGGCACTAATGGCACCGCCACATTCACTCCGCCGCCCACTCACCACCTTCCTCCCCTTCCCCTTCCCGGTAACGCCCTCCACCGAGCCGCCCGCCGCCGCCATTAATGGCCGGCCGGCCGAGCTTCACGCCACCGCCTCCACGCCGCCTCCCCTTCCCCTCTGCCGTCCTATAAAAGGCGGAGCAAGGTCTCCTCTTCACCCTGCACCACTTCTCCTCCCTTCCCCGCACGCACAGCGCCGCCGCACCGAAGGGTCGCCGGAGCTCCGCCGCGCCGCCCCGATCTACTTCGGCGGCACCTCTTCCACCTCGCCAAGCCCCCTGGTAAGATCCTCATGCCTTCCTCTTTCTTCTAGCAATTTTTCCCGTGCGAAATGCTGCCCGTGATGCCGATTTGGCCATCGCCGGCGAGCTCCGCCGCCGTCTCTCTCCGCGCGCCGCCGATCTCCGGCGAGACCGCCACCCCACCAGCCGGCCTCCGTCGGATTGCAAACCAGCAGTCCAGATTAAAAGGGCCTATACCCCTTGGATCGGTCCACGGTGGACTGATAGACCAGGTCCACCGCGCCGGTCCACGGCCGCGCGTCATGCTTGCGTCAGCGCCAGCCAGTCACGGTCCGCCACGTGGCACTCCCTCAGCCCCTCCGCCGGCTGCCTTTGCAGTTTTGCAAAAAGAACCTCCAGTTTCCGGAATTCACAACCATGCCCTTCCACTTTATGAAATAGCCCCTGGTTTTTTCGTTTGAACCCTAGGTTTTCAAACTTATCTAACCGCGGTACAGGGCCCACTTTTTTGCATCTAAGCCCTCTAGTTTTCATATATAATTATATTTAAGTCCCTGTTTTCTTGCAGAAACCCCCCTAAGCCCAAGTTTTCTTACAATCTAGCCCCTAAACCTTGTCAAAGCCATATCTTTTCCGTCCTAGCTCCGTTTTACGCGTTCTTGGTGTCCACGCGACCGTCTCTTAGAGCCTGTCATTTATAAAAGCTTGTTTCAATCTTTTGGTAATGTTTGATGTATTGTTTTATTTATTGCATGTTTTCTTGCATGATCGTAGCCAACGCGCCGTTCGAGGAAGAACAAGTGCAGAGCTTTGAAGTAAAGGAGAGTAGCTTATCATTGGAGAAAGGCAAGTGACCCTAACCACACTTCTATCTATGCTTTAATCAAGAATACTATAAATTAATCAGAACATGGAGAACCACCCAGGAAAACAGTGCAACCACAGTCCACATGGTTCTGCCTTAGCCAATTAATTAGGTGTGCGATTGTACTGGTGACCTTATCCGGAAGGAACACAGGGGGCTCTGGGTTGCAGGGGTATAGCCTGGTTCTTTTGGGGTAGCAGCCTTTGCTAAGGTGCTGACCACTGTTGACGGTGAAAATCCGTCAACCTAGCCATGAGTTTACCTTCGGTGTTGGCATTAGTTTTATACCTTATCCATTGGTACTAACCCCCGTGGTATAACAAGTTCACGTGTGCATGTCGGTTTTGGAGTTTAATGTTTATGCAGGGTTTTAGTGTTGAATGCAAGGCTTTCGGGATAAGTTCATCAAGCACCTCATGACAAGACCTTGAAGCCCCGTACAAGTCATGCAATGAAGCAAACTTAACTCCAAGAAGCCGGGGACTTGATCCGAGAAGACGACAGACTCCAGGGACCTGACCAGAAAAGTGCTGAATCTTGCAAGACAAGGAGTTGAGTCAAATTCGGAGAGAAACCGACGACATGGACCTACATGCGAAGCGGGAAACATCCGGGAAGCAAGGGAACCGACGTGGGGCAAAGGAGCCCACGGGCCGGGCCTAAATGGGCCCGGGCCGGGCCGGCCCGGTCCGGTCGGCCCCCGGGCCCATTTTGGGCCCAAACACGCTCTCCTTTGCCCTAGCCGCCAATCGGGCTATTTATGGTCCCCTGACCGAGAGCCACAGGGAGAAGATTTCGTCTTCGGCCGCCGAGAAGCAGAGAAGAGAGGGACACCATCTCGGAGAGGAGAGGGTCGAGCTAGTTGACTAGGGTTTCCCTAGCCGACGTGGGAACCTTGCATGGAAGACCACGTCGGAGTTCCCGGAGCTAGAAGCAAGATCAAGGAAGGATCCGGTGGTGATCTTGTGTATGTATCATTGTCATAGTTGAATTATCAAGTTGAATCTTTTCTTAGCGATCAAGTGTTTCCTCGAAGATTTCGTTTTTCGATCGGCTTTGCTTATTCCAATTCTATTCGTACGATAGATTACATAGGGTGTTCTTGTAGCCGCGGTGGCTAGAGGTACACGCGGATCTTCCGAAAGAATCTCGACTTGTCTTTTGACTCGCCCTAAGCTCCCCGTATGAATAGGGATACGTTGTGACAGAACGGGGGTCTCGAAAGGCGGATGTTTTCGGATTTGGACGGGAAACCACGATTTAAAGAGGCTTCTATTAAGATTCGATTTGCTACTTCTTCTCTTGCTTGGAACTTCAACAAAAGGCTTACCCCGATCCCTCTAGATCGGTTTATCTACCCAATCTTACTTTGTTTTCTCCGGTCTTTAGTAGATTAGATTCTTTTTGTGTCTTTTACTTAGATGCATTAGGTCTTTTATCGAAGATTGAAGTTACTTGGCTTTAATAGATTAAGTCTTGCGTCACACATTTGGTCCACGGATTCGATACCTTGGGTTCACCACTCGAGGGAAGAAGGGTCCCTTGACTACGACGGGAGACTTGTACGCTTGCGAGTCACGAACGAACTTTGATACAATTATTAACCGTCAACAAGCCCCTTTTTCTGGCGCCGTTGCCGGGGAACAAGTGATCAAGATTTGGTTTTTTATTGCCTTTTCGTAATTTTCAGTTTTCTTTTTGTCTTTCTCTTTGCATCTACTAAACTTTGATCATCCTCAAATTACATCTAATCTAGTTTGTCTAACCCTAGTTTTCATAGATTTATTTTTCCTTTCTAGTTTTTGCATACTTTGCTTATTGCTAACCCTAACCGGAGATGGTTGGCTACCTCTCCAAGAAACCCAAACTTTTTTTTGTGGATGATCCAGGAAAACTTTACAGGCAAAGGTGGCATGCAACACAAGCTAAAGGGGTGAAAACCCTAGATTCAAAAGTTGAAGTCGAAGGACCGTCGAAATCTCCAAGGGAATCACCACCTCCGAGTCCAAAGGAAGATCAACCTCAACCACCGGAGCGCCGCGCACCCCCGGACATCGTTGATCTACCTATCATAAACCTTCAAGACGCCGGGAGGCCGTTCAAGATCAAAGTCTCAACTATCCGCATGACGATTGCGAGAGCCGAATGCATACGAGTCGGATTCCTTGAGTGGCATATCGGTTTACTTAAGAGGAGGATGGAGAAGATGGAGATGGAGAAAGAAGCTCAACACCTAAAGGCCGCCGAAGCAAGATCCTCATGCAAGGAGTGTGTGGAGTACGACCATGTCCAAGGACGCCGTCACTAAGTTCGAGGCTATGGAGAAAATATTGAAGAATTTAGATGGCAAGGTGACGGAGGTCGGAAGCTCTATACGTGAAGTGTTCATCGTGATGAAGATGCTAGACGCAAGTGGGACAACTTGCCGGGCGCCCGATGGGCAACGAAGAAGAATATCCGAGACAACTCCAAAGTCCCAAGATGGCGAAGGCTACTCAAGCTCATTCGGGAGAGATGAAGTATCACACTAGAGACCATGAAGATCACGACCGAAGGACCGGAGTTCGAGATGCCGAGCCACAAGGAAGTTGTTGCATCCGTCAAGACCAAAGGACAAAGCCAGCCTATGAAGACCAAAAAAATTGACTAAGCCAAAGCGGGTACCCAAGATTGCAACGCCCACAAAGAGCGTTGATCCGAAGTAATCAAGCGAAGAAGTCTAGCCATGGACTATAAACGAAGCGCTAGGCGGGAGGCAACCCGTTTCGTCAAGTCAAGAATAAGCTACGGGAGGACAACCCGATTCCGGGTTTTTCGAGTCTTTTTAATAATTTAGTTTTTGAGTTTTATTACGCAAAGACATTAGACTTAGAAGTGGTTGAACAATATTAGAGACATAATTCTTGATTGAATGTTTGCTTTATCATAAACCCTTTGCATGAACCCTCCTATGTGTTTGTTTGTTCTTTTCTTTTCGAGAAACCTCAACCAAATAATTTCAGAACCTAACTCAACCTTTCGCCTTCATTATGGTGCTGAGGTTGACTTATTTTTCATGCTAAAACCACACGAGTAGAGCCATGACTTATATCTATGTGTTAATAAAAAAATTCAGCACGTGGTAGAACTCGCGTGAACCTAGAAATCCAAACTTTTGGTTGGTTTTAAAAATCTATATCCTTGGTTTCTCTAGGATTAGAATTTTTCTAAGCCTATTCTAATTTTGTTTTATTCAAAATCTTTCCTATCTAGCCAAAATTAGAACCTAAACCTATGCCCCCATGATCAAGCCGGGAAATGTTTGCTCTCAACCGATGAAGGCAAACTATACCGGTGAGACCGAAATCGACGTAATCGAAAAATATTTTCGACTTACATTTGTTTTTAATAGTTTAAAAACTTCTCTAAAATTTTGTTCGAGCTCTTGCATGGCTCTGAAAAATATTTTAAATTTCGAATTAGAGGAGTGCTTAACATTAAACACACCTTAATGGAGGCAATCTAGTAATCATGCATGCACCATTGGATTCCCTTTCATCAACTTTCACCAATTCCACACGCAAAGGACAAGCATGGTGGGCAGCAAGCATCAACTTTGTAGGAATTTCATGGTGGCATGTGAAGCAAGTGGAGCTAGGGAGCATGGACACGACCCAAAACATGAAGCATCAAGTGGAAGGACCAAGGAGTGGACGAGAGCGTTTGGGCGGTGCAACTCATGGAGCACGCGGGCGGGGAAAGTTGCGAGAGGTGAAATGATCGTGCCGGAAGAAAGACGAGGCGGGGAGGAGCACCGAGGCCGGCCTCCCCTACATAAGGAGCCCCCCCGGCTCCCGTTTTCTGCAGGCAAGCTTCCCTCTCCTTCCTTTGTTTGTGTGTTCAAGTTTGTGTGCTCAAAACCTCCGTAGACATAGCCAACCTTCCCAAGCTTGATAGCTCAAGAAAAAAAAATCCACATCCTTAATCCACTCAAAGTCCACATCCGAAGCAAAAAGTTTAAGTGCCTAGTTACCGGTTGCAGCCCAGAATTTTAGTTGAAAAAAGAGTGCAGCAACCATGCGGAAGAAGACCACAAGTCTCTTCTCCAAGAAGAAGAGTTCGTCGTCGTCCAAGCCATCATCAACCACGTCTTCGAGGAGGCACTTGGTTTCCGAGTCTCCCCGGAGCATGGAGACAGATACGGACCACCGAGAAGGAACGATGCTCTCCTCCTTGGTGGTATGAGGGCTGCAAGAAGCACTTCCATGAGGTTCACCGAACCTCGTGGGCACACGGAGGAGCAGCCCGCGCCACCACGACGATCGACTCGCTCAACCGCACCACCTCCTTACACCCCGACATACTCTTCGTACGGCTTCATCATCTTGTCGGCGGCGGAGGAGGAGAGGCTCGCCAATCTTGAGAAGAGGCTTGTGCCGAACGTCGAGTTCGACGACCAAGCACTCTACACCTTGGGTTTTGGCACCGACATATACTATATGTTGGGGCACCTCGGATGGGTGCAGTTCTCCAACGGAGTATTGGTGGACACCCATTTGGGGTTCGCCTTAGAAATTTTAATGACTATTGCACCCATCGTTGATGATGATGGGGTGCAAAGCTTGTCATTCCGTTTGGAGGGAGTCCAACAAGAGGTTCCCTACGAGCACGTTAGGGAGCTGCTTGGATTCCACAAGGGAGCTCCGGAGAAAGTTGACGTGCCACCCGGCATGTTAGCGGGATTTTGGAATATGATCTCCGGAGAAGCCCATCAACAACGCAATTGCATCCGCAACCCCATTATCCGGATATTTCACTCTTGGATGTGCAAGAGGGTATTGGGGAGGATGAAGGAAACAAAGGTGACCGACACGGAGTTGAATTGGCTATACTCGGCTTTAATTGCCGTGCAGCCAATAGACCCCTCTTACCTCATGATCAACCGTTGGTGTTGTGAAGCAACATCGGGGGCGGGTAATATTGGTTCGGGGTGTTACCTCTCCATGTTGGCCTTTTCCTTGCGGCCGGGGATCGCAAGAAACCCCGCTCACCTTTTGCGTGGTACCTCTCTCGGTTTTGAGTATTTGCGGCAAGGCAAATACATTAGTGGAGATGAGAGAGGAGGTTATCGGTTGGCCATAGTGAACCTACCCCTTCCGAATGAGAGGCTTAGGCTTTTCACCGAAGGAAGGGAAGATTGGTTGGAAGAGGGATTACTTGTCCCTGCAAGGAAGAACAAAAGAGGAAGAATCGTAGAGGAGGGAATATCCTCCGCACAAGCGAGTGGAGCACAACCCAATGTGCAACCATTCGGCGGGGTCCCTCCTCCGCCAAGTTATTACGGAGGGCCACAAGAGCAAGCATAGGGGGGTGGTGCACCGGTACCCCCACAAAATTATGTTGTGCCCAACGCTAACTTCGCGGAGTCCTACGCCCATCATCCCCAACCACAACAAAGCATGGCCATTATTGGAGGGTTTGCTGCAAGTAACGCTCAAAACATCGCAGCCATCCAAGCTAACGCAGCTCAACTTGGTGAAGGCAACGCAAATATTGCCTTTGAACTTGGACGCCTTCACCTTGTGGAGCCAAATCAATTCGTCGGAGGAAGTGTCCAACCATATTATGAGCAAGGGTATTATTATCAAGATCATCAACATCAACCACCGGTGGAGGACTAGAAGATTTAGGAACTTTAGTTTCTTTTCTTTTCTTTTTCTCTGTAATTTTCAGCTTTTGCTTATGTGTGTTCGCGTAGTATTTTCTGTTTTTATTTAAATTTCAGCAAGCATGTTTGTTTATTTTCAGTTTGTATTTCAACTTGATGTCACCATTAATAAAGACACCACCTTGATTATATCATTGGAAAAGTTACAAAATTCGTGCCATGATGATATATGATTAAAATTGCAGCTTTGTTCATCTTTGTAATCGATTTATGCATGTTTAAGCTAGTGCTCTCTTAAAAATACAGATCTGAATTTATTTAAATGCTAGCTTAATTTTCAGCGGAGGTTATGATTAAAATAAAGACCCATAGTGTTTTATGTGCTCTCAAGTTATGAATAGATTAAAGATGTCTTTTTTGCTCAAAAATATTGCTAACCTTGTCACAAATATCACTTGTGTGTTGCTCAACCTATCCAAAGCCTTATATATATTTGAATGCATAAACCTTAGTGTACAAGATTTATTTTTGAGTGAGTTATTGCAGGCCATGATTTCTCTGGCCCGAGACTAAGAAGCTGGTCATTCCATTTTTGCGTATCTATCTTTTTGCTAGCCTTTTATCCGTGCATTGTGTATCCCCGCATCGGTGATCTCACAAACCTCGCCGGATATCCACCCTTAAACCAAAAATCATCTTTTGTGATTACCTCCTTGACCACAACCTATCGTTGAGAATGGATCATCAATCCAAGGAAGATCGCAAGACGGTGCCAACGTTGAAGATTTCAAGTATCTCTCTAAGGAAAAATATCTCCGGTACCTACCTTATTTTTCGCCTCTTTGCTCGAGGACGAGCAACGTCTAAGCATGGGGGAGGAGGTAGGTACGGTGCAGTTTTAGAGTTCAAAGGGGAATATTTTAAAAAAATGATGATGAAAGAAAAAAATCCAGCGATATTCATGACTTTCAAGGTAAATAAATAAATAAATATATATATGAAAGAAAGAAAGAAAGAAAGAAAAGAATGAGAAATATGAGAAAGAAAAAAATGTGCGTAAAGTGAACTCCCCGGTTCTCTAAGAGTGCATTCAAGGCTTCAAGTTAAAAAGATCCATTCTCATTTTCCAACCATGTGCAATCCGATAACGAGGACTTCTTTTGTGCCTCGGGATCACTCTTTGCCACTTGCACATGTCCACTTATCTAAAGTGTGTGTATTTTTCTCTTTCCCCTCCTTGATTTAACATTATTTTCTAATGACCTTTTTGACGAGTCTCGGTAAGACCATGAGAAGCTTGTCTTGTTTTGACAACACCTCATTTATAAAATCTTGTTAGGACTAAACTTTCCCAAAGCTCCATATAAAGCCTACCACATATATATGAGAGGGAAAGGAGTAGAATATATAGGCTTGAGAGACAAGTGAGATGAGAGTTCATGAGCAATATACGAGATGATTTAAATTTGTGAATTTGGTTTAGCTTTTCTTTATCTCGTTCTTTATTTCAAAAATTCGAGATCTATTTAAAACTTTGTGAGCATGTTAATACTTGTGGGATAAGCTTAATAAGAATCTACCCTCCGTAGAGATGAAGGCTAGTACATTATGGAACTTTAATGAATTAAAATTTTGAGAGCATTATGTTTTCTCATGTGTAATCAAGTGCAAAGTTTAAACATTGTTTAGCAATGATGATATCCATCGAAGGCTTACTCGAGGACGAGCAAGGTTTAAGCATGGGGGAGATGTTGGCGGTGAAAATCCGTCAACCTAGCCATGAGTTTACCTTCGGTGTTGGCATTAGTTTTATACCTTATCCATTGGTACTAACCCCCGTGGTATGACAAGTTCACGTGTGCATGTCGGTTTTGGAGTTTAATGTTTATGCAGGGTTTTAGTGTTGAATGCAAGGCTTTCGGGATAAGTTCATCAAGCACCTCATGATAAGACCTTGAAGCCCCGTACAAGTCATGCAATGAAGCAAACTTAACTCCAAGAAGCCGGGGACTTGATCCGAGAAGACGACAGACTCCAGGGACCTGACCAGAAAAGTGCTGAATCTTGCAAGACAAGGAGTTGAGTCCAATTCAGAGAGAAATCGACGACATGGACCTACATGCAGAAGGGGGAAACATCCAGGAAGCAAGGGAACCGACGTGGGGCAAAGGAGCCCACGGGCCGGGCCTAAATGGGCCCGGGCGGCCGGCCCGGTCCGGTCGGCCCGGAGCCCATTTTGGGCCCAAACACGCTCTCCTTTGCCCTAGCCGCCAATCGGGCTATTTATAGTCCCCTGACCGAGAGCCACGGGGAGAAGATTTCGTCTTCGGCCGCCGAGAAGCAGAGAAGAGAAGGACACCATCTCGGAGAGGAGAGGGTCGAGCTAGTTGACTAGGGTTTCCCTAGCCGACGTGGGAACCTTGCATGGAAGACCACGTCGGAGTTCCCGGAGCTAGAAGCAAGATCAAGGAAGGATCCCGGTGGTGATCTTGTGTATGTATCATTGTCATAGTTGAATTATCAAGTTGAATCTTTTCTTAGCGATCAAGTGTTTCCTCGAAGATTTCGTTTTTCGATCGGCTTTGCTTATTCCAATTCTATTCGTACGATAGATTACATAGGGTGTTCTTGTAGCCGCGGTGGCTAGAGGTACACGCCGGATCTTCCGAAAGAATCTCGACTTGTCTTTTGACTCGCCCCTAAGCTCCCCGCATGAATAGGGATACGTTGTGACGAACGGGGGTCTCGAAAGGCGGATGTTTTCGGATTTGGACGGGAAACCACGATTTAAAGAGGCTTCTATTAAGATTCGATTTGCTACTTCTTCTCTTGCTTGGAACTTCAACAAAAGGCTTACCCCGATCCCTCTAGATCGGTTTATCTACCCAATCTTACTTTGTTTTCTCCGGTCTTTAGTAGATTAGATTCGTTTTGTGTCTTTTACTTAGATGCATTAGGTCTTTTATCGAAGATTGAAGTTACTTGGCTTTAATAGATTAAGTCTTGCGTCACACATTTGTTCCACGGATTCGATACCTTGGGTTCACCACTCGAGGGAAGAAGGGTCCCTTGACTACGACGGGAGACTTGTACGCTTGCGAGTCACGAACGAACTTTGATACAATTATTAACCGTCAACAACCACTAGGGAGGGTTATGGTCCGCCCTGAGCTGTAACTGTCGTGGGTTGTTGGTGCTTTTGCATATCTTTGTAAAGGCTTCGTAGCGTCCCTATGCAATCACACCTCAGAAGTGTGGTATTGTGCCTGATCAGCACATGCGTGGTTGGGTTC
Organism: Cenchrus americanus; assembly: GCA_947561735.1. Taxonomy (NCBI): domain Eukaryota; kingdom Viridiplantae; phylum Streptophyta; class Magnoliopsida; order Poales; family Poaceae; genus Cenchrus; species Cenchrus americanus. Next base: position 217,932,742 of record OX387239.1, read on the forward strand.
AAAGTTCTTCGGAACTTTTACACGAACTGTGGTGAAAGTGTGCAACCTCTGCAGAGTGTAAAATTGATCGATCAGCCGTGCTCACGGTCAAGAGCGGCCTGGACCCTCACATGATTAATGAACTTAAAGATGGATTTTAATATTGATTTCCGGTTATTCCTGTTGCCTTGCTGAGTACCAACCATAAGTGTATTCATCCTTGCTTACGCTGTTCAGAGAAGAACCCTGGAGTGGAGTACTTCATCGCCTACGAGGAGTTCTGAGGATGCGATCAACCAGTCAGTAGCCTGTGGAAGATGAAGATGGAGTCGCGTCTTCATAGTTATTGTTGTTCGTGTAAAAACCTTCGTGTCTACAATCGTGAGTGTAATAAAAGTTAATAAATCTTTTCAGTACGTTTTGAGCAATGTCTTGTGATATTACACTCATGAGTGTATCGTATGTGTGAAATTGTGATCCTGACACACATATGAGATGCATTCGGTTTTCTTCGGAAAAACGGGTGTGACACGGCTAGTTGGTGAAACTTTGCTGAACTAAACGGGGCCGGAGATTGACAAAGAGGGAGGGGTGGTGTGGAGGGAGGGAGGCCGACGGAGGAAGTGAGGAGAGATAGTGCAAGGGAGGATGACCGGCGTGCCATGGCGCAAGGGAGAAAGGGAGAGCGGACGGGATAGGGTAGGTCCGTTGGTGGGTGGGGTGGGTGGAGAGAGGGAGGGGGAAGAAAAAAATCTGACATGGGAGAAGAGAATCACGATAGCCAAGACAAATTATTATGGTTTAAAAGAAGATATAAAAATCCATGAGTAGGGTCTGGATCAAGCTGGTAACAAAATTGTGACGCAACGTGGAACACGTAGAGCATTTCAATCAATCTTTAAAAAAGATGATGTAGGCGTACCATGATGACCGCCAAAAAATTTTTGTCGCGTTTCTTGTCGAGTTGTGGTTGACTCTGCACAACCAAATGGACCCACCACCACCACCAGATTCCTCTGAAATCATCTCCACGAGTGACAACCCTAGTATCTCTTAAAATGACATGTCATGTCTTTTATATATATGTCCACAACGCGGATTGCTACCCTGGCCCTGTGGGCTGTAAAGCAAGATAAGACTGTAGTATTATCCCTTCGGGGGGGAGCGTGCACGTCACAATTCCTGCTGGGCAAGTGTGCTTCTTCCGCATCTTCTTTGTGTTCGGATATGGGCATATTCTGCAGCTGTGCCGCCATGCTTAGCTGCATACGTGTCTCGCCGCCGTATGCATACCACGGAATCCTTTTTTGCGAAGGGAACGGTGCGGCCCGAAATCTTTCCTGCGTCGCGGTATTGCCGCAGGTATCACGATCTGCGTCCACCCAGAATCTCTAGCCTTCCTTCCCCCGCGCGTCTAATCCGATGGGGGCCTGCGGAATCCTGCCCATGTGAAGCCCAGGCGCGAAGGATGCCTCCTGATGGGTGATGGCAAAAGCGCCGAGAGCGACGTATGCGTTCTTCTTCCCTCGTACCAGTCCAGTCATCATCGGCGATGGGTGGTGACGGTGACAGTGGCCTTCACCCCACGGCTGGATATGAACCGTTACAGAGTGGAGTATGGTGTGTGACAGGTGATTTGTGACGAGCGGTCTGAAAGATGTGGCGCGTAATTGCACACCTGAATGCCGTCGAGGCTGTAAAAGGAAGTAACCGAGCTGCATATCTTGGCCTGCGCGGGTTGCATGTTAATATAGGGGACAAAGCCCAATCGTACAAGACACGGTTGGTAGTTGGTTTGACTTGATTTCCAAGTACAAGATCTATCTCTAAGGAAATCAGCCTAACTCAAACTACCACCGAGATATACATGAGATATACATGATATGTGTTACATATGAGTTATCTAACACCCCCTCTCAATCTAAGCTTGTCTTGGCTCAAGGTTAAGATTGTTCTTAAAGACTTCAAGCTTATGCGTTGGCAAAACTTTTGTAAATCCATCCACAACTTGATCATTTGAAGCAATGAACCTGACTTCTAACTGTTTCTTTGCGACCCTTTCTCGCACAAAGTGAAAATCAATCTCTATATGTTTTGCACGTGCATGAAAAACAGGATTTGCAGACAAATAGGTTGCACCAAGATTATCGCACCATAGCCGTGAAGGTCTTCTAAACTTGACTCCTAGTTCATCTAGGAGAGACTCTACCCAGATTACTTCTGCTGTAGCATTAGCCATAGCTTTATACTCAGCCTCTGTACTAAACCGAGAAACAATAGCTTGTTTTCTTGCACTCCACCAGATAAGATTGCTTCCAAGATATATTGCAAAACCTCCTGTTGAACGTCTGTCATCAATGCTACCTGCCCAATCCGCATCAGAAAATGCACTGACAAGTGTAGAATTAGATTTCCTGATTCTTAGCCCAATATCAAGAGTATGCATAATATATCGAAGGATTCTTTTAACCGCTGTCCAATGAACAGTTGTAGGAGAGTGCAAGAACTGACAAACCTTATTAACTGAGAATGCCAAATCAGGTCTAGTAAGAGTGAGATATTGTAGCCCTCCAACTATGCTACGATATCGTGTACTATCACCTTGATCCAATGCGTTACCTTCATACTTGGACAGTTTTTCCGAAGTAGACAGGGGTGTAACCGATGGCTTACATTTCATCATCCCTACGCGAGCCAAGATATCTCGAGCATATTTTTCTTGAGAAAAAATTATACCTTCCCTGTCCTTTCTCATTTCAATTCCCAGAAAGTAGCTCAGATCACCAAGATCCTTGATAGCAAATTCCTGCCTAAGATCACAAAGTAACGCTGCAATAGCTTCTTGGGAACTTTCAGTGACAATAATATCATCCACATAAATAAGCATAAATATCGTAATGCCTTTCTTGGAGTAAATAAACAAGGAAGTATCTGACTTAGATGTACGACAACCAAGCTCAAGAAGTTTAGTACTCAACCGTGAATACCAGGCCCTCGCGGATTGTTTAAGCCCATAAATTGCCTTGTCCAACCTGCACACATAATTAGACACGGACACATTCTCGAACCCAGGTGGCTGTCTCATATAGACCTCTTCTTCCAGAACACCATGCAAAAACGCGTTCTGCACATCTAATTGCCTCAAACTCCATCCCCTGGACACAACAACTGATAAAACCAGTCTAACAATAGCAATTTTAACAACTAGACTGAATGTATCCTCATAATCAATCCCATACCGCTGTTTGAAACCTTTAGCTACCAGCCTTGCTTTATACCTCTCAATTGAACCATCTGATTTTCTTTTAATCTTAAACACCCACTTGCAATCAATTATATTTTTACCTTTGCTGGGTGGTACAAGACGCCAAGTTTTGTTCTTGATCAATGCATCAAACTCAACTTGCATGGACTCTGTCCACTTGGGATCTTGCAAAGCCTCTTGTGGTATCGCTGGTTCTCTTGTTACACATGCATTGCACCATCTAACACATCCATCAGTAATTAATTTGGGTTTAACTATACCACTTCGAAGGCGTGTGTGTGGGCGAGCAGCAGCAGGAGCAACAGGAACTGGTGGCACAGGAGATCCAGCTGATGTCGCAGGTGATCCAGGTGCTGGCGTCTCTGGCGTCGCAGGCAGCGTCGTAGGGGATCCGTGCGGCCCCGTTGGTGAGAGGGGCGCCGGCGCAGAGGATCCGCTGGCTGCGGTCGGCGAGGAGGGTTGTAAAAGAAAGTAATCGAGCTGCCTATCTTGGCCTGCGCGGGTTGCATGTTAATATAGGGGACAAAGCCCAATCGTACAAGACACGGTTGGTTGTTGGTTTGACTTGATTTCCAAGTACAAGATCTATCTCTAAGGAAATCAGCCTAACTCAAACTACCACCGAGATATACATGATATATACATGATATGTGTTACATATGAGTTATCTAACACCCCCTCTCAATCTAAGCTTGTCTTGGCTCAAGGTTAAGATTGTTCTTAAAGACTTCAAGCTTATGCGTTGGAAAAACTTTTGTAAATCCATCCGCAACTTGATCATTTGAAGCAATGAACCTGACTTCTAACTGTTTCTTTGCAACCCTTTCTCACACAAAGTGAAAATCAATCTCTATATGTTTTGCACGTGCATGAAAAACATGATTTGCAGACAAATAGGTTGCACCAAGATTATCGCACCATAGCCGTGAAGGTCTTCTAAACTTGACTCCTAGTTCATCTAGGAGAGACTCTACCTAGATTACTTCTGCTGTAGCATTAGCCATATCTTTATACTCAACTTCTGTACTAGACCGGGAAACAGTAGCTTGTTTTCTTGCACTCCACCAGATAAGATTGCTTCCAAGATATATTGCAAAACCTCCTGCTGAACATTTGTCATCAATGCTACCTGCCTTATCCGCATCAGAAAATGCACCGACAAGTGTAGAATTAGATTTCCTGATTCTTAGCCCAATATCAAGAGTATGCATACTATATCGAAGGATTCTTTTAACCGCTGTCCAATGAACAGTTGTAGGAGAGTGCAAGAACTGACAAACCTTATTAATTGAGAATGACAAATCAGGTCTAGTAGGAGTGAGATATTGTAGCCCTCCAACTATGCTACGATATCGTGTACTATCACCTTGATCCAATGCGTTACCTTCATACTTGGATAGTTTTTCCGAAGTAGACAGGGGTGTAACCGATGGCTTACATTTCATCATCCCTACGTGAGCCAAGATATCTCGAGCATATTTTTCTTGAGAAAAAATTATACCTTCCCTGTCCTTTCTCATTTCAATTCCCAGAAAGTAGCTCAGATCACCAAGATCCTCAAGAGCAAATTCTTGCCTAAGATCACAAAGTAACGCTGCAATAGCTTCTTGGGAACTTCCAGTGACAATAATATCATCCACATAAATAAGCATAAATATCGTAATGCCTTTCTTGGAGTAAATAAACAAGGAAGTATCTGACTTAGATGTACGAAAACCAAGCTCAAGAAGTTTAGTACTCAACCGTGAATACCAGGCCCTCGGGGCTTGTTTAAGCCCATAAATTGCCTTGTCCAACGTGCACACATAATTAGGCACGGACACATTCTCGAACCCAGGTGGCTGTCTCATATAGACCTCTTCTTCCAGAACACCATGCAAAAACGCGTTATGCACATCTAATTTCCTCAAACTCCATCCCCTGGATACAGCAACTGATAAAACCAGTCTAACAGTAGCAATTTTAACAACTGGACTGAATGTATCCTCATAATCAATCCCATACAATTGTTTGAAACCTTTAGCTACCAGCCTTGCTTTGTACCTCTCAATTGAACCATCTGATTTTCTTTTAATCTTGAACACCCACTTGCAATCAATTATATTTACCTTTGTTGGGTGGTACAAGACGCCAAGTTTTGTTCTTGATCAATGCATGAAACTCAACTTGCATGGCCTCTTTCCACTTGGGATCTTGCAAAGCCTCTTGTGGTGTCGCTGGTTCTCCTGTTACACATGCATTGCACCATCTAACACGTCCATCAGTAATTAATTTGGGTTTAACTATACCACTTTGAAGGCGTGTGTGTGGTCGAGCAGCAGGAGGAGCAACAGGAACTGGTGGCGCAGGAGATCCAGCTGATGTCGCAGGTGATCCAGGTGCTGGCGTCTCTGGCGTCACAGGAAGCGTCGTAGGGAATCCGTGCGGCCCCGTTGGTGAGAGGGGCGCCAGCACAGAGGATCCGCCGGCTGCGGTCAGCGAGGAGGGCTGCGGGGGAACAACACCGACAGCGTCTGCCGGCGCAGACACTCCTGCCCCCACGTGTCGCTGGCGGAGAGGATCCTGACCCCGCGGAGCCGTCCGTGGCGCGAGGCGGATCAGCCGGGGGATCGCGCGCTTGATTCGGCCGGCGTGTACACCTGGAAGAAAGCGCCCGGATCCTCTGCATCTTCGTGTGCATCCTGAAACATATCTTCTCCAGAACTAATTTGAAGTTCATTAGTGGCATGATTATTAGTAACATGTGAGTCAATACAATCTACATCCCCACTATTAGGATTACGAAGATGCTCAGGAAGTAGAAGGACCTCCTTGCGTAGCCTAGCTCTTGCATTTGAATGAAGATTTTCAAAGGGAAAGACAGATTCATCAAAGATCACATCCCTAGATATATACACTCTTCCAGTGTTGGGTCCTAGGCATTTGAATCCTTTCTAACGGGAGCTATAGCCAAAAAAGTGCACCTAGTGGAGCGGAAGGAGAGTTTATGGGCATTATAGGGCCTAAGATTAGGCCAACAAACGCACCCAAACACTCGGAGAGAGCTATAGTCCAGAGTTTCATTAAGAAGGCGCTGAACGGGAGTGTCAAAATTTATAACTTTGCTAGGAAGGAGGTTTATGAGATATGTTGCAGTGAGGAAAGCTTCATCCCAAAACTTCAATGGCATAGAAGCATTTGCTAGAAGAGCAAGACCAACCTCAACTATGTGTCGATGTTTCCTTTCTGCGGACCCGTTTTGTTGATGTGCGTGTGGACAAGAAACGTGATGAGAAATCCCTATTCGTTGGAAAAACGAGTTGATCTTTTCATACTCGCCACCCAATCACTCTGGACCGAGATTATCTTCCTATTAAACTTCCTTTCAACAAGCTTCTGGAAGTCATGGAAAATTTGAAAAACCTCAGATTTTTTCTTGATTAGGTAGATCCATGTGTATTTACTATAGTCGTCTATGAAGCTAACATAATATGTGTGCCTCCCAACAGATGTTGGTGCCGGCCCCCAGACATTAGAGAAAATTAATTCAAGAGGAGCATGAGACACACTTGTGGACTTAGGATACGGAAGCGGACGACTTTTAGCTCTTAAGCAAGAATCACACACGGCACTAGAGTTCTCATCACTAACACAAGTAAGACTATTATCTTTAACCACATGCTCAACGATAGGAAACGAAGGATGACCTAAACGACTATGCCATCTTGATGTAGACGGCTTTATTGCACCAAGGACCTGCTTCCGTGACTTGGCTTCTTGAAGCCGAAGAGGATACAATCCACCCTCACACTTGCCTTGATGAATTACCCTCTTCGTGACCCGATCCTTTATAAGAAAAAGATTAGGGTGAAACTCAATAAGTGCATCATTATCAGATGTCAGTTTATGGATGGAAGCAAGGTTTTTATTTGCAGCAGGAACATGAAGAATATTTTTTAGATGCAAGTTTCGATGTGGGGTATGTAAAATTGTACGACCAATGTTATTAATTTTCATACCTGAACCACTCGCTGTATGCACCTGATCTTGTTCATGGTACATGTCACGGACATTGAGCTTCTCGAGCTCGCTTGTGATGTGGTCGGTGGCACCCCTGTCCATGTACCAGTTCGTGTCTACACCATAATTGGTAGTAGCCGAACCTGCACTTCTGGAATTGCCCTGGCCTTGGTAGCTTTCATCATAGCGGTACCAACAATCAGCCACTTCATGACTTCCCTTGCCACAGATTTGACAGGTTAGTTTGTTGTTGGACCCTCCTTGTCCTTGATGCGCCTGCTTGGGGGCTCTATTGCCCCGGCCACCATTGTTGCCACTGCCGCCGCGTCCACCGCGACTACCGCCACGACCAGCACGAAAATTGCCCCGGCCTCTTCCAGCAGAGTTTGCCGAGGAATGATAGCCTCCACCACCGTTTTCCTGGAGCAACTCAAGTCTCGAAACAAAGGCTAGTAGCTGAGAATACAACTCGCTCACCGAGATTGGCGTGGTGCGCCCCATGATTGAAGACACGAGCGGGTTGTAGTCAAAATCGAGTCCGGCGAGGATAAACGTGACCATCTCATCATCTTCAAGCACTTTGCCGGCCACCGCTAACTCATCATCGAGCTTCTTCATCTTGGAGAAGTATGTCGTGGCAGTCATACTGCCCTTTTTGCAAGTTGCCAGCTGCATACGGAGGTTTGTAATTCGTGCACGGGATTGTGCCGAGTACATAGTCTCCAGTATCTCCGAGACGGGCGCCAACGACGTGAGGGTTGCCACTTGCACGAGGACGTTGGAGGTGAGGGAGTTGAGGATGTAGGACAAATGCTGCCGATCTTGCGCCATCAATCGCTCATGGTCTGGGTTGGGGATGACGCTCTTCTTGCCGTCCTTGTCGACGACCTCCATGGTGGCTGGCGGCTGCTGTGACGTGCCATTGAGAATTGGCACAAGATTGGCTCCACGGATGGCGGGCATGATTTGGGCTTTCCATAGGAGATAATTCTCCCGCGTCAACTTCTCAGAGACCTTGCCGCCGAGAGGAGGAAGGACGCTTGTGGTGGAAGAGGACGCCATGGATGGAACGAAGAATTAGATGTGTTTTTGGAAGGTTTTGGCTCTGATTACCATGTAAAAGGAAGTAACCGAGCTGCCTATCTTGGCCTGCGCGGGTTGCATGTTAATATAGGGGACAAAGCCCATTCGTACAAGACACAGTTGGTAGTTGGTTTGACTTGATTTCCAGTTACAAGATCTATCTCTAAGGAAATCAGCCTAACTCAAACTACCACCGAGATATACATGAGATATACATGATATGTGTTACATATGAGTTATCTAACAGAGGCTGCCACCAAGACAGAGAGGGGAGAGACACCGGCCACGACCATGCTCCTTCACCCGTCCAGCACCACCACGACCCCGAGCTCGAGGCGAGCCGCCGCTGCGACCGCTCCATGGCCCGAGCCTGCTCGGGAGCAGGGGAGGGGCGGCGTCAGGCCGCTTGTCTCCTCCGTGGAGCTCGAGCCGCCGCTGACGTCAGGAAGTAGGACTCCACCTCGTTGTCCTCTGAGACCCCTCCGCCGCGCACTGCGTTGGAGAGTGTGCTGGAGCCGTGACTGATGTCACAGAGCAAAAGGGAAGGTCACCGGAGAAGGAGGCCGGCGAGGAGCTCCTCCGCCTCGAGGAGGCCGCTGGCGTGGCAAATCGAGGCCTCCTCGAGCACCGCCGCCGAATCAAGGCCTCCCTCAAGCGCGTCGTGGGGCCCGGTTGTGAATCTCAAGAGAAAGGGGAATGCCGCTGGAGGAACTGAGGCGAGGCAACAGATGTGGCAACTAGGGGTCCCTACCTCGCCAAGCCCAGCCGACGCGAGCGCGAGCAAGGGAGGGGGCGCCATGCTGGTGGAGGGACCCCACAAAGGAGAGGCGAGGGAGGCGCGACGAGGGACGGGGAAGGAGCGAAGAGGAGGAGGAGGTCGGCCGCCGACGCCGTCGCCGATGGGGGAGAGGGCCGTCGGGGAGAGATCCCCGGGGGAGGAAAGTGGACGGGGTGGGTGGAGTCCGCGGAGAGGGAGAGAGAATGGTAGGATCCGACCAGGTAAAAAGGTTAAAAAAAATCTTTTTGTGTTGGTCCCACTAGCGGTAGTTGGTGTGGATTATGAAATATATGAGACGACGGGTGCGGGAAAATTAGATTTGGATTGAAGAATCTGGATGACCCGGCAAGAATATTCTTTTTAGGGAATGAAAATGGAGGACGACGAGTGTGGATAGCCTGAGAGCAGGCCAATCTACGCGTCAGGGTAGCTGTTTGGTTGCGTAGTGAAAAATGTTGCATACACTTTTGATCGCTGATTAGGGGTATTAAATCAGAGTAGTTTGCAAAGTTACCTCCGCGATCTTTGGGTTAATTCGCTAGACGAAACTAATAAGACTTTTGACCTCATAATTAGAGGATGGTTATTATAATATTACTGTAGCAAACCATACATTAATTAATTAAGCTCATTAGATTCATTGCACAAAGTTACACTCATCTGTGAAATTCTTTTACAAATAGATTTTAGGGATAATTTCAACCATGCCATTATGATTCTGCTAAATTGGAGATATGCCATCCTGACCCACATGTCAGTGACTGTGGTGGCACCCACCTGTCAGTGAGACACCAATGACATATTTCCAAACTGTGAAAATTATAATGGCATATTTCCATCTAACCCTAGATTTTATTTAGTACTCCATACCTGCGAGATTTCTCTAAATGAAAAAAAACACCTATGGAACCAAACACCGTTCCTAACCTGACAGAGATCTTGTCGGTTGATTAGGCGTACGTGCCCTACAAAAATAAGAACGGGCAGGTACCATTTCAAGTCTCTATTTGAGTTATTTCCAGGTAAGATTACCAATTAAAATTCAGCTAACCATAACGAAAGGAACAATCTTTCGAGACAAGATGCGGCCATGTGGGTGATGTGCATCAACAACTTTAGGAACTAGATATTTTTGTAGCTCTCGACAACGAAGGTTGGAGAAGATTCTTCGATGATGTTATCTTGTTCGGCTTCTCTGTTTGCACGGTGTTTCTATTTCTTTGTGTAGTATTTTTCTCACATAATAAATCAATATTCCACTTCTTTACGTAGTATTTCTGTCTCACGATAAATCAACCATACAAATAAGCATAACCCAATTTAAAATCTGAACACATTAAATGTGCAAAAAGATGCTTCATCTGCAAAGGAAGTCTGAAATCAACGTCATGATGTGGTGACAATGCTACGAGGGGCATGATTATCAACAGCCCTAAAGAACAGGCTTGTGCTGGATTCAGAAAATCCAATCATATTTGCATCCATTACTTATATTACAGTCATGTCAATGATCAAATTATTGTCGTATTTCAATAACCAGTTGTACTGATTCGTTTCTCTCCTGCTCCTGGGCATTACTTTGATCCCTCTGATCTTGAAGTACAGGTAAGAAACAATGAGGTGTTGGGTTAATTCTCTGGGACAATGGGGAGTTGCTGGCAGACCACGAGTGCCCGATATTCAGACCACATTGCAGCATGCAGCTCTTTCAGTGAGACCCGGCAATATCAAGCAAGTCGATTGCTTCTCCAACCCTAAATCTAACACTGGTAGAGAGCGAGGCTTTTGTTCAGGCCTTTGAAGGATCAGATGGCGACTAGAGAGGGGGGGAGTGAATACGAGCCGGTAAAAATTCTTCCCAAAGAACCCGGCCTATGTCCTACTCAAATCCCGGTCACACACAAGCAATGGATCGAATCACGCACCAATCGCCAAGACCACGAGGTTATGGATCAACCTCTAGCCTTAGGAACGATTCCTCAAAGCACACGCGGAAGCACTAGAAAGGGGAGGAAGGAATCGAACCAAGAAACAAAGCACACAGGCTCTGGCGGACCGTCCGCGTAGGAGGGGCGGACCGTCCGCAAGAGCCGCGCGGACCGTCCGGCCGGGTATCGCGGACTGTCCGCACCCGTGCCGCGGACCGTCCGGCCTTAGCCGCGGACCGTCCGTTAATTTACACGGAACGACCCAAAGACACCCCCGTGCCACGGACCGTCCGCGGGGAGCACGCGGACCGTCCGCCTAGCACCCGCGGACCGTCCGCCCGACACCGCGGACTGTCCGAAACTTCGTCCAACCAAAAACCAAAATCACAACGGATCGAAACAAAGGACGAGCAAGAACACGAAGAACTCGGGACGAACTCGAGCGGCGCGGACCGTCCGCCGAGGAGGGCGCGGACCGTCCGCGAGGCTCGGACAGAACAGAAAAATGCCCGACCTCGAAAGTCAACTCCCCCAAATCATCATCGGATTTCCCAAACGGTTGAAGCTGTGGAGACAAGGGTTTGGGTACTTGAAAAGCGTCACACAAGGATGCTATAGCCCAAAAATCTTGCCTCCTAACTCCCTAAATCACCGGGAATCGCGAATCCTTTGAGCACCACCAAAAACTAGAGCGCCTAACGAAAACTCACGAATCGAAGTAGTTTCCCGGCGTTTGAGGGCACAAGATCAAGCACAAAGATGCACAAGACATCTATCCATGTTTCCCTCAAAGAAATCCGGGGAGAAACTCACTCAAATCCGCGGAATCACACCGGGAACAAAGGCACGAAAATAAGCACAAAAAGCCACGAAAAACAACCCCGAATCTTCTATACAAACCAGGAAAGATTCACAAGGTCTAGCATGCCGCCCTAGCATCCATCCCTCTCAACAAATCTCTCATGAAGCTCTCATGCTAGCCTAGAGAAAAATGGAAGAAAAATGGCTACGAAAATGAGAAAGAGGAGGGAGCAAATGAAACCCTAAGTCACCGAGAGAGAGAGCCATCAACACACACTCCAGGCTTATATATCGAGGCCCCGCCGGGAGTGGTAAATGACTCGACTACCCCTAACTACACTACGGCGATACAACCCACGTAGGGGCATTTTGGTAATGTTTGTGGGTCTTGCCATCGGACGGCCACGCCTTTGCCGCACCCCCGCGTCCTCCCGACGCAAGCCATGCGATCCCGCCGCGTGTCCTCCGCCTCGAAGCTTCCCGACACGCCCGGATCCCGTCTCCGTCGTGTTGGGCCCTCGGACTTGGTTTTGAGGCCCAAACCAAGAAACCGTCCGCCGATGGTTTTGTGGGCAAACCACCAAACCCCGCGTGCTCGGTCCGGCCTCCCGCCAAACCACTTGACTTGACCGCCACCGTGCACCGGCTCACTTGTCCATGACTTCGTCTTGCTTGTGTCGCCACCATGTGACCCGCACCCAGTCCCGCTGTCCACCGGGTCCCTCGAACCGAGCCTACTTGTCTCTCCATCTCCCGGAGGCCCCTCAAGGCCGAAGACCTTTCGCGCCCGTTCTTCACCCGTAACAACACGAACTAGGCCGCGGCCTACACCGCGCACTAAGCCAAGAGTCAGTCCAACACCCGTTGTCAATCACTCATCACTAAGGAGCGGTCATCCATCGACCACTGGGACGCTCCTGGTCCACAATCTCCCCCTTGATGAGTGCATTGACAACACACAACGCGAAATGAAATTCAGAGTAAAAGAGAAAAGAAAGAAGAAAGAAAAACGAAGAAGCTCAACTCATGACCAAAACCGAAGAAAGGCAAAGAAAGGTCACAAGCCAAGCAAAGCACAAAATCCACACCGAAAACAGCAAGAAGGCTCCCCCTGAACAAATGCCTCCCCCTGAACATGTGGATGCACACTTCTAAATTTCAGCTCACCTTTTTCTGAATTTTCATTAAGCTCACCTTTTCTCCCCCTTGTTGACAATGTATGAATCAAGGTGAAAATGCAGAAATGCAAAGCAAAGCATATAAACATCTACATGAGCTTCTCAAATAGGCCAAATCTAGTGTCAAAGGCTAAAAATGAGACAAAGATCACACACATGAATCATAGCATAGTCAAAGCATTGCCACAGGTAATATATGAAAATACAAGCATGTGACAAAGCAAAATTTTCAGATTTAAGCAGTTTTATCAAAAGAAGGCTCGCTTCACATGTAAAAGCCTATCCATGTCACACTTGAGCCACAAACATGCATACCATTCAAAGATCATACAAGGATATCAAATTCTCAAGCAAAAGATCATGGCAAACACCCATAAAGCAAAGCATGTCATGTCAAAGCTCATGAGCCATGTGTCCACTTCGGGGAGACTTCTCCACTGGTGAACATCATGCAACATGTTTTGCACCCATATGTGAAAGATAAGACATTTTAAGCATAGACATGATGGATGGAGCATTTTTCAAGCATTATGCACTTCTTTTCAAGATTAATTCATTTCATGGTACATGAAGTGCCTTTGCGGCAGAAAGAAGCTTATGCTCCCCCATGAATGCAACATAGGCTAAACATTCACAATGATATACGGCCTTTGGCCCAAATGTAAGAACAAGGCATCCAAGCACAATCTAAGCATGAAAAGCATATTTAGACCAAACTGTGACATGGATACACAACTACACACGAGTGGAGCAAATTTCATCAAAAATTAGTCAAGTTAAGCATTTATTTCAAAAGGGGCTATCTCACCACACATATATCTCAAATATTCCAAGAGCATAGCCTCACATCACCATTTCTCCACACATATAACCAATATCTCACAAATAGCCAAAGAGACTCAAATTTGGCATATGAAAGAAGCTCATCATCCTAAAATGCAATATGATACAAATGCAACATGATATATGACAAGATGGCTATCCTACCATGGTTTGCACATCAAGCGAAGCATGTATATACATCAAAGTAAACATGGTATGATACATATGATACACAAAGGAAATCCCCCAAGAATCAACTAGAAAGGGCAACAAACCCCAAGTTCCCCCCGCAAGCGCACAAAAGTAGCTTGGTCGAGAGGCTTTGTGAAAATGTCGGCTAGCTGATCTTGGGTAGGGACATGGCTCAACACAATGGTTCCTTTCTCCACATTGTCCCTCAGGAAATGATACCTCACCTCTATGTGTTTGGTTCTGGAGTGAAGCACTGGGTTTTTGGCTACGCTTATGGCACTAGTGCTATCACAAAGAAGTGGGATCTGGGTGCACTCCTCACCAAAGTCTCTCAAAGTGTAGGAAATCCACAACGGTGGGAACAAGCAACTCGCGGCAAGCAACATACTCCGCCTCGGTGGTAGACCGAGCTACACTAGACCGCTTGCGGGAAGACCATGAGACCAACGAAGAACCAAGAAACCGACAAGTGCCGAAGTAGACTTCCTCTCGACTCGACAACCAAAGAAATCCGCATCGGAAAAACCATGAAGAGACAGAGTCGAGGAGGAAGAATACCAAAGGCCAAGACCGAGGGCGGACCGTAGGTACCCGAAGATCCTCTTGACGGCCCGTCGATGTGATGTCCTCGGTGAAGCCTGAAAACGAGCGCACAGACACACGCTGAACTGTATGTCTGGCCTCGTCGCCGTCAAGTAGAGGAGGGAGCCGATCATGCTCCTGTACTCCCGCTGGTCCACTGGTTCTCCATCCTCATCCGCATCCAAAGTGGCCGTACTCCCCATGGGAGTCGACATCGGCTTCACATCTTGCATCTGGAACTTCCTCAGCATGTCTTTCGTGTACTTGGTCTGGTGCACAAATGTACCGTCCTTCACTTGCTTGATCTGCAGCCCGAGAAAATACTGCAACTTTCCCATCATGCTCATCTCGAACTCCCTGCTCATCTCATCTGCAAACTTGGCAACAATGTTATGTGACGAGCCACCAAAGACAATATCATCCACGTAAATCTGAACAATCAGCAAGTCATTTCCATGCTTGAGGAGAAACAAGGTTCTATCCACGGTACCCATCACAAACCCTCTGCTCAAAAGAAAACCTCTCAATCTCCCATACCAAGCACGGGCGCCCGTTTCAACCCATACGAGCCCTTTTCAACCCGTATACCCCGTGTGGGTACAACTCGCTCTCAAACCCGGTGTGGTCGCTTCACATACACCTCCTCCTCTATGACCCCATTCAGAAAAGCACTCTTCACGTCCATCTGAAACAACTTGAACCCTTTAGCCACGGCAAAGGCTAGAAGGATCCGAATTGCCTCAAGACGGGCCACAGGAGCGAAGGTCTCCTCATAGTCGATCCCCTCCTTCTGACTAAACCCCTGAGCAACAAGTCTGGACTTGTTTCTCACAACCATCCCATTCTCTCCCTCTTTGTTCTTCCAAACCCACTTGGTTCCTATGGGATGGCAATTTGGAGGTGGTTCAACTAACTCCCCACACGGTTCCTCTCAAAGTTTTCCAACTCCTCATGCATAGAATTGACCCAGTTTGCATCAGATAAAGCATGTCCAATGTCCTTGGGCTCAAAAGTAGCAACAAAAGCAGCATGAGCAAAATGAGAGGAATTCCTGGACCTCGACCGTGTAGTGCGTTCATTGATGTCTCCAATGATTTTCGACAGAGGATGCACTTCTTGAATCCGTCGGGGAGCCTCACGCCTCGAGACTACCTCCCCCTCAACTTCAGCTTCTCTCGCCTGGTCCTCTTGTTGCACCGTCGTTGTCCATGAAGTAGACGGTCCATGCTCCAAAGTGGTCGTAGGGGAAGTAGTGGGTACATTCTCAGCTTCAGGCGCATGGTTCTCCCCATCATCATCTCCGGCTTCATCTTTCTCCTCTTCAAAGAGGTCCTCGGCCATCTCTTCATCACCCGCACATTCAAAGCCAAGAGAGGTACATGGCATTGTCTCGTCGAAGGTTACCTCGCAAGTCTCCATGATTTTGTTAGTCTCAAGGTTAAGCACCCTATAGGCTCTAGAGTGGTTAGCATATCCAAAGAAAATACCATCAATAGACCTAGCCTCAAACTTGTCGAGTTTTCCCTTCTTCAAAATAAAGCACTTGCAGCCAAAAACTCGGAAGTGACTCACCTTGGGTGCCCGACCATGCATAAGCTCATAACAAGTCTTCTTCTTGAAAGCTCTCAATAAAATCCGGTTGGAAACATGGCAAGCTGTATTGACCGCCTCGGCCCAAAACCTCCTAGGAGTCCCGTGCTCATCGAGCATCGTCCTAGCCATCTCACAAAGAGTCCGATTTTTCCTTTCCACGACTCCATTTTGAGGGGGCACATAAGGGGTCGAATACTGATGTTCAAGACCTAGATCACGACAAAAGGCATCAAAACGAGAGTTCTTGAACTCAGAGCCATTATCACTACGGATAGCTCGAATAGCATTCCCATGCCTCTCGTTTTTCAACCTCATGATCAGATCTCGAACAAAGCCAAAAGTCTCACTCTTATCCTCCAAGAAGAACACCCAGGCATAGCGAGAGTAATCGTCCACCACAACAAGGACATACCACTTCCCACCCACCGAGCGAACTCGAGCTGGCCCAACAAGGTCCATATGCAACAGCTCTGTCGGACGCTCGGTCATGACATCGGTCAGGGGTGGATGGGGAGTGGCTACCATCTTACCATGCCTACAAGGAGCACAAACCAAATCCTTCTCAAACTTCAACTTCGGCAATCCTCGGACAAGGTCAAGACCACTCAAGCGGGAAACCAAATCAAAGCTCAAGTGTCCCAACCGCCTATGCCATTTCCACAAATCAGAAGACGGACCAGCCATCAAACAACGAGCGAGGACCCAAAGAACGAGAGAAATCGGCATGAAAATCTGACCCTCGGGGATGATCATACAGACAAGATCACCTCGAGAATCAAGCAAACGAGACTCGCCAGACTTGAAACGCACCTCAAAACCTTCATCAAGCAACTGGGAAACCGAAAGCAAATTAAAACCCAAAGACTTCACAAGAGCCACTCTCTTCAACGTTACCTTGTCACTCACATGCACAACACCCTCCGAAAGCACCCTACCTCGTCCATTGTCCCCAAAAGTAATGTACATCTTTTCCTTCACTGGGGTGAGGCTGTTGAACCACTTCTTATCTCCGGTCATGTGTCGAGAACACCCGGAGTCGATCAACCAAATGTTCTCCAAGCCTCCGCCTGCAAGTCGAAACAAGAACGAGAATGAGCTAGCGACTCAACACCGGGGTTAGCACAGAGAAAGTTAAACCGGTGTCGAGCCATCTCGCTCAAAAGAGGGGTTAGCAAACATCACTCCCTTGCCACCAAACTTCCCATGTCCCATGGGAGGAGTACGAGCACCACGAGGGGGAAAACGTGGTCCGTAGTTCCTCCGGAACCCAAAGCTGCGATCATCTCCCCTAAACCCGTACCGAGGACGAGTAGGAGGACGTCCGGCAGAACCACCACGAGCCCGACCAAACCTCTCACCAAAGCACGCACACCATCATCTCTCCCGACAAACCTCTCACCACCACCTCTCCGTGGGAACCCGCCAACACTCCTCACACTTCCCACACCCCGTGGAAGTGGCACTCTAGGCTCGGGGAATACCGCGAGGCCGGCGATACTGTCCCGGTTTGCTTGCTCCCTAGCAAGCCTCTCATCCCTCTTCCTCTTGTAGCAAAACTCGCAAGATGCCTCTCCTTGCCACAATACTCACACCGAAGGGGATGGGTTTTGGTTTTGGCTCGGCTTCTCTCTAGGCTTCTCACCCTTCTCACCCACAAACTTCACTGGTTTCTGGAAATCATTTGTCTTAGGTGGGAATTTGGGTGGATCTTGGGTTGTGTCAAGTTTGTTGCAGAGGTGGTTGGGCTTTGGTGTGAAAGAGTTCTTGGGTGCTTTTGGGAGTGGGACTTGGATCTCTCCGATCACCTCAAACCCGGGGTTTGACTCAACACACTTCTCGTACACACTCTCCCCACTGTTCTCTCCCACTTTCTCACCCAACTTCTCAAACCCCAAACCACGACCATCGGCTCTCTTGAACTCCTCAATCATGATTTTCAATTGAGGTTCCCGCCCGTACAACCAACCCAACACCTTCCTCAAATAGTCATTCTCCTCATAGATGACATCCAAACGGGAAGTAAGTTCAAGATTACGCAAAGTGACTTCATCACAGGCTAGAACATGCATTTGCAACAGGAGATTTCAAAGATGCTTCCAAAGAACTAATGGTAGAACGAGCATCGACAAGCTTAGCATGCATAGTAGGACATGATTTGCAAGCACCAAGCAAAGTAGGTCTAGCCTTAAGCTCATCATGTTCGGTCCTAAGAGCATCTAGTTGAGCCAAAATGGAAGCATTCTTCTCATTAAGCGAGTTTAATCTCATTCAACCAAGCATCACATTCAACACATTCAACATCATCAGGAGGAGTAGGAGCAAGTTTCAAAGAGTCATTCTCAAGTTTCAATTCAAGCAATTTTGACTCTAACTCTCCTACTTTCTCGCTAGCATTCTCAAGCTGAGCCCTAAGATCTTTCCTCATCTTTTTGGCATCTCTCAGCACACTATCACGGTTATCAAGCAAACCATTCAACCTAGCAATCTCAGCAAGCAAAGAGTCGGGGTCACGGTTTACCTCATCCTACGAGTCGGAGTCGCTGTCCTCCTTCACACTCTTCTTGCTGCTCGAGCTATGGGCCATGCCACAAAAGCCCTCAAGTGCCACACAGCTCAGCCCGCTGAGGTTCCGGCTTGCACTCTTCTTGCCACTGCGCCTCCCGGCGTCTTCATCTTCACTGCTTGAGCTTGACTGCTCCTCGCTTGAGCTTGAGTCGACGTCGCTCGCACCGCCACCATCGCTCTTGCCTTGTTCTTCTTGTAGGTGCTCTTGCTCGGTCGCCGCTTGTCCTTGTCCTTGCTCTTGGACTTGTTGAAGTGCTTTCCCTTGGAGGAGTACTTGTCTTCACGCCTCGGGTGCGCCTTGTACTCGTTCACCTTGTACTTGTTCTCCTCCGCTTCCGGCACTCGGCGATGAAGTGGCCATGCTTGCCACACTTGTAGCACGTCCCCGAGCTCCGCCTTGCGTTCCTCCGACTCTCGTGTAGTCGTTCAAACCTTCTTGAGAGCAAGGCCAACTCCTCCTCGCCCGAGACATCAAACTCCTCATCCGGAATGGACATAAGAGAGGACAAAGAAAAGCGTCGACAGGAAGGGTTAGATTTGCCCTTTGATCCTCCCACAAGAGCAAGACTATGGTCAGTCGAGCCCTCATGCTTGGATAGCAACTTCCTGTCAACCTCAGCCGACTTGAGCTTAGAAAAGAGGTCATCCAACTCAATAGTCAAATAATTCCCAGACTCCTTGATGGCCTCAACCTTAGCACCCCAAACACTTGGATCCAAGACATGCAAGAGCTTCAAAGCCTGATCATGCTCGGAATACGGAAAATCCTCAACATTTGCCTTCATGTTGTTCACGATGGCGGTGAACCTCTGAAACATCGCATCAATGTCCTCACGGGAAGTGGAGTGAAATTCTCATATTGCATCCGGTAAGAGACAAAGAGGCGAGCCTTCACATGGTTATCACCACCGTGAGCAACCTCCAACTTATCCCAAATTTGCCAAGCAAGATTCAAATGGCGAACACGCTCAAACTCGGATCACACAAGCTCCGGCACAAGTGATCAACGGCTTTTGCATTAGCCTCATACTTGGCCTTGGCATCGGCATCGGCCACCATAAGAGTATGGATGTTGACCGGAATAGCATAGGTCTTGTCAAGCACAATAAAATCCAACGCCTTTCCTCGAAGAAAGATCATCATACGAGCCGCCCACTTGTGGTAACCCTTGCCATCGAAGTGCGGCGGACCGCCCCGCTCAACGTACGCCATCTTGGGATTCAAGACTTGTCAAAGTCGCAAAGAATCCGGCACCAAGCTCTGATACCAATTGAAGGATCAGATGGCGACTAGAGAGGGGGGGGAGTGAATAGGAGCCGTAAAAATTCTTCCCAAAGAACCCGGCCTATGTCCTACTCAAATCCCGGTCACACACAAGCAATGGATCGAATCGGGCACCAATCGCCAAGACCACGAGGTTATGGATCAACCTCTAGCCTTAGGAACGATTCCTCAAAGCACACGCGAAGCACTAGAAAGGGGAGGAAGGAATCGAACCAAGAAACAAAGCACACGGGCTGCGGCGGACCGTCCGCGTAGGAGGGGCGGACCGTCCGCAAGAGCCGCGCGGACCGTCCGGCCGGGTATCGCGGACCGTCCGCACCCGTGCCGCGGACCGTCCGGCCTTAGCCGCGGACCGTCCGTTAATTTACACGAACGACCCAAAGACACCCCCGTGCCACGGACCGTCCGCGGGGAGCACGCGGACCGTCCGCCTAGCACCCGCGGACCGTCCGCCCGACACCGCGGACTCGTCCGAAACTTCGTCCAACCAAAAACCAAAATCACAACGGATCGAAACAAAGGACGAGCAAGAACACGAAGAACTCGGGACGAACTCGAGCGGCGCGGACCGTCCGCCGAGGAGGGCGCGGACCGTCCGCGAGGCTCGGACGGAAACGTAAAAAAATGCCCGACCTCGAAAGTCAACTCCCCCAAATCATCATCGGATTTCCCAAACGGTTGAAGCTGTGGAGAAAAGGGTTTGGGTACTTGAAAAGCGTCACACAAGGATGCTATAGCCCAAAAATCTTGCCTCCTAACTCCCTAAATCACCGGGAATCGCGAATCCTTTGAGCACCACCAAAAACTAGAGCGCCGAACGAAAACTCACGAATCGAAGTAGTTTCCCGGCGTTTGAGGGCACAAGATCAAGCACAAAGATGCACAAGACATCTATCCATGTTTCCCTCAAAGAAATCCGGGGAGAAACTCACTCAAATCCGCGGAATCACACCGGGAACAAAGGCACGAAAATAAGCACAAAAAGCCACGAAAAACAACCCCGAATCTTCTATACAAACCAGGAAAGATTCACAAGGTCTAGCATGCCGCCCTAGCATCCATCCCTCTCAACAAATCTCTCATGAAGCTCTCATGCTAGCCTAGAGAAAAATGGAAGAAAAATGGCTACGAAAATGAGAAAGAGGAGGGAGCAAATGAAACCCTAAGTCACCGAGAGAGAGAGCCATCAACACACACTCCAGGCTTATATATCAGGCCCCGCCGGAGTGGTAAATGACTCGACTACCCCTAACTACACTACTGGCGATACAACCCACGTAGGGGCATTTTGGTAATGTTTGTGGGTCTTGCCATCGGACGGCCACGCCTTTGCCACACCCCGCGTCCTCCCGACGCAAGCCATGCGATCCCGCCGCGTGTCCTCCGCCTCGAAGCTTCCCGACACGCCCGGATCCCGTCTCCGTCGTGTTGGGCCCTCGGACTTGGTTTTGAGGCCCAAACCAAGAAACCGTCCGCCGATGGTTTTGTGGGCAAACCACCAAACCCCGCGTGCTCGGTCCGGCCTCCCGCCAAACCACTTGACTTGACCGCCACCGTGCACCGGCTCACTTGTCCATGACTTCGTCTTGCTTGTGTCGCCACCATGTGACCCGCACCCAGTCCCGCTGTCCACCGGGTCCCTCGAACCGAGCCTACTTGTCTCTCCATCTCCCGGAGGCCCCTCAAGGCTGAAGACCTTTCGCGCCCGTTCTTCACCTGTAACAACACGAACTAGGCCGCAGCCTACACCTGCGCACTAAGCCAAGAGTCAGTCCAACACCCGTTGTCAATCACTCATCACTAAGGAGCGGTCATCCATCGACCACTGGGACGCTCCTGGTCCACAGCCTTTAGTCCCGATTCAACTTTGGAGCCGGGACTAAAGACCTTCTGTCGACGTGGCCCGAAATGCTCGCTGGAGACACCCCCTTTAGTTCCGATTGGTATAACCAACCGTGACAAAAGGGCTGCCTCCCAACAGCATTTTCCCGCAATGATGGACGCGGGCTTTTAGCACCGGGTGGAATTACCAACCGAGACTAAAAAGGTCTCGGTTGGTAATTCCACCCGGTGCTAATTCTTTAGTCCCGGGTGGAGTTACCAACTGGGACTAAAGTGTACCATTTAGTCTCGGTTGGTAACTCCAATCGGGACAAATAGTCGGCGCCCTATAAATCCAGCTTCTTCTTCCCCTTTCTCTTGCCTGAGCCATTATTCACCAAGAGCTCAAGCTCCTCCTCCATGGCGCCTCAACCTTAGAGAGGTGTTGCTGAATTTTTTTCTTCATGTATTTGTGAAGATTTATCTCCTCTAAAGTGTTTTCGAGGTTTGATTCTTCTTCCTCCCATTATTTGTTGTGATTAACTATTTTGATATATCTTAGAGATGGAGAAAATAGAAATCTTAAATCCTAGGTGAGATGAGGTTATTATCTATATATTTTAGATTGAGAAAAATGTGGTTGGCTAAACACTAGCATTGTCTTGTTATCTTTTATATTGATGTAGAGAAAATTGAATTTTACTTTTTGATATAATGAAACATAGAACTAATTATGATTTTACATTTAGCTAATTTTATAGAAGTTAGTTTATAAAGAATGTAGGTAGGCCTCCAGTTCTCATCATCTAGTTCATAACGGAATACATCATCGAATCACCCTTGTTCATCTTTCCCTTTGTTTACCTTTTCAATATAACGGAACATAGAACTAATGTTAATTTTGCATTTAGCTAATTATATAGAAGTTAGTTTATAAAAAGTATGGTCACTGATAATGAAGATCAAAAGGGCCATCAAGTGACCTATGTATGTCATTGTATCACAAGTCCCCAAGCTAAAAACTAGTCAGCTTCTTTTGAACCTCTGCTTCAAACACATTTATGAATTCACGTATTGTGTTGAGATGATCAACATATTAAGGAAGAATGTAGGTAGGCCTCCAGTTCTCATCATCTAGTTCATAACGGAATACATCATCGAATTCATCCTTCTTCATCTTTCTCTTTGTTTACTTTTTAATATAACGGAACATAGAACTAATCTTAATTTTGCATTTAGCTAATTTTATAGAAGTTAGTTTATAAAAAGTATGGTCACTGATAATGGAGATCAAAATGGTCATCAGGTGACCTCTGTATATCATTGTATCACAAGTCCCCATGCTAAAAACTAGTCAACTTGTAGCTTTTGAACCTCTGCTTCAAACACATTTATGAATTCACATATTGTGTTGAGATGATCAACATGTTAAGGAAGAATGTAGGTAGGACTCCAGTTTTCACCATCTACTTCATAACAGAATACATCATCGAATTCACCCTTCTTCATCTTTCTCTTTGTTTACTTTTTAATATAAAAATTGGACTTAATATGATGCAGATGAATTGGCAATGGATGAATGCCAACAGACGATCCCCGGAGTACATTGCTGGCATGCAAGCTTTTCTTGAAGTGGCCAAAGCCAACAAGAACCCAAAGGGATTCATGTGTTGTCCATTCTCTTTGTGTAGAAACGACAAAGACTACTCTGACTGAGGGACTCTTCACCTCCACTTGATTAAAAACGGATTCATGGCGAACTATGTGCTTAAGACCAGGCATGGTGAAAGAGGGGCTGTGATGGAAGAGAACAAAGATGAGGAGGATGATAATAACATTCATGACTGGACCGCAGGGCAATATTTTGCGGATACTTTAATGGAAGATGCTGGTGAAGAAGAGATACCAGAAGACGGCCATGTTGATGATCTTGGTCAAGTTCTAAAAGATGCACAAAGGGACTGTGAAAATGATAATGAAAAGGCAAAGTTGCATCGTATGATAGAAGATCATAGAAAACTATTGTACCCAGATTGCAAACAGGGTCACAAAAAGCTTGGTACTACACTTGAAATGTTGCAATGGAAGGCAAAATATGGTGTGTCTGATAAAGCATTTGAGGGGATGCTAAAAATTGTGAAGGACAAGCTTCCCGAGAACAATGAATTACCGTCGACAACATATGAAGCGAAACAGACTGTGTGCCTGTTGACGGTTAATAGTTATATCAAAGTTCGTTTATGACTTGCAAGCGGACAAGTCTCCCGTCGTAGTCAAGGGACCCTTCTTCCCTTGAGTGGTGAACCCAAGGTATCGAATCCGTGGAACAAATGTGTGACGCAAACGTTGATCTAGTAAAG
This sequence comes from Cenchrus americanus, assembly GCA_947561735.1. NCBI lineage: Eukaryota > Viridiplantae > Streptophyta > Magnoliopsida > Poales > Poaceae > Cenchrus > Cenchrus americanus. The sequence continues at coordinate 217,956,972 of OX387239.1, forward strand.
CCAAGTAACTCCAATCTTCGGTAAAAGAAACCCTAATGCATCTAGATAAAAGACATGAAACTAATCTAATCTACTAAAGACCGGAGATAACAAAGTAAGATTGGGTAGATAAACCGATCTAGAGGGATCGGGATAAGCCTTTTGTTGAAGTTCCAAGCAAGAGAAGAAGTAACAAATCGAATCTTATAAGAAGCCTCTTTAAATCGTGGTTTCCCGTCCAAATCTGAAAACATCCGCCTTTCGGAACCCCCGTTCTGTCACAACGTATCCCTACTCATGCGGGGAGTCTAGGGCGAGTCAAAAGACAAGTCGAGATTCTTTCGGAAGATCCGGCATGTACCTCTAGCCACCGCGGCTACAAGAACACCCTATGTAATCTATCTCGAGAATAGAATTGGAATAAGCAAAGCCGATCGAAAAACGAAATCTTCGAGGAAACACTTGATCGCTAGGAAAATATTCAACTTGATAATTCAACTATAACAATGATACATACACAAGATGACCACTGGGATCCTTCCTTGATCTTGCTTCTAGCTCCGGGAACTCCGACGTGGTCTTCCGTACAAGGTTCCCACGTCGGCTAGGGAAACCCTAGTCAACTAGCTCGACCCTCTCCTCTCCGAGATGGTGTACCTCTCTTCTTTGCTCCTCGGCGGCCGATGACGAATTGTATGATGCGTGGCTCTCGGTCAGGGGGCTATAAATAGCCTGAATGGCGGCTAGGGCAAAGGAGGGGGCAAACGGGCCCTGGACAGGGCTGGGCCGACCGGCCTGGGCCCATCCAGGCCCAGCCCGAGGCCTCCTTTGCTCTACGTCGGTTCCCTTGCTTCCTGGATGTTTCCCCCTTCTGCATGTAGGTCCATGTCGTCAGTTTCTCTCCGAATTGGGCATAACTCCTTGTCTTGCAAGATTCAGCACTTTTCTGGTTAGGTCCTCGGAGTTTGTCGTCTTCTCGGATCAAGTCCCTGGCTTATTGGAGTTAAGTTTGCTTCATTGCATGACTTGTACGGGGCTTCAAGGTCTTGTCATAAGGTGCTTGATGAACTTATCTCGAAAGTCTTGCTTTCAATGCTAAAACCCTGCATAAACACTAAACTCCAAAACCGACATGCACACGTGAACTTGTTATACCACGGGGGTTAGTACCAATGGATAAGGTATAAAACTTATGCCAACACCGAAGGTAAACTCATGGCTAGGTTGACGGATTTTCACCGTCAACATCTCCCCCATGCTTAAACCTTGCTCGTCCTCGAGTAAGCCTTCGATGGATATCATCGTTGCCAAACAATGTTTAAACCTTGCACTTGATCATACATAAGAAAACATAATGCTCTCAAAATTTTAATTCATTAAAGTTCCATAATGTACTAGCCTTCATCTCTACGGAGGGTAGATTCTTAATTAAGCTTATCCCACGAGTATTAACATGCTCACAAAGTTTAAATAGATCTCAGAATTTTTGAAATAAAGAATGAGATGAAGAAAAGCTAAACCAAGTTCACAAATTTAAATCATCTTGTATATTGCTCATGAACTCTCAACTCACTTATCTCTCAAGCCTATATATTCTACTCCTTTCCCTCTCATCTCATATATGTGTGGTAGGCTTTATATGGAGCTTTTTGGGAAAGTTTAGTCATAACAAGATTTTATAAATGAGGTGTTGTCAAAACAAGACAAGCTTCTCATGGTCTTACCGAGACTCGTCAAAAAGGTCATTGGAAAATAATGTTAAATCAAGGAGGGGAAAGAGAAAAATACACACACTTGAGATGAGTGGACATGTGCAAAGGGCAAAGGATGATCCCGAGGCACAAAGGAAGTCCTCGTTATCCGATTGCACATGGTTGGAAAATGAGAATGGATCTTTTAAACTTGAAGCCTTGAATTTCCTAATGCACTTTAGAGAACCGGGGAGTTCACTTTACGCATACTCATATTTTTTCTCTTTCTCATATTTCTTTTTCTTTCTTTCTTTCATTCATTCATTTTTTTCTTGTGAGACTCAACTTGGAAGTCCCGTACATCGCCTTTGAACTTTCTTTCTCTTTTTTTAAATACTCCCCTTTGAACTCTAAAATTGCATCGTACCTACCTCCTCCCCCATGCTTAGACGTTGCTCGTCCTCGAGCAAAGAGGCAATAAATAAGGTAGGTACCGGAAATATTTTTCCTTGGAGAGATACTTGAATTCTTCAATGTTGGCACCGTCTTGCGATCTTCCTTGAATTGATGATCCATTCTCAACAATAGGTTGTGGTCAGGGAGGTAAACACAAAAGATGATATTTGGTTTTAAGGGTGGATATCCGGCGAGGTTTGTGAGATCTCCGATGCGGGGATACACAATGCACGGATAAAAGGCTAGCAAAAAGATAGATACGCAAAAACGGAATGACCAGCTTCTTAGTCTCGGGTCAGAGAAATCATGGCCTGCAATAACTCACTCAAAAAATAAATCTTGTACACTAAGGTTTATGCACTCAAATATATAGTAGGCTTTGGATAGGTTGAGCAACACACAAGTGATATTTATGACAAGGTTAGCAATATTTTTGAGCATAAAAACCATCTTCAATCTATTCATAACTTGAGAGCACATAAAACACTATGGGTCTTTATTTTAATCATAACCTCCGCTAAAGATTAAGATAGCATTTAAATAAATTCAGATTCGTATTTTAAGAGAGCACTAGCTTTAACATGCATAAATCAATTACAAAGATAAACCAAGCGGCAATTATAATCATATATCATCATGGCACAAATTTTTGTAACTTTTCCAATGATATAATCAAGGTGGTATCTTTATTAATGATGAAATCAAGTTGAAATACAAACTGAAAGTAAACAAACACCCTTGCTGAAATTTAAATAAAAACAGAAAATATTACACAAACACACATAAACAAAAGCTAAAAATTACAGAGAAAGAGAAAAGAAAATAAAACTAAAGTTCCTTAATCTTCTTAGTCCTCCGCCGGTGGTTGGTGTTGATGAACTTGATAGTAATACCCTTGCTCGTAGTACTGTTGGACATTCCCTCCGACGAATTGATTCGGCTCCACTAGGTGAAGGCGTCCAAGCTCATAGGCAATATTTGCATTGCCCTCACCAAGTTGAGCTGTGTTGGCTTGGATGACTGCGACGTTTTGGGCGTTTCTTGCAACATACCCTCCAATTATGGCCATGCTTTGTTGTGGTTGGGGATATTGTGCGTAGGGCTCCGCAAAGTTAGCGTTGGGCACCACATAATTTGGTGGGGGTACCGGTGCACCACCCCCCCATGCTTGCTCTTGCGGCCCTCCGTAATAACTTGGCGGAGGAGGGATCCCGCCGAATGGTGCCACATTGGGTTGTGCACCACTCGCTTGTGCGGAGGATGTCCCCTCCTCTACGATTCTTCCTATTTTGTTTTTCCTTGCCGGGACAATGAGTCCCTCTTCCAACCAATCTTCCCTCCCTTTGATGAAAAGGCTAAGCCTCGCATCCGGAAGGGGTAGGTTCACTACGGCCAAACGAAAACCTCCTCTCTCATCTCCACTAATGTATTTGCTTTGGCGCAAATATTCAATGCCGAGAGAGGTACCACGCAAAAGATGGTCGGGGTTCCTTGCGATCCCCGGCCGTAAGGAGAAGGCCAACATGGAGAGGTAGCACCCCGAACAAATATGTCCCACCCCCGATGTTGCCTCGCAACACCAATGGTTCATCATAAGGTAAGAGGGGTCTATTGGCTGCTTGGCAATTAAATCCGAGTAGAGCCAATTCAACTCCGTGTCGGTCACCTTCGTCTCCTTCATCCTCCCCAATACCCTCTTGCACATCCAAGAGTGAAATATCCGGATAATGGGGTTGCGGATGCAATTGCGTTGTTGATGGGCTTCTCCGGAGATTAAATTCCAAAATCCCGCTAACATGCCGGGTGGCACGTCAACTTTCTCCGGAGCTCCCTTATGGAATCCAAGTAGCTCCCTAACATGCTCGTAGGGAACCACTTGTTGGACTCCCTCCAAACGGAATGATAAGCTTTGCACCCCATCATCAAGGATAGGTGCAATGGTCATCAAGATTTCTAAGGCGAACCCCTTGTGGGTGTCCGCCGATACTCCATTGGAGAATTGCACCCATCCAAGGTGCCCCAACATGTAGTATATGTCGGTGCCGAAACCCAAGGTGAAGAGTGCTTGGTCGTCGAACTCGACGTTGGGCACAAGCCTCTTCTCAAGACGAGAGAGCCTCTCCTTCTCCTCCGACGACAAGATGATGAAGCCGTACGAGGAATATATCGGAGTGTAAGGAGGTGGCGCGGTCGAACGGGTCGATCATCGTGGTGGTGCGGGCTGCTCCTCCGTGTGCCCTTGAGGTTCGGTAAACCTCATGGACATGCTCCTTGCAGCCCTCATACCACCAAGGAGGAGAGCATCGTTCCTCCTTGGTGGTGCCGTATCCGTCTCCATGCTCCGGGGAGACTCGGAAACCGAGTGCCTCCTCGAAGACGTCGTCGACGACGGCTTGGATGACGATGAACCCTTCTTCTTGGAGAAGAGACTTGTGGTTTTCTTCCACATGGTTGCTGCACTCTTTTCTTCTACTAAAACTCCGGGTTGCAACCGGTAACTAGGCACTTAAAATCTTACTTCGGATGTGGACTTTGAGTGGATTAAGGTGGTGGATTTTTTTGAGCTATCAAGCTTGGGAAGGTTGGCTATGTCTACGGAGGTTTTGGGCACACAAACTTGAACACACAAACTAAGGAAGGAGAGGGAAGCTTGCCTGCAGAAAACGGGAGCCGGGGAGCTCCTTAAGTAGGGGAGGCCGGCCGGCCTGGGCCGACCGACCTGGGTGGCCTCTGGCTCCTCCCCGCCTCGGCTTTCTTCCAGCATGATCATTTCTCCTCTGCAACTTTCCTACCCGCGTGCTCTACGAGTTGCACCGCCCAAACGCTCTCGTCCACTCCTTTTCTTGCATTATTGGTCCTTCCACTTGATGCTTCATGCTTTGGGTCACGTCCATACTCCCTAGCTCCACTTGCTTCACATGCCACCATGAAATTCCTGCAAAGTTGATGCTTGCTTCCCACCATGCTTGTCCTTTGCATGTGGATTTGATGAAAGTTGATGAAAGGGTATCCAATGGTGCATGCATGATTAATTCAAACTAGATTGCCTCCCTTTAGGTGTGTTTAAGGTTAAGCACTCCTCTAATTCGAAATTAAAAACATTTTTCAGAGCCATGCAAGAGATCAAGCATAAATTTAGAGAAGTTTTTAAACCATTAAAAACAAATGTAAGTCGAAAATATTTTCCGACTACATTGATATCGGTCTCACCGGTATAGTTTGCCTTCATCGGTTGAGAGCAAACTTTTCCCGGCTTGATCATGGGGGCATAGGTTTAGGCTCTAATTTTGGCTAAATAAGAGAGATTTTGAATAAAACAAAATTAAATAAGGCTTAGAAAAATTCTAATTCTAGAGAAACCAAGGATATAGATTTTTAAAACCAACCAAAAGTTTTAATTTCTAGGTTCACGCGAGTCCTACCACGTGCTGAAATTTTATTAACACCTAGATATAAGTCGTGGCTCTACTCGTGTGGTTTTAGCATGAAAAATAAGTCAACCTCAGCACCATAATGAGGGTGAAAGGTTGATTTAGGTTCTGAAATTAATTGGTTGTGGTTTCTTGAAAAGAAAAGAACAAACAAGCACATAGGAGGGTTCATGCAAAGGGTTTATGATAAAGCAAAACATTCAATCAAGAATTATGTCTCTAATATTGTTCAACCACTTCTAAGTCTAATGTCTTTGCGTAATAAACTCAAAACTAAATTATTAAAAAGACTCGAAAAACCTGGAATCGGGTTGTCCTCCCGGTAGCTTATTCTTGACTCGACGAAACGGGTTGCCTCCCGCCTAGCGCTTCGTTTATAGTCTATAGCTAGACTTCTTCACTTGATTACTCTGAATCAACGCTCTTTGCGGGCGTTGCAATCTTGGGTACCCACTTCCGCACCATCTTGGGCGCGGGCTTGTCTTCCGGCTTAGTCATTTTTTTGGTCTTCATAGGCGGCTTTTCTTCCTTTGTCTTGACGGATGCAACACCTTCTTTGATTTTATTTACGTTCATTTTTTAGGCCCCTTCTTCTTTTTCAGCCCCTCCTTTTGCTTTGGTTCTCCCTTCACTCCAATCATGTTGCATGCCTCGATTCTTGGACGGAACTTGAAGGAACTCCTTTCTCCGTTGATATCGAACATGATCTCCCCCTTGCCAACATCAATAGTAGCTCCTACGGTCTTGAGGAAAGGCCTCCCAAGGATGAGCGGCGGCTTCTCCCTCTCTCCCATCTCGAGCACAACGAAGTCGACGGGGATGAAGTGGTGTCCGACCTTCACGGGTACATCTTCGGCGATGCCCAAGGGATAGCAAATGGAGTTATCTCCCAACTCCAAACATATACCCGTAGGCTCCATTGGTAGGCGTAGCTTCTCGAACACATCCCTCGGCATGACGCTCACACTAGCTCCAAGGTCGCACAACGCCTTCTCGAAGTTGAAAGAACCAACTGAACATGGAATAGTGGGGCACCCGGGGTCCTTTTGCTTCTCTAGCCCATTAGCAATAGCGGCACTACACTCCTCGGACATCTTGACATGATCTACCCCGAGTGTTGCTATCTCATATTTATTTGCAAGTATGTCTTTAAAGTAACAAGAATATGTAGGTACTTGTAGGGCATCTAGTAATGGCATGTTGATGCTAAGTCTACGCACAACTTCCACAAACTTCTCAAAGTGGTTGTCAAGTTTACCTCGGAAGTAGCGTGGCTTGAGTTGCGGTATCCTCATGTCTTCCTCCGACATCTCAAATTCGGGCTCTTCGGTGACGATCCCCGTAACCTTCTCTTTAGCAACTCCTTCCACCTCGGTGGATGGTTTAAGCTTCCTTGCTCCCGCGGAACGTTCCGGGTCTTCGGTCTCCTTCCCCGAACGTGTTTGAATGTCCTTCGCCGATTCGGGACTTTTGGGTTGTCCCGGAAGCTTCCCTTCATCATTAGTGAGGCACCCCGCAAGTTGTCCAACTTGCGTCTCGAGCATCTTCATCATGTTGAGCACTTGATGATTGGAACTTCCGACCTCCCTCACCTTGCTATCGATGTTCTCCAACACCTTGTCTATGGTCTTGAACTTGGTGACAATGTCCTTGTTGATCTTAGCTTGCTCATCCATGAACTCCTTCAATTGTATACGAAGCGGAACCGCGTTAGGAATAGATGAGCTTGCATTAAATTGAGGTCTACCTTGCCCGTAGCGGAAGTTCGGCAATTCTCCCTTCCTCATGTAGTCGAGCGTTTTGGCTTCCTCCGGACAATCTTTGTGGACATGGCCATACTCTCCACATTCTTCGCATGTGGACCTTGCTTCGGCGGCCTTCAAGTCTTGAGCCTCTTTCTTTTCCATCTCTATCTTCTCCAACCTCCTCATGAGCGAGTCGATCTTGCCTTCAAGTATGTTCTCCTTCTCCACTTGCAAGACTCCTTTGACGTTCCCCGTGGGTTGAACCGGATGTAGGCGCTCGGATGACGCCCATGTGTCATTATCCGCGACCTTCTTGAATAGTGTGAGAGCTTCCGTCGGTGTAAGTTCGATGATGGATCCTCCCGCCAATGCATCGATGATCGTCCTTGACGCCATGGTGAGTCCTTGATAGAACTTTTGCACGAGGTCTTCCTTCGGCAACTTGTGATGTGGAACCGCACGGGTGTACTCGTTGAAGCGCTCGAATGCCTCCGAGATAGTTTCTGTAGGATATTGAACAAAGGTGGCAATCTTATTACGCAAGCTTTGAGTTTTACCCGGTGAGTAGTATTCCTTCATGAAAGCCTTCATCAACGTGTTCCAATTTTGCACCGTCTCCGCCAGTTGAGAGTGGAACCATTGCAAAGCCTTTCCGAGTAGTGAGAACGGAAAAAGCCTTGCCCTCATTTGGTCTTGAGTCACCCCATCCATGTTGAAAGTCTGATGTAGTTGAATGAATGCTTGGAGGTGAAGGTTTGGATCCTCTTTACCGGTGAAGGGTGAATGTTGCACCATGCGGATTGTTGAGGTCTTGATCTCGAACGGTCTTCCGATCTTCTCAAGGTTCAAGATTGGTAGGTCGATGATGTCCGGGGTGCATAGCTCCCCAATCTTGCATTCTTGCGGTGGTTGGTCACCCATCGGTGGAAGTCGATTCTCCCGAGGACTTTGAGGTGGTGAATTCTTCGGAGATTCCTGCGATCCTTTGTCTTCCGACTCCGAATCTACAAAATCCAGCTTTTTAGCTTGATGTGCTTCGCATCTCCTTAGCCTGTAAAGTTTTTCTGGATCATCCACAAAATTATCGGGTTTGTCGGAGAGGTAGCCGTCCATCTCCTGTTAGGGTTAGCAATAAACAAAGTATGCAAAAACTAGAAAGTAAAAACAAATCTATAAAAACTAGCGTTAGACAAACTAGATTAGATGTATTGTGAGGATGATCAAAATTTAGTAGATGCAAAAAGAAAAACAAAAAGAAAACTGAAAATTACAAAAAGGCAATAAAAAAATCTTGATCACTTGTTCCCCGGCAACGGCGCCAGAAAAAGGGGCTTGTTGACGGTTAATAGTTATATCAAAGTTCGTTTGTGACTTGCAAGCGTACAAGTCTCCCGTCGTAGTCAAGGGACCCTTCTTCCCTCGAGTGGTGAACCCAAGGTATCGAATCCGTGGAACAAATGTGTGACGCAAAACTTAATCTAATAAAGCCAAGTAACTTCAATCTTCGATAAAAGAAACCCTAATGCATCTAAGTAAAATACACGAAACGAATCTAATCTACTAAAGACCGGAGAAAACAAAGTAAGATTGGGTAGATAAACCGATCTAGAGGGATCGGGGTAAGCCTTTTGTTGAAGTTCCAAGCAAGAGAAGAAGTAGCAAATCGAATCTTAATAGAAGCCTCTTTAAATCGTGGTTTCCCGTCCAAATCCGAAAACATCCGCCTTTCGGAACCCCCGTTCTGTCACAACGTATCCCTATTCATGCGGGGAGCTTAGGGCGAGTCAAAAGACAAGTCGAGATTCTTTTGGAAGATCCGGCGTGTACCTCTAGCCACCACGGCTACAAGAACACCCTATGTAATCTATCTCGAGAATAGAATTGGAATAAGCAAAGCCGATCGAAAAACGAAATCTTCGAGGAAACACTTGATCGCTAGGAAAAGATTCAACTTGATAATTCAACTGTAACAATGATACATACACAAGATCACCACCGGGATCCTTCCTTGATCTTGCTTCTAGCTCCGGGAACTCCGACGTGGTCTTCCGTGCAAGGTTCCCACGTCGGCTAGGGAAACCCTAGTCAACTAGCTCGACCCTCTCCTCTCCGAGATGGTGTCCCTCTCTTCTCTACTCCTCGGCAGCTGATGACGAATTGTATGATGCGTGGCTCTCGGTTAGGGGGCTATAAATAGCCTGAATGGCGGCTAGGGCAAAGGAGAGGGCAAACGGGCCTTGGACAGGGCTGGGCCGACCGGCCTGGCCGGCCGGTTTGGGCCCATCCAGGCCCAGCCCGAGGCCTCCTTTGCTCTACGTCGGTTCCCTTGCTTCCTGGATGTTTCCCCCTTCTGCATGTAGGTCAATGTCGTCAGTTTCTCTCCGAATTGGGCATAACTCCTTGTCTTGCAAGATTCAGCACTTTTCTGGTTAGGTCCTCGGAGTTTGTCGTCTTCTCTGATCAAGTCCCTGGCTTCTTGGAGTTAAGTTTGCTTCATTACATGACTTGTACGGGGCTTCAAGGTCTTGTCATAAGGTGCTTGATGAACTTATCCTGAAAGTCTTGCTTTCAACGCTAAAACCCTGCATAAACACTAAACTGCAAAACCGACATGCACACGTGAACTTGTTATACCACAGGGGTTAGTACCAATGAATAAGGTGTAAAACTTATGCCAACACCGAAGGTACACTCATGGCTAGGCTGACGGATTTTCACCGTCAACAGTGCCCTCTGGGATTGGAGGTTCAAAAGATCCATGCCTGCCCTAATGACTGCATCTTATATCGAGGCACAGAACACGAAAATTTGGAAGCTTGTCCTGTGTGCAAAGTGCTATGTTATAAGATCCGGAGAGATGATCCTGGTGCTCCTGAGGGGACACCTCCCAAGATGACGAAAGTACCGGCGAAGGTTATGTGGTATTTTCCTATAATACCACGTTTGAAGCGTTTGTTCAGGAACAAAGAAAATGCTAAGTTGATGACATGGGACAAAAGCGATTGTAAGCAAGACCACATGCTGAGACATCCGGCAGATGGGTGAGGAGATATTTGAGATGGTAAAGGATCTAAGGGTTGTCTTTGGAAAGGGTGACGGTAGTGAACCTGTTCCACATGATGCTAATGGACGTGCACCAATGTGGAAGAAGAAATCTATATTTTGGGAGTTACCTTATTGGGAAATTCTTGAGGCCCGGAATGCTATTGACGTGATGCACTTGACGAAGAATCTTTGTCTGAATGTCCTATGCTGCTTGGGTTGTTACAAGAACTCTAAGGATACATTGGAAGCACGACGGGACCTGTAAAATATCCATATGAATGAAGCACCTCCGATAGAGGTTGATGAGGAAGAAGCAGATCCTGAAGAGGTTGAGGAGGAAGAACAAGATTACTTAGGTCCTGCTAGTTACACCCTGAGCAAGGAAGAGAAGGACATCATGTTTGATTTCCTAAACAGTATGAAGGTTCCATCTGGTTACTCATCGAATATAAAAGGGATAATAAGTATGAAAGATAAGAAGTTCACAAATCTAAAGGCCCACAACTGCCACATGTTGATGACACAGTTACTTCCAGTTGCGTTGAGGGGTGTTCTACCAGAGAAAGTAAGATTAGCACTCGTAAAGCTTTGTGCATTTCTCAATGCAATTTCACAGAAGGCAATCGATCCAAGGAACCTAGTGAAGCTACAAAATGATGTTGTGCAATGTCTTGTCAGCTTTGAGTTGGCATTTCCATCTTCATTCTTCAATATTATGACTCACCTCCTGGTGCACCTTGTGAAAGAGATTACTATTCTTGGACCAGTATACTTGCACAACATGTGGCCTTTTGAGAGGTTCATGCAGTCCTCAAGAAATATGTTCTTAACCGCACATGTCCGGAAGGAAGCATCGCCAAAGGATTTGTAACTGAGGAGGTCATTGAGTTTTGTGTGGACTTTGTCGACTCAATTGACTCGATTGGGGTTCCAGTATCACGACACGAGAGGTGGCTACTAGGAAAGGGCACCATTGGAAGGAAAGCATGTTTCAGCAGTGATACTGATTTGTTCAATAAAGCACACCTAGCTGTTCTGCAACAATCAACCTTGGTGACTCCGTACATTGAGGAACACAAGAAGATTATTTCTTCACAAAATCCAACCAAAACCGAAGCATGGGTTACACGCCATCACTTGGAAAATTTCCCCTCGTGGTTGAGTGAACAAGTTATTGGTGATTCCACAATTCACCCACAACTTTGTTTGTTAGCGAGGGGACCTTCTAGCACAATTGTCAAATTCCAAGCTAACGATATAAATGGTTATACTTTTTACACAAGAGACCAAGATCGGAAAACCACACACCAAAATAGTGGTGTCCGTATAGACGCCATGGACAACAACAATAACAAGAACTCATATTATGGTGTCATAGAAGAGATATGGGAGCTTGAGTACAGGCCACTTAACATCCCTCTGTTTCTTTGCCAGTGGGTAAAACTAACTGGAGGTGGCATAAAGAAAGATCAATACGGAATGACAATAGTCGACCTGACCAAGATTGGTTTCAAAGATGAACCATTCGTCCTTGCCAAAAAATGTGCATCAAGTTTCGTCAAGGATATGACTAGCAAACGAAGAATAAAAATCCCGAAGGACCACAAGAGCCAAAGAGACACATTGTTCTTCCAGGTAAAAGAGTAATCGTGGGAGTCGAGGACAGAACAGACAAATCAGATGACTACGATCAGTTCGATGGCATGCCTCCATTCGCTGTCGAAGTTGACCCAAGCATACCGCTTGGAAATGAAGAGACATCGTACTTACGTCACGACCATGACCAAGGGACATTCGTCAAGAAAAGAAACTTCAAACTGTACTGTAATGATTAATGTTCAAATCATTTGTGTAATGTTCTATGAGTGTATTCCTTTAGTCATTTGAACTGAAACTTGTTAAAGCCTTTCAGATGCCCTGTAAGAAGTAACCACAAAGTTTGACATTTTTCTTATGTTCTAGGAGACAAATATTGTCGAGTCCGAAAAGAAAGTAATTATTTCAACTATTAAATTATTTTTTATATTGGAAAGTTAAGGTTGTTAACACTTAACTAAATATAATTTTGCATAGTTCAAATATTAAACTTACCATTTTTTAAAAATGTTGCAAAGAGAAAGATTGAGAAAATGAGGAGCGAAAATGGTTAAATAATTAAAGTCCCGCTCAAAATAGACCTTTGGTCCGGGGTGGTTATACGAACCGAGACAAAAGGCCACCCTTTTGTCACGGTTCGTTACACGACCCGGGACTAAAGAGGGAAATTTTCCCTTTTTGAGACTCCCGCACGAAATCACCCTTTAGTCCCGGGTGGTATCACCTTCCGTGACAAAAGGCACCCCTTTTGTCACGGTTCGTTACACGACTCGGGACTAAAGGTGTGTCTATATATAAAAGCAGCGACCCTCCCCCTCCAGCACTTAGCCACTTTTTCGTCCCCGATCCGCCGCCATCATCGTTGTCGTGTCCTCCTCCACCGCCGCCGCCGTCATCCTTCCCGACCGCCGCCTTCCGCAGCGCCCCCGTCCTCTGCCCCACGGGATTCTCCCGCCGCCGCCGCCCTCCCGAAATCCGCGGACGCCCTCGCCCCCCCGCCACGCCGCCGGTCCGCCGCCATCGGGCCTAAAACGCGGGCGACTTCCTCCCCGACACCGCCCGGCCTCGGGGGCTCCTCCGCCGCCGCACCTTCCTCCCCGACTTCCGAGGCCCCGCCGCCGCCGCGCGCGCGCGCGCGCCTTGCCGCCGGCCGTCCTGAGCATCGTCGCCTCGTCCTGCATAGTTGTCCTCCCCAACACCGGTAGGAGTGCACCCCCCCGGCCGCCGGCGGACATCGACCCTGCCCCGGCTCACAGTTGTCCTCCCAAATTGGGTCTTGTTGACGCAAGCAAATTAATTGTTTGTGTCAGCATTTGTTTATATTTCTTTTAAACAATTAATTTATGTATAAATTTGTACTAAATATGTCTATAATCTGACCGCCACTGCCTCCCTTGACCGTCATCTCGCCCCGGCTCCCCACTGCCTCCCTCGACGCACCCAAGATCCCGCCGTCGTCTCGCCCCGGCTCCCCACTGCCTCCCTCGACACACCCAAGACCCCGCCGCTGTCTCGCACCGGCTCCCCACTGCCTCCCTCGACGCACCCTAGGATCCCGGCTCCCCTTCTCCTCGCCGACTGCGGTAGGTGACCCTATTTGATATTCCCCTTTTCGCAGAAATACATAGAAATTATTGTATATTCTCATAATTCGTGTCGATTCATAGAAAATTAGTGTTTATTCTACATGGATACTAGAAATATATGGAAAATTAGTGTTTATTCTACATGGATACTAGAAATACATAGAAATTATTGTATATTCTCATAAATTCGTGTCGATTCATAGAAAATTAGTGTTTATTCTACATGGATACTGGAAATACATAGAAAATTAGTGTTTATTCTACATGGATACTAGAAATACATAGAAATTATTGTATATTCTCATAAATTCGTGTCGATTCATAGAAAATTAGTGTTTATTTTACATGGATACTAGAAATACATAAAAATTATTGTATATTCTCATAAATTCGTGTCGATTCATAGAATATTAGTGTTTAATCTACATGGATACTAGAAATACATAGAAAATTAGTGTTTATTCTACATGGATACTAGGAATACATAGAATATATTGTATATTCTCATAAATTCGTGTCGATTCATAGAAAATTAGTGTTTATTCTACATAGATACTAGAAATACATAGAAAATTAGTGTTTATTCTACATGGATACTAGAAATACATAGAAATTATTGTATATTCTCATAAATTCGTGTCGATTCATAAAAAATTTCTGTTAATTCTAGATGGATAACAATGACAACGATGAAAGGGTTATGGAGGAGATTATTGCTGGCGGTGCAAATGCCTTTGCATCCTACACGGACGAGGAAATTATTCTGAATATGATTGGTCAAGGAGGCGTCGCCGTCGATGACTTTGCAAATAACGAGGAAGACATAGCCGCCGACTCAGAAAATAATGACGACCTTGAGGATGCTAATGCAGAAGGTTCCAACGAGGTATACATATCATGCATTAAGTTCATTAGTATTAATTCGATAACCCCATTTCTTGTATATTCTCATAAATTTATGTTGATTCATGGAAAATTACTGTTAATTCTTGTAGGCTTCTGGATCGACGACGAAAAAGTCCAAGTGAGGTCATGCACAACTAATCGTCAGTGATGTGATGTATCGTATCACGGAGGTGTCAGAGCTTGGCCAGCCTATTGCTCCAAAAAAAGTCAAGGACAAGTTCGTGTCTCAATGCAGGGTAATTGTGAGGGACAACGTGCCCATCAAGTATAGAGAATGGAAGGGAAAACCAAGTAATCCATACATGGTTCCAGACTCAGTAAAAGACCAGCTGTGGAATGATGTGCTAAAACACTTCGCACTTCCTGAAGGCGTCGACCCAAACCTTGTTAAAGGTTGGACTCTAGTGAACATGGCAACTCAATTTCAGAATTTCAAGAAGAAGTTGACTATAGATTTTATCAAGAACAACCGAACTCCAAATTGGGATGAATATCCGAAGATAAAAGATCACGGGAAGTCCTTTGTTGAATACAAGAAAAGTGAAACTTTTGCCCAAAAAAGTGCCCAAGCGAAGAATAGTGCTAGTAAGAAGGGGGGGTACAACCATCGTCTTGGTCGAGGTGGTTACGCGGTAGCAATTCCAAAGTGGCGGAAGATGGAACAAGACCTTATCGCCAAAGGTATCATATCAGCAGTCTTTCACTGGCCCGAAAGATCGAAGAATTGGTATTATGCGCATGGAGGCAGATTGAACCGGGATGATGGTACCCTTGAATTTCCGCCCACGTTACAAGACAAGGCACTTGACTTAATGAACAAAATAGAAGATGTCAAAGCTGGTAGATTGAAGGTTGACTAGAAATGGATGAGCTCACTATGGCACTCGGGAATCCAGAACACCCAGGATGTTGCAGGGGCTACGGGTGGTGCCGTGGAAGTATGCCTTCAAGCGAAACCTCGATAGCTATAGAAGACACAAAAGAAGAAAAGAGCGCGAAGAGGATCATTGGCGCCTAATGATGGAGCAAATACATAAAGAACAAGATGAACAGATGCACGTAGAGATTGAACGGCGACTGGCCCTTGTCGGTGTTTTAGACCGACAACCTACCAAGGGGAGTACCCGAGGTAGATGAATGGGGCCTCGCCGAGATCGGTAACTCGAAGGAAGGGACACATGGCACACAATTTAGACAGGTTCGGGCCGCGAGGTGCGTAATACCCTACGTCATGTATGCTACATAGCTTTGGATTGATTGGGTGTGTTTACAAGATGATGCGTATGAGAGAGATAGGGGTCCCTGCCTCGCCTTATATAGTCTGGGAGGCAGGGTCACAAGTCGGTTTGAGGAGAGAGTACAAGTCGGGTACGTCTAGGAGTTCTCTACACAGTACAGGACATGTATAGCTTCCTATTCGAGTACTCCTCTACCGTAGTCCTTGCGCCCCACGCCATTAGGTGCCGTGTGGCACAAGCTGAGTAGTCCCAGGGGCTCACCGAGTAGTCGGTCTTGGTACTCACCGAGGCAGTGGGCCCAGGGAGGTCCATACGACAAGCCCCCGAGTACTTTGTAGTTGAGCAGGATAATTTCGAGTAGTCTTGATGGCCTTGACGAGTAGTCCTCAGGCGTCCCCGAGTACTACAAGCCAAAAGTCCTCAAGAGTACTAGAAGCATCCCGAGGCTGGAAGGTACTCCAGCTGATCCTTGTGTAGTCTTGAAGTCTTCTCGAGCAGTTCCCAAGCGTCCTCGAGTTCTCATCTTGAAGGTCTTCAATAGTACCCGTGTTGTCTTGAAGAAGAAACCATATGGAAAATGCGATTCGAAGAATCGCATTCCATATGGAATGCAGCCTCCGAGCCTTAGGTCGGATCGCAGATTCAAGCTGAGGGTCAATCTGAAGTTCTGCCAAGATTATCCCGTAAACTCCGGAGAAAATATAGAAGGACACGTGGAACGGAGCCCCCGAGCCTTAAGTCGAGTACTTCATCTCGAATTGAAGGGTCATCTTGATTGTAGAATGTGTCCTGAGTTGCTCTTTAGTCTTGTCGCTACCCAAGAAGTCTAGCAGATTTAGCTGAGTCCCCGAGATGGAGTGCATCGAGTATTAGAAGCCGAAGAGTCAGGCAGCTGTCACTGAGTCAGCCGCCGATACTTATCCATCCGGCCGTTGCAGCGCCGCCAGTAGGTTATAAATAGAGGCCAAAACCCTTAGGGTTTTTCATTCCTCGCAGTAGCAGCCGCTGGAGTAGATCTAGCCAACCATCCACTCGTGCTTCTATCGCCGCGCTGTAGTTTGCAAGACCACGCGCGCCACCACTGCTCGCCACCAGTGAAGCCCCCGAGGGAATGCGAGTGAAGACCCCATGCACTTGGAGGATGAAGCCTTCTCTGTCCAAGGGCGCAAAGGCTGGTGCTGGTGCCATAAAAAGAGATCCCGCAACGAGGCGGAGGGATCTGCCCAGGGGTCAACACCGCCGACGTCTCCCCCGCGCCCAATCCGAACAAGGAGTGGAAGAAGTCCAAGACGAAGACTGAAGATCTGCTGGCGCTGGTGAACAGCGGGTTCCTCCGGGAGAAGGAGATGGACATGTGGTGCGCCACCGCGGGCGACCCGTACCCCATGGAGAAGAACCCCGACGAGGTCCCCATGTTCGCCCGGTTCGTGGAGCGTGGACTAGCACTCCCGGCGAGCGATTTCTTCAAGGGTCTCCTCAAGTACTACAGTATCGAGTACTTGAACTTGAACCCTAATGGCATTTTTCATGTCACCATCTTTGTAAACTTCTGCGAAGCCTTCGTGGGGATCAAACCCCACTGGATCTTGTTCCGGAAGTTTTTTCGTGTGAAGCCTTAGCCGAGCGCCAACGACCCACGAGTAGTCAGAGGAGCCGGCATTCAGATGCGTGAAGATGCCGCGGACCAGTACTTGGCGTACAAACTCATTGACTCGAACCAAGACTGGAAGGCCAAGTGGTTTTATGTCACGAACCACCACCCGGAGTTGCCGAAGTCAAGCGGGAAGCAGCCGAAGCATCGGGCGTGGTGGAACATTGAACCGACGATGCAGGAGGGTATTCAACTACCCGAGCTATTGCAGAAGATCAAAGCTTTGAGAGAAGCCGGGCTGAGGGCCGAACACGTGGCCTTCAGCTTCATGAAGAGGAGGGTGCAGCCGTTGATGGCACGCGACACCCTCAGGTACTAGTACACGGGCGACGAGGATACGTCGAGGATGCCCGGAAACGAAGTCGATGATGAAGACATTGTCGAAAGGCTGGGCAGGATATTCAAGGATATGCCACCATACACACCCTGCCTAGTCCCCGAGTACTCCGCGTCTCGGCCGCCGAACAAGGTTAGTAGCCGATGACCTCTGCCTCTGAGTACTGATCGAATTGGAGTAGTCATGCTCACTCAAGTCGCTTGCTGCAGGATGACATTGTGAAGTTTGTCTCCGACCCAACTCCCCCTCCTCAACTTGTAGATATTTCAGAGGAGGGCAAGGCCAAAGAACGCCGTGAAGTCGGTGAAGGTGACGACACCGTCACCATTGGAGATACGTCCGACGAGGAGGATGGGGAGACGCTTCAGGAGCGGTTTCAGCTGCGGTCCAGGTTCAGCCGACCTGGGCTGCCCAATATCCCCCTCATTGAGGATCCACCGAATAGCCTGGAGGCTAGTCTCCCTGCGCCGCCGAGGAGGCCGCGCAATGTGGCGCACAAATGTGTCGCCAAGAAGTTGAAGGTGACCGAGACTACGTCCTAAGAGTTGAGTTCCTCAAGTAGAGTAGTCGAGTACTTGTCTTGAAGTATTGCATGCTGACAATTGAATTTTGAGTTGTCACAGCAAATTCCATCGTCCGACCCCGTTGATCAAGGGGAGGGAGATGACTGGGACACGGTGGGTGAGCCGACTGAAAGAAACCGCAGTCCAACCCCCACCGTAGAAGAGCTTGTGTCACAGATGACACGACAGACGTCTAGTATGCGCCAAGCCGCGGTGCGGCGAGAGGACGAGAGGCCGAGCCTAGCACGACTACTGGGGTCGGAGAACCAGTAGCAGCCCAGGCTGAAGAGGAGGCGCCCGCGGAAGCCGGGCTCGTCGACATTGCCAACATAATTGGCGCTCTGACCGTGACTGTTGTCTGGTCTAGCTTGTAAGTGAAAACCATTCCTGAGTAGTACTTGTAACTTGGTAATCTTACTTGGTTTACCGCCAAATTGTACTATGTAGGTAGTTGACCGACCTATCCTAGGAAGGAGAAGAACCTAGCACGGCGGCTACTGAGGAAAATCCGTCGTCAGCTGTCGAGGAATCTGCTTCCCTTCCCCAGGGAGAGACCGTGGCGCCGGGCACAGAGACTACACCGCCGGAGGCCATAGTAGTAGAAGGTACGTAGACTGCAATGATGCCGCCTACCCCGAGTAGTAGTCGTAGCCCCCAGTATTGATGTCGTATGCCTTGTGTTGACAGAAACACAGGTTGGAGGGACCACAATCCCCGAAGCCGTGCCGGTTGAAGGCGTCATGCCTGAAGCCGAAGTGCTCGCGGGAGTAGCTCTCGAGCTAGGGGTGACAGTAGCCCCCGAGGCCACAGAGGAAGTGCGTGATGACGCACTGCCGGAGTCGAGCATGGACGTTGTCGTCTGGTCGCCGGAGACAAGACGCGGAGCCGATCTGTTTGGCACCAATGTTAAAGACCACAGCGGCTAGTCATGATGGGCTCGAGCTTCTAGCGGATGACCTCATCAACCTGGCAACGGTGGCCCGTAACTTGGAGTCGATGCGCCGGGCTGAGCAGTGGATGAAGGTGCGTGACAGTACCCTTGAGTAGTCGATTTCCACAAGAGCTGTGTACTCGAGTAATGGTTGTTGCCTTCTGCAGGATGTCGTGTAGAGATCCCGACAGAGATCCGATATGCTCCAGGGGCATGGCGACACAGTGCTTCGGGCGGAGTCGTTGGAGAAGGAATTCAACAATGCCAGGAAGCACTCCGCCATGCTGCAATCCAAACTAGATGGAGCCTTCGCCCAGTACCACAACGAGGTGCAAGAGATGCAGGCGAAGTGTGATCACTTGATTCGCAAGAACAAGTCGTTGCACCAGAAGAATAAAGGTATGTCGCGGCTAGCCAGTTGAGTACTTATTGAGAGTACCTTTGTAGTAGCCTGACTTATTTCTCTGGTCTTTTGCAGATCTCGAGGCTCGGGTAGACCAGCTGAAGGCATCAGAGACCGATCTGAAGAACATCGTCTACCGAGAGAAAGATGCCCGAGAGGTACTTGAGTATTAATATAAGAAGCTATCTTATGAGTGCGTCAAGCACATGGAGCTCCGAGAAGCCTCGGACCGTGACCTTGTCAACTACTATAAATCTCTGCAGAAGCTCAACGAAGACTGCGAGAAGCTGCGGGGCCATCTTAAGGAACTTGAAGAAGCCGCACTTCCCATCGCAAGGCTGCTGATGCCACACCCGGGCGGGCCAAAGATAGCTCCATTGGTTGATCGACTGAAGGAAGCCCCCGGATGTCTGGCAACTTATGTCAAGCATCTGGCGAAGTCCATCCCGAACCAAGTCTTGGCGTACATGAAGTCATACTTCCCCAAGGCTCCGGTCGATGTAGTTGTAGGAGGACTAGCCTCCAATTGTACAGATGAGCAGTGTAAGAAGCTTCTGGAGTAGATGGCGCCAATCGCGGAACAAGTCGCGGAGAAGCTGAACCTCCAGTAGTTGTCCTGTAGGGTTAGCTTTTGGCAGTAGTTATAATATAAAAAAAGTTGTAAAGAACTTGTTTGAAATTTGAATGAAAAGATCTTTCATAAATGAATACTGTCGGTGCGGAATGTGGTCCCGACACTAACCAATAATAAGCGCCGAGGTCTATCCCTCAATGGTCGATGCTAAGCAATAAAAGACACAGAGTTTATCCTGGTTCCGGCCGGGGGGCCGTATGTCCAGCAGTGGCGTGCTCAAGGCACTGTATTGCTCAGCACCGGGGGTGCCTGTAGTGGGGCTGCTACGAGCAAGGCGGGAGAGGAAGCGTGGCTTCCAAGTCCCTGGTGTAGTGGCTGAAGATGTTGTGGGAGAATTGGAGAGCAAGTGCGTGATGCGACTTGTCTCGTGTTGGGTTCTGTTGTTCGTGTGTTGTGTGTGTTGAGTCCGTTGTTCGTCTCCCCCTGCGGCAAGGGGGTTCGTCCTCCTTTTATAGATCAAGGAAGGAGCGAATCACATGCGCGCCATGCTATTTAGCTACGTGAGGGAGCGTGATGTGCTACGCTGTAGAGTAGGCGGCCGCCCAGGCGATCCTTGCAGCGATCCGGCCATCATGGCGTATCTTGTACCCGAACAGTGGCGGCCTCGAGGGTCGAAGAGCATCGGACGGCTGTGAGGTCTTCAGATAGGCTCAAGGGGGTTGCTGATGTCGGTCCGTACGGGGTACAGCGGCAGGTAAGGTGGCATCCCGTTCCCACGCGCTCCACAGTGCTGGAGTCGTTGCCACAGCGCCTGGCGTGCGCACGTACTGGCGGGGGCGGCAGCCATACCGTTAATAGTGGCAGGGATGGCGTCCCACCGGCCTAGCGCCTCCACCTAACCCTGTAAGATCACAAGAAAGCAAATCGAGGGTACAGCCGGCCCCCTTCGAGGGCTCGGCGCGTTAGCCGTGCGGAGCGAGTGCACGGCATCACGGGACGGCACCCGCCGCACCGCACGCCGCCCCCCCCCCCCCCCCCCACGGTGATGGGGATGGGCTCCCTCCCGGGGAGTTGGTGCGGCGGCGGCCGGGCGCGTGCCCGGGCGCATGATGGCACTTGTCCCGCCGATGTCGGGGTATTTAATGCCCGCGCGCGGGGCGGGCGCGTGCGTGCGGGGCGCCCTCGAGTGAGGGCGGACCCCGTTCGAGAGCGGGGCGGACCCGGGAGGTGCACCCCCTCGAACGGGGCGGAGCTTGCCCGATGGAGGCGCGCACCCTCGAGCGAGGCGAAGCCTACTCGAGGGGGTCTTCGAGTGGGCCGCCTGGTGGGCCGCTGGGGCCTTCGCGTCGTGGGCCATGTCCTGCATGGTTAGGTAAGGTGTATTTGGCTTTGTTGCGGGTTTTAAGTGGGGATTTCCCAGTTGTTTAAGGGGACCCCTAGGGCTGTCCCCGACAGTAGCCCCCGAGCATCTGTGGGTTTGCCATTGAGGCTCCCGCAGATGCTGGAACCTACTGATAGGACGTTCTTCCCTCCTGGACTTGCGAACGCTTTCCGTGGGGCCGCGTCAGCGGACTCGCGGGTCTAGCCCTCGAAGCCCTGCAGGAGCATAGGCGCTCCTGTAGGGGTTGACCGCGAGACTTGGACAGAGGGCGTGGTACATGTTTCAACCGGCGTCGGCAATGTCTCAGCCGGCTTCGGTGACGCACGCGCTGCTGGCACTATCCCCGGCGGGTGCAATCCAGGAGGTGTAGCCGTGCGTCAAGCCCCCGAGCCCGGGCCCATCAAGGCGATCGGGTAGAGCTTTACGACTTATCTTTCAACGCGCCCTCGCCGTCCCTCCGCGGGACGGAGGGTGAGGTTTCCGTAACCCCCATCGGTCGGGTCGCGAATTGCGGATTCCTCGTCGAGCTGTTAGTGGGTGGTTCGAGTGGACGCCCATGCCCCGTTCGATAAGGGTAGGCTGCGCGGTCCAGAGACACGTCCATTGAAGCGCTTGCGTGGGTTTGCTAGGTGGGGCTCGGTCCCGTTCGCTAGGGACCGAGGGCGCGGAAGCTCTCCCTCGGTGGGATCCCCCGCTAGCCGCCCTCGGCGGCTCTCGAACACGACACGTGGGGCACCCTCGGCGGCGGGCTCGAGGAACGGCTAGAATGCGCGTGCCCTCGTTGTCCCCCGACTGCGGTGATGCGGGGCGCTGTTCGAACCTGTCGAGGGTCAGGCTTCGAACCCCTGATCAGTAGGGCCGTGCGGGGTGGCGCTTGGGCGGCCCCGTCTTTGCATCTGCGCTCCATCGAGGGGCCTGGGCAAGCCAGCCCTCGAGGCGCTGATCAGTAAGGTGGTGCGGGGCGGCGCCTAAGCGCTCCCGGCCTGGCATCTACGCTTCTTCGAGGGGCCTGGGCGAGCCAGCCCTCGAGGCGTTGATCAGTAATACAGCGTGGCATGGGTGCTTTGCGGTGCCTGTTTTGTTTCAAACGGGCCCCGAGGCGACCTTCTCACGCCAGTACCCTTTCGAGGGTTGAAGTTTTCCCGAGCCTGGAGCCCGCGCCGCTCGAGGGTTATCCTTACTTCGTAAGGAACCGGGCCATTAAATGCTCCACAGTAGAGACTGCGGTTTTGCGTCGCGGGCGCGCTTTTTTAGGCGTTACAGCCGCGCGCGCGCGTAGTGGGCGGCGTGGGCAGGCGGATGTGACCGCCTGCCACGGTCCCTGCTATTCTTCGCCGTGATGATGGCCCGTTCGCGGTGATGTGGCCGCCGCGGTCGTGGTGGGGCCCGCCCGTCAGCGAGAAGAAAAGATTCCCTGCAGTTAATGCGCGCGGGACGTCCGCCCCGGAGAGCACGCCCGCGGCTTATAAATCTGAGGGGGGGGGGAAGCGGCGGTTTTTTACCTTAGCACTCCACCGTTCATCCCCCTTGAGCTCTTGCCTTCGCTTTGCTCTCGCCATCGTGTGCCTTCTCCATTAGAGCTCTTCTCCTTCTTCTTGTCCTCCGCTCTCGCATTCCTTGTCCTCTCTCATGGCGCCGCTTCCGCCCCTCACGATCCTCGACCCGTACGCCTGGGAGCGGTCGACGGTCAACCGGCTGGCCCTTAGCGAATTGGTCTCCGCCGGCCAGTTGGCGGCGAACGAGGAGGGCCGGCCGGCGGAGTGGATTGTGCCGATGAAGGGGGACCACGCGCCCAACCCACCGGAGGGCTACGTGGTGAGCTTCATCCGCTTCCATGAGCGCGACTTCGCCGCGCCGGCGAGCCGCTTCATGCGGGCGCTGTGCCACCGCTACGGCGTGGAGTTGCACAACTTCGCGCCGAACACGATTTCGCAGGCGGCCACGTTCGTGGGCGTCTGCGAAGGGTATCTATGGATCCCAGTTAACTGGGAGCTCTGGATACACCTCTTCCGCGCGGAGCTCTTCACGCAGCCCACGACGGAGCCGAGGACCCGCCGCGCGGTGCGCGCCGGCGGGGATGTCGCTCGCCTGCGAGCGCGGTTCAAGGACGACTACATCCCCCGCACCATGACGACGAACAACGCCGGCCGGGAGCGGGGATGGTTCTATCCGCGCAACGCCGAGCCCGGCCTCCCCGCCTACACCGGTGCGGTGCTCGGGGGAGAAGCCCAACTCCCGGGGTCACGGGGTGTCCACGCCCCAGCACCGGAGGCGGCTGGACTCGGTCCTGGCCGCCTTGAAGGACCTGGCGACGCGCGGGCTGACCGCGGTGGGTGTCCTCGCCTTCCTCCATCACCGGCGGGTTGTGCCCCTGATGGAGAGGCCGCTCTGCATCTACGAGATGACAGAGGAGGCGGACCCCGTCGCGCTGGCGAGGTCGCGGATGCTCCCAACCCCCCTCGAGCGGGTGTATGCGCTCACCCGGGCGCGGAACGCCGTCGACACCCGGATGTTGCAGCGCCCGGATCGGTCCCCGTGGGACCTCGAGATGCTCCCCACCGGCCCGCTGGTGAGTGTGATTCTTGGCCCTGTCTTTGTTCTCAACGTTGCCCCTGGCCCCTGACGCGCTTTTGGCGTTCTCGCATGCAGTTGGTGAACTTCAACGCCGTGAAGTCCATTCCGCCCACCCCTGACTCCCCCGCGCTTGGTCGGGCGGCGCAGCAGCGGGAGCAGGAGCGGGCGGCGTGCAAGAGGGAGCGCTCGAGGCGGCACCGCGAGCGCCGCGAGCGGCGGAACGAGGAGTACCGGCGGCACGAGGAGGCCGTGGCTTTCCTCCCCGGGGACCGAGGGAGTACTCGTCCTCGGAGGAGGACGAAGAGGAAGAGGGCCGAGGGGCGGGGCCCCTCCGATAGGTGGGAGCTCGCGCCCCCGTCGCGGGGAGCCGGCCCTCCGGCGGCAAGGGCGGCGTCGCCTGGGGCGGGCGCGGCGGCGCCCGCCGCCATGCAATCGACAACGGGGGCGGCGCGCGCCGCGGAGGTGCCGCGCGTGCCGCGCAGGCGCGCGCGGCAAGCGCGCGCGCCGCACGCGGGCGGGGCCCGCGCGCGCGGCGGCCGACGTCAGGAGGCGCGGCGGTAGGCGCGCCGACCGCGCCGGCCTCATCCGCAGAGGCCTCGAGGAAAAGGAAGCACGCCTTTTCCTCTTCGAGGTAAGGGGCTTGCCCTTCTGCGAGGTTTGATTTTTCGGCGGCCAGGCATTTTGACTTTTTGCTTGTGCTTGTGCAGGGTGGTGCCAACCGTGCCTCCCC
Organism: Cenchrus americanus; assembly: GCA_947561735.1. Classification (NCBI taxonomy): domain Eukaryota; kingdom Viridiplantae; phylum Streptophyta; class Magnoliopsida; order Poales; family Poaceae; genus Cenchrus; species Cenchrus americanus. The sequence continues at coordinate 217,981,789 of OX387239.1, forward strand.
TCGCGCCGGCTAAGGTGCTGAGGGCGGACACGTCCGTTCCCACCCGGCGGCGCTCGTCGAGGGCGCCGCGGGCGGGGGCGAGCACGGCGGTGACGGGCGAGAGCTCGCGAGGGCCGGGGCGAGGCCTCGAGGCCTCGGCCGGCGGATCAGCCCGCCGCGGCACCGGCCGGCGGTCGTAGAAGGCGGCGGGCGCCGGTCGTGGCGGAGACGCGGCCGCGGCGGCGGGCGTGATGGAGGCGCGGCCGCCGGTGGGCGCCGCGACGAGGCGCGCGTTTCGCGGCGCCGGCCGCGGCGAGCGCGAGCGGGCGGCGGTGGGCGGAGGAGGGCGGCCGGGCGCCCGTGGTGGCGGAGGCACGGCCGGAGGCGGTGGCCGCGGCGCCGCGTCGGGCGCCCGCGGCTACGGAGGCGGAAGCGGAGGCGCCGGCGGAGGTGGCGCGGGGGGCCGGCGCCCGCCGGCGGTCCCCGGCGGCGGTGGTGGAGATCCGGACGACGACTCCCCGCCGCCGGGTGGGATCGGTGGGCGAGCTCCACGCTCTCCCCGGGGTCCCGGGAGGGGGGTCCTCGTGAGGCGGCGCGAGGGCCACATGGTGGCGGGGGGCCGAGGGCACGGCGCCGAGGCCTCGTCCTCCCGCGTCGGTTACTCCGCCCGGGGGTGGAGGGGGCCGGCGGCGACCCGCCCGCGTTCGCCGACGCCCAGGAGGAGCAGGAGCTCTGGGGAGAGCTCCGCAGCCACGGTGCCACGCTTGACCGTGCGTCGAACGAGGCGCTGAGGGTCCACGGCGGCCCCGCGTGGCGTGTCTTCCAGGTGGGGTGCCATTGCTTGCTCCCCCTTTTCCTTGTTTCTGCGCGCCTTTCTTTGCGGCATGGTGTTTACGGGTTTTGATTTGTGGGTGCCAGGAGCTCGAGCGTCGCGCCCGCGACAAGTACGACGCCTTCGATCGGGTGAACGCCGGGCTCCACCAGCTCCGGGAGCGATGCGGCGCCTTCGACGCGCTCGCCGATGCCCTCAGGACTCCGGACGGCTGGTTGTCGTACCGGGCCGTGGCCTTGCGCGATGAACTCCTCGAGAGCACAAGGCAGGACCCGGCGCGTCCCTCTAGTCTCGAGCGGGTCTGCACAGCCCTCATCGACCGTGATGAGGTGCTGTGGCAGGCGCGCTCGGACCTGGAGAAGATGCGCATGCTGGCTACCAACTGGGAGGCGGAGGTGGCCAGCGTCCGCAGCGAGAACTGGGGGCTCCGCTCGTCCCTCGAGGGGCGCGGGCGCGCGGCCGCCGGGCCGAGGAGCGGGCGCGCGTGCTCGAGCAAAGGGTCAAGGAGGCCGACGACTTGAAGGCCGCCCTCGACGCCAAGGTCGGCCCCGCCCTCGCCGTTGCCGAGGAGCGCCTCTGCAGAGCGCACCGCTTGCCAAGGAGGCCGAGGGACGGCTCCGGCGAGAGCGAGGAGCCGCCCTCGTCGACGCTCGGTCGGCCCCCGGAGCGGGGAGCGCGGCCGCTCGCGAGGGCGACGCGGATGTCGGCTGGAGGACCGGAACGCCAAGTTCTCCGAGGTCGAGGGCGAGCTGATGGTGCTCAGCATCATAAGCGCGGGCCAGGAGCTGGCCCTCCAGGAGCAAGGCGAGACCATCAGGGGCCTTGAGCGGACGGTCGAGGCCGAGCGCCGCGCCCTCGAGGTGGAGAAGAAGCAAGTCGAAGGTGAGCCGCTGTTTGACTCCCCGTGTTGTTGGATTTTCCTTGAGGGTTCGCACTCTTTTTCTGACTTCTTTCTCGTCCGGCAACTTCGGGGCTTGCGCACCGCGCTTGGGCACGCGGTTGAGCGAGGCCGAGGCGGCCGCGGACCTCCTACAACTCCTCCGGCAGAGCGGGGAGTTGCACGATGCGGCCCTCGAGACCTCGCCGATCCGTGGAGGAGGGCGAGGCGCGAGCCGAGAGCTCGGCCGGCCGGCCCGCTGCGCGCCCTCGGCGGCCATGTCACCGAACGGACGCGCCGGCGCCGCACCTTGGCATCCGAGAAGGCCCTCGGAGTGGTACGGTCCCACTACGAGGTCAACTTCGAGGCGCTGGCGGAAGGTTACGTCGTCCCCGAGGGTGTCGAGGACGAGGTGGCGATGGAGCGCGTGGACGCGCTTGCCGCCGACGCCGCCGGGTCGCTCGCTGAAGCCTTCGAGGAGTTCCTCTTCCCGGACGCTGCCAACGCCGCCGCTCCTCCCTCCTGAAGACAGCTGGGCGCTTGGCCCGTTCTGTTTGTGTATCAGTATTCTGGCCGTGTGACCTTTGTAAATGAACAAGTTGTTTTGGTCATGAACATATGTTGATGTGAAATGAAGTCTTTTGTTTACTGCGCTTTTTGTTTCTCCTTCTTCCTGAGTAGATTCTAGTTAGGGGAGTTCGGTTTTCGTGGGTGGCCTGCTGGGCTGGAGGCGAGAGAGAAGGGCCGTATCTTCGCGGAGGCGTAGGCTATCTCTGGCTCGCGCGCTCCTTCCGCTAGGCTGTCCACGCCCTGTTCGAACCGTTGCTCGAGGCCGAAGTAGAAAACAAACTTAGCGCGTGTGAGTTATTTCGTTTTTGCGCGAAAATGGGACCATTTTGGGGGGGATGCCCCCCGTAGTAGCCCCCGAGGGTAACTTGGGTTTCGGGGGAAAGCCGAGTTGCCCTTTTCATTAGACTTATGGTGTTTACATGATCGTCACCAACTGGGGCGTTGGTCATATGTTTTTTACAACAAAAAATGCTTGGAAATCCTAGCTAAGGGTAGAAGCGACGTAGCTGTTGGATGTTCCAAGCGTTCGTGAGCTCTTTACCGTCCTCGTTGGCCAGCTTGTATGTGCCGGGCTTGAGTACCTTCACCACGACGTAGGGTCCCTCCCACGGAGGCGATAACTTGTGGCATCCTCGGTTGTCCTGGCGCAGCCTTAGGACCAGATCCCCTTCACTGAAGTCCCGCCGGCGTACCTTGCGCACTTGGTAGCGCCTGAGGGATTGCTGATACCTCGCGGAGTGCATCAAGGCCACGAGGCGTGCTTCATCCAGTTGGTCCAGCGAGTCCTCGCGGGCTCGCTGGTTGGCATCCTCGTCGTAGCCTCGAACCCTGGGCGACCCGTATTCTAAGTCCGTGGGGAGGACGGCCTCCGCGCCATGGACTAGGAAAAATGGGGTGAACCGGTGGCTCTGCTCGGGGGGTGGTCCTTAGGCTCCACACGACCGCCGGGTAACTCTTGGAGCCATTTTCGGCCGCATTTGTTCGCTGGTCGAAAATTCTAGGCTTAAGGCCTTGTAAGATCATGCCGTTGGCACGCTCTACTTGGCCGTTGGTCTGTGGGTGTGCCACAGCTGCCCAATCCACACGGATGTGGAACTTGTCGCAGAACTCCAAGAATTTCCTGCCCGTGAACTGGGACCCATTGTCGGTGATGATGGAGTTTGGCACTCCGAAGCGGTGGACGATGTCGGTGAAGAATGTTACCGCTTGCTCCGCCCTGAGATTCGTAATGGGGCGCACCTCCACCCACTTGGAGAACTTGTCGATTGCAACCAACAAGTGGGTGAAGCCCCCGGGCGCCTTCCGCAAGGGCCCGACGATGTCCAACCCCCACACGGCGAACGACCATGTTATGGGGATGGTTTGCAAGGCATGAGCGGGAAGGTTGGACTTGCGGGCGTAGAACTGGCACCCTTCGCAGGTGCGTACGACCTCGCTGGCGTCCGCGACCGCGGTAGGCCAGTAAAAGCCTTGGCGGAAAGCGTTGCCAACGAGGGTGCGAGGCGCGGCGTGATGGCCACATATCCCGGCGTGGATGTCCCGTAGGAGCTCGCGCCCCTCGGGGATGGGCATGCACCGCTGTAAGATGCCCGAGGCGGCGCGCTTGTACAGCTCGCCGTCGACGAGGGCAAAGGACTTGGCCATCCTGGCGATGCGCCTGGCCGTGGCCCGGTCCGATGGGAGCTCTCCTCGAGCCATCCAAGCGATGTATTTGTCGCGCCAGTCAGCCTTGACAGGAGCCGGCTCGATGTCCATCACGTCGGCCTCGTAGGAGCCATACCCCTCGAGGAGGGAGAGCACGTACGCCTCGTTCGAGGGGTCCTCATCCATGGGTTCCGCACCCGCTGGACTCGAGGGAGCCCCCGAGGGTTCTGCGTGGCTCGAGGGGTGAGGCTCGAGGACGACCGAGGGCTGGGCAACATCACGGGCAAAAACGTTCGGGGGGACGGTGATCCACCCGGACGCGATCTTGGCCAGCTCGTCCGCCTCCTCGTTGTACCGGCGGGGCACGTGGTTGAGCTCAAGGTGGCGAGGCACCCCAGCACCTTTTGCACCCCTTTGAGGTCCCGGATCGGGCCCATTCGCTCGACTGCCGCAACCTTCTCAGGGTTGGCCTCGATTCCCCGTTGGGAGACGATGTATCCCAAGAGCATGCCTCGCGGCACTCCAAAGACACATTTTTAGGGGTTTAATTTGACCCCATTGGCCTGTAGGCAGCCGAACGCGATGCCAAGGTCGCCGACCAGGTCGTCCGCCTTCCTGGTTTTAACGACGATGTCATCCACATACGCCTCGACCGTCCGCCCGATGTGATCTCCGAAAACGTGTTGCATGCAGCGTTGATACGTTGCACCTGCGTTTCGGAGGCCAAATGGCATCATGACGTAGCAGAACATCCCGAACGGCGTGATGAACGAAGTCGCGAGCTGATCGGACTCCTTCATCTTTATTTGATGATACCCGGAGTAGGCATCAAGGAAGCAAAGTAGTTCACACCCAGCCGTTGAATCAACGATTTGATCAATATGTGGCAAAGGAAAAGGAACTTTAGGACATGCTTTATTAAGACTAGTATAGTCTATACACATCCGCCACTTCCCATTCTTTTTCTTTACAAGTACGGGGTTCCACGCGAAGATGTCGTCGTTGGCGCGGAGGAAGTCGACAAGCACCACTTCCTATTTAGGATCGAGGGTGGAGCTGACCCTCAACGCCTTGCCCTCGGGGGCCGCGGGGTCGAGGGGTACCTCCTTGGTCTGCTCCGCGGCCTCGAAGGTGCCGGTGTGCTTGGAGGCGGAGTCGAGGTCCTCGTTGACCATCTTCTCCAAAGTGGTCACCAGCGCTTCATCCAGCGCCAGCGCTTCTGCGTGCTCTACGTAGTCGACATCGCAGTCGAATGCGTGCTCGATGGACGAGCCCACGGTGATGACGCCGTTCGGTCCTGGCATCTTCATCTTCAAGTAGGTGTAGTTGGGGACCGCCATGAATTTGGCGTAGCAGGGCCGCCCAAGTATAGCGTGGTAGGCGCCCTTGAACCCCACCACCTCGAAGGTGAGCATTTCCTTGCGGGAATTCTTCGCGGTGCCAAACCAAACCGGCAGGTCTATCTGCCCGAGGGGCTGGACCTGCTTGCCGGGCGCGATGCCATGGAACGGCTTCGTGCTGGGCCGCAGCTGGTCCAACCCGATCCCCATCAAGCGAAGCGTATGCGCGTAGAGGATGTTGAGGCTGCTGCCTCCGTCCATCAGGACTTTTGAGAACCGTGCGTTCCCAATGATTGGGTCGACCACCAGCGGGTACTGGCCCGGGTTGGGGATGCGGTTCGGATGGTCCTCCCGGCTGAAGGTGATGGCGTCCTCCGACCAATTGAGGAAGGAGGGAGGCGGGCGTTGATGACGTTGCGGGCGTTGATGACGTTGCGGGCGTCACCGTCCAGCGCCCTGCGCGTGTCAAGGAGCCGCTCCTTGGCTGTCGCGCGTCCTGAGTTGGCGGGACGCTCCGCAGCTTCATCTGCATGGACCGAGGGTTCGCCTCCCTCTGCAGCCCCGTCCCCTCGTGCATCCCCCTGCTGGCGGATACGTGAGGCTGAGCTTTCGGCCTGCTGGACGGCCGCTTGCTCAATGAGAGCCTGCACCTCGCGCTGCAGGTTCTGCGCCTCAGGGGTCGAGGGTGCCGGCATAGCCCGTAGCAGCGTCGCGGCGGCAACGAGCTTCTGACTTGCCCGTGGAGGCACGTCAGGGTTGTCAGCGTTGATGCGGTCGCGGGCCTGCCTGCCCAGCTCCCGCACGCGTTTGCCGCGTGCGGAGGCTTCTCCAGCCATCGAGGCGCGGAGCAGCCGCACCATGCGGTATTCCTCCGCCAGCTTAGCCTCGAGCTCGCGGGCTTGGGCTAGCCGTGCGTCGGCGTCGGCTCCGGCGGGAGTGCTTGGCCCCGCGGCTTGGCGCGGAGCGATCCCGGGGGCGGCGTGACCTCCCCGTCCCCGGCGCCCACGGCACGGTGGCGTTCGGCCGGGTCATTGGCGATGACGACGCGGCACTCCCGCGCGGGATCGTAGCTCCCGTGCTTGGAGTCATCGGAGCGGCCGAACCGGAGTCCGTAGCGTCAAGGAAACGCCCGAACATGGCGGGTCCGGCACGCCGGGAGAAGTCCCACTCCGCATACCCGTGAAGGTTGGCGGGCGGCAACGCGTCGAGGGAACCTAGGGGACGATTCGTCACCGCCGAGGCGCGGGGGATCCCCGGCGACGAAGACGTGACGGCCGGGCGGAACCCTCGCGCATCGTGGTGTTGACGTTGGCGTTGAAGGCCGTCGTGGCACCACGCGGCCCAATGGGGAAAGCGCGGTCGGAGACCGTGCGCCGTCCCCGGCCCGGGGTGGAGGTTGTCGTGGCGGCGAGCACGTCGCGGCCGAGAGGTGGTGCGCTCGGCTTGCCGTCGGACCGCGCTTGGCGTGAACGCCGGCCGGAGCGGCGGCGGCGTCGTCGCGGCGACGGACCCGCGGCATCCGTGCCGGCGGGCGTCCGCGCCGTGGCGGTCCGCGCGGCGGGGACCGGAGCGGACCCGGCCTGGCGCCGCGCGCGGAGCTCCTCACGGTTGGTGAGGCGCATGAGGTAGCCATTTCCTGTGGCCTGAATGTTCAGACCCCCGAACCGGATTTTGAACCCGGCGGGGAGGGGGTCTGAGCTGCCCATGCAGTAGCGCATACCGCGGTACTCAGTGCGGATCACCATGGAGGGAGTTGGTGGATTGACCTTAGGCGCTCAGATTGCCCCACGGTGGGCGCCAACTGTCGGTGCGGAATGTGGTCCCGACACTAACCAGTAATAAGCGCCGAGGTCTATCCCTCAATGGTCGATGCTAAGCAATAAAAGACACAGAGTTTATCCTAGTTCCGACCGGGGGGCCGTACGTCCAGCAGTGGCGTGCTCAAGGCACTGTATTGCTCAGCACCGGGGGTGCCTGTAGTGGGGCTGCTACGAGCAAGGCGGGAGAGGAAGCGTGGCTTCCAAGTCCCTGGTGTAGTGGCTGAAGATGTTGTGGGAGAATTGGAGAGCAAGTGCGTGATGCGACTTGTCTCGTGTTGGGTTCTGTTGTTCGTGTGTTGTGTGTGTTGAGTCCGTTGTTCATCTCCCCCTGCGGCAAGGGGGTTCGTCCTCCTTTTATAGATCAAGGAAGGAGCGAATCACATGCGTGCCGCGCTATTTAGCTACGTGAGGGAGCGTGATGTGCTACGCTGTAGAGTAGGCGGCCGCCCAGGCGATCCTTGCAGCGATCCGGCCATCATGGCGTATCTTGTACCCGAACAGTGGCGGCCTCGAGGGTCGAAGAGCATCGGACGGCTGTGAGGTCTTCAGATAGGCTCGAGGGGGTTGCTGACGTCGGTCCGTACGGGGTACAGCGGCAGGTAAGGTGGCATCCCGTTCCCACGCGCTCCACAGTGCTGGAGTCGTTGCCACAGCGCCTGGCGTGCGCACGTACTAGCGGGGGCGACAGCCATACCGTTAACAGTGGCAGGGATGGCGTCCCACCGGCCTAGCGCCTCCACCTAACCCTGTAAGATCACAAGAAAGCAAATCAAGGGTACAGCCGGCCCCCCTTCGAGGGCTCGGCGCGTTAGCCGTACCGGAGCAGGTGCACGGCATCACGGGACTGGCACCGGCCGCACCGCACGCCCCCCCCCCCCCACGGTGATGGGGATGGGCTCCCTCCCCTGGGGAGTTGGTGCGGCGGCACCGGGCGCGTGCCCCGGCGCATGATGGCACCGTCCCGCCGATGTCGGGGCATTTAATGCTGCGCGCGGGGGCGGGCGCGCGCATGCGGGGGCACCCTCGAGCGAGGGCGGACCCCGTTCGAGAGCGGGGGAGGACCCTCGAGCGAGGGCGGACCTCGCTCGAGGGAGACGCACCCCCTCGAACGGGGCGGAGCCCGTCCGATGGAGGCGCGCACCCTCGAGCGAGGCGAAGCCTACTCGAGGGGGTCTTCGAGTGGGCCGCCTGGTAGGCCGCTGGGGCCTTCGCGTCGTGGGCCATGTCCTGCATGGTTAGGTAAGGTGTATTTGGCTTTGTTGCGGGTTTTAAGTGGGGATTTCCCAGTTGTTTAAGGGGACCCCTAGGGCTGTCCCCGACAAATACTCATTGTCGCGGTATATATGTGCGGAGTGCCCATCATGGAGTTGTTGTGAGTAGCAGTACTCAGTAGTAGACCCGTTGGGGGAGACACAGTAAATGCGTTGATCGAGAATCAAACTTTATTACTGAAAAAATACACCTGGATGGCCAGGGCTATTTACAAGTGTAGTCACCAGGACCCGGAGGCCGCCTACGGCTGGAGTAGTGCTAGGGCGCGTGGCCTCTTACAGCTGTAGATCTGTTAGTAGCCGTATAGGCTGGATCTAGAAGTACATGGTCTCTTGATAGACCGCTGCTAGAGTCCTTGACGCCCTGAGCAGCCTGAGATCTGTTAGTAGCCATTAGCATTGGATCTTGGAGTAGAGTAGTTCGGAGACTAGTGCCTGGACCCGGAGGCCGCTTACGGCGAAGGGCCCAGGAGTAGTCGTGTAGACTTGAGCCCCCAGAGTAGTCGAGAGACTATGCGTAGAATCGATAGAGTTGGTCGATGTTCCACGAGTTGCTGACGTCGTCGCCTTCAAGTACCTAGAGGCAATATGAGCCTGGTTCGGTCACCTTTGAGACCGTGAAGGGACCTTCCCATGGTGAGCTGAGCTTGTGTAGTCCTTCCATGTTCTGGATGCGGCGGAGGACTAGATCACCAACGTTGGAGGAGCATTCCTTGACGTTGCGATCGTGGTAGCGTCGGATACCCTCGAGGTACCTTGATGATTGGACGAGGGCGGCGCAACGAGCTTCTTCGAGTCTGTCGACATCAACTCGTCTGCTGTCTTCAGATATGCCTTCGTCGTATTGCTCTACTGCCGACGAATCCCACATGATGTCGACAGGTAGGATAGCTTCGGAGCCGTAGACCAAGAAATAGGGAGAGTGTCCCGTCGGCTTGGTGGGTTGAGTACGCAGCCCCCAGAGTGCATTGGGCAGTTCCTTGATCCACTTTCCTCCTTTTGTGTTAGCAGCATCGTGCAGTCGCTTCTTGGGAGCGTCGAGTACCATCCTATTGGCGCGCTCGACTTGTCCGTTGGCCCATGGATGGGCAACTGAGACATACCGGACGTCAATCCCACTGTTCTCGCGGTACTCCCAGAACTGGTGATTGTTGAAGTTGGAACCTAGGTCTGTGATGATATGATGGGGTAGTCTGTAGCGGTGCACGAGTTCATCCAAGAAGTCGAGTACTCTGTCGGCCTTGGGGCAGGTGACCGGCTTGACTTCGATCCACTTGGTGAACTTGTCGATAGCCACCAGAACTCTGTTGAATCCTCCCGGCGCAGTCGGAAGAGGCCCAATCATGTCGAGCCCCCAGCAGGCGAAAGGCCAAGTTGGTGGTATAGTGACTAGCTTGTAGGCCGAAACGTGTTGTTACTTGGCAAAGTACTAGCACCCTTGGCACCTTCTGACAAGTTCCTCGGCATCACCCAGAGCTGTGGGCAAGTAGAAAGCTCGTCGGAAGGCCTTGCTGACCAACGTGCGTGAAGACGTGTGGTTGCCGCAGACGCCTTTGTGGATTTCTTCCAAGATGTCCTTGCCTTGTTCTCGGGGAACGCACTTCATGAGTACACCAGAAGTGGCGCCCCGCCTGTAGAGCTTGTCCCCGACTAGTACGTAGGACTTGGCTCGGCGGATGAGTTGCTCGGCCAAGTTTTTGTCCGTGGGAATCTTCTGCTCGCGGATGTAGTCGATGAAGGGTTGTCGCCAGTCCACTTCTATCATCATGATCTCCTAGCCAGCTGGGGGAGACGCTGGGTCAGTGGTCATGGGCGCCGGCTCCGGGATGGATGGCGTGTGAAGCTCTTGGACGAAGACACCCGCTGGTACTTGAGCGCGAGTAGAACCAAGCTTCGACAGGACGTCCACTGCAACGTTGTTGTCGCGGATGACGTGATGGAACTCGAGACCATAGAATTTGTTCTCGAGCTTGCGGACTTCTAGGCAGTACACATCCATGTTCTCCTTGTTGTGATCCCAAGACTTGTTGACTTGGTTGATGACCACTGCGGAGTCACCGTAGACTAGTAGTCGCTTGATGCCCAGAGATGCTGCGAGGCAGAGCCCACGTAGCAGAGCTTCGTACTCAGCTTTCTTGTTTGAGACCTTCCAGGAGATCTGCAGGACGTACTTGAGTTGTTCGCCCATTGGAGAGATCAGGAGTACCCCTGCACCCACGCCTTCGAGCTTGAGCGAGCCATCGAAGTACATCACCCAATGCTCTGGTCGCTCAGTTGGAGTTGGTAGCTGATTTTCCTGCCACTCTGCCAAGAAGTCGACTAGTGCTTGCGACTTGATGGTTGTTCGTGGCTTGAAGTTGATGTTGAGGGCGCCGAGTTCGACTGCTGTTGACGGTCAATAGTTGTATCAAAGTTCATTTAGACTTGCAAGTGGACAAGTCTCCAGTCGTAGTCAAGGGACCCTTCTTCCCTCGAGTGGTGAACCCAAGGTATCGAATCCGTGGAGCAAATGTGTGACGCAAAAGATGATCTAGTAAAGCCAAGTAACTTCAATCTTTGGTAAAGTGAAACCCTAATGCATCTAGATAAAGAACACAAAACGAATCTAATCTACTAAAGACCGAAGGTAACAAAGATAGATAGGGTAGATAAACTGGTCTAGAGAGATCGGGTTAAGCTTTTTGTTGAAGTTCTAAGCAAAAGAAGAAGTAGCAAATCGAATCTCATTAGAAGCCTCTTTAAATCGTAGTTTCCCGTCCGACTCCAAAAACGCCCACCTTTCAGAGCCCCCGTTCTGTCACAACGTACTCCTATTCGTGCGGGTAGTCTAGGGTGAGTCCAAGGACAAGTCGAGTTCTTTCGGAAGATCCGGCGTGCACCTCTAGTCACCGCGGCTACAAGAACACCCTATGTGATCTATCTCGAGAATAGATCTAGAATAAGCAAAGCCGATCGAAAAACGAAGACATCGAAGAAACACTTGATCGCTAGAAATCGGATTCAACTTGATAATTCAACTAGTACAATGATACATAAACAAGATCACCACCGGGATCCTACCTTGATCTTGCTTCTAGCTCCGGGAACTCCGACGTGGTCTTCCTTGCAAGGTTCCCACGTCGGCTAGGGTAACCCTAGTCAACTAGCTCGACCCTCTCCTCTCCGGGATGGTGTCCCTCTCTTCTCTGCTCCTCGGCGGCCGATGACGAATTGATTCCTCCGTGACTCTTGACCCCGGGGCTATAAATAGCCCGAATGGCGTCTAGGTCAAAGGAGGGGCAAATGGACCCTGGACTGGGCTGGGCCGGCCGGATTGGGCCGACCGGCCTGGGCCCATCTAGGCCCAGTTCCCGGCCTCCTTCGCGTGGCGTCGGTTCCCGAGTCTTATAGATCCTTCCCCCTTCTGCATGTGGGCCCTTGTCGTCACTTTCTCTCCGAGTTGGACGTAGCTCCTTGTCCCGCAAGATACGACACTTTTCTGGGTAGGTCCTCGGAGTTTGTCATCTTCTCGGGTTAGGTCCCTGGGCTTCTTAGAGTCAAGTTTGCTTCATTGCATGACTTGTACGGGGCTTCAAGGTCTTGTCACAAGGTGCTTGATGAACTTATCCCGGAAGTCTTGCTTTCAACGCTAAAACCCTGCATAAACACTAAACTCCAAAACCGACATGCACAGTGAACTTGTTATACCATGGGGGTTAGTACCAATGGATAAGGTATAAAACTTATGCCAACACCGAAGGTAAACTCATGGCTAGGTTGACGGATTTTCACCGTCAACATCTCTCCCATGCTTAAACCTTGCTCGTCCTCGAGTAAGCCTTCGATGGATATCATCGTTGCCCATCAATGTGTAAACCTTGCACTTGATCATACATGAGAAAACATAATGCTGTTGAAATTTTAATTCATTAAAGTTTCATAATGTACTAGCCTTCATCTCTACAGAGGGTAGATTCTTAATTAAGCTTACCCCACAAGTATTAACATGCTCCCAAAATTTAAATAGATCTCAGAAATTTTGAAAATAAAGAACTAGATGAAAAAGAGCTAAACCAAGTTCACAAATTTAAATCACCTTGCATATTGCTCATGAACTCTCATCTCATCTTGTCTCTCAATCCTATATATTCTATTCCTTTCCATCTCATAACGTATATGTATGTGGCAGGTTTTATATGGAGCTTTTTGGGAAAGTTTAGTCCTACCAAGCTATTACAAATGAGATGTTGTCAAAACAAGACAAGCTTCTCATGGTCTTACCGAGACTCGTCAAAAAGGTCATTGGAAAATAATGTTATATCAAGGAGGGGAAAGAGAAAAATACACACACTTGAGATGGGTGGACATGTGCAAATGTCAAAGAGTGATCCCGAGGCGCAAAGGAAGTCCTCGTTATCGGATTGCACATGGTTGGAAATTGAGTATGAATCTTTTAATCTTGAAGCCTTGAAATTCCTAATGCACTTTAGAGAACCGGGGAGTTCACTTTATTTTTATTTTTGCACATACTCATATTTTTTCTCTTTTTCTCATATATATATTTTTTTCTTTCTTTCTTTCTTTCTTTTGAATTTTTTTATTTGCTCCCCTTTGAACTCTAAAATTGCATCGTACCTACCTCCTCCCCCATGCTTAGACGTTGCTCGTCCTCGGGCAAAGAGGTGATAAATAAGGTAGGTACCAGAAATACTTTTCCTTTGGAGAGATACTTGAGATCTTTAATCGTGGCACCGTCTTGCAATCTTTCTTGATTTGATGATCCATCCTCAACGATAGGTTGTGGTCAAGGAGGTAATCACAAAAGATGATATTTGGTTTAAAGGGTGGATATCCGGCGAGGGTTGTGAGATCTCCGATGCGGGGATACACAATGCACGGATAAAAGGCTAGCAAAAAGATAGATACGCAAAAACGGAATGACTAGCTTCTTAGTCTCGGGCCAGAGAAATCATGGCCTGCAATAACTCACTCAAAAATAAATCTTGTACACTAAGGTTTATGCACTCAAATATATAGTAGGCTTTGGATAGGTTGAGCAACACACAAGTGATATTCATGACAAGATTAGCGATATTTTTGGGCATAAAAACCATCTTTAATCTATCTATAACTTGAGAGCACATAAAACACTATGGTCTTTATTTTAATCATAACCTCCGCTAAAGATTAAGCTAGCATTTAGATAAATTCAGATTCGTATTTTAAGAGAGCACTAGCTTTAACATGCATAAATCAATTACAAAGATAAACAAAGTGGCAATTATAATCATATATCATCATGGCACAAATTTTGTAACTTTTCCAATGGTGTAAACAAGGTGGTGTCTTTATTAATGATGAAAACAAACAGAAATACAAGCTGAAAATAAACTAACACACTTGCTGAAATTTAAATGAAAACTGAAAATACTACGCAAACACAAGCAAACACAAGCTGAAAATTACAGAAAAATGGACAAGAAAAGAAAACTAAAGTTCCTCCTTCCTAATCCTCCGCCGGTGGTTGGTATTGGTGGTCTTGGTAGTTGTACCCTTGCTCGTATTACGTTTGGACATCCCCTCCAACGAATTGATCCGGTGGCACTAGGTGAAGACACCCAAGCTCATAAGCAATATTCGCATTGCCATCACCAAGTTGAGCCGCGTTGGATTGGATGGCTGCGACGTTTTGCATGTTTCTCGCAACATTGAGGACCATGTGTGGTTCGAGGACCGGTGGATGGTCGCTTCCTTGTGTGATGAGTGATTGACAACGTTGTGTGGACTGATTCTTGGCTAAGTATTGCAAGTGTAGGTTGCGGCTTGACTGGTGTTGGTGCAGGTGAAGAACAAGCGCGAAAGGTCATCGCCGGTGAGGCCTCCAGGTGTGGGGAAGACAAGTAGGCTTCGTTCGAGGGACCCGGTGGCCAGCGGGGTCAAGTGCGGGCCGCATGGTGGCATGAACAGCAAGATGAAGTCGTGGACGGTTTCTTGGTTGAGCCTCAAAACCAAGGTCGAGTCGGGACTAGGTGGGAGCCAAGTCATGAGTGGAGATTGGCGGAGGCTACACCGAGTTCGCGGGGTTTCCGGTGGTTCACCAGAAAACCACTAGGTTCCTTGGTTGATCCACAAAGCCAAGACTGAAGAACCGAAGACGGAGCTGCAGCAGCGCCAGACCGGTCTGACCGGTGGGTCTGACCGGTCTGACCGGTGGGGACCGGTTTGACCGGTGTGCGACGACGCAGTCCGGAGACTTCGAAGCGGAGGACACGCGTCGGGATCGCATGGCTTGCATCGAGGCTACGCAGGGTGCGGTCGTCGGGCATCCGTCCGATGGTGAAGACATGAAGACTTCCAAATCCGCCCTTGAGGGGCTTGTATCCCTAGTTATTAGGAAAGGGCATTTTAGACTTTCGGTTGCCTCCATGTAACCCAAGAGGTGAGAGGATGGCAGCCAACTCTTGGAACCCTAGCTCATTTGTTTTCCTATTTTCCTTAGGTTTTCCATAGGACTGGCTTGAGAGCTTCATGGAGAGATCTTGTTGAGAGGGATGGATGATCGGGCGGTTTGCTAGACCTTGTATGAACCTTTGTTTCATGTATAGATGATTCGGCGTGGTTCCTCAAGGTTTGGATGTGTTTTCCCCGGTTGTTCTTGGTGGTGATTTTCGGAGCCCTCTCTTGGTGATTTCTTTGGGTTGTTTTCGGGACCTTTCTCTTGGGGATTTGATGGGGGAAATTTGTGTGAACCCTTCGTGGTTCTTTGGGCTGTGATTCCCCTCCCAAATCCGTGAGTAAAGGTGCTCGATTTTGGGGTTTCTTGAGTTCTTGGGTTGGAAGTGCTCTTGGCGGGATTTCCTTGATTCCTCCTTTTTTGACGAGTTTTGGTGGGATTAAACTTGGCTATGGACTCCTCATGAGGTGTTCCTAATATCCCCAAAGTCTTGTTCAAGTCCGTGGAGCGATTCGGGAGATCGAGGTTTGGATTTGGGGGAGTTGACCCGCGGGTGCTGTTCATCCCGAGCCGCCCGAGCTACACCGGTCTGACTGGTGCTCTTGACCGGTCTGACCGGTGCAACCCTCGGTGGGATTTTGCTCGGGTGAACGTCTTGGTGTGTTCGCTGTTGTCCTGTGGTGCTGCTGTTTCGAGTTTGGGTCAGTTTGGTGGTCGGTTGGCCTGTTTGGTGCCTTGGGGGCTTTCAGGCTGTGATCGGTCTGACCGGTGTGTCTCACCGGTCTGACCGGTGTAGAGCCACTTAGTGAAAGTTGCTCAGTTTCACCAGCAGGGACCGGTCTGACCGGTGGTGTTCACCGGTCTGACCGGTGTGGGTCTGTAGACTCGAGGTTTGGTGTTCCGCTGCGTTCTCGGGTCGGAAGGTTGTGTGTTGGTTCCTAGGTCCAGTGGCACTCAAGTGGCTACGTTGGCTTGGCCAACTTGGGTAGTGAGTTGGAGACGTGTGTTGGAAGCCTTGTTCATCTTGTTGGAGTTTCTATCTCCTCCGAGAAGAATTTTTATCGGCTCCCATTCACTCCCCCCCTCTGGTTCGCCGTATCGGTCCTTCAAGTGGTATCAGAGCCGGTTCGGGTCTTTGTTGACTCTAACCAGTCTAAGATCCAAGGATGGCATACCAGGAACGGGGTTCGGGTCCTCCACACTTCGATGGCAAGAACTACCAGATGTGGAGTAAGCGGATGGGTGCGTTTCTCCGCGTAAAGGGTCAGATCCTTTGGGATGTCACGGTGGACACAGAATATGTCCAGCCGATGGACTTCCTCGCTCCAGGATCGAGGGATAGGTTCGACGCCAACAACAAGGTGGTCGACTACTTGTTTCGTGCTCTGTGTTAGCCTGAGTTCGATCGGGTGCACACCGAGCACTTGGCTTGTAGAATTTGGACAGTGTTGAAGGAGGCTCATGTTGGGAATGCCCAAGTTCAGGCACGGATGTATGCGACCTACCGGAGAGAGTATGAAAACTTCACTCATCTCCCCGGTGAGTCCATCGATGCCTTGTTTCAGAGGTTCACGGTGGTTGTGAACAACATGAGGGCCAATGTGGACGTGCTCCTGTACGATGATCATGATAGAGCGGTCAAGCTCTTACACTCTTTGGATCGTACGATTTGGGGCGGAAAGTTCGAGGCCATTGTGGAGTCGGAGAAGTATGACACTCTGACGGTGAACGAGCTGTTCTCGAAGCTCAAGTCCGCTGAGGTGGATAGGGGCATGACTGCCAAGCTCGAGGGACCGACTGATTCCCATAGTCTTGCCCTCGTTGGTGGTTCGAAAGGAAAGGCTAACACTAACCCATCCACCAGGATGTTCTCTTTTTCCTCTTTGATGTCTATGCCAGATGAGGAGTTCGACGTGCTTGGAGAAGACGAGCTGGCGCTCCTGACGAGGCGGTTCGAGAGGCTGCACGAGAACCGGGTGAACATGAGGAGGAACACGAGGACATGTTTCAAGTGCGGCAAGACTGGACACTATTTCGCTGAGTGTCCGAAGGTGAACAACCACGACAAGCACAAGTTCAAGGACAAGAGGAAGAAGTCCAAGAAAAAGGATCATGGACATGGGAAGAAGACACAGTCTCGAGAGAAGATGAAGAGATCAAGCGACATCAAGTCCGATTCCGAGGACACATCTTCAAGCTCAAGTAATGAAGACGAAGAGGATGACAAGAAGAAGAAGAAGAACCTCGGCAAGTATCTCAACGGCCTTTGTGTGACGGGCTTAAGCCTCAAGGACGACTTCTGCGGCATGGCTCGCAGTTCGAGCAGCAAGAGAAGCCAGAAGGACGCCTCGGACTTGGATTCCGAGGATGAGGTATGTGATGAGCTCTCTTCTTTGCGCAAGAAGAATGAGGAGTTGGTTGACTTGCTTGATAATCGCGATCACATGCTTAGAGAGGCTAAGAAGCTTAGGAAGGAGCTTAGATCTTTGCTCGAGGATGCTAGGACTAGAGTGGCTGAGCTAGAAACACAGGTTCTTGATAGCAAGCTTGAAATTGACTCTCTTAAGGCTAGCGCTATTGTTTCTGATGAGAACGATTGTGCTGATTGCTCTGCTTTCCTTGCTGACTTGACTGATCTTAGGGAGAAGTATGCCTCCAAGTGTGAGGAATTAGATGTGCTTAGGGTTGAGTTGGCTGAGCTACAATCTAGACCCACTTTGCTTGGTGCTTGCACTTCTTGCCCTAGTTTGCATGAGAAAATTGTTGAGCTCCGTTCTCGCATTGTTTCGCTTGAGGCTGATTTGAAAGTGCCTATTCCTACTTCTTGCTCTACATGTGAGTAGCATGCTATGAAGAATTTGGATCTTGCAAAATGTGTTGGTCGCTTGCAAGATGAGAATGATAAGTTGCGTGAAGCGCTGAGTTGGTTGTCGAGTCAAGAACCTCAGCTTGGTATGATGATTGCTAGGCTGTAAGCGCTTTGACGGTTGGGCCTTGGGATTGGATAAGGTTGGTGAGGGCAGTGGTGAGAGAGAAAGGAAATTTGGGAATGTTTCAGTTCCACCACAACCCACACCCAAAGACAAGTTTGCATCCAAGCCAAACCAACCAAGAGAAAAACCGAGTGAGAAGGCAAGTGAAACGCCTAGTGAGAAACCAAGTGAGAAGCCTTGTGAAGAGCCTCATCCCAAGCCTAAGCCCAGATTGATCCGTTTCCATTGTGAGTTTTGTGGAAAAGATGGTCACAAGAGAGCGTTTTGCGTCAAGAGGAAGCGTGAGGAGAGAATGGCGAAGGAGTGGGCTAACAAGGACAAGTACCACCCTTCCGATGGTGTACTTGAGCCTCATGTGCAGTTGCCCAGGGCCAAGGCGAGTGTGAGGTCAGTTCGGGTTTGGGGAGAGCGGAAGGCCGTTGGAGGTGCCGCGCCCGAGCTACACCGGTCGGACCGGTGTGGGGCACCGGTCGGACGGTGCGGGCACGGACGAGCGGCCAGTTTGGGTTTCATGCTCGTACGAGGTGCGAGGGTTGTTTCCGGGAGGTCGTGGTTCTGGTGGTTGGGCTGGAGAGTTTGCAGGAGGTCAGTTTGCTAGGCATTCTCCTCCTCGTGCTCAATACGGGGATGGGAGGATCCGTAGTTTTGAGAAGGAGAGGAGGAATAGTCCACGGGTTTTCTTTCGTGGTTTTGGTCCTCCTCCAGGTAGAGAGGTTTGGTTACCTCATGGTGGTTACCGTGGTGGTGTTCGTGGAGGTAGCTTTGGTAGGAAAGATGGTTTGGTTTGTTCTAACCCCACTTTCGAGCAAATGGCTAGGCACTGGTTTCACACATTTGGAACTAACCCCAGTGTTGAGTCGTTTGCTCGCTCTCGCTCTTGGTTTTGAATTGCAGGTGGATGGCCCGGAGAACATTTGGTTGATATTGGGGGGTGGTTCTTCGGCTTCATATCCCGGTGGTGACATGTAGGTGCATCAATTTCGGGGATGGTGGACAAGGATGAGTGAATTGTGAAGAAATGATAAAGGTAAGTGTATTTGTGACCTTAGAGTGTGTGGCCTTTGTAAAGCCACTTGGTTTGTTTTGCTCCTTCTCTATCTCATGTGTGTAGGGTGAGCTTTGTATGCTCTTTGGCCCTAGTGCATGTGTTTAGCGGGAGCTTGTGAGTTTTGTGCTCCTTTGCTCTTTTGCCGGTGGTGTCGAGCCCTTTTTGCCTCCCCTCGAGGAGCCGGTGGTTTGTGAGCTTTGTGTGTGGGAGCTCCTTTGTAGCATATGTATAGCTTTCCTTTATGCATTTCTTGCATTTGGCATGGCATATGTAACATGATGTATAGGCATCCTTGTATCTTAGATTGCATGCATTTTGTATCATATGCATTGGTTAGGAAAAGCTTCTCTCATATACATTGTTCACCATGGAATGAGATATATGTCCTTGTGAGCTTGTTTGGTATGCTATGGTTAGTTTGCCTTAGCTCTTGATGATCTTGATGAATAATCCATGGTTGATGGCTATGTTTTTGAAAAATTGTCACATGTATGCTCTCTCATGTGTAAATGCCTTTATATGATCTTGACATGTTTTAGTGGCTTGGTTATGCTTAATTTGTGGTTGGATAGCTAGTTTATTGATCATATGGGGCCAAAGGCTCATTTGTCATCATGAATGTTTAGCCCTCTTGATTTATCTTGTGGAGGAGCATAAGTTCCTTTTTGTCGCAAAGACATTTAATGTACCATTTATCAATCTGAAAATGAAATGAAAAATGCTTGGAAAATATGCTCCTATGTCATATGTGCTGAATTTAATTTGTTTTGGGTGCTAAACCGTTGCATGATGCCTACCAATGAGAAGTCTCATACATAGAAGTAGGCACATGGCTCGGTGGCTTTGACATGACATGAGGTGCTTGTGGGTGTTTGTGATGGTTTTATGATTAGAATGGTTGTCCTAGCATGAAGTTTGCGTGGCTTTGCTATTTTGATATGCTTTGATCATGTTTAGGACTTTGCTCATGAGAGGCAAGTTTTTTGCAAAATTGCCCAAATCCATCTTAGCTTCGACCAATGGTTGTGAAACTTGGTGATCATGTAGTTGAGATCGATACGAAGCCGTAGAGTATCTAACTTGCTCATTTGGACATGTGTAGCATTCTTTGTTGAATTTTGTCTATTTGAGAAGCTCTAGGTTGAAAGTTTTGCATTTTTGGCTTGATTCATGCATTGCCAACAAGGGGGAGAAGTTTGAGCTTGAAATGGCTTACTGGACGCATTTAGAAGGTTTTCAGGTGGTTTCGAGCCATTTCTGGGCTCTGTTGTACACCAGTCTGACCGGTGAGAAGCACCGGTCTGACCGGTGTGAGTGCTGATCCTGTGCACATCTTAGGCACCGGTCTGATCGGTGGTGATGACCGGTCTGACCGGTGTGAGCTGAAGTTGCTACAGCTGCCCTGTTTTCAGCTGATTTGCATGCATTTGTCCAGGGGGATGTGCATTGGTTCAGGGGGAGCTTGCATGTGTGCAGGGGGAGCTCTTTGTGGTTGTTCGAGCTTTGTTTCAGTGGTTTGCGCTCTTTGCTTTAGCTTGGTCTTTGTCTCGGATGTGTCGAGCCGTTGCCCTTGCCTAAGGGGTTCGAGACTTGTCTTCTTCAAGTGATCTTGCTCTTTGCCTTTGTTTGGCTTTCGATCGCTTGTTGGAGTTTCTTTTTGTTCGTTTCTTTTCCTTTTCTTTTCTCTCTTGTTACTTTCGTGTGGGTGTTTTTAATGCACTCATCAAGGGAGAGATTGAGGACCATGTGTGGTTCGAGGACCGGTGGATGGTCGCTTCCTTCTGTGATGAGTGATTGACAACGTTGTGTGGACTGATTCTTGGCTAAGTATTGCAGGTGCAGGTTGCGGCTTGACTGGTGTTGGTGCAGGTGAAGAACAAGCGCGAAAGGTCGTCGCCGGTGAGGCCTCCGGGTGTGGGGAAGACAAGTAGGCTTCGTTCGAGGGACCGGTGGCCGGCGGGGTCAAGTGCGGGCCGCATGGTGGCATGAACGGCAAGATGAAGTCGTGGACGGTTTCTTGGTTGAGCCTCAAAACCAAGGTCGAGCCGAGGACTACGTGGGAGCCAAGTCATGAGTGGAGATTTGCGGAGGCTACACCGAGTTCGCGGGGTTTCGGTGGTTCACCAGAAAACCACTGGGTTCCTTGGTTGATCCACAAAGCCAAGACCGAAGAACCGAAGACGGAGGCCGCAAGAGCGCCGACCGGCCCCGACCGGTGGGTCTGACCGGTCTGACCGGTGGGTACCGGTCTGACCGGTGAGGAGCACCGGTCTGACCGGTGTGCGACGACGCAGTCCGGAGACTTCGAAGCGGAGGACATGCGTCGGGATCGCATGGCTTGCGTCAAGGCTACGCAGGGTGCGGTCGCCGGGCATCCGTCCGATGGGGAAGACATGAAGACTTCCAAATCCGCCCTTGAGGGGCTTGTATCCTTAGTTATTAGGAAAGGGCATTTTAGACATTCGGTTGCCTCCATATAACCCAAGAGGTGAGAGGATGGCAGCCAACTCTTGGAACCCTAGCTCATTTGTTTTCCTATTTTCCTTAGGTTTTCCATAGGACTAGCTTGAGAGCTTCATGGAGAGATCTTGTTGAGAGGGATGGATGATCGGGCGGCTTGCTAGACCTTGTATGAACCTTTGTTTCATGTATAGATGATTCGGCGTGGTTCCTCAAGGTTTGGATGTGTTTTCCCCGGTTGTTCTTGGTGGTGATTTTCGGAGCCCTCTCTTGGTGATTTCTTTGGGTTGTTTTTGGGACCTTTCTCTTGGGGATTTGATGGGGGAAATTTGTGGGAACCCTTCGTGGTTCTTTGGGCTGTGATTCCCCTCCCAAATCTGTGAGTAAAGGTGCTCGATTTTGGGGTTTATTGAGTTCTTGGGTTGGAAGTGCTCTTGGCGGGATTTCCTTGATTCCTCCTTTTTGGACGACTTTTGGTGGGATTAAACTTGGCTATGGACTCCTCATGAGGTGTTCCTAATATCCCCAAAGTCTTGTTCAAGTCCGTGGAGCGATTCGGGAGATCGAGGTTTGGATTTGGGGGAGTTGACCCGCGGGTGCTGTTCATCCCGAGCTGCCCAGCTACACCGGTCTGACCGGTGCTCTTGACCGGTCTGACCGGTGCAACCCTCGGTGGGATTTTGCTCGGGTGAACGTCTTGGTGTGTTTGCTGTTGTCATGTGGTGCTGCTGTTTCGAGTTTGGGTCAGTTTGTTGGTCGGTTGGCCTGTTTGGTGCCTTGGGGGCTTTCAGGCTGTGATCGGTCTGACTGGTGTGTCTCACCGGTCTGACCGGTGTAGAGCCACTTAGTGAAAGTTGCTCAGTTTCACTAGCAGGGACCGGTCTGACCGGTGGTGTTCACCGGTCTGACTGTTGTGGGTCTGTAGACTCGAGGTTTGGTGTTCCGCTGCGTTCTCGGGTCGGAAGGTTGTGTGTTGGTTCCTAGGTCCAGTGGCACTCCAGTGGCTACGTGGGCTTGGCCAACTTGGGTAGTGAGTTGGAGACGTGTGTTGCAAGCCTTGTTCATCTTGTTGGAGTTTCTATCTCCTTCGAGAAGAATTTTTATCGGCTCCCATTCACTCCCCCCCTCTCTGGTTCACCGTATCGGTCCTTCAAACATACCCTCCAATTATGGCCATGTGTTGTTGTGGTTGGGGATATTGTGTGTAGGGCTCCGCGAAAGTTATGTTGGGCACCACATAATTTTGTGGGGGCACCGGTGCACCCCCCCCCCATGCTTGCATTTGTGGCCCTTCGTAATAACTTGACGGAGTAGGGATCCCGCCGAATGGTGGCACATAGTTAGGTTGTGCACCACCCGCTTGTGCGGAGGAAGATCCCTCCTCTACAATTCTTCCTCTTTTATTTTTCTTCGCCGGGACAAGGACTCCCTCCTCCAACCAATCTTCCTTCCCTTGAATGAAAAGCCTAAGGCTTGGGTCCGGAAGGGGTAGGTTCACTTTGGCCACACGAAAGCCTCCTCTCTCATCTCCACTAATATATTTTTCTTGTTTCAAATACTCAAAACCGAGAGGGGTCCCACGTATAAGATGTTCATGATTTCTTGTAATCCCCGGCCTTAAGGAGATGGCCAACATAGAGAGGTAGCACCCCGAACCAATATCTCCCGATCCTGATGTTGCCTCGCAACACCATCGGTTGATCATAAGGTATGAGGGGTCTATTGGCTGCTTGGCAATTAAAGCCGAGTAGACCCGATTCAACTCCGTGTCGGTCACCTTCGTCTCCCTCACTCTCCCCATAATCCTCTTGCACATCCAAGAGTGGAATACTTGGATAATGGGGTTGCGAATGGAATTGCATTATTGGTGGGCTTCTCCGGAGATTAAATTCCAAAATCCATCGAACAAGCCGTTCGTCACGTCAACTTTCTCCGGAGCTCCCTTTTGGAACCCAAGTAGCTCCCTAACATACTCATAGGGAACCACTTGTTGGATTCCCTCCAAACGGAATGATAAACTTTGCACCCATTCATCAAGGATGGGCGCCATAGTCATCAAGATTTCCAAGGCAAACTCCTTATGAGTGTTTGCCGACACCCCGTTGGAGAATTGCACCCATCCAAGGTGCCCCAACATATAATATATGTCTGTGCCGAAACCCAAATAGTTGAGTGCTTGATCGTCGAAATCGACGTTTGCCACAAGCCTCTTCTCAAGATGAGAGAGTTTCTTCTTCTCCTCCTCCAACAATATGACGAAGCCATATGTGGAATACCGCAGAGTGTATGGAGGTGGCGTAGATGAACGGGTCGATCGACGAGGTGGGACGGGCGGCTCCTCCGTACGCCCTTGAGGTTCAGTAAACCTCATGGACGTGCTCCTTGTTGCCCTCATGCCACCGAGGAGGTGAGTGTCGTTCCTCCTTGGCGGTGCCGTGTCCTCCTCCATGCTCCGAGGAGACTCGGAAACCGAGTGCCTCCTCGAAGACGTCGTTGAAGACGGCTTGGATGACGATGACCCCTTCTTCTTGGTGAAGAGACTTGTGGTTTTCTTCCACATGATTGCAGCACTCTTCTCTCTACTAAAATTCTAGGTTTCAACCGGTGACTAGGTACTTCAAAGATTATTTTGGGATGTGGACTTTGAGTGGATTAAGGGTGTGTATTGTTTGAGCTATCAAGCTTGGGAAGGTTGGCTACGTCTATGGTGGTTCTGGGCACTAAAACTTGAGCACACAAACTGAGGAAGGAGAGGGATGCTTGCCTGCAGAAGATGGGAGCCGGGGGGCTCCTTTTGTAGGGGAGGTCGCCCGGCCTGGGCCGATCGGCCTAGATGGCCACGTGCCTCCCCAGGATCTGGTTTTCCTCCAGTGTGATCATTCCTCCTCCCTGACTTTCTTGCCCGCGTGCTCCACGAGTTGCACCGCCCAAACGCTCTCGTCCACTCCTTTTCTTGCATTATTGGTCCTTCCACTTGATGCTTCATGCTTTGAGTCATGTCCATGCTCCCTTGCTCCACTTGCTTCACATGTCACCATGAATTTCCTGCAAAGTTATGCTTGCTGCCCACCCATGCTTGTTCTTTGCATGTGGTCTTGATGAATGTTGATGAAAAGGCATCCAATGGTGCATGCATGATTAACTTTAACTAGATTGCCTCCCTCTAAGTATGTTTAAGGCTAAGCACTCCTCTAATTTCGAAGAATAAAAATATTTTCAGAGCTATGGAAAAGCTCAAGCATAAATTTAGAGAAGTTTTTAAACCATTAAAAACAAATGTAAGTCGAAAATATTTTCTGACTATATTGATATCGGTCTCACCGGTATAGTTCGCCTTCATTGGTCGAGAGCAAACTTTTCCTGGTTTGATCATGGGGGCATAGGTTTAGGTTCTAATTTTGGCTAAATCAGAGAGATTTTGAATAAAATTAAATTAAATGAGGCTTAGAAAAATTATAATCTTAGAGAAACCAAGGATATAGATTTTTAAACCAACCAAAAGTTTAGTTTTTGTATTCACGCGAGTCCTACCACGTGCTGAAATTTAATTAACACCTAGGTATAAGTTGTGACTCTACTCGTGTGTTTTAGCATGAAAAACAAGTCAACCACAACACCATAACTAGGATGAATGGTTGAGTTAGGTTCTGAATTTATTTGTTTGTGGTTTCTCGAAAAGAAACAAACAAACATAAAGGAGGGTTCATGTAAAGGGTTTATGATCAAGAAAAATATTCAACCAAGAATTATGTCTCTAATATTTTTCAACCACTTTGTTGACGGTTAATAGTTGTATCAAAGTTCGTTAGACTTGCAAGCAGACAAGTCTCCCGTCGTAGTCAAGGGACCCTTCTTCCCTCGGGTGGTGAACCCAAGGTATCGAATCCGTGGAACAATGTGCAACGCAAGGATTCAATCTAGTAAAGCAAGGAAATCTATCTTATGAAGAACTAAGTTGCATCTAATCTAAGATATCATCAAAAAAAACACATCTAATCTAATCTACTAAAGAGGTAGCAAGAGAAAGCAAAGAGATAACTGATCTAGAGAATCTAGATCATGCTTATGTTGTAGCTCCAAACAAGATAGATGAAGATAGAAAAGCGAATCTCATTAAAAGCATCTTTAAACTGTGGCCTCCGGTCCGATTCCGAAAACATCCGCCTTTCGGAACCCCCGTTTTGTCACAACGTATTCCTATTCATGCGGGTAGTCTAGGGCGAGTTCAATAAGAACAAGTTGAAATCACTTGGTCGGTCCGGTATGCACCTCTAGCCACCGCGGCTACAAGAGCACCCTATGTAATCTAGCTATAGACTAGATTGGGGAAGAAGCATAACCAAGAAGAAAACAAAATCATCGAGAAGGCACTTGATCGCTAGAAATCGGATTCACTATAAAAACTTCACCATGAATGATTACATGAACAAGATCACCACCGGGATCCTACGTCGATCTTGATCCTTGCTCCGGAGCTCCGACGTGGTCTTCCGTGCAAGGTTCCCACGTCAGCTAGGGATACCCTAGACAACTAGCATGACCCTCATCTCCGAGATGGTGTCCCTCAAGCTTCTCTGCTCCTCGGCAGCGGATGACGAATTGATTGATGTGTGGCTCTCGATTAGGGGGCTATAAATAGCCCGAGATGTATCTAGGTCAAAGGAGGGCCGACTGGGCCTCGAAATGGGCTGGGCCGGCCGGCCTGGGTCGACCGGCCTGGGCCCACTTCGGCCCAGTCCGCGGCCTCCTTTGCCCGACGTTGCTTCCCGAGTCTTCTAGATCCTCCCCCCTTCTGCATGTGGGCCCTTGTCGTTAGTTTCTCTTCGAATTGGACGAAGCTCCTTGTCTCGCAAGATTCGGCACTTTTCTGGCTAGGTCCTCAGAGTTTTCCATCTTCTCGGGTTGGGTCCTTGGGCTTCTTGGAGTCGTGTTCACTTCATTGCTTGACTTCTACCGGGCTTCAAGGTCTTGTCATGAGGTGCTTAATGAACTTATCCCGGAAGTCTTGCTTTCAACGCTAAAACCCTGCATAAACACTAAACTCCAAAACCGACATGCACAAGTGAACTTGTTATACCACGGGGGTTAGTACCAATGGATAAGGTATAAAACTTATGCCAACACCGAAGGTAAACTCATGGCTAGGTTGACGGATTTTCACCGTCAACACACTTCTAAGTCTAATGTCTTTGCGTAATAAAATTTAAAACTAAATTATTTAAAGAGACTCGAAAAACCTGGAATCGGGTTGTCCTCCCGGTAGCTTGTTCTTGACTTGACGAAACGGGTTGCCTCCCGCCTAGCCCTTCGTTTATAGTCCATAGCTAGACTTCTTCACTTGATTACTTCGGATCAATGCTTTTTGCGGGTGTTGCAATCTTGGATACCCACTTCCGCACCATCTTGGGCATGGGCTTATCTTCCGGCTTAGTCATTTTTTTGGTCTTCACAGGCGGCTCTTCTTCCTTTGTCTTGACGGATGCAACAATTTCCTTGATTTTCTTTACATCCTTCTTCGGCTCTTTCTTCTTCTTCAGCCCTTCCTTCTTCCTTGGTTCTTCCTTAACAACGCGATGTTGAGGTGGAACATTTTCAACTGCAATCATATTGCATGCCTCGAGTAGTGGTCGGAACTTGAAGGAACTCCTTTCTCCATTAATATCGAACATGATCTCCCCCTTGCCAACATCAATAGTAGCTCCCACGGTCTTGAGGAAAGGCCTCCCAAGGATGAGCGGTGGCTTCTCCCTCTCTCCCATCTCGAGCACCACGAAGTCAACGGGGATGAAGTGGTGTCCGACCTTCACGGGTACATCTTCGGCGATGCCCAAGGGATAGCGAATGGAGTTATCTCCCAACTCCAAACACATACATGTAGGCTCCAACGGTAGGCGTAGCTTCTCGAACACATCCCTTGGCATGACGCTCACACTTGCTCCAAGGTCGCATAACGCCTTCTCGAACTTGAAAGAACCAACGGAACATGGAATTGTAGGGCATTCGGGCTCCTTTTGCTTCTCTAGCCCATTAGCAATAGCGACACTGCACTCCTCGGACATCTTGACATGATCTACCACGAGTGTTGCTATCTCATATTTATTTGCAAGTATATCTTTAAAGTAACGAGAATATGTAGGTACTTGAAGGGCATCCAATAATGGCATGTTGATACTAAGTCTACGCACAACCTCCACAAACTTCTCAAAGTGGTTGTCAAGTTTACCTCAGAAGTAGCGTGTCTTGAGTTGTGGTATCCTCATGTCTTCTCCCGGCATCTCAAACTCGGGCTCTTCGGTGACGATCCCCGTAACTTTCTCCTTAGCAATTTCCTCCGCCTCGGTGGATGGTTTAGGCTTCCTTGCTCCCGCGGAGCGTTTCGGGTAATTGATCTCCTTTCCCGAACGTGTTTGAATAGCCTTCGCTGATTCGGGACCTTTAGGTTGTCCCAGAAGCTTCCCTTCATCATTAGTGAGGCGCCCGGCAAGTTGTCCCACTTGCGTCTCGAGCATCTCCATCATGTTGAGCACTTGATGGTTGGAGCTCCCGACCTCCGTCACTTTGCTATCGATGTTCTCCAACACCTTATCTGTGGCCTTGAACTTGGTGACGGTGTCCTTGTTGATCTTAGCTTGCTCGTCCATGAATTCCTTCAATTGTATACGAAGCGGAACCGAATTCGGAATGGATGAGCTTGCATTAAATTGAGGTCTACCTTGCCCGTAGCGGAAGTTCGGCAATACTCCCTTCCTCATGTAGTCGAGCACTTTGGCTTCCTCCGGACAATCTTTGTGGACATGGCCATACTCTCCGCATTCTTTGCATGTGGATCTTGCTTCGGCGGCCTTCAAGTCTTGAGCCTCTTTCTTTTCTATCTCCATCTTCTCCAACCTCCTCATGAGTGAATCAATCTTGCCTTCAAGTATGTTCTCCTTCTCCACTTGCAAGACTCCTTTGACGTTCCCCGTGGGTTGAACCGGATGTAGGCGTCCGGATGACGCCCATGTGTCATTATCCGCGTCCTTGAATAGAGTGAAAGCTTCCGTCGGTGTAAGCTCGATGATAGATCCTCCCGCCGATGCGTCGATGATCGTCCTTGACGCCATGGTGAGTCCTTGATAGAACTTTTGCACGAGGTCTTCCTTCGGGAACTTGTGATGTGGAACCGCCCGAGTGTACTCATTGAAGCACTCGAATGCCTCTGAGATAGTTTCCGTAGGATATTGAGCAAAGGTGGCAATCTTATTACGCAAGCTTTGAGTTTTACCCGGCGAGTAGTATTCCTTCATGAAAGCTATCATCAACGTGTTCCACTTTTGCACCGTCTCTGCCGGTTGAGAGTGGAACCATTGCAAAGCCTTCCCGAGTAGTGAGAACGAAAAAAGCCTTGCCCTCATTTGATCTTGAGTCACCCCATCCATGTTGAAAGTCTGACATAGTTGAATGAATGCTTGGAGGTGAAGGTTCGGATCCTCTTTACCGGTGAAGGGTGAATGTTGCACCATGTGGATTGTTGAGGTCTTGATCTCGAACGGTCTTCCGATCTCCTCAAGATTCAAGATTGGTAGGTCGATGATGTCTGGGGTGCATAGCTCCCCGATCTTGCGTTCTTGCGGTTGTTCACCCATCGGTGGAAGTCGATTCTCCTGAGGACTTTGAGGTGGTGAATTCTTCGGAGATTCCTTTGATCCCTTGTCTTCCAACTTCGAATCTACAAAATCCAGCTTTTTAGCTTGATGTGCTTCGTGTCTCCTTAGCCTGTAAAGTTTTTCTGGATCATCCACAAAATTATCAGGTTTGTTGGAGAGGTAGCCGTCCATCTCCTGTTAGGGTTAGCAATAAACAAAATATGCAAAAACTAGAGAGTAAAAACAAATCTATGAAAACTAGGGTTAGACAAACTAGATTAGATTTATTTTGAGGATGATCAAAGTTTAGTAGATGCAAAAAGAAAAACTAAAAGAAAAATGAAAATCACAAAAAAGCAATAAAAGATCAAATCTCGCAGTACTCCCAGAACTGGTGATTGTTGAAGTTGGAACCCAGGTCTGTGATGATGCGATGGGGTAGTCCGTAGCGGTGCACGAGTTCATCCAAGAATTCGAGTACTCTGTCGGCCTTGGGGCAGGTGACCGGCTTGACATCGATCCACTTGGTGAACTTGTCGATGGCCACCAGAACTCTATTGAATCCTCCTGGCGCAGTCGGAAGAGGCCCAATCATGTCGAGCCCCCAGCAGGCGAAAGGCCAAGTTGGTGGTATAGTGACTAGCTTGTAGGACGGACGTGTTGTTGCTTGGTGAAGTACTGGCACCCTTGGCACCTTCTGACGAGTTCCTCGGCATCGCCCAGAGCTGTGGGCCAGTAACAAGCTCGTCGGAAGGCCTTGCTGACCAACGTGCGTGAAGACGAGTGGTTGCCGCAGACGCCTTTGTGGATTTCCTCCAAGATGTCCTTGCCTTCTTCTCGGGGAACGCACTTCATGAGTACTCCAGAAGTGGCCCCCCGCTGTAGAGCTTGTCCCCGACTAGTACGTAGGACATGGCCCGGCGGATGAGTTGCTCGGCCAAGCTTTTGTCCGTGGGAACCTTCTGCTCGCGGATGTAGTCGATGAAGGGTTGTCGCCAGTCCACGTCTATCATCATGATCTCCTTGCCAGCTGGGGGAGATGCTGGGTCAGTGGTCATGGGCGCTGGCTCCAGGATGGATGGCGCGTGAAGCTCGTGGACGAAGACACCCGCTGGTACTTGAGCGCGAGTAGAACCAAGCTTCGACAGGACGTCCACTGCAACGTTGTTCTCGCGGACGACGTGATGGAACTCGAGACCATAGAATTTGTTCTCGAGCTTGCGGACTTCTAGGCAGTAGGCATCCATGTTCTCCTTGTTGCGATCCCAAGACTTGTTGACTTGGTTGATGACCACTACGGAGTCGCCGTAGACTAGTAGTCGCTTGATGCCCAGAGATGTTGCGAGGCGGAGCCCATGTAGTAGGGCTTCGTACTCAGCTTCGTTGTTTGAGACCTTCCAGAAGATCTGCAAGACGTACTTGAGTTGTTCGCCAGTTGGAGAGATCAGGAGTACCCCTGCACCTACGCCTTCGAGCTTGAGCGAGCCATCGAAGTACATCACCCAATGCTCTGGTCGCTCGGTTGGAGTTGGTAGCTAATTTTCCCGCCACTCTGCCATAAAGTCGACTAGTGCTTGCGACTTGATGGCTCTTCGTGGCTTGAAGTCGATGTTGAGGGCGCCGAGTTCGACTGCTGTTGACGGTCAATAGTTGTATCAAAGTTCATTTAGACTTGCAAGCAGACAAGTCTCCCGTCGTAGTCAAGGGACCCTTCTTCCCTCGAATGGTGAACCCAAGGTATCGAATCCGTGGAACAAATGTGTGACGCAAAAGATGATCTAGTAAAGCCAAATAACTTCAATCTTTGGTAAAGTGAAACCCTAATGCATCTAGATAAAGAACACAAAACGAATCTAATCTACTAAAGACCGGAGGTAACAAAGATAGATAGGGTAGATAAACCGATCTAGAGAGATCGGGTTAAGCCTTTTGTTAAAGTTCCAAGCAAAAGAAGAAGTAGCAAATCGAATCTTATTAGAAGCCTCTTTAAATCGTGGTTTCCCGTCCGACTCCGAAAATGCCCGCCTTTCAGAGCCCCCGTTCTGTCACAACGTACTCCTATTCATGCAGGTAGTCTAGGGCGAGTCCAAGGACAAATCGAGTTCTTTCGGAAGATCCGGCGTGCACCTCTAGCCACCGCTGCTACAAGAACACCCTATGTGATCTATCTCGAGAATAGATCTAGAATAAGCAAAGTCGATCGAAAAACGAAGACATCGAAGAAACACTTGATCGCTAGAAATCGGATTCAACTTGATAATTCAACTAGTACAATGATACATAAACAAGATCACCACTGGGATCCTACCTTGATCTTGCTTCTAGCTCCGGGAACTCCCACGTGGTCTTCCTTGCAAGGTTCCCACGTCGGCTAGGGTAACCCTAGTCAACTAGCTCGACCCTCTCCTCTCCAGGATGGTGTCCCTCTCTTCTCTGCTCCTCGGCGGCCGATGATGAATTGATTGATCCGTGGCTCTTGACCCCGGGGCTATAAATAGCCCGAATGGCGGCTAGGTCAAAGGAGGGTCAAATGGGCCCTGTACTGGCCGGCCTGGGCCGACCGGCCTGGGCCCATCCAGGCCCAGTTCCCGGCCTCCTTCGCGTGGCATCGGTTCCTGAGTCTTCTAGATCCTTCCCCTTCTGCATGTGGGCCCTTGTCGTCAGTTTCTCTCCGAGTTGGACGTAGCTCCTTGTCCCGCAAGATTCGGCACTTTTCTAGGTAGGTCCTCGGAGTTTGTCATCTTGTCGGGTTAGGTCCCTGGGCTTCTTGGAGTCAAGTTTGCTTCATTGCATGACTTGTACGGGGCTTCAAGGTCTTGTCACAAGGTGCTTGATGAACTTATCCCGGAAGTCTTGCTTTCAACGCTAAAACCCTGCATAAACACTAAACTCCAAAACCGACATGCACAAGTGAACTTGTTATACCATGGGGGTTAGTACCAATTGATAAGGTATAAAACTTATGCCAACACCGAAGGTAAACTCATAGCTAGGTTGACGGATTTTCACCGTCAACAACTGCCCACTTGGAGATTCTTCGAGTAGCATCTTGGTTCCACAGGATGTCACTGAGCGGGTAGTCAGTGACGATGGAGATCGAGTACTCCTGGAAGTAGTGTTGTAACTTCCGCGAGGTGATGACACTGCATACAGTAGTTTCTGTACTGGTTGGTAGCGTGGCTTAGATTTTGACAGGACCTCGCTGACGAAGTAGACCGGTCGCTAGACTGGGTAGGCGTGGCCGTCTTCCTACCACTCGACAACGATGGCAGTACTGACCACGTGAGTAGTCGTGGCTAGGTAGAGCAGTAGCTGCTCTTTTTTGCGAGGAGCCGTGAGAACTGGTGGCTTGGATAAGAAATTGAGGACCATGTGTGGTTCGAGGACCGGTGGATGGTCGCTTCCTTGTGTGATGAGTGATTGACAACGTTGTGTGGACTGATTCTTGGCTAAGTATTGCAGGTGCAGGTTGCGACTTGACTGGTGTTGGTGCAGGTGAAGAACAAGCGCGAAAGGTCATCGCCGGTGAGGCCTCTAGGTGTGGAGAAGACAAGTAGGCTTCTTTCGAGGTACCCGGTGGCCAGCGGGGTCAAGTGCAGGCCGCATGGTAGCATGAACAGCAAGATGAAGTAATGGACGGTTTCTTGGTTGAGCCTCAAAACCAAGGTCGAGCCGGGACTACGTGGGAGTCGAGTCATGAGTGGCGATTGGCGGAGGCTACACCGAGTTCACGGGGTTTCCAGTGGTATCGGTGTTTAAACCACTCGACCTCCATGGGAGGTACCCGCAGCAAGGTAGAAGGTGGGGATCGCCATGATCTGGAACCCGAAGGTATGCGCGAGGACACAAGACACAAGATTTATACAGGTTCGGGTAGCCGGAGTAGCTACCCTACGTCCAGTTTGGGGTAGTATTGCGCCCTGCGCTTGGTGTTGTCCCCGGAGGGATTGTGGATGTTTGGCTAGGTACCCGGCCCTCCTTTATATAGTCCAGGGGGCGGGAACCTAGTCGGTTACAAGGTAGGAGTCCTAGTAGGATTACATGGCACGAGTCCTAGTAGGAGTACAGGGGAATTCTACTAGGAGTCTGTCTGCTTCCTTCCTTGCGATACCCGGGGTGTATGCCCGACAAGCCCCCGAGCACGTTGGAGTCGAGAGTAGTAGTTCGAGTAGTCTTGAAGCCTTTTCGAGTAGTTCTTGAGCGTCCTCGAGTACTGCTTGGAGAAGTCTTCAATAGTACTTGAACTACCGCGAGGCTGGAAGGTGGTCCAGCTCATTTGTCTTGAAGTCGAGATTTATATGGAAGTGTGATTGCAAAATCGCACTCCATATGGAGTAGCCCCCGAGCCTTAGGTTGAGTTGTAGACTCAGGCTGAGGGTCAATCTTGATTCTGCTTCCGTCTTGAAAAAATAAACTGATGAGTGTAGCCTAGCAGCCCCCGAGCCTTGGAACGATTGAAGAATCAATCCAAGGGTCTTCAGTGTTTGCGGAAGTCATCATCTGAGTACACTTGTAGCGTTCAGCCCCCGAGCTCATCGCCAGGTGAGCCGTAGGAGCCACATCGAGTAGTTGTTGGTGCTGAGCCCCCGAGCTAGAGAGCTAGCGGAGACTACTCGAGTTGTCATCGAGTAGTAATTTGGTGCATAGCCCCCAAGTTGGGAACTAGCCGCGCTGGTGGAGGTACGCGGAGCGTACTGGAAGTCGTCGCCGAAGCTTGACCTGAAAGTAGAGATGCGTACATTATGAAGCATTTTTGTAGAAATTGAATCTACAAATGACAAATACAAATATGAATATAGATGTAAATGTCATGTGTCATGCTCTTGTTGTGGTCGTTAGGCGTTGAGTAGTTAGCCTGATGCGGTTTAGCGCCCAGTCTCTGTGGTCGCTGTTTAGCCATAGCCGCTGGGGGCGTGGAGGCATGACAGGAGAGCTGGTTTAAGCACCCGGTCTCTGAGGAGCCTGTTTAGCCATAGCCGTTGGGGGCGTGGAGGCATGATAGGAGAGCCGAGGCTTTGCGCAGATCAAGGCGTGTGCTACTGTAGCGAGACCATTAAGAGGTAGACAAAAGTAGTCGACATGGCGACAAGAGAGAGCGCGATTGCTCGTTGTTCCGCATGGCGGAGAGCAGGATTGCGCAGTGCCTCCTCCGGGCGTAGCCGTTGTGCGCCTCCAGCACTCAGTACACGAAATGTCGTGGCAAGAGCCTCCTAATTTGGTGTACCAAGCCTGTGACAGTCAGTCAACGGTCCCCAAGGAATAGCTGGGACGGTGTAGCTCTGCTGGCAGGTAGCCGTTGAGAGGCGTACACGGAGTAGTCTTCAGCATTGGTTCCTATATGCGGAAAACAAGCCGAAGAAGAAATAATTATTGAAATAAGTGACTTAGCTTGATTCGCGGACGAGAGTCGACGAAGCCGAGGCGGTCGGTGATGGAGCCGCGACGGTTGTTGCTGAAGTCGACTAGTCGGAGGTGGATCTGACTAGTTGTTGATGTTGCGGGAGCCGTCCTCGACTAGTTTTCTGGTTGAGACTAGTCGAGGTAAGTAGTCGAGGTAGTCGTACGCCCAGAAGACGATGTCGCGGCGGCGTACGGCGTAGTCGATGTACAGCCGCTGCGGCCGGGAGACGAGTACTCGCGACGCACGGCAAGGTTGACGTAGAGCCCGTGCGGCCGGGTGACGAGTAGTCGGCGAGTTGATGCGTCTGGACGTTGATGAAGTAGTACTCGTGTACGTTGCTTGTGTGAGCCAAACAATGATCTTGAATCTTGCTGGTGAAGCTTCCGTGTGCACTTAGCAGGAGTATCGAACTCTTTTTGGTAGCTCTCTGTGTACACGTAGATGATTTTTTCATCAAGTAGCCTTGCACGTGGGGTACAAATTAGCTTCTGTTGCTGCCACTTGAGATTTCCGTAGGAGATTCGAACTCAGCCAAGAGACTTTGCACGTGGAGTACAGCAGCGTGGGTCCTTCCGAGATGGAAAATATTTTTCCTTCAGGCCAGCAACGCGAGAAGGCGTTGTCAGGTTGATTCGAATTGTCTTCGAATCGGGATACGGAACACGTAACATGAGGTTGTCTTTCCGATTTTCCACAGCCTCAGTCCACGAACTTTGATGCCTGTCTTGGACTTGATTATGAATACGACGACTCGAGATTGATCTTGAGATTGAAGCTAAGGTCCTTCAAATTCACCGATGATCGTGACGATAGCCCCACGGTGGGCGCCAACTGTCGGTGTTTAAACCACTCGACCTCCATGGGAGGTACCCGCAGCAAGGTAGAAGGTGGGGATCGCCATGATCTGGAACCCGAAGGTATGCGCGAGGACACAAGACACAAGATTTATACAGGTTCGGGTAGCCGGAGTAGCTACCCTACGTCCTGTTTGGGGTAGTATTACGCCTTGCGCTTGGTGTTGTCCCCGGAGGGATTGTGGATGTTTAGCTAGGTACCCGGCCCTCCTTTATATAGTCCAGGGGGCGGGAACCTAGTTGGTTACAAGGTAGGAGTCCTAGAAGGATTACATGGCACGAGTCCTAGTAGGAGTACAGGGGAATTCTACTAGGAGTCTATCTACTTCCTTCCTTGCGGTACCCGGGGTGTATGCCCGACAAGTGGTTCACCAGAAAACCACTGGGTTCCTTGGTTGATCCACAAAGCCAAGACCGAAGAACCGAAGACGGTGCTGCAGCAGCTCCAGAACGGTCTGACCAGTGGGTCTGACCAGTCTGACCGGTGTGCGATGACGCAGTCCAGAATCTTCGAAGCGGAGGACACGCGTCGGGATCGCATGGCTTGCGTCGAGGCTAAGCAGGGTGAGGTCACCGGGCATCCGTCCGATGGAGAAAATCTAAAGACTTCCAAAACCGCCCTTGATGGGCTTGTATCCCTAGTTATTAAGTAAGGGTATTTTAGACTTTCGGTTGCCTCCATATAACCCATGAGGTGAGAGGATGGCAGCCATCTCTTGGAACCCTAGTTCATTTGCTTTCCTATTTTTCCTTCCTATTTTCTTAGGATTTCCATAGGACTAGCTTGAGAGCTTCATGGTGAGATTTTGTGAGAGGGTTGGATGATCGGGCGGCAAGCTAGACCTTGTATGAACCTCCTTGGTATGTATAGATGATTCGGCGTGGTTCCTCAAGGCTTTGTTGTGTTGTTCCCGGTTGTTCTTGGTGGTGATTTTCGGAGCCCTCTCTTGGTGGTTTTCTTGGTGTACTTTCAGGACCTTGCTCTTGGGGATTTGATGGGGGAAATTTGTGTGGACCCTTCGTGGTTCTTTTGCCTTTGATTCCCCTCCCAAATCCGTGAGTTAAGGGGCTCGATTTTGGGGTTTTCGGTGTTCTAGGGTTAGAGGAGTTCTTGGCGGGATTCCTTCGATTCCTTTTGATTTGGCAAGTTTTGGTGGACAAAATCGTGGCTA
The DNA here is from genome assembly GCA_947561735.1 of Cenchrus americanus. Lineage (NCBI taxonomy): Eukaryota > Viridiplantae > Streptophyta > Magnoliopsida > Poales > Poaceae > Cenchrus > Cenchrus americanus. The sequence goes on from OX387239.1 coordinate 218,018,108, forward strand.
TGGACTCCTCATGAGGTGCTCCTACTATCCCCAAAGTCTGTTCAAGTTCGTGGAGCGATTCGGGAGATCGAAGTTTGGATTCTGAGGAGTTGACCCGTGGGTGCTGTTCATCCCGAGCTGCCCAGGTTACACCGGCCTGACCGATGCTCTTGACTGGTCTGACCGGTGCGAGCCACTTGTGGGATTTGCCTCGGGTGAACTGCTTGATTCATGTGTCTTTGGGTCTTGGTGCTGCTGGTCAGTTCTTTGTCTGTTTGGAGTTGGTTTGTTAGGTTTTGTGTAGGGTTTTCTTTCCATGCAGGTTGTGTTTTGGGGGTGTTTTTGTTCCAGGGCCTAGAGAAGTCACTGAGGCTTTCTGGAACGCTTGTTGTGCGGCTGCTGTAGCCACCGGCCTGACCGGCTCTGTCCACCGGTCTGACCGGTGTCACCGGTCTGACCGGTGTCACCGGTCTGACCGGCGCAGGCCATCGGTCTGACCGGTGCAGCACAGGCAGCAAGCCGTGCAAGTTTCCGCTGTGCGTGTTGGTGTGTTTTGGCTTGGAAGGTTGTTTGTTGGTTCCTAGGTCCAGTAGCACTCCAGTGGCTGCGTGGGCTTGGCCAATTTGGGTAGTGAGTCGGAGACGTGTGTTGGAAGTCGTGTTCGTCTTATTGGAGCTCTCATCTCCTTCGAGAAGAATTTTTATCGGCTCCCATTCACTCCCCCCCCCCTCTCTGGTTCGCCGTATCGGTCCTTCAAGTGGTATCAGAGCCGGTTTTGGGTCTTTATTGACTCTAACCAGTATAAGATCCAAGGATGGCGTACCAGGAATGGGGTTCGGGTCCTCCACACTTCGATGGTAAGAACTACCATATGTGGAGTAAGCGGATGGCGGCGTTCCTCCGTGGAAAGGGTTAGATCCTTTGGGATGTCACGGTGGACAACAGCTATGTCCAGCCGATGAACTTCCTCGCTCCATGATCGAGAGACATGTACGACGCCAACAATAAGGTGGTCGACTACTTTTTTCGTGCTTTATGTCAGCCTGAGTTCGATCGGGTGCACACCGAGCACTTGGCTTGTAGAATTTGGTCGGTTTTGAAGGAAGCTCATGTTGGGAATGCCCAGGTTCAGGCTCGGATGTATGCGACCTACCGGAGAGAGTACGAGAACTTCACTCATCTCCCCGGTGAGTCCATCGATACCTTGTTTCAGAGGTTCGCGGTGGTTGTGAACAACATGAGGGCCAATGTGGACGTGCTCCCATATGATGATCATGATAGAGCTGTCAAGCTCTTACCCTTTTTGGATCGTACGATTTCGGGAGGAAAGTTCGAGGCCATTGTGGAGTCGGAGAAGTATGATACTCTGATGGTGAACGAGCTGTTCTCGAAGCTCAAGTCGGCTGAGGTGGATAGGGGCATGACAGCCAAGCTCGAGGGCCCGACTGACTCTCATAGTCTTGCCCACATCGGTGGTTCGAAAGGAAAAGCTAACACTAACCCATCCACCAGGATGTTCTCTTTGTCCTCTTTGATGTCTATGCCAGATGAGGAGTTCGACGTGCTTGGAGAGGACGAGCTGGCGTTGCTGACGAGGAGGTTCGAGAGGCTGCACGAGAACCGGGTGAACATGAGGAGGAACACGAGGACATGCTTCCAGTGCGGCAAGCCGAGACACTTCATCACCGACTGACCGGAGAAGGTCTAGAACAAGGATGGCTACAAGCACAAATCAAGAACGGATGGCAAGTACCGGTCGAGGTGCGACCACAAGAGCAAGCACAAGGACGAGCGATGGTCGACGAAGAAGGAGAGTCGAGGCAAGGCCCGAGCGATGGTTGGAGCGAGCGACGTCGACTCCAGTTCCGCGTACTCCACCTTGAGCTCAAGCAGCAGTGAAGATGAAGGTGATCGTCGCAAGAGCAGGAAGTCGTCCAAGAACCTGAGTGGGCTGATCTGCTTCGCTAGAGACGGCTTCTGCACCATGGCGCTGAGCTCCGGCAGCAAGAAGAGCACACAGAGCGACTCGGACTCTGACTCCGCGACGTTGGTGCGTGATGAACTCCCCTTCTTGCGCCAGGAGAATAAACTGCTTGGTTTGTTGCTTGATAATCGTGATGACATGCTTAGAGAGGCTAAGAAAATGGGGAAAGAGCTTAGGCTTCACTCGAGGATGCTAGGACTAGAGTGCCCGAGCTAGAAACACAGAATTTGGATGCTAAACTTGAAATCGATTCTCTGAAAGCTTCACCTGTTGTTTCTGATGAAGTTGAATGTGCTGATTGTCCTATTTTCCTTGCTGATATTTCCTTGTTTAAGGAAAAGCATGCCTCCAAGTGTGAAGAACTAGATGTGCTTAGGGTTGAAGTGGCTGAGCTTAAGTCTAGATCTGCTTTGCTAGGTGCTTGCACTTATTGCCCTGTCTTGCGTGCTAAAATTGATGAGATGCATGCTTACACTGTTTCTCTTGAGGCAAAGTTGAAAGAACCAATTCCTAAATCTTGCTCTACATATGAATTGCATGCTTTGAAGAATTTGGAACTTGCGCATTATGTTGATCATTTGCAGGATGAGTTGAGAAAGTTGATGGGTTGGTTGTCTGGTCATGAGCCTCAGTTGAGGATAATGATCGAGACATTCAAGAGGCGGGATGGTGAGGGACTTAGGGAAAACAAGGTTGGTGAGGGAAGTGGAGAGAATATCCCAGAGCCACCAAACACCCACCACAAAAATGATTTCCCTCCTAAACCTAACCATCTTAGGAACCGACTAGACACAACTCCAGCTCCACCCGTGTTTTCCCCACAAACAAATGATTTCCAAAAGCCTATCAAGTTTGTGAGCACTTCTGGGAAAGTGTTCTTTGGGAAGGAAAGTGAGAAGGCTAGTGAGGAGAAACCGGTGGAGAAGCCGAGTGGAGAAAAACCAAGTGAGCAGCCCAAAACCAAGCCTAAACCTAAGCTTGTGAGGTTCCATTGTGGCTATTGTGGGAGAGATGGCCATAAGGATGAGTTTTGCTTCAAGAGGAAGAGAGAGGAGAGAATGGCGAAGGAGTGGGCTAACAAGGACAAGTACCACCCTTTCGATGGTGTACTTGAGCCTCGTGTGCAGATGCCCAGGGCCAAGGCGAGTGTGAGGACAGTTCCGGCTTGGGGAGAGCGAAAGACTGTTGGAGGTGCTGCTGGCCGGGCTACACCAGTCAGACCGGTGAGGGGCACCGGTCAGACGGTGCAGGCCTGGACAGGTAGCAGTTCGGGTTTCGTGCCTATACTGGTGCGAGGTTTGGTTCTGGAGGTCGTGGTTCTGGTGGTTGGGCTGGAGAGTTTGCAGGAGGTCAGTTTGCTAGGCGTTCTTCCCCTCGTGCTCAATACGGGGATGGGAGGATCCGTAGCTTTGAGATGGAGAGGAGGGACGGTCCACGAGCTTTCTTTCGTGGTTTTGGTCCTCCTCCAGGTAGAGAGGGTTGGTTCCCTCATGGTGGTTACCGTGGCGGTGTTCGTGGAGGTAGCTTTGGTAGGAAAGATGGTTTGGTTTGTGCTAACCCCACTTTTGAGCAAATGGCTCGGCACTGGTTTTACTCTTTTGGTACTAACCCCAGTGCTGAGTCGTTTGTTCGCTCACGTGCTCGTTTTTGAATTTCAGGTGGGAGACTTGAAGAACATTTGGTTGATTGACTCAGGTTGCTCGAGGCATATGACCAGAGACAAGGGGTGGTTCTCAAGTCTCATCCCGGTGGTGACGAAGAGGTACATCACTTTTGGGGACAATGGGCGTGGGCGTGTGCTTTCAAAAGGTGAGATTAAGGTGAGTTACAAGATCACTCTCAGGTGTGTTGCTCTTGTTCAATCGCTTGGATACAATTTGCTTTCTGTGTCCCAATTGTTGGATGAGGGTTTTGAGGTGTTGTTTCGACCTAGTGGTTCTCGGATTTTGGACTCTCGAGGGGACCTTGTCTGTATGGTCGTTCCCGAGGGTCAGGTGTTTCGAGCTAATTTTTCTCAGTCTTCTGGTGTTGAGCGTTGCTTCTTGGCTGGTTCTTCGAGTGAGTTGTGGAAGTGGCATAGGAAGTTGGATCACTTGAGCTTTGACCTTTTGTCTCGCTTGAGTAAACTCAATTTGGTCCGAGGATTGCCACAGTTGAGGCTTGAGAAAGAGTTGGTTTGTGCTCCGTGAAGGCATGCCAAGATGGTAGCCTCTTCTCACCCGCCTCTCACCAATGTGATGACTGAGCGTCCATGCGAGCTGCTCCATATGGATCTTGTTGACCCAGCTCGTGTGTGATCTGCTGGTGGGAAGTGGTATGTCCTTGTTGTGGCGGACGACTACTCTCGGTATGTGTGGGTCTTCTTTCTCGAGGATAAGGGGGAGACGTTTGGTTTTGTTTGAGATCTTGTCTTGAGGTTGAGGAACGAGAGGCACGGAGATGCCATACGAGCAATCCGCAGTGACAATGGCTCAGAATTCAGAAACTCTCATTTTGAAACCTTTTGCCATGACTTGGGTCTTGAACACCAGTTTTTGAGTCCGTATACGCCTCCCCAGAATGGTGTTGTGGAAAGGAAAAACATGAACTTGTGTGAGATGGCTCGGACAATGCTTGATGAGCATAGGACTCTGAGGAGGTTCTGGGCTGAGGCGGTGAATACCGCGTGCTATGTGTCAAACAGGATCTACCTCAGAGTGCATAAGAAGAAAACCTACTACGAGTTGATGCACGGTCGCACACCCAAGGTGAGTCACTTCCATGTCTTTGGTTGCAAGTGCTTTATTCTGAAGAAATGGAAGAAGTTGGATAAGTTTGAGGCTAGGTTGGTCGATGGTATTTTCTTTGGCTATGCATCTCACTCTAGAGCATATCGTGTGCTCAATCTTGAAACTAACCAAATCGTGGAGACTTGCGAGGTAACCTTCGACGAGACACAGCCACGTAGTCAGCTTGTCTTTGAGTGTGCAGGTGATGATGAACTTGGTGAGGAGATCTTTTAGGAGGAGGACCATGAACTTGAAGATGATGAAGATGGTGGTGTGGTGCCCCCGGCTGAACATGTACCTACTACTTCGACTACAGTGGTGGACGGCCCCTCTTCTACACCCACGACGACAAATCATGATCGAGGAGAAGCTACAGTACGACTACAGCTCTTGATGCGGACGAGGAAGGTGAACATGTGGACCAGAAGAAGTACCGAAGCATGATCAGGTCACTCCTCTACTTGACGGTGACGAGGCTGGACATCTAGTTCTCGATATGTCTGTGCGCTCGTTTTCAAGCATCTCCGAGGACTTCGCATCGGCAAGCGGTGAAGCGGATTTTCAGGTACTTGCGTCACACCCCCGACTTCGGCCTTTGGTACTCCGCGTCCTCTTCTTTGGCTCTTCATGGTTTTTCGGATGCGGATTTTGCCGGGTGTCGGTTGGATAGGAAGTCCACTTTTGGGACTTGCCAGTTTTTGGATCTTCTTTGGTGTCTTGGTCTTCCCGCAAACAGTCGATGTTGCTCAATCCACTACTGAGGCAGAGTACGTTGCCGCTGCTAGTTGTTGCTCTCAGCTCCTTTGGATCACATACACCATGAGTGACTTTGGTGAGGAGTATACCCATGTGCCACTTCAATGTGATAGCACCAGTGCCATAAGTGTTTCAAAGAACCCAGTGCTCCATTCCAAAACCAAGCACATAGAAGTAAGGTATCATTTTCTGAGAGACAACATAGAGAAAGGAAAGATAGCTTTGATCCATGTACCCACACATGACCAACTAGCTGATATTTTCACCAAACCCCTAGATCAAGCAACTTTCACTCATTTGCGGGGGGAGCTTGGTGTGTGTTTGATTTCTTGAGTTGGGTGTGTGGGAGCTCCTTTGTACCATATGTATAGTTTCCTTTGTGCATTTCTTGCATTTGGCGTGGCATATGTAACATGATGTATAGGCATCCTTGTATCTTAGATTGCATGCATTTTGTATCATATGCATTGGATAGGAAAAGCTTCTCCTATATGCATTGTTCACCATGGAATGCTATTTATGTCTTTGTGAGCTTGTTTGGTATGCTATGGTTAGTTTGGCTTAGCTCTTGATGATCTTGATTTATAATCCATGGTTGATGGCTATATTTTTGAAAATTGTCACATGTATGCTCTCTCATGTGTAAATGCCTTTATATGATCTTGACGTGTTTTAGTGGCTTGGTTATGCTTAATTTGTGGTTGGATAGCTAGTTTATTGATCATATGGGGCCAAAGGCTCATTTGCCATCATGAATGGTTAGCCCTCTCGCTTTATCTTGTGGAGGGGCATAAGTTCCTTTTTGTCGCAAAGACATTTTATGTACCAAATTTGAATCTGAAAATGAAATGTAAAATGCTTGCAAATTGTGCTCCCATGTCGTATGTGCTAAATTTAATTTGCTTTGGGTGCTAAACCGTTGCATGATGTCTACCAATGAGAAGTCTCATACATAGAAGTAGACACATGGCTCGGTGGCTTTGACATGACATGAGGTGCTTGTGGGTGTTTGTGATGGTCTTATGATTAGAATGGTTGTCCTAACATGAAGTTTGTGTAGCTTTGCCGTTTTTACATGTTTTGATCATGTTTAGGACTTTGCTCATGAGAGGTAAATTTTTCGCAAAATTGTTCAAATCAATCTTACCTTTGTCCAATGGTTGTGAAACTTGGTGATCTTATAGTTGATGTCAATACGAAGCTATAGAGTATCTAACTGGCTCATTTGGACATGTGTAGCATCCTATGTTGAATTTTGTCTATTTGAGAAGCTCTAGGTTGAAAGTTTTGCATTTTTGGCTTGATTCATGCATTGCCAACAAGGGGGAGAAGTTTGAGCTTGAAATGGCTTGCTGGATGCATTTAGAAGGTTTTCAGGTGGTTTCTAGCCATTTCTGGGCTCTGGTGTGCACCGGTCTGACCGGTCGAGGTCACCGGTCTCACCGGTCAGAGTGTTGGTTCTGTTCACATGTTGCACACCGGTCTGACCGGTGGTGTTGACCGGTCTGACCGGTCAGGGCTGAGTTGTTGCAGCTGCCCTGTTTTCAAGTGGTGTTTTGTATGCATTGGTTCAGGGGGAGCTTGCATGTGTGCAGGGGGGCTCCTTGTGGTTGTTTGAGCTCTGGTTTGGTGGTTTGCGCTCTTTGCTTGAGCATAGTTTTGTCTCGGATGTGTCGAGCCGTTGCCCTTGCCTAAGGGGTCCGAGACTTGTCTTCTTCAAGTGATCTTGCTCTTTGCCTTTGTTTGGCTTTCGATCGCTTGTTAGAGTTTCTTTTTATTCGTTTCTTTCCTTTTTCTTTTCTCTCGTATTACTTTATGTGGGTGTTGTCAATGCACTCATCAAGGGGGAGATTGAGGACCATGTGTGGTTCGAGGACCGGTGGATGGTCACTTCCTTGTGTGATGAGTGATTGACAACGTTGTGTGGACTGATTCTTGGCTAAGTATTGCAGGTGCAGATTGCGGCTTGACTGGTGTTGGTGCAGGTGAAGAACAAGCGTGAAAGGTCGTCGCCGGTGAGGCCTCCAGGTGTGGAGAAGACAAGTAGGCTTCGTTTGAGGGACCCGGTGGCCAGCGGGGTCAAGTGCGGGCCGCATGATAGCATGAACAACAAGATGAAGTCATGGACGGTTTCTTGGTTGAGCCTCAAAACCAAGGTCGAGCCGGGACTACGTGGGAGCCAAGTCATGAGTGGCGATTGGCGGAGGCTACACCGAGTTCGTGGGGTTTTCAGTGGTTCACCAGAAAACCACTGGGTTCGTTGGTTGATCCACAAAGCCAAGATCGAAGAACCGAAGACGGTGCTGCAGTAGCTCCAGACCGGTCTGACTGGTGGATTTGACCGGTCTGACCGGTGGTACCGGTCTAACCAGTGAGGAGCACCGGTCTGACCGGTGTGCGACGACGCAGTCCGGAATCTTCGAAGCGGAGGACACGCGTCGGGATCGCATGGCTTGCGTCGAGGCTAAGCAGGGTGAGGTCACCGGGCATCCGTCCGATGGAGAAAATCTGAAGACTTCCAAAACCACCCTTGAGGGGCTTGTATCCCTAGTTATTAAGTAAGGGTATTTTAGACTTTCGGTTGCCTCCATATAACCCATGAGGTGAGAGGATGGCAGCCATCTCTTGGAACCTTAGTTCATTTACTTTTCTATTTTCCCTTCCTATTTTCTTAGGATTTCCATAGGACTAGCTTGAGAGCTTCATGGTGAGATTTTGTGAGAGGGTTGGATGATCGGGCGACAAGCTAGACCTTGTATGAACCTCCTTGGTATGTATAGATGATTCGGCGTGGTTCCTCAAGGCTTTGTTGTGTTGTTCCCGGTTGTTCTTGGTGGTGATTTTCGGAGCCCTCTCTTGGTGGTTTTCTTGGTGTGTTTTCGGGACCTTGCTCTTGGGATTTGATGGGGGGAATTCGTGTGAACCCTTCATGGTTCTTTTGCCTTTGATTCCCCTCCCAAATCTGTGAGTTAAGGGGCTCGATTTTGGGGTTTTCGGTGTTCTAGGGGTTAGAGGAGTCCTTGGCGGGATTTCTTCGATTCCTCTTGATGGCAAGTTTTGGTGGATAAAATCGTGGCTATGGACTCCTCATGAGGTGCTCCTACTATCCCCAAAGTCTTGTTCAAGTCCGTGGAGCGATTCGGGAGATCAAAGTTTGGATTTGGAGGAGTTGACCCGCGGGTGTTGTTCACCCGAGCTGCCCAGGTTACACCGGTCTGACCAGTGCTCTTGACCGGTCTGACCAGTGCGAGCCACTTGTGGGATTTGCCTCGGGTGAACTGCTTGATTTGTGTGTCTTTGGGTCTTGGTGCTGCTGGTCAGTTCTTGGTCTCTTTGGAGTTGGTTTGTTAGGTTTTGTGTAGGGTTTTCTTTCCGTGCAGGTTGTGTTTTGGGGGTGTTTTTGTTCCAGGGCCTAAAGAAGTCACTGAGGCTTTCTGGAACGCTTGTTGTGCGGCTGCTGTAGCCACCGGCCTGACCGGCTCTGTCCACCGGTCTGACCGGTGTCACCGGTCTGACCGGCGCAGGCCATCGATCTGACCGGTGCAGCACAGGCAGCAAGCCGTGCAAGTTTCCGATGTGCGTGTTGGTGTGTTTTGGCTCGGAAGGTTGTTTGTTGGTTCCTAGGTCCAGTAGCACTCCAGTGACTGCGTGGGCTTGGCCAACTTGGGTAGTGAGTCGGAAACGTGTGTTGGAAGCCGTGTTCGTCTTGTTGGAGCTCTCATCTCCTTCGAGAAGAATTTTTATCGGCTCCCATTCACTCCCCCCCCTCTCTGGTTCGCCATATCGGTCCTTCAAAAATCCTTGAGCTGAGCGAGAGCTTGATCTGCCTCTAGGGTCCACACGAACTTCTCTTGATGCTTGAGTAGTTTGAAGAAGGGTAGCCTCCGTTCTCCAAGCTTCGAGATGAATCTGTTCAAGGCCGCCATACACCCAGTGAGCTTCTGCACGTCTTTGATGCAAGTGGGAGCTTTCATCTTGGTGATGGTGGAGATCTTCTCGGGGTTGGCTTCGATGCCGCGATGGCTGATGATGAAGCCGAGTAGTTTTCCCGAAGGTACGCCGAAGACGCACTTGTTCGGGTTGAGCTTCCATTGATACTCCCGCAGAGCTGCGAAAGTCTCTTCAAGATCGGCGATGAGCGTGTCGGAGTTTCGGGTCTTAACGACCACATCATCCACGTAAGCCTCGACATTCTTGTTGAGTTGTTCCTTGAAACACTTCTGCATAGCTTGCTGGTAAGTGGCGCCAGCGTTCTTCAACCCGAACGACATTGTCGTGTAGCAGTAGGCGCCAAACAGGGTGATGAACGCGGTCTTCTCCTGGTCTTCTTCCTTGATTGCGATCTGGTGGTACCCGGAGTAGTAGTCAAGGAAGCAGAGCATGTCGCAGCCCGCCGTGGAGTCAATGACTTGATCTATCCGCGGCAACCCGAAGGGGTCCTTGGGGCAGTGCTTATTGAGGTCAGTGTAGTCGACGCACATCCTCCACTCGTTCGTGTTCTTCTTGCGGATGAGGACAGGGTTGGTGAGCCACTCAGGATGAAAGACTTCTCTGATGAAGCCAGCCGCGAGTAGTTTGGCGAGTTCCTTCTTGATGACATCCCGTCGGTCGTCGGCGAAACGGCGGAGGTGTTGTCATTTCGGGGTAGCTTTAGGATCGATATTGAGTGAGTGCTCGATCAGCCTCCTGGGCACCCCTAGCATGTCCGCTGGCTTCCACGCGAAGATCTCTCGGTTAGCCCGGAGGAAGCTAACGAGCGTGTCTTCCTATTTCGGGTCAAGGCCCGCCCCGATCATGGTAGCCATGCTGCTGTCGCCTGTCCCAAGATCGATTGCCTTGACTTGCACTTCCTCAGATGGCTGAGGCTTGTTGGTTGTGTCCGACTTCTCTAGGATGTCGAATTCACTTGAGGCAAGCTTCTTAGATGCAACATAGATCTCCATCATGGCATTGGGTACCCTATTGGTGGTTGCGAGTTCCACAGCTTCTGTGTCGCAGTTGAATGATATCTTCAAGTCCCCTTGTAGCGAGAGTACACCGGCCGGACTTGGCATTTTGAGTACCAAGTACGTGTAGTGGGGTACCGCCATGAACTTGGCGATAGTTGGTCTTCCGAGTATGGCATGGTAGGAAGTCTCGAAGTCCGCGACTTCGAACTTGATGTACTCGGTATGGTAGTTCTCCCTGGTTTCCCCGAAGGTAACCGGCAGAACCACTGAGCCCAGTGGGATAGCCGCGTTCCCGGGGACGATGCCGTAGAAAGGTGATGTGCTCTTGGTGAGCATGTGAGTGATGTCGAGCTTCATCTTCTTCAAGGTCTTGGTGAAAAGGACATTGAGCCCGCTCCCACCGTCGATGAGTACCTTGTTGAGTCTGGAGCCTGCTACTACTGGTTTCAGGACGAGTGGAAATCGTCCTGGCTCGAAGAACCTTGTCCATTGATCCGTGCGGGAGAAGGTGATGGGTACCTCCAACCACCTGAGCGGGGTCGGGACCACTGTTCAATGTTCAGGACTTCCCGTCTGGTGGCCTTCTGAGACCGTCTGGTGGGTAGCCCGCCGAAGAGGACGTTCACCGTCTTGTCAGGTTCTTGGAAGTCGTCGTTGCCTTCGTCAGCTTTTTTCTTGCCCTTCTTGTCATGAGGAGGTCGTGGGTCTGGAGAGTCCTTGAGTGCTCGCCAGAGTTGGTAGCACTGCTCGGTGGTGTGGTTGCCATCCAGGTGCCACGGGCACTTCTCTTTCAGCAAGTCCTTGAAGCCGCCGGAGGTCTTCTTCGAGTTGTCTTTCGCAGGGCGCTGGATAGCCGCGACTGTGTTGTCTGGCTTGCGCTTGCGATTAGGACCCGAGTAGTTGTTGTTGCGACCGCCTTGATCCCTGTTGTTGTTGTTGCTGCCGCCCACGTTTTGCATGCTCTTGTCGCGAATAGCATCGTACTTAGCGTTCGCCTTGTCTTCTTCGTCGGCCCATAAAGTGATCATGTCCTTGAGCTTGGTGATGGAGCTCGGGCGGCGGCGACCGAAGTCTTCGAAGGTGCGACGATGGTAGAGACCGTCTTGGAAGAGGCCGATGACCTCCTTGTCGGTGACATCGACTACAGTAGTGCGCTTGTCGAAGAAGCATCGCATGTACTTGCGTAGGGTCTCGCCCTGTTCCTGCTTCACCATTGCCAGGTCCATGCGAGTACCCGAGCGACCCATAGCGCCCACGAAGTTGCTGGTGAACTGGTCCTTGAGCTGGTCCCACTTGTCGATCGAGTACTTCTCGAGTGACTTGAGCCATGTATGTGGAGCTTGGTCCAGACAGAAGGGGAAGTAGAGGCACTTTGTATCATTGTTGCCGCCACAATTTTCGATGGAGAGGGTGTAGCATCTGAGCCACTAGACTGGGTCTTGCTTCTCATCTTACTTAATGATCCCCAGAGGTTTGAATTTCTCTGGGAGAAGTAGATTGCGAAGCCGAGCAGAGAAGGCGGGGAAGCCGTCATTGTCGCCAGCCGTGGAGGACTTCTTGCGTCGTATTTCTTCAATTCTGCGACGGTGAAGGACCGATACGGCGAACCAGAGAGGGGGGAGTGAATGGGAGCCGATAAAAATTATTCTCAAAGGAGATGGGAACTCCAACAAGATGAACAAGGCTTACAACACACGTCTCCGACTCACTACCCAAGTTGGCCAAGCCCACGTAGCCACTGGAGTGCCACTGGACCTAGGAACCAACACACAACCTTCCGACCCGAGAACGCAGCGGAACACCAAACCTCGAGTCTACAGACCCACACCGGTCGACCGGTGAGCACCACCGGTCGACCGGTCCCCGCCGATGAAACCGAGCAACTTTCACTAAGTGGCTCTACACCGGTCGCCGACCGGTGAGACACACCGTCGACCGATCACATCCCGAAAGCCCCCAAGGCACCAAACAAAGCCAACCGACCACCAAACCGACCCAAACTCGAAACAAGAAGCACCACAGACAACGGCGAACACACCAAGACATTCACCCAAGCAAAATCCCACCGAGGGTTGCACCGGCCGACCGGCCAAGAGCACCGGGCCGACCGGTGTAGCTCGGGCGACTCGGGATGAACAAAGCACCCGCGGGTCAACTCCCCCAAATCCAAACCTCGATCTCCCGAATCGCTCCACGGACTTGAACAAGACTTTGGGGATATTAGGAACACCTCATGAGGAGTCCATAGCCAAGTTTAATCCCACCAAAACTCATCCAAAAAGGAGGAATCAAGGAAATCCCGCCAAGAGCACTTCCAACCCAAGAACTCAAGAAACCCCAAAATCGAGCACCTTTACTCACGGATTTGGGAGGGGAATCACAGCCCAAAGAACCACGAAGTGTTCCCACAAATTTCCCACATCAAATCCCCAAGAGAAAGGTCCCGAAAACAACCCAAAGAAATCACCAAGAGAGGGCTCCGAAAATCACCACCAAGAACAACCGGGGAAATCACATCCAAACCTTGAGGAACCATGCCGAATCATCTATACATGAAACAAAGGTTCATACAAGGTCTAGCAAGCCGCCCGATCATCCATCCCTCTCAACAAGATCTCTCCATGAAGCTCTCTTGCTAGTCCTATGGAAAACCTAAGGAAAATAGGAAGGAAAATAGGAAAACAAATGAGCTAGGGTTCCAAGAGTTGGCTGCCATCCTCTCACCTCTTGGGTTATATGGAGGCAACCGAAAGTCTAAAATACCCTTCTCTAACAACTAGGGATACAAGCCCCTCAAGGGCGGTTTTGGAAGACTTGAAGCTTTCTTCATCGGACGGATGCCCGGCGACCGCAACCTGCTTAGCCTCGACGCAAGCCTTGCGATCCCGACGCGTGTCCTCCGCTTCAAAGATTCCGGACTACGTCGTCGCACACCGGTCAGACCGGTGTGGCACTGCTGCAGCACCGTCTTCGGTTCTCCAGTCTTGGCTTTGTGGATCAACCAAGGAACCCAGTGGTTTTCTGGTGAACCACCGGAAACCCCACGAACTCGGTGTAGCCTCCGCCAATCTCCACTCATGACTTGGCTCCCACGTAGTCCCGGCTCGACCTTGGTTTTGAGGCTCAACCAAGAAACCGTCCATGACTTCATCTTGCTGTTCAAGCCACCATGCGGCCCGCACTTGACCCCGCTGGCCACCGGGTCCCTCAAACGAAGCCTACTTATCTTCTCCACACATGGAGGCCTCACCGGCGACGACCTTTCGCGCTTGTTCTTCACCTGCACCAACACCAGTCAAGCCGCAACCTGCACCTGCAATACTTAGCCAAGAATCAGTCCACACAACGTTGTCAATCACTCATCACACAAGGAAGCGACCATCCACCGATCCTCGAACCACACATGGTCCTCAATCTTCCCCTTGATGAGTGCATTGACAACACCCACACGAAAGAAACAAGAGAGAAAAGAAAAAGGAAAGAAACGAACAAAAAGAAACTCCAACAAGCGATCGAAAGCCAAACAAAGGCAAAGAGCAAGATCACTTGAAGAAGACAAGTCTCGGACCCCTTAGGCAAGGGCAACGGCTCGACACATCAGAGACAAAACAAAACTCAAGAAAAGAGCGCAAACCGCCGAACCAAAGACAAAGCTCAAACACCACAAAGAGCTCCCCCTGCACACATGCAAGCTCCCCCTGAACCAATGCACCTCCCCTGGACGAATGCATGCAAACCAGCTGAAAACAGGGCAGCTGCAGACTTTCAGTCCACACCGGTCAGACCGGTCATCACCACCGGTCAGACTGGTGCCTAAGATGTGCACAGGATCAGCACTCACATCGGTCAGACCAGTGACCTCGACCGGTCAGACCGGTGCACAACAGAGCCCAGAAATGGTTCGAAACCACCTGAAAACCTTCTAAATGCGTCCAGCAAGCCATTTCAAGCTCAAACTTCTCCCCCTTGTTGGCAATGCATGAATCAAGCCAAAAATGCAAAACTTTCAACCTATAGCTTCTCAAATATACAAAATTCAACATATGATGCTACACATGTCCAAATGAGCAAGTTAGATACCCTATAGCTTCGTATCGACATCAACTACATGATCACCAAGTTTCACAACCATTGGACGAAGCTAAGATGGATTTGGGCAATTTTGCGAAAAACTTGCCTCTCATGAGCAAAGTCCTAAACATGATCAAAGCATATCAAAATGGCAAAGCCACACAAACTTCATGCTAGGATAGCCATTCTAATCATAAGACCATCACAAACACCCACAAGCACCTCATGTCATGTCAAAGCCACCGAGCCATGTGCCTACTTCTATGCATGAGACTTCTCATTGGTAGGCATCATGCAACGGTTTAGCACCCAAAGCAAATTGAATTCAGCACATATGACATGGGAGCACATTTCCAAGCATTTTTCATTTCATTTTCAGATTTATAATTGGTACATGAAATGTCTTTGCGACAAAAAGGAACTTATGCCCCTCGACAAGATAAGACAAGAGGGCTAAACATTCATGATGTCAAATGAGCCTTTGGCTCCATATGATTAATAAATTAGCTATCCAACCACAAATTAAGCATAGCCAAGCCACTAAAACATGTCAAGATCATATAAAGGCATTTACACATGAGAGAGCATACATGTGACATTTTCAAAAGACATAGCTATCAACCATGGATTATTCATCAAGATCATCAAGAGCTAAGCCAAACTAACCATAGCATACCAAACAAGCTCACAAAGGCATATATCTCATTCCATGGTGAACAATGTATATGAGAGAAGCTTTTCCTAACCAATGCATGTGATACAAAATGCATGCAATCTAAGATACAAGGATGCCTATACATCATGTTACATATGCCATGCCAAATGCAAGAAATGCACAAAGGAAAGCTATACATATGCTACAAAGAGAGCTCCCACACACTCAACTCAAGAAATCAAACACACACCAAGTTCCCCCGCAAACGAGTGAAAGTTGCTTGATCTAGGGGTTTGCTGAAAATATCGGCTAGTTGGTCATGTGTGGGTACATGGATCAAAGCTATCTTTCCTTTCTCTACGTTGTCTCTCAGGAAATGATACCTCACTTCTATGTGCTTGGTTTTGGAATGGAGCACTGGGTTCTTTGCAACGCTTATGGCACTGGTGCTATCACATTGAAGTGGGACATGGGTATACTCTTCACCAAAATCACTCATGGTGTATGAAATCCAAAGGAGCTGAGAGCAACAACTAGCAGCGGCAACATACTCGGCCTCGGTAGTGGATTGAGCAACACTCGATTGTTTGCGGGAAGACCAAGACACCAAAGAAGAACCCAAAAACTAGCAAGTCCCAGAAGTGGACTTCCTATCCAACCGACACCCGGCAAAATCCGCGTCTGAAAAGCCATGAAGCGCTAAAGAAGAGGACGCGGAGTACCAAAGGCCGAAGTCGGGAGTGTGACGCAAGTACCTGAAAATTCTCTTCACCGCTTGCCGATGCGAAGTCCTCGGAGACGCTTGAAAACGAGCGCACAGACACACCGAGAACTGTATGTTCGGCCTCGTCGCCGTCAAGTAGAGGAGTGACCCGATCATGCTCCGGTACTCCTTCTGGTCCACGTGTTCACCTTCCTTGTCCGCATCAAGAGCTGTAGTCGTACTCATCGGCGTCGTCATAGCCTTGGAGTCCTCCATCTTGAACTTCCGCACAATGTCCTTGGTGTACTTAGCCTGGTGCACAAATGTTCCTTCCTTTGATTGTTTGATTTGTAGCCCGAGGAAGAACTGCAACTCGCCCATCATGCTCATCATAAATTCCCTGCTCATATCATCTACAAACCTTGCAACAAGAGAGTTAGACGAGCCACCAAAGACAATATCATCCACGTACACCTGCACAATCAGGATATCTCTACCCTGCCTCAGCAAAAACAAGGTCTGATCGACCTTTCCATCTCAAAACCTCTCTCAAACAAGAACCCCCTCAACCTGCCATACAAAGCTCTAGGCGCCTGCTTCAGCCCATACAACGCCTTCCTCAACTTGTACACCCGGTGGGGGTACATCTCGCTCTCAAACCCCGGAGGTTGCCTCACATACACTTCTTCCTCCAACACACCATTCAGAAAAGCACTCTTCACATCCATTTGGTGCAACTTGAACCCTTTAGCCACGAAAAAGGCTAGAAGGATCCTAATCGCCTCCAAACGGGCTACGGGAGCAAAGGTCTCCTCGTAGTCGACCCCTCCTTCTGACTGAACCCCTGAGCAACAAGTCTCGACTTGTTTCTCACCACCTCACCTTTCTCTCCCTCTTTGTTCTTCCACACCCACTTTGTACCAATCGGCTTACACCCTGGAGGAGGGTCAACCAACTCCCACACCTGATTCCTCTCAAAGTTCTCCAACTCCTCATGCATCGAATTAACCCAATAGTGATCAGATAGTGTGTGTCCAATGTCTTTGGGCTCAAAAGAAGCAACAAACGCAGCATGAGCGAAATGGGAATTGTTTCGAACCCTCGACCGTGTTATGCATTCATTCATGTCGCCGATGATCCTCGAAGTTGGGTGATCCACTTGTACTCGCCGGGGAGGTTCTCGCCTCGATGCTACCTCCCCCTCAACATCAGCTTCTCCTCGTTCTTGATTTGTCGTCGTAGGTGTAGTAGAGGGTCCGTTCAACACCGTAGTCGAAGTAGTGGGTACATGTTCAGCCGGGGGTACCGCACCGCCATCTTCATCATCTCCATGTTCATGCTCCTCCTCCTGAAAGATCTCCTCGCCAAGCTCATCATCACCTGCACACTCAAAGACAAGCTGACTATGTGGCTCTGTCTCGTCGAAGGTTACCTCGCAAGTCTCCACGATTTGGTTAGTTTCAAGATTGAGCACACGATATGCTCTAGAATGAGATGCATAACCAAAGAAAATGCCATCGCCGGACCTAGCCTCAAACTTATCCAACTTTCTGCCTTTCTTCAGAATAAAACACTTGCAACCAAAGACATGGAAGTGACTCACCTTGGGTGTGCGACCATGCATCAACTCATAGCATGTCTTTTTCTTGTGCACTCTGAGGTATATCCTGTTCGACACATAGCACGCGGTATTCACCGCCTCAGCCCAATACCTCCTCAGAGTCCTATGCTCATCAAGCATCGTCCGAGCCATCTCGCACAAGGTCCTGTTCTTCCTTTCCACAACACCATTCTGGGGAGGCGTATACAGACTCGAAAACTGGTGCTCAAGACCCAAGTCATGGCAAAAGGTTTCAAAACTGGAGTTTCTAAATTCCAAGCCATTATCACTGCGGATAGCTCGTATGGCATCTCTGTGCCTCTCGTTCCTCAACCTCAAGACTAGATCTCGAACAAAACCAAATGTCTCCCCCTTATCCTCAAGAAAGAACACCCACGCATACCGAGAATAGTCGTCCACCACAACCAGGACATACCACTTCCCACCCGCAAATCGCACACGAGCTGGGCCAACAAGGTCCATATGGAGCAGCTCGCATGGACGCTCAGTCATCACGTCGGTGAGAGGCGGGTGAGAAGAGGCTATCATCTTGGCATGCCTACACGGCGCACAAACCAACTCTTTCTCAAGCCTCAAACGTGGCAATCCTCGGACCAAATTGAGTTTACTCAAGCGAGACAAAAGGTCAAAGCTCAAGTGACCCAACTTCCTATGCCACTTCCACAACTCACTTGAAGAACCAGCCAAGAAACAACGCTCCACACCAGAAGACTGAGAAAAATCAGCATGAAACACCTGAGCCTCAGGAACGACCATACAGACAAGGTCCCCTCGAGAGTCCAAAATCCGAGAACCACCTGGCCGAAACAACACCTCAAAGCCCTCATCCAACAACTGGGACACAAAAAGCAAATTGTACCCCGGCCGATTGAACAAGAGCAACACGCCTCGAGTGATCTTGTCACTCACTTTGATCTCACCTTTCCGAAAGCACACGCCCACGCCCATTGTCCCCAAAGGTGATGTACCTCTTTGTCACCACCGGGACGAGACTTGAGAACCACCCCCTGTCTCCGGTCATATGCCTCGAGCAACCGGAGTCAATCAACCAAATGTTCTTCAAGTCCCCACCTGAAATTCAAAAACGAGCACGTGAGCGAACAAATGACTCAAAGATCGGGGTTAGTACCAAAAGAGTAAAACCGAGCGTGCGGGCCATTTGCTCGAAAGTGGGGTTAGCACCAACCAAAGCATCTCTCCTACCAAAGCTACCTCCACGATCACCACCACGGTAACCACCCTGAGGGAACCACCCCTCTCTGCTTGGAGGAGGGCCAAAACCACGAAAGAGAACCCGTGGACCGTCCCTCCTCTCCTTCTCAAAGCTACGACTCCTCCCATCCCCGTAGTGAACTCGAGGGGCAGAACGCCTAGCAACCTGTCCATCTGCAAACTCTCCAGCCCAACCACCAGAACCACGACCTCCAGAAACAACCCCCGCACCTGTACGAGCACGAAACCCAAAACGTTGCCTGTCCAGGCCTGCACTGGTCTGACCGGTGCCCCACACCGGTCTGACCAGTGTGACCTGGGTAGCAGCGCCTCCAACAGCCTTCCGCTCTCCCCAAGCCCGAACTGTCCACACACTCGCCTTAGCCCTGGGCATCTGCACACGAGGATCAAGTACACCATCGGAAAGGTGGTACTTATCCTTGTTAGCCCACTCTTTTGCCATTCTATCCTCTCGCTTCCTCTTGAAGCAAAACTCATCCTTATGGTCATCTCTCCCACAATAGCCACAATGGAACCTCACAAGCTTAGGCTTAGGCTTGGGATGTGGCTGCTCACTGGGTTTCTCTCCACTCAACTCCTCCACCGGTTTCCCCTCACTAGCCTTCTCACTTTCTTTCCCAAAGAACACTTTCCCCGAAGTGCTCACAAACTTGATAGGCTTTTGTAGATCATTTGTGGGTGTAGGAAACACGGGTGGAGCAGGGGTTGTGTCTAGTCGGTTCCTAAGATGGTTAGGTTTTGGGGGGAAATCATTTTTGTGGTGGGTTTTTGGTGGCTCTGGGATATTCTCTCCACTTCCCTCACCAACCTTGTTTGCCCCAAGTTCCTCACCATCCTGCCTCTTAAATGCCTCGATCATCATCCTCAACTGAGGCTCATGACCAGACAACCAACCCATCAACTTCCTCAAGTCATCATTCTCATCCTACAAACGATCAAAATAATGTGCAAGTTCCAAATTTTTCAAAGCATGCATTTCACAGGTAGAGCATGATGTAGGCATGGGTTCCTTCAATTTAGCCTCAAGAGAACTAGTGTAAGCATGCATCTCATCAATCTTAGCATGCAAAACAGGGCAAGAGGTACAAGCACCTAGCAAAGCAGGTCTAGACTTAAGCTCAGCCACTTCAACCCTAAGCACATCTAGTTCCTCACACTTGGAGGCATGCTTCTCCTTAAACAAAGCAAGATCAGCAAGAAATATGGAGCAATCAGCACAATCAACCTCATGTGAAACAACAGGGCTAGCCTTAAGGGAATCAATCTCAAGCTTGCTATCAAGCACCTGTGTCTCTAGCTCAGCCACTCTAGTCCTAGCATCCTCGAGTCAAGCCCTAAGCTCTTTTCTCATTTTCTTGGCCTCTCTATCACGGTTATCAAGCAAAGAGCCAAGCCTCTCATTCTCCTGGCGCAAGAAGGGAAGTTCATCACGCACCTCGTCGTCGGAATCAGAGTCCGAGTCGCTCTGTGTGCTCTTCTTGCTGCCGGAGCTCAGCGCCATGGTGCAGAAGCCGTCTCTCGTGAAGCAGCTCAGCCCGCTCAGGTTCTTGGACGGCTTCTTGTTCTTGCGACGATCACCTTCGTCTTCACTGCTGCTCGAGCTCGAGGTGGAGTACGCGGAACTGGAGTCGACGTCGCTCGCTCCAACCATCGCTCGCGCCTTGCCTCGGCTCTCCTTCTTCCTCGATCGTCGCTCGTCCTTGTACTTGTTCTTGTGCTTGCACTTGTGGTCGCACCTCGACTGATACTTGCCATCATTCCTCGGCTTGTGCCTGTAGCCGTCCTTCTTCTCGACCTTCTCCGGGCAGTCGGCGACGAATTGTCCCGGCTTGCCGCACTGGAAGCAAGTCCTCGTGTTCCTCCTCATGTTCACTCGGTTCTCGTGCAGCCTCTCGAACCGCCTCGTCAGGAGCGCCAGCTCGTCCTCTCCAAGCTCGTCGAACTCCTCATCTGGCATAGACATCAAAGAGGAAAAAGAGAACATCTTGGTGGATGGGTTAGTGTTAGCCTTTCCTTTCGAACCACCAACGAGGGCAAGACTATGGGAATCAGTCGGTCCCTCCAGCTTGGCAGTCATGCCCCTATCACCTCAGCCGACTTGAGCTTCGAGAACAGCTCGTTCACCGTCAGATCGTCATACTTCTCCGACTCCACAATGGCCTCGAACTTTCCGCCCCATATCGTACGATCCAAAGAGTGTAGGAGCTTGACCGCTCTATCATGATCATCGTATGGGAGCACGTACACATTGGCCCTCATGTTGTTCACAACCACCGTGAACCTCTGAAACAAGGCATCGATGGACTCACCAGGGAAATGAGTGAAGTTCTCGTACTCTCTCCGGTAGGTCGCATACATCCGTGCCTGAACCTGGGCATTCCCAACATGAGCCTCCTTCAACACTGCCCAAATCCTACAAGCCAAGTGCTCGGTGTGCACCCGATCGAACTCAGGCTGACACAAAGCACGAAACAAGTACTCGACTGCCTTATTGTTGGCGTCGAATCTGTCCCTCGATCCTGGAGCGAGGAAGTGCATCGGCTGGACATAGCATGTGTCCACCGTGACATCCCAAAGGATCTGACCCTTTCCGCGGAGGAACGCACCCATCTGCTTGCTCCAAATCTGGTAGTTCTTGCCATCGAAGTGTGGAGGACCCGAACCCCGTTCCGGATACGCCATCCTTGGATCTTAGACTGGTTAGAGTCAATAAAGACCCGAACCGGCTCTGATACCACTTGAAGGACCGATACGGCGAACCAGAGAGGGGGGAGTGAATGGGAGCCGATAAAAATTCTTCTCGAAGGAGATGGGAACTCCAACAAGATGAACAAGGCTTCCAACACACGTCTCCGACTCACTACCCAAGTTGGCCAAGCCCACGTAGCCACTGGAGTGCCACTAGACCTAGGAACCAACACACAACCTTCCAACCCAAGAACGCAGCGGAACACCAAACCTCGAGTCTACAGACCCATACCGGTCAGACCGGTGAGCACCACCGGTCAGACTGGTCCCTGCTGTTGAAACTGAGCAACTTTCACTAAGTGGCTCTACACCGGTCAGACCGATCACAGCCTGAAAGCCCCCAAGGCACCAAACAGACCAACCGACCACCAAACTGACCCAAACTCGAAACAGCAGCACCACGGGACAACAACGAACACACCAAGACGTTCACCCGAGCAAAATCCCACCGAGGGTTGCACCGGTCAGACCGGTCAAGAGCACCGGTCAGACCGGTGTAGCCTGGGCAGCTCGGGATGAACAGCACCCGCGGGTCAACTCCCCAAAATCCAAACCTCGATCTCCCGAATCGCTCCACGGACTTGAACAAGACTTTAGGGATATTAGGAACACCTCATGAGGAGTCCATAGCCAAGTTTAATCCCACCAAAACTCATCCAAAAAGGAGGAATCAAGGAAATTCCGCCAAGAGCACTTCCAACCCAAGAACTCAAGAAACCCCAAAATCGAGCACCTTTACTCACGGATTTGGGAGGGGAATCACAGCCCAAAGGACCACGAAGGGTTCCCACAAATTTCCCCCATCCAATCCCCAAGAGAAAGGTCCCGAAAACAACCCAAAGAAATCACCAAGAGAGGGCTCCGAAAATCACCACCAAGAACAACCGGGGAAAACACATCCAAACCTTGAGGAACCACGCCGAATCATCTATACATGAAACAAAGGTTCATACAAGGTCTAGCAAGCCGCCCGATCATCCATCCCTCTCAACAAGATCTCTCCATGAAGCTCTCTTGCTAGTCCTATGGAAAACCTAAGGAAAATAGGAAAACAAATGAGCTAGGGTTCCAAGAGTTGGCTGCCATCCTATCACCTCTTGGGTTATATGGAGGCAACCGAAAGTCTAAAATACCCTTCTCTAACAACTAGGGATACAAGCCCCTCAAGGGCGGTTTTGGAAGACTTGAAGCTTTCTCCATCGGACGGATGCCCGGCGACAGCAACCTGCTTAGCCTCGGCGCAAGCCTTGCGATCCCGACACGTGTCCTCCGCTTCGAAGATTCCGGACTGCGTCGTCGCACACCGGTCAGACCGGTGCTCCCCACCGGTCAGACCGGTCAGACCGGTGTGGCACTGCTGCAGCACCGTCTTCGGTTCTCCGGTCTTGGCTTTGTGGATCAACCAAGGAACCCAGTGGTTTTCTGGTGAACCACCGGAAACCCCGCGAACTCGGTGTAGCCTCCGCCAATCTCCACTCATGACTTGGCTCCCACGTAGTCCTAGCTCGACCTTGGTTTTGAGGCTCAACCAAGAAACCGTCCATGACTTCATCTTGCTGTTCATGCCACCATGCGGCCCGCACTTGACCCCGCTGGCCACCGGGTCCCTCGAACGAAGCCTACTTGTCTTCTCCACACCCGGAGGCCTCACCGGCGACGACCTTTCGCGCTTGTTCTTCACCTGCACCAACACCTGTCAAGCCGCAACCTGCACCTGCAATACTTAGCCAAGAATCAGTCCACACAACGTTGTCAATCACTCATCACACAAGGAAGCGACCATCCACCGGTCCTCGAACCGCACATGGTCCTCAGACGGGCGTCGTAGCCGCCGTGTGAGGCGCCAGTGACGTGGTTGTCAGCATGGACTCAGCCTCCGTGATCGCCTCCACCGCCGGCTCTCCTGCCAGCCCCGTGTGAGGAGCTCCCACTGCCACTGCCTCCGCTGCCAGCATCACCATGAGCAGCAGTGTCGCGACTACCACCGGCACCATCGGCACTGTTGATGCCCTGAGAAGGTCCACCAGCTGATGCCCTAGTACGGTTGGGGTTTTGCGGTAGTTCTCCTTGAGTACGGTTACGTCCATTGTCCGCTGGACTGCGACTTGTGGCTTCATGGTTGTCGGGTTCGCGAGTTCTGAGGGGAGGCACTTGAGTGACTCTGTTGTCGACTCTCATGAAGTAGGCGTCCTCCGCGAGTTTGGCGATGACTTCTCCCGCGCGCATCCCCTGAGCCTGACATGCTATCGTGGTGATAGACATGAGGCACTGTTCCGGGGTTGTGTGCACCCGGCTTTCGACTTGGTCGAGGGCCCCTATGAGATTCTGTATGGTAAGGTTCTCATGGAGATGTCTAAACCGTTCGTTCCGCTTCCTATTGTGCTCACGTCGGGTGTTCTTGTCGTTGTTGGTTTCATCGGCGGGTGCGTTGGCAGACAACTCGTCTGCTGAGATATCTTCAAAGTAACGGTCAGGGCGGGTCCCTGAGGGTCCCGGTGTCTCGCCGGTAGCCATGAAGACTTGGCGATCAGGGGTGCCGAGACCGGAGTCGGTAGTCGCCACCTCTGTTGGAGTGTGCTCCTCTACTGGAGCTAGTGGTGTTCCCTCCTGGAAGGGAAGCGAGTCGAGGTAGGCGACGCAGTGTGACTTCCCGTCTGTCAGGTCTGCAGGCATGTGGTCTGGCCAGTAGACGAATCTCCCGGCGGGTGTAGATGTTATAACCAGGCCGGTAGCTGGTCCTGACAGTGGTTGCTCAGTCGTGGGTTTCTCGGACTCAGGCTCGTCAGGGTCCGATCCGAAGTCGAGCTCGTAGGAGTCTGAGTAGTAGCCGGAGGCGGGGTTGGAGTCCGAGGTGTAGTCGGAGACGATCTCCTTGTCGGTTCGGTGCGCAGTGAGAGCCTTCGCATGGGCCTTGCTAGCGTTGCAGAGGCCGTATGGGAAGTGCTCATGGAGTGGGAAGTCCGCACGCGATGGCTCAGTAGTCGGCTCGCATGCGATGGCCCACGGGGACGTCGAGTTCGAGTTGGAGGCAGATCCAAACTCGAAGTCGGCGTGTTGGTTGTAGAGCGAAATTTCGCCGAATTTTCCGGCGAGGTCGCCCGTGATCACTTCGGGAAGTGTCACGAGCCCGGTGCTCGGGTTGGGAGCCATGGTGAGGCCGCGTTGGAAAGATCCAGCGACGTTAGCAGTGCAAACCTAGGACCCGAAGACGAAGGTGTCGCCGCGGTTGAAGGCGACGGTTGGCTTGATGGAGATTGAAGTCGTTGAGTTCGCCATGAGATCTTCGGTGACATCCCCTACCTGGCGCGCTAGCTGTCGGTGTTTTAGATCGGCAACCTACCAAGGGGAGTACCCGAGGTAGATGAATGTGGCCTCGCCGAGATCGGTAACTCGAAGGAAGAGACACGTGGCACACAATTTAGACAGGTTCGGGCCGCGAGGTGCGTAATACCCTACGTCTTGTATGCTGTGTAGCTCTGGATTGATTGGGTGTGTTTACAAGATGATGCATATGAGAGAGATAGGGGTCCCTGCCTCGCCTTATATAGTCCGGGAGGCAGGGTTACAAGTCGGTTTGAGGATAGAGTACAAGTCGGGTACGTCTAGGAGTTCTCTATACAGTACAAGACATGTATAGCTTCCTATTCGAGTACTCCTCTACCATAGTCCTTGCGCCCCATGCCATCAGGTGCCATGTGGCACAAGCCGAGTAGTCCCAGGGGGTCATCGAGTAGTCGGTCCTGGTACCCACCGAGGTAGTGGGCCCAGGGAGGTCCATACGACAACCGTGACGATATCTAAAATAGCTCAAACTGGAGCACTGCCTGAAGTACCTCTGGATCCCATCATTAGCCCTTCCGCTCGGAAAAGCAGTTGTGCTTCTACCAAGGTTGCACCAGGTGCTTGCATAGAGGTCACACCGGGTGCTTGCACAAAAGGCCCTGAAGAGCCGAGGGCAATCGAAGGAGTTCCAGTGGATGACAACCAACAATACCCGGTGGATTTTTTCTGTCGGTGCACCCCATGTAAGCTGCACAAGCCATTCGACAACATCACAATGCAGGTGGCGTACGGAAGTGCTTTTGCGCATTTTCCTAGACAGACTAGCCACGACATGTTGATTCCACCCGGCTACGCCTCGGTTTCATGTGGAGGAGATTTGTCAGCCACAATTTGAAGATTTAGAGCTAGATATCCCAGGAGGTGACGGGGAAAGGACACTCAAGGATGCGGTTCACGGTATCATATTGTGGCCCAAACGTTACATTATAATCCCCCAGACGGAGGGATCAATCCCTCCTACAGATCCCCTGCAGTCGCGACCATCATCATCTCCTAGGTCGTCCTCACAACCTTCAATATCACCTCGCTCACCGTCTACACAAGAATCATTATTCAATTCCGGAGGTACGAGCCCCAACCATGATATTGACATCAATCCCGAATCACCTCCAAAAAAGCAGAAAAAACCAATGGCGGCAAAGCAAGCGCCATCAAAAGCACAAAAAAACACCGCAGCACCGCAGAAAAACTGCCCAGCCATGAAAGCACATCAGAAAAACCGCCCAACCACCAAAGCATATAAAAAACCGTGAAACCACCGCAGAAGAAACCACCACAAAAAAACCACCTCGCCACGAAAGCACAACCGAAAAAACCGTCGGAGCACAATCTTCCAACCCAGTGCAACCACCAAAACAACCAACGATAAAGAAAATGGTTGAGCCCATCAGCAAAAGGAAGCTAGCATGGAAGACGACAGAAGAAGGAAAAACAACGATCGGTGCCCAACATGTGCATGAATTTTCCAGCAATCTGAATACAAAACAACAACAGAGGGAGCTAGAGAAGACCAAACAACTAGATCCATCAAAACTTGGGTTTTTCAAACTAACGAGTGAAAACAACAATAAATTGATGATGCCCATACTGGTGTCGACGTCTTCTAAAGAAGATGCGTCGATGAGGAAACAGACTTACATTCCCTCCGGCCTCAATACACAGGAACGAGCTGTAGCAGAAATGCCTACACAAGAAGTAGTGAAGCTCCTTGGTTTCATGGAAGAAACAAGGATGCCTTTAGGTGTTGCACTCGGCCATGAAGAACCACCCGGGGATCCAAGTTTCGAGTATAGATGGCCCTTTCAGCTAGGAAAACCTCTTGTCAAGCCAGAACTAGTACTTAAGCTCTCACCTAAGATGTACAAATTTCATGAGTGGTACATGCGGCAATCACTGAAAGGCGTACATAACATAGCTATGCTTGCTGCACCCGAAGATTTTGCCACTGAAGGCAACAAGGTGGTCTGGCTGGATTTCAAAGATATTTATGAAGTTTACCATCAAGACGCCCTGAATACCGATCTTATCGTCGCTTGGTGTCTGTAAGTGGCGTCTTTTTTATGTTTATTAATTAAATTATTACATATGTGGATTTACTAATTAAATTTGTATTTCCTTTTTGTAGCCTGCAAAAACGTGAGATGCAAAAAAAGAATATTGCCAGTATTGGTTTTATGGACCTATCAAAAGTCAACGAGTTTGAGGTCAAGCATCAACCAAACACAACAATCGCGACAATCTATAGGACCTTGTCTAGGTTTCATGACAAGGATCTCATACTACTACCTTACAGTTGCGAGTATGTGCAATTGCCATCTAATTGTCTTTACTAATTTTATTTAGTTCTAATTTGTATGACTATTATGACCACGTATGTACAGTTTCCGCTGGATTCTTATGATCATTCAAGTCGACAATAGCAGCGCATGGTGTGGGATTCATTGAGAAAAAACCCCGCAAGTTACCAAAACCTTCGAGATATGTTTCAAGTGTAATCATTCTACCTAAGACATTTTTTTAAATGCAATATTTATTTATATATATATATATTCTTTTACCCGCAAGTTACCAAAACCTTCAATATTTGTTTCAAGATATGCTTTTACTAACACATCATCTCATTAATTTTCCTCAGATCTTGGCAAAAATTCATTGCAGAGAAAGAAGGTGAATTTAACCCAACTATTACATTCTATAGTGATTATCCGGTACGTAATCCATATAACAACTTCAGATTTGAGAAAATTTAAATTTATCACACTTATATTTCATAACATTTTCTCCTATCCACTTTAGTGTTTGAGCCAGGAACAAGGAAATAATTTATGTGAATACTATGTCTGTGAACACATACGATGTTTAGCAAGTGCAAAGTTCGGAAATTATGATGTAAGTTAATTAAATAAACCTATTTAATAATACATCATTTACTAATATATTAACATATTTGCACATTATACAGATGCTTCTATATTTAATTGTTGGGTGTAACATATTAACATATTTGCACATTATACAGATGGACATGGCTAAGGACGAGGTCATTCAGAAGGATCGTCTTTCGGCGATTCAAGAAAGTCTCTTGGGATTCATCCATGAGGAGGTGGTTATGCCAACAGGAAAACATTATTATGATGCATCCAAAAAATCTAATAGAGACTAGAAATTTGAAGTGAACAATATTTTGATGTATAAATACTATCTATTTTGATGTGTATATTTCTAAGTTTATGTAAGTTTATATATAAGTCTAACTTCAAAAACTTTATATATAAGTCTAATTGCGTATATGGTATATATAGACAGGTATATACCTATATACATGTTCAAATATGTATACGTGCATACACAGGTTAGACAACAATTAGAATATATGCTCAAATTGAAAACAAAAAAAGAGAAACGAGATCCTTTAGTCTCGGTTGGTATTACCAACCGAGAATAAAGGGGGTGGGCGCAGGTGCTGGCGTGCTCCCCCCCCCATTTAGTCCCGGTTCGTGATGCCACCCGGGACTAAAGGAGCCTTTAGTCCCGGTTGGTTCAACCGAGACTAAGGGGGAACTTTAGTCCCGGTTGGACTTGAGAGACCTATACTCCTCTCCAACCAGTACTAAAGCCCCTCTCCCTACCAGTGTAACCAGGCAAGGTGAAAGTTGTGGCGACATGTCGGAATGATTCCGAGTTATCTTTCTCCTTGTATTCACTTAAATACATATGGAGAACCTGTTAAACCAAGTAATCATTAAAATGTTTAGTTGTCTAAACTAAAAAAATGCACAACACCCCAGGCATTATGGTAAGTGGTAACTAGGCTGGACAGTGCTGGGATGCCCAAGGTTTACATATATTACTTGATAATGCAACAAATTGCATCCATTAATCCAATAAAGAAGATCACAAGTTTGCAAAGTTAGTCCAAATTGTTAGCCTTAAGTTGATTTGGCTACAAGTATGCACCAACGCAAAGGGAATTGATAATTCTTGTCAGCTTCTAAATTTGCAGTTTGTTGAAATGCAGAGCTGTACTGAAAATGAAGCAGAAAGGTGTTGAACTTCAATTTGTGTGACACAACAAAGTATAATCTATATTAAGATATCTTGACCTACAAAGGCTACAATCTCCAATAAGCGCATATACACATATGTGTGAGTTTCTTATGTTTCTATGTTTATCCAAGCAAACTTCCCACTAAAATTCAAATGATTAGAGGATATAAGAACAAACATGTTGAATTGAAACATGGGGTCAGGTGCTAAGAGAAGAAAAGGGAAGGGAATATATCTTTTGCCAACATACAAACCATATTCATTGTATCGATAGCTCATTAGACCGTCGGGTTATAAAATCAAGAAAAAAGTCTATTTCTGATGATCTTGTTTTTGTTTTAACCATCAAACTGCTAAATTAGAGATCTTTAAGGATCCAACTCTCAATATTGTTTATATTCGACCATCAAAAGATTTTGGTGGATGATTTTGCTGACGTGGATGCCACATGGTTTGGGGTTGGACTTTCCGAATTTGCTATGACAGAGAGAAGGCCCAAGAGTTCTGCGATCATGGGCCTTCAATCTTGGTGGACCTACTCGTTGTTGGGCCTAGTATAACAGAATTGTTGCTTCGTTCCTTTAGATCCGAATTCAGGTCGCTTCGACTCCCATGATCTTTGGACAATTTTTCAAATTAAAGTAAAATGCATAGTTGGTCCATCTATTTAGTAAGTAGTGCCGTCCAAATCCCTAAACTTTGAATGCACATCCAAATTCCTAAACTTGCTAATCAGTTCACATGAGGTCGAAACCTCTGCAACCCGTATCAAACAACATATGTGGCACACCGACTATATGATGACGTGGACACGCTTATGTGGGCTCCACATGTCAAGTCAACCTTCTTCTTCCTCCTTCCTCTTGTCCTCTTTCTTTCTCTCTCCCATCGCCCTTGATGCTCCCGCTGGTGGGTGGCACTCAATCTCCCGTCGGCTCTTAGCCCTAGCCAGCTGGCCGTGCAAGGCCGACGTACTCCTGAGCCAGGCCACCACCCCCCGACAGTTGTCGCCGTCCCTCTCGCTCGTGCTCACCGTCGTTTGATCCACCTGCGCGGGGCTGTCACAATTGTTTCCTCCTCCAACCCTCCCACTCCCAAGCCTTACTGCCACCGCGGTCCGCTCCTCCCATGCCCAGGCATCGTCGTTGTTGTCCCTCTCGCGCCCAGGCGCTACTACTGTTGTCCCTTCCGTGTGGACCCGCTGCTCTTCACACCACTCGCGTGATCCGTCCGCTCCTTCCCCTCCTCCGGGCATGGCCGCTACCGAAGTCCCTCGCAAGGCCACAACTGTCAATCGGGCATGCTCCATCGTGGGGAGCTCAATCTGCGTTGTAGGGAAAGAGAGAAAGGGGAAGGAGAGAGAAGGAAGGTTGAGTGACATGTGAGGTCCAGGTAAGTATGTCCACGTCATCATACATTCAGTGTGCCACGTATGCGGTTCAATACAGATTACGAAGGTTCGGACCAAGTTCATATTTGGATATGCATTTTCGTAATCTAGGGACCTGGATGACATTGTTTCCCCGTGATGTACCACATGTGCATTTTACTCATTTTTTCACAAGAAAAAGCTACGAAATGCAAGCGGTCAAGCAAAGTTTTTTCTAGCATTTTTCGTAATATTTCGTAAGATTAATGGTCATTCTCATTTATGAAGCGGTAATATTCATGGCATTCGTGAATAAACTGGTCACTGCGTTCTGGTTTCACAGCAATTTGATTGAAGGCCAAATATGGCGTGGAAGGCAACGACCACTTCCGACCTCACGTCTCCTCCTCTTCCCCCTCGGTCTCGCACAGATCCGAATTTCGCGTAGGCTTTTCCCTCTCCGGCTCTTCTCCTTCCTTCGTCCTGTCGATCCAAAGGAGGAACGACCGAACGACGGAGGATCACAAATCACATAACCTCTGGGGCAAATTCGAAGATCCCGCTCGAGGAACGCGTGCGTCGATCGTTTGAATTGAAGCATCCAAGATGAACGATGCCGACGTCGGGAAGCAGGTCCAGCAGATGGTCCGGTTCATCCTGCAGGAGGCCGACGAGAAAGCCAGCGAGATCACGGTTGCCGCGGAGGAGGTCCGGATCCGTCGTACTTGCTGACTCTCTGTCGTCTTGACCACATCGCGATCGACACAGAACTCAGTCTCGTCTCTCGTGCTCCCTCATCTTCATCCGATTTGTTTTCTTCGTGCTCGTTTTGTTTGGATCATCAAATGATCGTTTGGACGTGCGTCGTCTCGTCTGCAAACAGGAGTTCAACATCGAGAAACTGCAGCTGGTGGAGTCCGAGAAGCGGAGGGTGAGGCAGGAGTACGAGCGCAAGGAGAAGCAGGTCGACGTCCGCAGGAAGATGTGGGTTCAGACTTAAGATCGATCCATCCATCTATCCATCCATTCATTTCTATTTCTCATCCCATCGATGCACTGTAATAATATATTAATCTGCGCCGGCGCGCGCATGCAGCGAGTACTCGACGGAGCTGAACGCGGCGCGCATCAAGCTGCTGCAGGCGCAGGACGACGTGGTCACCGGCATGAAGGAGAGCGCCGGCGACGCGCTGCTCCGCGTCACCAAGGACAGCAACACCTACAAGAGGATCCTCAAGGGCCTCATCGTGCAGGTCAGTTTCTTGGTTTGCTAACAATCTTCTTCATTCTGCCCCGTCTGATCGGGATCGTCGTCGGAGGCGCATTTACTGACGGGATTCGGCCGGCGACGGGATCGGATTAGAGCCTGCTTCGGCTGAGGGAGCCGGCGCTGGTGCTGCGGTGCCGGGAGGCGGACCGGAGCCTGGTGGAGGCGGTGCTGGAGGTGGCCAAGAAGGAGTACGCCGAGAAGGCCAAGGTCAACCTCCCCAAGGTCATCATCGACGGCAAGGTCTACCTCCCGCCGCAGAGGACCAGCGGCGACGTGCACGCGCCGTCCTGGTACGTTACTTACATACTGCCGCCGTTACTAAAGCTTCCATTGCGAAAAGAAAAAAAAAGGAAAAAAAGGTGCGACGACGATGAATACTGTTTCTGCTTTTCTGGTGCCCAACGAACAAACAGCTCCGGTGGCGTTGTGCTGGCGTCGCAGGACGGCAAGATCGTCTGCCAGAACACGCTGGACGCGAGGCTCAATGTCTCCTTCAGGCAAAAGCTTCCTGAGGTGCGTCGGCTACAACGGTTAATTGCTTCCTTGTACCTTCGTTTCCTTTTGCATTGCAAGCAGCCTGCTGTGCGCATCAGGCATGATATTGTCCGCGCCTTTCTCTTGCAGATCAGGAAGAAACTCTTCAGCAAGCAAGCATCCTGATAAGTTGCTTTCGTTTTTCCTGATCCATTGTTGTTTTCTGGAATAAATCAGAACCGGTTCGGCGGTTCCTGATCACCTGGCTGGAACTCCATTGTTTTCCTTCGTCAGGGACTAATCCTATAGAACACAGAAAGATTGTAATGTTTCGATGAGAGGTTGTCAACTTTTATTTTGAAATTTTCGAGTCGAGTTATCAGTGTCTGTATGACTGAAATCCGATGGAGTATCTAACTGCTGTTCTTCTGTTTTCTTGAGAAGAAATCTGTATTGTTTTTTTCGCGAGCATTAACCGCGGGCCGAATCCATGTTGCTTTCTGCCTTCCCGGCCGCACGCCTTTGCGCAAAATCTGGGCCCATCTCAAACGGGCCATTCCAGGCCCAGTTAAATCGAAAAGCCTCTCCGCCGGCGGCCGCCACCGCCGGCCGCGTGCTTGATTGCTAGCTAGTGCTCTGACGGCCTCTGTGTCGGTGTCTCCAGAGAAAATTGCAAATCTAGAACTTTTTTAAGATTTTGCCATTCCTAACATCCACTTTGCAAAAATAGGTCTCGAAACGTTGACTTCTTGCGAACCATATCATTACATGTATTTCCCCCTCTTTTCTAATTAAAATGGATGTGTTTCCAAACTGAAAGGACATTTTTGCACCTAGTATTTTCTGCGTGAACGTCGATGCTCACGAACGGTTTGCAAGGTCGCAGTCGCTGCCTCCATCTGTTCGCGTTCCGAACCCTAGATGGCTGGCGCAATGGACGACAGCGCGTTGCTCATCCCCGCGCGGCCAAGCCTCGCTGCTCGTCCCCGCCGGACAGGCCCCGGTGTTCGTCCCCACCGGATGTCCCCGCGCCGCCCGGCGTGGCTTCGCATGGCGTCGCGGCACCTGACGCCGCGCTGCCCGGCCAAAAGCAAAATCGATAGAACAAAAGAATCAACAAATGTTCTGCTATTCCTCTACGATGGTAATTAATGTGTGCCGTCTGTGTAGATGTCTGCATCTATATACAGGTGGCAATGCAATATATGTAGCCACTGATGCATCTCTTTCAGATCAGAGGCAGCTCGGCGGAAGCACGAAGTCGAGCGTGGTCCCCTGCACGTCCCGGCAGTAGGACTTAGCGGCGGCGACGGGGTGGCTCCTGTAGGTCAGCGCCACGTCCTGCAGGCAGATGACGCTGCACGGGTTGCTCCGGCTGCAGTCAAAGTTGACGGCGACCAACGCCAACGAGCCCTGGATGCCCACGTGCCTGATGTCACTGATCCGAATGCTGAAGCTCCCGTCGGGGCACCTGTTGCCGCTGGGCCGCTAGGGCAATAGCGTTGGCCGATGATGATGGGGTTGTCGACGCCGGACATGGTGGCGTAGGCGAAGGTGAACCCTCAGACGAAGCCGCGCTTGGAGCCGCCCCACATCTTGATTCGGAGCCGGTCGCCGGCTAGGCAGCCAACGTCTCTGGTATGAGGAAAAAGAGCAAAGGGCAAAACAGTTTTTTCAAGTGGTAAATACATTCATTTTGATTAAAAAGGATGGGAAATACAACTAATGGTATGATTTGTAAGAGGACAACGTTTCGAGACCTATTTTGCGAAGTCAATGGCAAAACTGTAAAACCCCCGCATTGACTATCATGCAATTTTCTCGTGTCTCCAAGAGGCCAAAGACCTTATCCACCAACCTCCGCGACGACTGGTCGCGAGCTCCTCACAACTCCCTCCATCTCGCAACATCCACTGCTCCACCCTCTCTGCCACCGTCGTTCACGCGACAATCCCCGTCCCGCTCGCGGGAGCATTCGCTAGAGATGGCTCCCGCCTTCGCCGCCGCACCTTCCTCCTCCATGTGAGTTCCTCCGCGCCGAACCTCTCTGGCCCCTAAATCCTTTTGCTGGCGCTGATTTTATTTTATTTTATTTTATTTTATTTTGCAGATGCGGCGTTCACATCCCAAAGCCGTGCCGTCTCGAATCGCAGAGCATGGTTCCCACGACTAGATTTCTGCGTAATCGGGTGGCAGGTACCATGTCCACTCCCCGCGTTTCAGTGCATTATCAGAACTCAAGTGATTAATGGCCGATTGTCTGAGACCCCTGTAAGCTAGTGCGGTCTTCAGTTAGTTTATTTTCTGTATATACACGAGATCAGTGCTGAGCTAATAGTTAGCCTAAATTCGTGGGTTTCCACCACCCACCAGGCCAATCTGTCAGTACGCCGAAGGGGATTTGGAATGACTGTTTAAAATATTTTAGCGTCAAGGATAGTCAAACTGATGAAGTGGTGGCTGCCCTTTTTGTTTCACCACTGTTTCCTGTTCATATTTGGAAGTCTGCATTTAGTCTGTCAGTGCCCTTGCCACCAGCATTAGCAATTAGGAAAAGGTTTGGTGTCTGTTAATTCTTATCTAAACTTCCAACTTGTGCTGTAATCACCAATTCAACATCAAACTTTCTAAGTGGTAAAGCCTGCGTAGATTCTTAAGCTTGACGGCAAATGAATCATTTAAACTTGCAAATCTCTAGTTGCTCTTAGGATGATTTATGCTCATGTTGTGTTTTGCAACTCTTTTTGTGGGCTGTTCATGAAGCACAACTGTTTATTTGCTAAAGAAATAGCTAAACTCTAACCATGGCATCATTATAGCTAAAACACGGTCTGGTGCAACTTGGTCCGTGAAGGCTGGCCTGTGGGATTCTCTCAGATCCGGGTAAAGTACATTGTCTGCAATTGCTAACGCTTCATTTAAACAATTCCATTAAGTTTAGTGATATACTGTTATCATGTAGACATATACTTCAACACGCATCTTATGATGTAAATAAAATGTCCCATCTTAATGGAAAATGTTAAAAAGGTTTGTTCCCATGATATCCTGGACAAATTAAGAGAAATAAAAGTGGAACAGGTAGGAATTTACTCCTTACTAATGGCATTCTGACTTCTGAGAGCTATATAGATATCTAGTGGGACCGAATCATGCCTAATGAAAAGTTTATTCTGGAGATTTTGGGTCATATAGAAACAGCAGCAATTAGATGAAATGATTCCTTTTCTCCATGATAGCATGAAACTATCTAGTTATTTTCCTTTTCTCTGTAATAAACAAGTAAATCTCCCAGTCTTGTGGTAAGTGCAGAACCTGAACAGACCTATTTCTTAGATTCATAGTCTTGCATTTGCGTCTTCAAATTTCAATCTTTTCATGAAGGTTGCAATGCATGTGTTGCAGATTCTTGAAAAATAATAACAGTACAGAGACAGTAGAGCCACCACCAGCACCACTTGAAGTCGAAGAACCTATACCTGAAGAATTAGTACTCTTGGAAAGAACACTACCTGATGGTAGCACAGAACAAATCCTATTTTCTTCAGCTGGAGATGTTGATGTATATGATCTCCAAGCCTTATGCGATAAGGTTATCTTTCACCAAACCTGATATTTCTCAGTGTTTGGTTATAGTCGATGAAATCAACGCTTCTCCCTTAACAAATGCATTTTTTTGAATATTGAACCCCTTGACAAACATGTTTGTTTTATCTATTGATCTAACAGGTGGGATGGCCACGTAGACCTCTATCAAAAATAGCAGCATCCTTAAGAAACAGCTACTTGGTTGCTACGTTACATTCGATAATTAAGTCTTCAGAAACAGGTACCTGACTCATTGTTTTACTATCTCGGGCTCTTATGTGATCCTATGCATTAGCTGAAGCATGCGTCCTAATCTGAAGGTTATTTGCAGAAATTCATTTTTCTAGATGATGAACATCTTAGTGTACTTGTAGAAGTTATTTGACAGAGGGAGGAGAGAAGAAGGAGCTCATTGGGATGGCACGAGCAACCTCAGACCATGCCTTCAATGCTACAATTTGGGATGTTCTTGTTGATCCTTCATACCAGGTGAACTGATGAGCTTTGCTGTTTTGCATTTTG
Source organism: Cenchrus americanus (assembly GCA_947561735.1). NCBI lineage: Eukaryota > Viridiplantae > Streptophyta > Magnoliopsida > Poales > Poaceae > Cenchrus > Cenchrus americanus. The sequence continues at coordinate 218,054,187 of OX387239.1, forward strand.
AGAATCCTAGCGCACATTTTTGCTAGCTCTATGGAATATGGATTTTTTTTTGAAAAGTGCCCCGACTTCGACTATTTCAGGGTCAAGGTCTTGGTAAAGCACTTATGGAGAAAGTAATCCGTACTTTGCTCCAGAGAGACATCAACAATATTACGTTGTTTGCAGATAATAAAGGTAAAAATTCCAAAATCTTCTACGCCATCTTTCGTAAAACAAAACAATTTTATAGGCTCTCTAAGAAGAATAGCTGGATAGAATTACATTGTCCTATTTCCAACGTGCCTTTGGCTTGTTCTCTACTTTGGATTGCAAGAGCCATGGAAAAGTATGCTGTAGACACCACATGCTTATCATGTGAAGAAGATAATTTAGAATTAAGGAAGGGTGTACAACATAGAATTGATCATGAAAATTAGTAAGTGTGACACAACAAGACTAACTGTTTGTTCATCCTGGTCTTTCGCTCTTGTTGGCTGCAGTTATAGATTTCTACAAGAACTTGGGATTCGAAGTTGATCCTCAAGGCATCAAGGGCATGTTCTGGTACCCCAGGTTTTAGTGCCAGCAGCCAGATAGATCGTGCCTGAGGTATCCTACCCAATCCAAAAGGGTAATGCCAGGATCGATCGCCCTTGACATTTCATCCTGGTGAGAAACCACCTTTTTCTCCGATGCTGAAGTGATTGGTCGGTCAGTCGGCTCAGCTCACCTCACACCCCTGTAACTGTTACGAAAGACCTATTTGCAATACCCTGGTTTCACAAATGCAGTCTGGGTCTCTGGGCTCTCTGTGCCTGTCCATCTGTATGTAGCATTTCCTACACTTGAAAAAAAATGTATCAATTATCTGTCCATGTACAAACCATCAGTTCTGTACTCTGCACTGTGTGTTCGAAAAGAATTTGCTCTACCTGGAAGCGTACATTGGATGCAAACAGGAGCTTCAGATCAGCAGTCATGCTCAGCTGCCTGATTTTGGTGCCGTTTGCCTGTGAAGATATTTTGAGCAACAGAGCGAGGAAATGAGCTCAGCTCGTTGGTCACCCGTTGAGGTGGCCTTCCATTCCATGATTTTTTGGATCCGCAAAGCCATTGAATGATGGTGTCGTCGTCAGTTGCCATCTTGTTGGGTTGGTTGGTGGCTCATGGCTGGTGCTGGTTTGTTCTGAGAGAAAAGTACTGGTTGCTGGTGTCTGGTTTGTTCTGAGAGAAAAGTACTGTTGGTTTGTGGCGTGCATCAGTGCTGTCACTGTCACCGTGTGTCGTCGACGACAAGCTGCTGGTTGTGGTCAGCGCGTGCGCTCTTGACCACATCCGTGCAGGTGCACTGCTGCTACTATGTGCTATGCTTTGAAGATAGTGTACTTATAGTTATCCCCGTGCGCTGCTATCCGGCTAAAAAACGATTGCTTTTTCTCTCACGGATAAGCATTGTATTAAAGAAGGGGGAAAACGATTGCAGTGTCACAAAATCCACCTTCTTGTTTGTACTGCCACACTCCGTGCGGTAACATTACTTTGTATGGACAAGGCACCACAAATTTCTAATGGGATATTAGGTACAAATCTTACTTAGTTGTGAGGCTATGAGAAACCTTTTTAAACACAAAACATTTTGAAAGGCACTAGTAACAAAAGTTATTGGCCATACCTTTTGCAAAGAGTACAGGCGTATGGGTGATTTCGAGCTCTTCCTACGAATTTTTCTTCACCTCTATCTTCACCTCCACCCACCTTCTTCCCAACTCCGGTGAGGTTATAAGGCTCGGGTTAAAGTTCCAGGGTTAGTGGGTTTAGGTTCCCGGAGGACTGCTGCTCACCGCAGGCCATAGAGGGAGGGCCGGCGGCGGCAGGTCGGCCCGGAGGACGGTGGCGGACGGTGCAGGATGGAGCCGGGGAGAAAGAAGAAAGGTGGGACAGGAGGAGAGGAGAGAAGGTAGAGATAAAAGGAAAGATCCGGACTACGGTTTCGATCTAATGGCTCAAAAATTCGTGTGAGTGAGATCTCTGTTTCACACGTGTGACCTATAGATACTCCCTCTGTCCTGAAATATAAGGCATTCTAGGATTTTTAGGACAGATTAAAAAGGTGGGGAAATGTCACATATACCCTTAGCTAATGATAATTAAAAGAAAGTTTTCGAGTTAACAAGTGCAATATTTGGCAAGTCTATAATTGAGTTGATTGAGTACTTACCAAAAACTCCTATGATGTCTTATATTTGGGGACAGAATTTGAACTCTTAAATGACTTATATTTCAGGACGGAGGGAGTACTTCCTTTTTTATGATGAGAGGAAGCATCAGAGAGTAATGTTTAGGGTGACCGGCAACTCCTACGGGAGCCGCACCAAAGGCTCGCTCCCGCGAAGCGCTTGTGGTGGGGCATATGGAAAAAAAACTCACTCCGCCTGCTCTAACTCCGGCTCCAATTGCGAGGAGCACTTAGAAAGGCGCTTCTTGTTTATTTAAGATATGCATAGCACATTTTCTATTAAAAGAAGAAAATGAGTTGCAACTCACAACGAAACGATTTTAAGAGAAATTCCAAAATGTAACAAAGCAAAGACCAACAAAACGATCTACCAATCGAAACAACGCAAGAAAGAAGAAAAAGAATCCACACCACCACCACCACCACCACACTAAGCAAGATCTAAGGCCCCGTTTGGCACAGCTCAGCTTCACCTATAGAGTTGTTTTTTAGAAAACAACTCAATGAGCAAATTCATGAGCGGGGGAGAGAGCCATGATTTTGCAGCTTCACCATGTGCTTAACTCTGTGAGAGTGAGTTTTCAGAGAAGCTGACCATAGAGTTGGGCAGAGAGTTGACTGTTTGGCTATTGAAGTTGTGAAGCTGCTCGTGAAGCTGCTCATGAAGCTATACCAAACGGGCCCTAAGAGTACTAGAAGAGCGAAGCCTGCTGAAAATAAGAACACGTACACACATCACCAGAAAGACACCCAGTTCTTCTTTGTAGCATTATAAGAAAAAAAAAGGTTGGCTGTACGTTGCGATCGAAGACGATGGCGTAACGTGTGGCTCGCACGAATACGTGACTGAGATGTAATGATGCGCCACACATCTACGGGACTACGGGCAAGGATCGCAGCGACCACAGTTTGATAAGTGAAACCCCTCCTCTTCAGGAAACGATCGAGGACCCCAAAGTCTCGTGGTGCTCTCCACGCCCAAGTCCTCTCGAGCTTGTTTCTTTGCTGCTGAATCCTAGCAGAGGCGACAACGACACAGCTGGAAGAGGTTACGCTAGACCAAGACCGTTCAGCACTCGAGCGAGAAGACGTCGTCGCCCCCTGTGAGCCCCTGACCACTCATGTGACCGAGGATATGATACACCACAGAACAGGCGCCTGCTCACCATAAAAAATTCAAACCTTTTTTCATCACTGTACCCGTGTCTCCTCCGTTCACTGTGTAGTCACAGCTACGTCACGGCACCGTCATAACAGTGCCGCTCGCTCCTGGAAGAACCCTATAGCAGCCTAGCTGCGACCAGTGCGCAAGCTTTTTCATTTGCCACCGTCGTCGTCGTCAAACACCGCATCAAGATTGTTATTTTGGTAACCCCACTTGCTTCATGGCTTTGTGTGACAGCGTCAACATCGCTGGTGGACAGATTAGATTCACTAAGCACCTGCCATATTATATCTTGTAGTATTAGATTAAACTAATTAAACCTACTTGTAGTGTGTAGGCATGCCTTCTTCCGTGCCTGCATTGACGCTTACGGCAGTGAGATCGATCGGCTTCATCAGCTCTGTCATTTTGGATATTGATTAGATGCTTGCTATCTTTCTGGCCAGCCCAAGCAAGATGTAGCTATCAAGCCTCAATCGCGGGCTTAATTAACACCAAAGGGACGAGGAAAAATCAAAAGGAGCAATGAAAAGGGCAGGGTTTTCCAGCTTTCAGGTAAGGTGGTAGTGCTCGCGCCGCCGTTCCAAGCTTAGTCACGCGTGCTGCTGGGGCCTGCTGGTGGAGCAGCAATCCGGAAACTTTTTTTTTTTGACTTAGGTGTACCGGGCCGTGAAATTATAGTCCAGTTAATTAATTAATACTCCTACTACGCATGTCGCAAATTTGGAACACGGCTGAAAAGCTAGCGAAAAGCTATAAGTGTCCCTTGAGAATCGCTTGCCAGAAAGTAGCAAGTAAGCCATCGCTTGCCTTAATCCCTGATGATTTTTTTTAAAAAAAAAAACTAGTGTCCGTGGTGATCGATGTGCTCCGTCCGAGTCTGATCCACTAGCTACCAAGCGCTTGACTTGCGATGCTCTCCCCTCCCGCGCGTGCATTCCCATCTCTGCCCTAGTGCCGACACACTCACACACCTGGTCGACAGCAAAGCGCAGGTCGACGACCGTCGCCGTCAGGCGGCGCCAAAAGGTCCTCGGAGGCGCCTGAATTCCTGGCGTGGCGTGCATGCCCCTGCCCTGATGCCGGTTAGTCCTCCTGCCTGTGCTTCCAAGGCAGATCAGCGAGCGCCGACGAGACGTGTGCCGGCGCTAGCTGGATAGCCGTGGAGAACCGAACCGAGCGGAGACCTGGAAGCAAGCAAGCAACTTCCTGGTCAAATCTTTGGATCGGTCGGAGAGCAACAGGGCAGGACCGTGCGCTCGCTCGTTGCAGCCCTGTGGAGCAGGAGCGCTGCCAAGTAGCATCAACAAGTACTGAAATGGACACGGCACAAATAATACTCAAACATTCTGGTCCCATGAACAGTTTACTTCTTCGTCAAACTGCGTGCCAGTCTTCGGTGAGCATAACTGTTATTGTAATCGTGTGGGGGCTATGTTAATTCCAACCTGATGGACGAATTGTGTTGTTTTCCGCAAATTTTCATCTACTTTCGCTAGAGAGGTTCATCTACTATTGCTATTAGTTCATCGATACACTCTTTGGTTGCCATTGCCCACTTTAATCCCTTTTCTAGAAAAATTAGCCACTGTAATCGGAACTTAGCTTATGGCAATTCTAATGTAGTATTAATAATAGTTTCTATCCTTATTAGATGACTTGCCAACTAATCAAAGTGCTGATGAAAAATGCTGATGTGGTAGCTTAATTAATGAGAAAAGAGACGAAAAAACACAAGAAACCACTTTTTACGAGAGAAATCATGTCTTCCCTCGTAAAGAGGCAACAAGAAACCGGTATTTTAATATTGGGAAGAAACTAATATTTTTCAGAGAAAATTCCTTGTATCCCACTGGGAAATATAAGTCATTCCTTATGTGTCATTGTTTTTAGTTTTTCCATCCCCTATATGCCATTGTCGTCGTTGAGTTTTTGACGACATAGAAGGGATGGAGAATTTAAAACAATAGCATTGAGAGGATGTGCTAATTTTCAATGGCACATAGGGGATGAGTTACATTTCCCAATGACATGCAAGGAAGAGAGAGAAAAATAGTATGACACGAAGACTTGAATAATGTGTAAGTTAGTTCCTGTAAATGATTTTTGTTGTTGTAATCAGGTTGACGTTGTGTAGACCCCCTCCAGTTTAGTAAATGAAGTCGTTTTGAACAAGGTTTGAGTCAAACATTAGGAATATAAGTCATGAATAACTTTTAAGTCGTTGAGTTTGGAAATGTGAAAATTACATGAATAGATTTGTGATTTGTCTTGCAAAATAATTTCATAAAAATACACATATGTTAGTCTTTTAATAAATATTTTTATAAAAATAAGAAGTCAAAGTTGTATTTTTGAGACCTGTCGCGGTCCTATATGACTTCATTTAGCAAACTCGAAGGAGTAGTTTCCAACATTTAAACTGCACTTAAATACTCCATTATGCATGAGTCATTTACTCATTTTAGCATTTCTAACTTACTACTAAAATTTGTTTCAAGATTAGATTTAGCACTCTCAAGTCTCAAAGTAAGTGTACGTGTTGTAGTAGGAAAAAGAAAACCCACTCTTCTGATACGCAAACCCTATAAAACGCGCAGACTCAAGCAGTCAAGCAGTAGCAGACTAGCAGCGCCGCGCAGCGCAGTCACCCAACCCCGCGAGAAGCTCGGAGCAGCAGCGGGACTCGCTCCGCTCGCGTGGGCGGGCGCTGAATTAAGCAAAGCGGATAGGATCGAGACGGAGGCCGGCCGGAGGAGCAACGCCGTGTTCTCACTCACTCCCCAACTCTCCTCCGCTTCGCCCCCACCCCCCAACCTCAACCGCGCGCCTTCCCCGCCGGCTGGCGCCATTTCCCTTCCTTGGCTTCCTGGGAAGAATAGGAGCCTTTTGGCTAGACTTCGATCGAGGTGAGTTCTTGCTAAAATCTGTTCCTTCTGGTTACTGTCTGCTGGTTTCGTTTACGGATGTTTTGCGGATCCTTTTCTTCTTGTTGTTTTTCCCCTCAAGCGATTATCATATTCCGGGAATCTTGTTGTTGGCTCAGCGTCAATTCCTTCAAAATCTGCACTAAAAAAAGATTCTTTGCTCTCTAGTTCTCCTTCAAATTTTGTGCCTTCGTCAGTAGACTCAGTACCTATACACCAATCGCAAGTATCTGTTGCATCTGCTAATTTAGTTGGCATGTCGTGATCTCAAAAGTAGGAAGGTGTTCTCATCAGTGTAGTTGAATTAATTTTCAGTGAAGCTGCTGAGCAACGTATGCTCGCTCGGAAAGGGGTTTGATATATCTGAATTCTGAGCCATACTTGCTCCCGGTTTATTTATTTTGAGCAGAGGACAGTTGGTGCAGGCAGGTTGTTAGAACTTGGTAGGTGCACTACTGCATGTGACTAGTATCATATTTGCCCGTCTGATCTTTATTTGCTCTTCCATTTAAAAATTCATGCAAGGATACATAATAGTTTCCCCCGATCGTACAGATCCACATCATGAAGAATGATGGTAGCGCTAGTCATTAGATTACTCTTACAATGGATTTAATTGGGCAGTGGTCCTTTTCTTGGATAGGAACTGGATTTTGGACTTGTGATGTTGGATGCTATGACAAGTTGTTGCTGATTTTCTTAGAGGGATGGCCAAGTTTGGAGGTGTATTCTGTGCGGTTATCCTGGTTTTGCTGCTCCCGTGCTTGGATGTTGCATTGGGGCAGAGCACTGACCCTTCAGAGGGTAATATCTCAGCTGCCATATGTTGGTTTGTGTGAATTTGAACTTGCCGCAAACAAATGATTTTTTCCCTGTAATGCAGTCAATGCGCTCAGGACTATCAAGGAGAGATTAGTTGATCCTATGAATAACCTTAAGAATTGGAATAGGGGAGATCCGTGCAGATCAAATTGGACTGGCGTCTTCTGCCACAAAGTGAATGATGATACATATCTTCATGTAACAGAATTGTATGATCTCTGTCTTATCTATTCATGAAATTTAAACTTCCATTCTTGTTTCTGTTAGTCTCTGCTTATGATATTCTGTAGTGAACTCTCAGCCGAAGAAAAATCAGTAGACAATATTTTTCTCTAGTACATTTTACAGTTAAATTCTCACTTTATAAGGTGTCTTGATGTACCCACAACTGCAACTGAAACATGAACTGCCTTTGGTATTGATAATTTGCCCAATCATGTAATTGTAGTTCACACTGTTATGGTTGAAATGCTAACTTGAAACCTCAGTTTAGTTATTCCTGCCAGCCTAAATTTACAACTCCTAGCCATTGCCCAGGTATCTTTTCAAAGTTTTTTTCTTTTGTTTGTTTGACTTCTCATTTTTTTTCGAAATTTGTTTATATTTATATTCACACTGTTGGATATGTTTAATCTAGTGACTAATTAAGTCATTCATAAATCATTGTTTTTACTTGACGCAGACAGTTGTTTAAGAGGAATCTCTCAGGAAGTTTGGCACCAGAGGTCAGTCTTTTATCTCGGCTGAAAACATTGTAAGTATTACTCTGAAGTTCAAACTCGTTCATTTTCTCAAGTTTGCATTTCGTAAATTTTAAGCTGCGCTAGTGTCACTATCTTTTCAACAAGATCCTAAATTCATAATGCCTCGCTATTGATTATGTCACAAGTTTGATTGCTTATTCTTGATTTCTTCTTTTCTTTTTAGAGAAAGTTTATTGTTGATTCTCATGCTATTCAACTAACTGCTGTTGTCCCTGAAGGGATTTTATGTGGAACAACTTAATTGGTAGCATCCCGAAGGAGATAGGCAATATTACTACACTTAAACTTATGTAAGTTCTTTTTGCTATTATTTTTCTTGCCTTTCATTGAGTTGTTCAGCATGTATTAATAATCTATGCACATGTTGTCAAAAAAAAAAACAATCTATGCACATAAAAGAACACTAGTTAGACAGTACCATTTATTATCTGTAAACATTACAGCAGTATCTGAATGTACATGTATTAAAACAGTTAATTTGGTTATTTGTAATACCTTTTGCAGACTTTTGAATGGCAATCAGCTCTCCGGTATTTTGCCAGATGAGATCGGCAACCTTCAAAACTTAAACAGATTACAGGTTGACCAAAACCAATTATTCGGCCCCATACCTAAATCATTTGCCAATCTAAGAAGTGTAAAACATCTGTAAGAATTGTTATTTCCACTGTGTCTATGCATTTCCATTTTATTTGAACTATTTCTAACCTCAATCATCTGGTGCATTTTAGTCATATGAACAATAATTCATTAAGCGGGAGCATCCCATCCGAACTGTCCAGATTGCCTCTACTTGCTCACCTGTATGCAGAACTCTAGTTCTTTTCCAATTTTTCTTCTTATGCAAACTATAGACTGAAATGTTGAGTTAATCTCCATTCTTATACTGCACCAAAAACATCTCAGGCTTGTTGACAACAACAATCTATCAGGACCTCTTCCTCCAGAATTTTCTGAGGCGCCTGCTTTGAAAATATTGTGAGTACCTTAATTTTCTTGTGATGGAGTTATATTCACCTCAGTTTAGTAGTCAGAGGAAAATTGCTTCCCTTCAAGGAAACATATACATGTTTTGACTTTATATATTTTGGTTTCTAGTCAGGCTGATAACAATAATTTCAGAGGAAGCTCCATCCCTACTACATATAGCAACATATCCACACTACTAAAGCTGTAAGAATGGCCTTTTCTGTTAATCTTGTGATTTTCCTGCCTTTCTCCTTTATTATTTGAAACCTGAAGATGAAACCTGTAAATACCTTTCATACATCATATGATAACTTAGATTTAGTCTTTGCTCAGAAGGTAATTACAAGCCTCCATTGTGCCAACATCTAGATTATGTAATGCCTAAGCTTATACAAAATTAATGAAGGCTGAGGATAATATTTCTTGTTTTACCAGGAGTCTTAGGAATTGCAGCTTGCAAGGAGCTATTCCTGATCTGAGTAGCCTACCTCAACTTGGCTATCTGTGAGGACACTGTACTTGCTGATGAGCATCTCAGTATTACTTCTCCAATTAATGTAGTTTGCATTGTGACTGATGATTGTTACTATGAACGTGGCTCTTTGGGACAGTTTAAAATATAAATTTAAGCTTAAAGAAACTTTATCCTTTACAATAGGCACCCAACTTTTCAGTTCATGCAGTTCAGGATAACTGCATACATATTTTAATAAATCACGTTATTTTTCAGGGATATTAGCTGGAACCAGCTGACAGGATCCATACCAACTAATAAGCTTGCTTCAAACATCACTACGATGTATGTACTTATTATTATGATAATGTTTCTCTATTTCCGTTAAACATTGACCTAATTTATAGTTATATGGCAGAGATTTGTCACACAACAAGCTCGATGGAACTATCCCACAGAACTTCTCAGGGCTTCCAAATCTTGAGATATTGTAAGTGTTGCTTGTTAAATAGTGCTCCAAAGTCCAAACGGCTTTGCACTGAATATGGATTTGATTTTTCATTTGTGGTACAGTTTATTTTAAATTCAATTTTTGTTGTTGTTGTTGTTTTGCAAATCAAGTCGAGGACTCGAACCCTAGTGGCCAAGTTACACCACAAGGAACCTTATCAGATGAACTAGTTCGCTTCAAATTTGTTGATTTGACGTACATCTTACTTATTGATATGGTTACAATCACTTAATTGGAATCAAATTTGTACTAATTTTATCGAGATCAATACAATCTTAGTTTGTATTAGTTACTACCCGAAAAGATGGATTTGAAAATAAAAGCAAATATGTCAAAGTTCTCAGCTATTATGTAATCTCTAATGTTTTTTTCTTCTCAGGTCACATGAGATTTTTATTTTGCAGATCACTTGAAGATAATAATCTTAATGGTTCTGTTCCCTCGACAATCTGGAATGACATCAATCTTACAGGAAATAGAAGCCTTGTTCTGTATGAACCCCCTTTTTTTGCAGCTGTATTTCTTTTCAAATCTAACTATGTATGTGATAAACATTTGTTTGAAAATGCAGAGACTTCCAAAACAATTCTCTTGACACAATTCCGGCAACATTTGACCCTCCCCCAAATGTCACTGTCATGTATGTTCCCATATATATATGCTATGCATTTTAATTTTCATTTCTACATAACTATACCCATAGTCTGAGTGCATACTTAACTGAGATTATACAAATTTGGTAGACTTTTTCTCAATAATGTGTCCAGTATTAGTTGTTACATTTTACATTTGGTGGTTAATGTCGGATCCCTGTCAAGAGCTGTACAGATCTCTTTTCCTTTGATACCCAGTGTTCCTATCGGTGCAACAGTCTGAGACTGTTGCTTGTATTTGAAAACAGTTTTCTTCACATCCTACACTTGAATCATCATGCAAGTGAAAATAAGAACTATAGAACTCAAGTTTGCACTTTTCTCAGGGGCAAAGGAAATATTTCAGTTACCTTTATGAATAACTTCTTATGCAACAGATGATGATCACCACTGATTCTGTTGTTTGCAGGCTTTATGGAAACCCTGTGTGTAGGAGTACTAATGGAGCTCTGGTAACCAGCCTGTGCCAACCCATGTCAGTAAACCAGCAAACATCGAAAAATGAACAAGGCTCTACCTTTAGTTGCCAACCTTGCCCTACAGATAAAAATTACGAGTACAATCCGTCATCTCCTATTCCTTGTTTTTGTGCCGTGCCACTTGGAGTTGGACTTCGGCTGAAGAGTCCAGGAATCACAGACTTCCGTCCCCATGAAGAAGACTTTGATATCAACTTAACATCTTTGCTGCAACTGTTTCTCTATCAGCTAAACATTGAACACTACATATGGGAAGTTGGTCCAAGGCTAAATATGCATATGAAATTATATCCAAGTAATTCAAGTTTATTCAATATATCTGAGATTGTGCGACTCAGACATGTACTTGCTGGCTGGGAAATTACTCTTTCAGATGTATTTGGTCCTTATGAGCTTCTCAACTTCACATTGGATTCCTATGCAGATGGTATGTGTCTGCTTTGAACATAGTAGTTTTATTATTCAAAACCATGTTCTGCCATTACCTTTTGGCTTATGAATATTGACAGGACTTCAGTGAACTATTTTGACTTATTATAACTTTTTGTAGCATTTATGTTAGCTTGGTTAGCAGCATATATTGTAATAATTGCATGCAACAAAATAGCATATACTACCTCCTCAAACAAAGTTTGTCCACTTGCTATGTGCATGCTGTTTTTAATATAGAAAATTGAGACAATAGGTTATGGTGTTTCCTTTTTGTGAACATAGGCTGACTAGCAATTACGTTTTCCTTGACTTGTGCTTCATTGGATTTTCTGAGCCCAGTTAACTATCTATTAATGCTTAGAATCTTTTATTTATGGCAATTTTGCAGAATTTCCAAATGTAGCTTCAACAGGTTTAAGCAAGGTTGCACTCGGCAGTATATTGGCTGGCTCAATAGCTGGCGCCATTGCACTTTCCGTGGTAGCTACCACCCTCATACTGAGAAAGCGTTCAAGACATAGAACAGTCTCAAAGCGTTCAAGTAAGTCATTTATATTTCGTTGTATGTTCAAGAGAGAGCACCTAAAGACATAATACCATGCTATTTGCAGTGTCGAGGTTTTCTGTCAAAATTGATGGTGTTAGAAGCTTCACATTTGAAGAAATGGCTACGGCCACAAATAATTTTGATATATCAGCCCAAGTTGGCCAAGGAGGTTATGGAAAAGTCTACAAAGGTATCGTAGCTGATGGAGCAATTGTAGCAATCAAACGAGCACATGAGGATTCTCTTCAAGGCTCAAAGGAGTTCTGCACAGAAATAGAGTTATTGTCAAGATTGCATCATCGCAATTTGGTTTCATTGGTTGGCTATTGTGATGAAGAAGATGAACAGGTGAAGTTTTTTAATTGTAATTATATATGTAGAATATATATATTTGTCAGTATTGCTGAACTGCTCATTCAAATCGTGTTTTGTAGATGCTGGTTTATGAATTCATGTCAAATGGAACTTTACGTGATCATCTTTCTGGTGAGTAATTGGCGAGTTGACTGTCAAACTTTGAACATTTTCTCTTTGCTGTGCTAACCAATATTGTTAATCTGCACTATCCACCTCATTTGCGAACCACAGCCAAGTCCAACAGACCTTTAAGTTTCGGTTTGAGGCTGAAAATTGCACTGGGTGCCTCAAAGGGAATTCTGTATCTGCATACTGAAGCAGATCCACCTATATTCCACCGTGATGTGAAGGCCAGCAACATTCTGTTGGACTCGAAATTCGTCGCAAAGGTAGCTGATTTTGGTCTCTCAAGGCTTGCTCCTGTTCCAGATGTCGAAGGGACATTACCAGCTCATGTTTCCACTGTTGTTAAGGGCACCCCAGTAAGTCTCATACTGTCAGTCACATTTACAATGTCAAAATTGTCGTGCTTTCTTTTATGGTAGTATACTATATCAATACCATTTTGGCAGGGTTATCTTGATCCGGAATATTTCCTAACTCACAAATTGACGGACAAGAGCGATGTATATAGCCTTGGCGTTGTTTTTCTTGAAATGTTGACCGGGATGAGGCCAATTGAGCATGGTAAAAATATAGTGAGAGAGGTACTCAATCTTTAACTCTGGATTCACACCATGTCTAAATGGCAGTCCAATTCTTGCAACAAAAAATGACAGCCTTCCATAGAAAATCCATAAGCTATAGTATTATCAGGAAGCTTGTCTTGTGCTTCCTTTCAGTAAAAAAAAAAAACATGTAATTAGAGCAACTCCAAGAGTCTCTCTAAATATCACTAGCTAAATTACTGATTTGGCTAGTATGTAAAATAAAATAGCTAGTAAAAAGTTGATGAAATCCAACAGACTAGCTAAAATGAACTCTCCATATGCTCCACCGCTAATGGGTCCCGCCTGCCATACTCATGTACAACGGGATAGCTAGCGGGATTGGCTAGCCAAAGATGGCTAGCGAATCCCCCGGTTTAGCTAGTGGAGGATAGCTAGGACAAGTTTAGCTAGTCTGTTGGATTGAGTTTTTCGACAACTTTTCTATTTTTTAGCTAGTTAAGCCAAGATAGCTAGTCTGTTGGAGTTGCTCTTAAGACCTTCATTTTGCTGTTGTAGGTAAACTCCGCTTGTCAATCAGGCAACATTTCTGGAATAATCGATGGCCGGATGGGCTTGTGCCCTCCAGAATGCGTCAGCAGGTTCCTATCTCTAGCAACCAAGTGCTGCCAGGATGAAACTGATGACAGGCCTTCCATGTGGGAGATTGTGAGAGAACTTGAGCTCATCTTGAGGAAGATGCCTGAAGAGGATCTGGTTCTATTGGAAACCTCAGAGACGGACTCGACCGGTGTTAGTAAGTCATTGTCGGCTTCAGCGTCTGGGACCCTCTTCAACTCCTCGGAGGTCTCTGGTAGTCTTGATGCAAGCAGCGGCATGATGTCTGGAAGGGTGACTCCTCGGTAGGCGTGGTGTTTTCGTGGTGTAATTCTTGTGAATATGCAACAAGTACGGTTTGTACTCCAAAACGGATGGCCTAACATTCTATAGGCTTAGCACTCCCAGGTCCTTTGAATATTCAGAGTAGAGAATATTCACGAACGTTATTGACATAGCCTTTTTTAGCTTTCAGATATGGCTTTCTGTAAATGAATAGAACTGGGAATGTTGACATGTTGTCTTGGGTGTTCAGAAGTAACAATGTTTCGCTGCATATGCAATGTCATTAGCAATTATTCCCTTTGCTAATGACTCTCATTCATATGCACAGCAGCATCGTTTAAACAAACATCACAGAAGCTTAGCAGCGCGCATTGGAGATTCTGAGAATATAAGTGCTCTGAGTGCCCATCTACTTATTTACATGGAATCAAGGGCTACCTACGTTGATAGGTGTACTTGCTGCAGCAATATATGGGTCATTGGTTACCCACAATTTCTGAAAGAACAGGTCAACAAAAAACTGGGCAAAATAGATGACCTGACAGGAGACGCATTGCTAGCACGGCATCATTTGTTCACCAGGAGTGCCTAATACTTCAAGTTAACAGTCAAACTACCGTCGTCCACGGAGTTTTCTTCTTTTGGCACCTTTTGGAGGCTCGGCAGCAGGTGAATCTTCCTCGGCAGGCTCTTCCTTAGTACCCCGACTGGCATTCTTGTCATCAGACTCATCCTCTTCCACATCATCATCATCATCTATAGCTTTTATTATATAAATCTGCATTAGATAAAGAACTGCATGTGAAGTTCAATCAAGTAGACCCAACAAAATGCAACTAAATATAGAATAGAACAGATGGTTAGACTTGCAAAAAAGATTGTAGATTTGTTGACAGGATATTCATAGAGCAACCGCAAAAAAGAAGGGATATTTTATAGAGCCTCGTATTCATTCATAAATACCAATCTAACAGTCACAACAACGTAAGAATATAGCTAAGCTAATTCCTTGCCACCATTGCTTGATACATTAGGAGGAGCTTCTGCAAACATGTTTTTTTTCCAGACTATTCATGTCAGAACCTTTGGATTCTGTTTCAATTCTTATGGGAAACGTGTAATTAGGAGAAGGTTAAAAACATTTGCAAGTTTAAACTGCCATGATGAGAGGCAGTCTATCTGGTCCAGATTAGTGTGCAATGTTGAACTAAACTTAAAAGCACGACATACCTTAAATCTGTCATGCTCAGCCAATTCGAAGACCAAGGAATCCCCATCCTCCAAGTTGTGGTGCATCGCAAAGCCCCTCCATCCACCACTTAGACCTGTTCGTTTCCCAATATAGACAGCATCGAATTCAACACCATCTTCATCCTCCAACACCATCCTAAACTCTGTGGAAGGCAGGTTCTTTTTGCAGAAGCTTGTAGGAAGACCCTAAGGTGCACAGAATATATCCTTGATTAGTAGTCGATACTATATTTTGTGCCAAAATTAGTCAAAGAAACTCTAATGCACAACATCTTAGAGCTTACAAGCCAAAAGCAGCTGGACACATGTGATCGAACCATGGTCTTAACAAATGATGGGTTATTAGGATCTAAACCATCTTGAAGTTTCTCAGCTCTTCTGAAAGCATGCCGTTGCTGTTCATAAGAAGAAACTCTTCCAGTGTATTCTCTTCCCTGTTCAGAGTTCTTACCACCACTGCGCCTGTTCAACAAAATAAAGTAGCCGATTATTTGGGTCAAGGCACGTCTAATTTACATAGACAAGGTGTGCAAACGCATTACCTTTTGCGACGAAGAAAAGTATCTAGTTCACCAAACTGGTGGAACAAAAAAAAACATGTCAGTATCAACAGTAAAATTGCAAAACCACAAATATCCCATCATTTAAAGAAACAAAAACTCATTAGTCACACTACAAATTCAGCTTGAACTAATTACATACAATATCACAGCCTTATGGGATCATACTGATCAGTCCATTACCAACAAGAACATGAGATCATAATTTCAACCCACCAAAATATAGAATAATCTATAGTGGACGAACACGTTCTTGGAAGGATTCGTTCCTCAAACTAGATACCACATAAATCATGTCTCTGGCTTGTTTGAATTGCATAGTTTTCAGAAACCATTTTATTAAAAAGCTGTAGTTTCAGAAACCAGAGATATGGAAAATCATGGTTTAGGAAGAAAGGACTAAAGTTTCTAAACCTCCAAGACTGACCTTGTTTGGGTAATACAGTGGCTGAAAACCATGGATTGAAGTTAGAGCAGATAACTACTAAGGTTTATGACAACTACGAAGTTTCAAATAAAATAAAGTCATGGTTTTCGAAACTACAATAACTACCTCTGTTCTTAAATATATGATACCATTGTTTTTTTATTTGTTTGACTATTCATCTTTTCCACAGATATCTATGCAAATAGATAAATCTACAAGTTAAATCCAAAATACTTTCCTGAGAGATGTAGTTTGACCATGGTAGTTTGCTCAAATTACAAAACGGAATTTCCATCCAAACGGGGAGAGGATGCAACCAGAAACGGTCTCACTCCAACCATGAGGTTTCTGAGCCACACAATTAAAATAAAGTATTTGGCATATTCAATAATCACAGGAATAAAATTCAATAGGGATCCCCAAACAGGGAACACTGACAGTTACGGATTTCACGAAAACTGCATATAACAGGCCAACAAAGAACTCACATCGTCCTTGTAGGAGACCATGGCCTTCGCCCTCGAGGAACGCCGCACCTCGGTGGCGTCGAACTTCTTTCTCGCCTTGGGGCTCGCGCGCACGCCGCTCTGAAAAAACAGAATCACAACGAGTCAACCCAGCGTCGCCACTCCATCACGAAACACGCGCGTGCGCGTGCGGCAAGCGGGTGTACGTGCGGGCATCACCTTGCTCTGTTTCTGCAGCCTCGCCGCCTGGAGCAGGCTCTTCGACATCTCCGATATCCCCAAATCCTGCGCAGAGGAACCAGGCGTGACGGTTAGAAATACAAACAGATCGATGAAGGAACCCGCGGAAATCCGTGGGGAAGAAGAGAATAAATGAAGGGCCCAAATGGAGGAAAGGTAGGGTTATTTTAAGACGGACAAATGAAGTGAAGAAAAGGGTGGATCCATGGATTGATCCGTAATCCGTCTCGAGAAGGAAGGGAGACGAGCGTGCTCACCTCGAGGTGCTTGAGATTCTCGAGGACCCGCTTCCTGCGCTGCTCCTCGTAGGCTGCGCCGGAGGCGGTGCTGCTCGCCTTCGTCGCCATGTCCCCGCCGGCCGCCGCCCTCTCTCCCACTCTGCCCTGGTCTCGGTCTCTCTCTCTCTCTCGTCGAGACGGGAGCGAGAAAGCGAATGGGGATGGGGCTTTTTGAGTTCTTTTCTAGAGAGAGAAATGCAGGGTGAGGGAGCGAGGCCACTTGCCTTGTGGGCATTGAAATTTCGAATTCGAATGAGCCGAGAGAGATTCCTCGTGGGCTGGTAGAGAAAAGAGAATCCTACGAGTAAGAGGGCGCCGCCACCGACGGACACGTGGCCGTCCAACGGGTTGGGTCGTGTGTGGCTGACGCACGGGGCCCAGTGCGCGGGCACGTGGACCCTGCCAGGTAGCCGTTGACTCTTGTACAAACACGCGTTTTCCCTTCTGCTAGTGCTACCTATAGAGATCTAATTGCATACAGTAAAAATAGTACTCCATTCGGTGTGGTAAAAGAAGTTTGTTTTGAACAAGGTTTGGGTTAACTATTGGGAATATATATGATGAATAACTTTTAAGTTATTGAGTTTACAAATGCGAAATTGTATCAATATATTTGTTTTGAAAATCATTTTCATAAAAGTATACGTATATATTTTTTTAATAAATATTTTTATAGAAAAAAGAAGTCAAAATTGTGTTTTGTAGATCGTGTCACTATCGTAGACAACTTCTTTTACCAAATCGGAGTGCGTAGCTCCTATTTAGTGAGTAAATAAAATGTATCAAAAAAAACACCATCTAAAATAGTGATAATCTCACAAGACCCTACGCTTGTTGGAAACTCAGATCCCGTTTGGATTCACAATAACTTAAATAAGTCCTATGGTCTATGGAGGTGTTTTGGTTCTTAAGGAAAAAAATTCCTCATGGAATCTTGCATGCATTAAGTAATAAAATTTATTTACAAAATATTTTCACAGATGAGTGTAAGTTTGCGCAAGGAATCTAATGAGGATAATCAATCCATTATTTGCTATAGTATGTTACAATTAGTCGAAGGCCTCATCAGATTCCTCTCACGGATTAGTCCAAGAGTTGTGGAGATAGTTTGTGAATTATCTTTATAATACCTTTAATTACCTGTCAAAGTTATGAATGGTACTGAGAAAATTTTACTCCCCATCCAAACATCACATATCATTTTGCTCCTCATAAATGCACTTTACAATGCCCATAGGGCTGCAGGGTAGGGGGAGAAAATTGGTATGTAGATCAGAAAATCAGAAAATAAGTCTCATAAGCATCATTTTATGAGCTTATAAACTTATGGAGAACTTATATAAATAAGTTCAAATAAATTTATTGTGTTTGGTAAAATGTCTCGAATAAGTAGAAACTTATACTATGTTTGTGTGAACCAAACGGGACGAGCAAAGCGTAATTGTTCCTCTCCCCCCACATGAGCTCGTCCTCTTACACACTTAAAATGATCGATACTTCTCTCGCACAACAAATCAGTACTGACCACTTGCTACCAGCCATACAACGGTATTTTCTCTCACAACAATCAGTACTAGCCACAACACCAGATACAAGCTGCCAACTTTTTTATTCTCTCTCCTCCACAACATCTCCCATCCCATGTCGCAAAGTGAGGTCACTCCACATCGTGAAACGTCGGACCTAACCTAAGAAGGTGTCGTATGGACCTCCCTGGGCCCACTGCCTCGGTGGGTACCAGGACCGACTACTCGGTGGGCCCCTGGGACTACTCGGCTTGTGCCACACGACACCTGATGGCGTGAGGCGTAATGACTACGGTGGAGAAGTACTCAGATAGAAAGCTATACATGTCATGTACTATGTAGAGAACTCCTAGTCGTACCCGACTAGTACTCTCTCCTCAAACCGACTTGTAACCCTGCCTCCCAGGCTATATAAGGCGAGGCAGGGACCCCTCTCTCTCATACGCTTCATCTTGTAAACACACCCAATCAATCCAGAGCAACGCAGCATACAGGACATAGGGTATTACGCACCTCACGGCCCGAACCTGTCTAAATTGTGTGCCACGTGTCTCTTCCTTCGAGTTACCAATCTCGGCGAGGCCTCATTTAGACCTGAGCATTTTTCGGGCCAGGCCGGGTTCGGGCCGGGCTCAAAAAAATTTCTGTTATTTCGGGCCGAAAAACCTGCCCATGACCATCCCACTGGGTGCGTCGGGCCTCAATTTTCGGGCCGGGCTCGGGCTGGGCCCGGGCTTGGGCGGGCCGCCCGCGCATTTTATAGTGTAAAACAACTAAAAACAGCATTTCGGGCCGGGCTCGGGCCAAAAAAATTTTCGCGGGCTTCAAGATCTTTGCCCACGGCCGTCCAGTAAGGTTCGTGGGCGGGCCTGGCACGGGCCGGGCCAGCGGGCCGGGCTGAAAATGCTCAAGTATAGCCTCATTCATCTACCTCGGGTACTCCCCTTGGTAGGTTGCCGGTCTAATACACCGATAGCTGGCGCGCCAGGTAGGGGATCTCGCCGAAGATCTCATGGTGAACTCGACGGCTTCGATCTCCATCAAGCCAATCGTCACTTTCAACCGCGGCGACACCTTCGTCTTCGGGTCCTGGGTGTGCACCGCTGACGGCGCCGGATCCTTCCAACGCCGCCTCACCATGCCTCCCAACCCGAGCACTGGGCTCGTGACGCTTCCCGAAGTAGTCACGGGCGAACTCACCGGAAAATTCGGCAAAAATTCGCTCTACAACCAACACGCTGACTTCGAGCTTGGATCCGACTCCAACTCGAACTCGACATCTCCGTGGGCCATCGCATGCGAGCTGGCTACTGAGCCATCGTGTGCGGACTCCCCACTCCACGAGCATTTCCCATACGGCCTCTGCAACGCTAGCAAGGCCCACGCGAAGGCTCTCACCGCGCGTCGGGCCGGCAAGGAGATCGTCTCCGACTACACCTCGGACTCAAACCCCGTCTCCGGCTACTACTCGGACTCCACCTACGAGTTCGACTTCGGATCGGACCCCGACGAGCCCGAGTCCGAGATCTCCACGACCGAGCAACCGCTGTCAGGGCCGGCTACCGGCCTGGTTATAACATCTACACCCGCTGGGAGATTCGTCTACTGGCCAGACCGTAAGCCTGGAGACCTGACAGACGGGAACTCACGCTGCGTCACCTACCTCGACTCACTTCCCTTCCAGGAGGGAACACCACTAGCTCCAGCAGAGGAGCACACTCCAACAGAGGTGGCGACTACTGACTCCAGTCTCGGCTCTCCTGATCGCCAAGTCTTCATGACTACCAACGAGACGCCGGGACCCTCAGGGACACGACTTGACCGCTACCTCGAAGATATCTCAGCAGATGAGTTGTCTGCCAATGCACCAGCAGACGAAACCAGCGACGACAAGAACGCCCGACGTGAGTGCAACAGGAAGCGTAACGAAAGAGACACTTAACCAAGTCGAAAGCCGGGTGCATACTACCCCTGAACAGTGCCTCATGTTTATCACCACGATAGCACGTCAGGCTCAGGGGATGTGCGTGGGAGAAGTCATCGCCAAGCTCGCGGAGGACGCCTACTTCATGAGAGTCGACAACAGAGTCACTCAAGTGCCTCCCCCCAGAACTCGCGAAGCCGACCATGAAGCCTCAAGTCGTAGTCCAACTGACAACGGGCGCAACCGTACTCAAGGAGAACTACCACAGAACCCCAACCGCACTAGGGCATCAGCTGGTGGACCTTCTCAGGGCGGCAACAGCGTCAGTGGCGCTAGCGGCAGTCGCGCCGTGGTGGCTCATGGCGACGTCGGCGGTGGAGGCAGCGGCGGCGGGAGCTCCTCACACGGGGCTAGAAGGAGAGCTGGTGGCGGAGGCAATCGCGGAGGCCGAGGCCACGCAGACAGCCACGTCACCGGTGTCTCACGTGGCGGCTACGACGCCCGCCATAGAATTGAAGAAATTCAACACAAGAAATCTTCCACGGCAGGTGAGAACGACGGCTTCCCCGCCTTCTCTGCTCGACTTCGCAATCTGCTCCTCCCAGAGAAATTCAAGCCTCTGGGAATGACCAAGTACGACGCGAAGCAAGATCCAGTCCAATGGCTCAGATGCTATGCCCTCTCCATCGAAAATGCTGGTGGCAACAACGACACGAAGTGCCTCTACTTCCCCTTCTGCCTTGACCAAGCTCCACTTACATGGCTCGAGTCACTCGAAAAGTACTTGATCGACAAGTGGGACCAGCTCAAGGAACAGTTCACCAGCAACTTTGCGGGCACCATGGGACGCTCGAGTACTCACATGGACCTGTCCATGGTAAAGCAGGAACAGGGCGAGACCCTACACAAGTACATGCGGCGTTTCTTCGACAAGCGCACCACTGCAGTCGATGTCACCGACAAGGAGGTCATCGACCTTTTCCAAGATGGTCTCTACCATTGTCGCACCTTCGAAGACTTCGGTCGCCGCCGCTTGAGCTCTATCACCAAGCTTAAGGACATGATCACTTCATGGGCCGACGAAGAAGACAAGGCAAATGCTAAGTACGATGTTGTTCGCGGCAAGAGCAAGCAAAACGCGGGCAGCAGCAACAATAATAACCAGGATCAAGGCGGTCGCAACAACAACTACTCGGGTCCTAATCGCAAGCGCAAGCCAGACAACATAGTCGCGGCTATCCAGCGCCCTGCGAAAGACAACTCGAAGAAGACCTCCGGCGGCTTCAAGGACTTGCTGAAAGAGAAGTACCCGTGGCATCTGGAGGGCAACCACACTACCGAGCAATGCTACCAACTCCGGCGAGCACTCAAGGACTCTCCAGACCCACGGCCTCCTCACGACAAGAAGGGCAAGAAAAAAAACCGATGAAGGCAACGGCGACTTCCAAGAACCCGACAAGATGGTGAACGTCCTCTTCGGCGGACTACCCACCAAACGGTCTCAGAAGGCCACTCGACGGGAGGTCTTGAACATTGAACCAGCGGTTCCGACCCTTCTCAGGTGGTCAGAAGTACCCATCACCTTCTCCCGTGTGGATCAATGGACAAGCTTCTCTGAACCAGGGCAGTTTCCTCTCGTCCTGAAGTCGGTAGTCGCGGGCTCCAGACTCAACAAGGTACTCATCGACAGTGGGAGTGGGCTCAATGTCCTCTTCACCAAGACCTTGAAGAAGATGAAGCTCGACATCACTCACATGCTCACCAACGACACGGACTACTGGCGAGTACAACTACTCGCGACGACTCCACGATGGGACTCCGCACTCACAGATCGCGATAACGAGTACTCATTCATGGAAGTTTTCTTCATTCATACTTAAACAATTTCATTACAATTGTTTATGTACAACTACTGCTACGAGCTAACATTACAGGAGGTTGAGCTTCTCGACGACTTGTTCAGCAATGGGCGCCATCTGCTCCAGCAGCTCCGCGTATTGCTCATCGGTGCAGTTGGCGGCTAGCCCGCCGGCGACTACGTCCACAGGAGCCTTCGGGAAGTACGACTTCATGAAGGCAAGAACTTGGTTGGGGATCGACTTGGCCAAGTGCTTCACGTAGGTCGCCAGGCGGCTGGGGGCTTCCTTCAGCCGGTCCACCAGTGGAGCTATCTTCGGACCGCCAGGATGGGGCACCAGTAGCCTCGCAATGGGGAGCGCGGCTTCCTCGAGTTCCTTGAGCTGAGCCCGCAGCTTCTCGCAGTCCTCGTTCAGCTTCTGCAAGGATTTGTAGCAGTTAACGAGGTCACGATCTGATGCAATACGGAGCTCCATGTGCTTGTCGCACTCGTAAGCAAGCTCCTTATAATCGTACTCCAGTACCTAGCGGGCCTCTTGCTCTCGGTAGAAGAGGTTCTTCAAGTCGGTCTTTGAAGCCTTCAGCTGATCGGCACGGGTCTCAAGCTCTGCAATCAACAAGGCAAAGTGGGTCAGACTACCTCAAGCTACCATCAAAAAGTACCCGACAAGGCGGCCACGTACCTTTATTTTTGTTGCGGAGAGACTTGTTCTTCCGCACCAGATCGTCTCTCTTCGCCTGCATAGCTTGGATGTCATTGTGATACTTGGCGAAGGTGGTGTCCAGCTTTGACTGCATGGCGGCGGCGTGCTTCCGGGACTTCACGAGTTGCTCCTCTAATGTTTCGGCCCGGAGCACCGCGTCGCCGTATCCTTGAAGCATCTCGGACTTCTGGCGGGACCTCTCCGCGACGTCCTGCACAGACAACACATGTCAAATGGGTACTCAACACTAAAGGATTGACTACTCAAGGGTGTCGACTACTCACCTTCATCCATTGCTCGGCCTGGCGCACCGCCTCCACGTGCCGAGCCACCGTCGCCGGGTCGACAAGATCATCCGCTAACAACTCGAGCCCGCCACGACTACTCATCGCGGCTCCGGACATTGGTGCCGAGCGGATTGGCTCCGCGTCCTGGATCTCTGGCGAGCGGACGACCACCTCCAGAGCGGGTTCTGGCAGCGTTTCATCGCCCTCCCCTCCAGTCATCGCGGCGGCTTCTCCGACGGTCACCTCCATCGGCTCGGGGGCTCCTCCGGCAGCCTCCTGAGTCTCCGGTGCCACATCTTCAATGGGCACCGCCGACGAGATATCGCTTCCCTCGGCCTCAGCACCTGTCGACAAATGACAACTGGATCAGTCATACCTGGCGGCTACGACTACTCTTCGGGATTATTCGCACCTGAGCACAGTACTCACCTTCAACGACGCTGGCCTCAGGCAACGTAGCCTCAGCGGCCGGCGCTTTGGGCTCTGCCTGACTCCTCAGCGGGCGGTGCGACTTCCTCTTCCGCCACCTCTACAGCGGGTTCATCCCCCTCCCAGGACAAGTCTGTCGATTTCCTGCAGTGTACAAGCTAGTTGTCAACCTAGTACGACTACCACGTCCAATGCACTACTCGGGAAGGATCAACACTTACAAGCTCGATCGCACCACCGTAACGGTTGGGGCGCCGAGGATACTAGCGATGTCGACCAGTCCTGCCTCGGCAGGCGCCTCCTCTTGTGCCTCTGCAGCCGCTACTTCTTCAGTGGCAGCAGCGGTCGGTTCTGTGCTCCCCTGAGGAACAGGGGGCTGGCGCTCCAACTGCGCCAAGAGCTCTTCTACAGCGGGAGCCGGGCTACGACTACCCCTAGCTGGCTCCCTCATTGTGTCTCAATCGCCTTCGTCACCCTGCTCAATGGGGTCGGAAGGCGGCATCTCCTGCAAGCAAGGAAACTTCATCGTCAGTACACAACATCGAGACATAAGTACTCGACTACCCTATTCAAGACAGCTTACCTCCTGGGACGTGGTCTCCGAGACCTTCAACTTCTTGGCCACGCGCTTGCGGGCCACATTGCGCGGCTTCCTTGGCGGCGCGGGCAGACTAGCCTCTAGGCTAGCCGGCGGATCTTGAACGAGAGGGATGTGCGGCAATCCAGGGCGGCTAAACCTTGACCGCAGCTGGAAGCGCTTCTGCAGCGTTTCTTCATCATCGTCCTCCTAGGACGTGTCTTCAACGACAATCGTATTGTCTCTTTCGCCAACCTCGCGCCGCTCCTTGGCCTTGGCCTTCCCTTCCTCTGGGACCTCGACCAGCTGAGGAGGCGACGCCGGCTCAGAGACGAACTTCGCCAAGTCATCCCACAAGAAGCACAACACATCAGTACGACTACTCTTACGCAATGAGTACTCGACAATGGATGCGGCTACCGACCTCTTTTGGTGGGCGCGCGGCGGAGTACTCTGGTACTAGGCACGGTGTGTACGTCGGCATATCTTTGAAGATTCTGGCCATCCTATCAACAATGTCGTCGTCGTCGACTTCATCTCCAGGCATCCGCGACGTGTCGTTGTTGCTGGTGTACTCGTACCCTAGGGTGTCGCGGGCCATCAGCGACTGCACCCTTCGCTTCATGAAGCTGAAGGCCACATGTTCGGCCCTCAACCCGACTTCTCTCAGCGCCTTGATCTTCGCCAGCAGCTCGGGCAACTGGAGACCTTCCTACATCGTTGGCTCTGAGTTCCACCACGGCTGGTGCTTGGGCTACTTCCCGCTTGGCTTCGGCAACTCCGGGTGGTGGTTGGTCACGTAGAACCACTTCGCCTTCCAATCCTGATTGGAATCAATGAGCTTGTACGAGAGGTACTGCTCCGCGGCTTCTTCCCTCATCTGGATCCCTGCTCCTCCGACTACTCGGGGATTGCTGGCGCTGGGTTGAGGCTTCACCCGGAAGAACTTCCGGAACAAGATCCAATGGGGCTTGATCCCCAAGAAGACTTCGCAGAAATGTACGAAGACTGAGGCGTGGAAGATACCGTTCGGGTTGAGGTTGAGGTACTCGATGCCATAGTACCCCAGCAACCCTTTGAAGAAGTCGCTGGCAGGGAGGGACAGTCCGTGCTCCGCGAACCGGGTGAACATCGGGATCTCGTCCGGGTTCTTCTCCATGGGGTACGGATCCCCTGCAGCGGCTCTCCACATGTCCACCTCCTTCTCCCGCAGGAACCCACTGTTGAGAAGGGCCAGCAGGTCTTTGGTCTTGGCCTTGGACTTCTTCCACTCACAATTTGGATCTGGCCGCGGCGGAGACACCGGCGGAGTCCCCGCGGTAGATCCGGCGGCCTTCGCGGTCTTCGACGGCGAGGGCTTCATTCTCCAAGTACAACGTGTCTTCACTTGCATTCGCTCGGGGACTACAACGGTGGCTTCCGGCGGCGGTGCGCTTGGATCTACAACCTTCGCAACGACGGCAGCGCGCACTGGCGGTGATTCCTGGCTAGATCTACTAGGAATGGCTGCGAATGCGTGGGTGAAAAACCCTAAGAGTTTTGGCTTCTATTTATAAGTCAACAGCCGCCCCTTCAACGGTTGGATGGATAAGTCTGCGCTCGGCTGACTCACTGGCAGCGCGTGACCCTTCAACTTCTACTAGTCGACGCGCCTCACCTCGGGGGCTCGGCTACTTCTACTCAACTTCCTAGGGAGCGACAAGACTCAAGAGCATCTCAGGACACATTCTACAAGATGACCCTTCAATTCGAGAGGAAGTACTCGACTCAAGGCTCGGGGGCTCCGTGCCACGTGTCCTTCGGTTTTTTCTCCGGATTTTTCGGGATATTCTTGCTAAAACTTCAGATGGACCCTCAGCCAGAGTCTACAACTCAACCTAAGGCTCGGGGGATACTCCATATGGATTGCGATTTTGCAATCGCACTTCCATATCAGTTTTGGCTTCAAGACAACACGGGCATTGTTGAAGACCTTCAAGGGCAGCACTCGAGGACGCTTGGGACTACTCGAGAAGACTTCAGGATTGCTCAAACATCAGCTGGAGTACATTCCAGCCTCGGGATGCTTCGACTACTTTTGAGGACTTTTGACTTGTAGCACTTGTGGACGCTTGAGGACTACTCGTTAAGGTCGTCAAGACTACTCGAAGCTATCCTTCTCGACTACAAAGTACTTGAGGGCTTGTCGTATGGACCTCCCTGGGCCCACTACCTCGGTGGGAACCAGGACCGACTACTCGGTGGGCCCCTGGAACTACCCGACTTGCGCTGCACGGCACCTGATGGCGTGGAGCACAAGGACTACAGAGGAGAAGTACTCGGTTAGGAAGCTGTACATGTCCCGCACTGTATGGAGGACTCCTAGACGTACTCGACTAGTACTCTCTCCCTGAACCGACTTGTAACCCCGCCTCCGGACTATATAAGGCGAGGCAGGGACTCCTCTCTCCATCATCTCATCTCACGGCGTAAGATTGCATCATCTTGTAATCGTACCCAATCAATCCAGAGCTACGCAGCATACAGGACGTAGGGTATTACGCACCTCGCGGCCCGAACCTGTCTAAATTGTATGCCACGTGTCTCTTCCTTCGAGTTACCGATCTCGGCGAGGCCACATTCATCTACTTCGGGTACTCCCTTTAGTAGGTTGCCGGTCTAAAACACCGACACTCACCAAGAGCACGTCGCCTTTCTACGGCATCGTCCCCGGGAACGCGGCTATTCCACTAGGCTCAGTGGTCCTGGCAGTCACCTTCGGGGAAACTAGAGAAAACTACTGCACTGAGTACATCAAGTTCGAAGTTGTGGACTTCGAGACTTCCTACCATGCCATCCTCGGCAGACCAGCCATCGCCAAGTTCATGGCAGAACCCCACTACACGTACTTGGTACTCAAGATGCCAAGTCCAGCCAGTGTACTCTCGCTACAAGGGGACTTGAAGATATCCTTCGACTGCGACACAGAAGCTGTGGAACTCGCAGCCACCAACCAAGTACCCAATGCCATGATGGAAATCTATGCTGCATCAAAGAAGCTTGCCCCAAGTGAACTCGACATTCCAAAGAAGTCGGACAAGGCCAACAAACCTCAGCCATCCGAGGAAGTGCAAGTCAAGGCAATTGATCTTGGGACAGGCGACAACAGCAAGACTACCATGATCGAGGCGGACCTTGACCCGAAATAGGAAGACGCGCTCGTCAGCTTCCTCCGGGCTAACCGAGACATCTTCGCTTGGAAACCAGCAGACATGCCAGGGGTGCCCAGGAATCTGATCGAGCACTCACTCAATGTCGACCCTAAAGCTACCCCGAAACGACAACACCTCCGCCGTTTTGCCGACGACCGACGGGATGCCATCAAGAAGGAACTCGCCAAACTACTTGTGGCTGGCTTCATCAGAGAAGTCTTCCATCCTGAGTGGCTCGCCAACACCATCCTCGTCCGCAAGAAGAACAGTAACGAGTGGAGGATGTGTGTCGACTACACAACCTCAACAAGCACTGCCCCAAGGACCCCTTCGGGTTGCCGCGGATAGATCAAGTCATCGACTCCACGGCGGGTTGTGATCTCCTCTGCTTCCTCGACTGCTACTCCGGGTACCACCAGACTGCCATCAAGGAAGAAGACTAGGAGAAGACCGTGTTCATCACCCCATTTGGCGCCTACTGCTACACGACCATGTCGTTCGGGTTGAAGAACGCCGGCGCTACCTACCAGCGAGCTATTCAGGCCGGTTTCAAGAGACAACTCAACAAGAACGTCGAAGCCTACGTGGATGACGTGGTCGTCAAGACCGGAAACTCCGACACGCTCATCGCCGATCTTGAAGAGACTTTCGCATCCTTGCGAGAGTACCGCTGGAAGCTCAACCCGAACAAGTGCGTCTTCGGCGTACCGTCGGGAAAACTACTCGGCTTCATCATTAGCCATCGCAGCATCGAAGCCAACCCTGAGAAGATCTCCGCCATCACCAATATGAAAGCTCCCACCTGCATTAAAGATGTGCAGAGCTTACCGGGTGCATGGCGGCCTTGAACAGATTCATCTCGAAGCTTGGAGAACAGGGGCTACCCTTCTTCAAACTACTCAAGCATCACGAGAAGTTCGTGTGGACTCCCGAGGCAGATCAAGCTCTTGCTCAGCTCAAGGATTTCCTATCCAAACCGCCAGTCCTCACGGCTCCTCGCAAAAAGGAGTAGCTACTGCTTTACCTCGCTGTGACTACTCACGTGGTCAGTTCTGCCATCGTTGTTGAGCGGCAGGAAGACGGCCACGCCTACCCAGTCCAGCGACCAGTCTACTTCGTCAGCGAGGTCCTGTCGGAATCTAAAGCATGCTACCAACCAGTACAAAAGCTACTATATGCAGTGCTCATTACCTCGTGGAAGCTACGACACTACTTCCAGGAGTACTCGATCTCCGTCATCACCGACTACCCGCTCGGTGACATCCTGCGGAACCAAGATGCTACTGGAAGAATCTCCAAATGGGCAGTCGAACTCGGTGCCCTCAACATCGACTTCAAGCCACAAACAGCCATCAAGTCGCAAGCACTAGTTGACTTCATGGCAGAATGGCGGGAGAATCAGCTACCAACTCCAACCGAGCGACCAGAGCATTGGGTGCGGGTGTAGGGGTACTCCTGATTTCTCCAACAGACGAACAACTCAAGTACGTCCTGCAGATCTTTTGGAAGGTCTCAAACAATGAAGCCGAGTACGAAGCTCTACTACACGGGCTCCGCCTCGCAGCTTCTCTGGGCATCAAGCGACTACTAGTCTACGGCAACTCTGCACTGGTCATCAACCAAGTCAACAAATCTTGGGACCGCAACAAGGAGAACATGGACGCCTACTGTCTAGAAGTCCGCAAGCTCGAGAACAAGTTCTACAGTCTAGAGTTCCACCACGTCGTCCGCAACAACAACGTTGCCACGGACGTCCTGTCAAAGCTTGGTTCTACTCGCGCTCAAGTGCCAGCGGGTGTCTTCGTCCACGAGCTTCATGCTCCATCCATCCCGGAGCTGGCGCCTACGACCACTGACCCAGTGCATCCGCCAGCTAGCCAGGAGGTCATGATGATCGACGTGGACTGGCGACAGCCCTTCATCGACTACATTCGCGAGCAGAAGGTTCCCACGGACAAAAACTTGGCCGAGCAACTCATCCGCCGGGCCAAGTCCTACGTCCTAGTCGGGGACAAGCTCTACAGGCAGGGAGCCACTTCTGGAGTACTCATGAAGTGCGTTCCCTGAGAAGAAGGCAAGGACATCTTGGAGGAGATCCATAAGGGTGTCTGCGGCAACCACGCATCTTCACGTACGCTAGTCAGCAAGGCCTTCCGACAAGCTTTCTACTGGCCCACAGCTCTGGGAGATGCCGAGGAACTCGTCAGAAGGTGCCAAGGGTGCCAGTACTTTGCAAAGCAACAACACGTCCCGGCCTACAAGCTAGTCACCATACCACCAACCTGGCCTTTCGCCTGCTGGGGGCTCGACATGATTGGGCCTCTTCCAACTGCGCCAGGAGGATTCAATAGAGTTCTGATGGCCATCGACAAGTTCACCAAGTGGATCGAAGTCAAGCCGGTCACCTGTCCCAAGGCCGACAGGGTACTCAACTTCTTGGATGAACTCATGCACCGCTACGGACTACCCCATCGCATCATCACAGACCTGGGCTCCAACTTCAATAATCACCAGTTCTGGGAGTACTGCGAGAACAGTGGGATCGACGTCCGATATGTCTCAGTCGGCCATCCACGGGCCAACGGACAAGTCGAGCGCGCCAATGGGATGGTACTGGACGCTCTCAAGAAGCGACTGCACAATGCTGCTAACTCAAAAAGAGGCAAGTGGATCAAGGAACTGCCCAATGCACTCTGGGGGCTGCGTACTCAACCCACCAAGCCGACGGGACAGTCACCCTATTTCCTGATCTACGGATCCGAAGCTATTCTACCTGCCGACATCATATGGGAGTCGTCGACAGCAGAGCAGTACGACGAAGGCATATCCGAAGATAGCAGACGAGTTGACACCGATGGACTCGAAGAAGCTCGCTGTGCTGCCCTCGTCCAATCAACAAGGTACCTAGAGGGTATCCGACGCTACCACGATCGCAACGTCAAGGAACACTCCTTCAACGTTGGTGATCTAGTCCTCCGTCGCATCCAGAACACGGAAGGACTACACAAGCTCAGCTCGCCATGGGAAGGTCCCTTTACAGTCGCAAGGGTGACCGGACCAGGCTCGTATCACCTCCAAACACTTGAAGGCGACGACATCAGTAACTCGTGGAATGTCGACCAGCTCTGTCGATTCTATGCATAGTCTCTCGACTACTCCGGAGGCTCAAGTCTACGCGACTACTCCCGGGCCTTTCGCTGTAAGCGGCCTCCGGGTCCAGGCACTAGTCTCCGGACTACTCTACTCCGAGATCCAGCGCTAACGGCTACCAACAGATCTCGGGCTGCTCAGGGCGTCAAGGACCCTAGTAGTGGTCTATCAAGAGACCATGTACTCCTTGATCCGGTCTATACGGCTACTAACAGATCTACAGCTGTAAGCGGCCACGCACCCTAGCACTACTCTAGCCGTAGGCGGCCTCCGGGTCCTGGAGACTACATTTGTAAACGGCCTTGGCCACCCAGGTGTATTCTTTCAGTAATAAAGTTCGACTCTTGATCAACTCATTTTTTGTGTCTCCCTCAATGGGTCTACTACCGAGTACTACTACTCGCGACAACTCCACAGATGGGCACTCCACATACAACATCGCGACAACGAGTACTCATTCGATGGAAGTCTTTTCATTAAAACTTAAACAAGTTCATTACAACTTTGTTTATATTACAATTGCTGTTACAAGCTAACCCTACAGGATAACTACTGGAGGCTCAGCTTCCGCGACTTGCTCTGCGATCAGCGCCATCTGCTCCAGAAGCTCTGTGTATTGCTCATCTGTGCAATTGGCGGTTAGTCCACCCGCGACTACATCCACCGGAGCCTTGGGGAAGTATGTCTTCATGAACGCCAAGACTTGATTCGGGATGGACTTCGCCAAATGCTTGACATAAGTAGCCAGGCGTCCGGGGGCTTCCTTCAGCCGGTCAACCAGAGGAGCTATCTTTGGCCCGCCTGGGTGTGGCACCAGTAGCCTCGCGATGGGGAGCGCGGCTTCTTCAAGTTCCTTGAGCTGCCCCCGCAACCTCTCTCAGTCTTCATTCAGCTTCTGCAGAGATTTATAGCAGTTGACAAGGTCACGATCCGAGGCGATCCGAAGCTCCATGTGCGTATTGCACTCATGGGCCAGCTGCTTATAATCATACTCAAGTACCTCGCGGGCATCCTTCTCTCTGTAGAAGAGATTCTTCATATCGACCTCTGATGCCTTCAGCTGCTCTACTCGGGCCTCAAGATATGCAAACAACTCAAAAGGAGATGTCAGACTACTATAGGGTACCCACAATAAGTACTCGACAGGCTGACATCGGCATACCTTTGTTCTTTTGGCGCATCGACTTGTTCTTGCGGACCAACTCATCGCTCTTCGCCTGCATGTCTTGTACCTCATTGTGGTACTGGGCGAAGGCACCATTAAGCTTGGACTGGAGCATGGAGTGCTTCCTGGCCTTATTGAGTTCTTTCTCCAACGTCTCTGCCCGGAAGACTGTATCGCCATACCCCTGGAGCATATCGTATTTCTGTCGGGATCTCTCCACGACATCCTGCAGAAGGCAATAATCATTACTCGAGTACTCAAGTATGGCGGAAATCGACTACTCAAGGGTCCTGTTATGTACCTTCATCCATTGCTCAGCCCGGCGCATCGACTCCAAGTTGCGGGCTACCGTCGCCGGGTTGATAAGGTCATTTGCCAGAAGTTCGAGCCCATCGCGACTAGTCGCTGCGACTTCGGACATCGGCGCCGAACGGATCGGCTCCGCGTCTTGGATTTCCGGCGAGCGGACGACTACGTGCAAGCTCGTCTCCGGCAATGCATCGTCACGCATCTCCTCTGCCACCCCGGGGGCTGCCGTCTCCGCCGGCTCGGTCGCGGCTTCTGTGATCACCTCAGCTTCAGGCACGACGCCTTCAATCGGCACAGCTTCGGGGATTGTGCTTCCCTCGACTTGTGCTCCTGTCAAACATAAGACATACGGTATCAGTACCCGGGGGCTACGACTACTACTTGAGGTAGGCTGCATCAGCGCGGTCTACTTACCTTCTACTACACTGGCTTCTGGCAGTGTAGCCTCTGCGACTAGCGCCACGGTCTCGGCCTGAGGGAGGGGAGCGGACTCCTCGGCAGCAGGTGTGGGAATTTTTTCAGCCGCTGCCGTGCTGGGTTAATCTCCTTCCCAGGACAAATCAGTCAACTTCCTACACAGTACAAAATTGCTGGTCAACCAAGTAAGATTACCAAGTTACAAGTACTACTCGGGAAAGGTTTTCACTTACAAGCTAGACCGGACGATAGTCACGGTCAGACCGCCAAGTATGCTGGCGATGTCTACAAGCCCGGCTTCGGCGGGCGCTTCTTCTTCAACCTGAGCTGCTACTGGTTCTTCGACTCCAGTAGTAGCGCTCGGTTCTGGCCTGCTCTCCACGGCCGGCGCCTGCGGCTTGACAACTCTAGCCATCCGCTGTGTCATTTGCGACACGAGTTCTTCTACGGTGGGGGCTGGACTGCGGCTTCTCTCAGCCGGCTCACCCATCGTCTCCCAGTCATCTCCTTCCCCTTGATCAACGGGGTCGGATGGTGGAATCTCCTGTGAGAACTCAGTATTTAATTGTTAGCATACACAATACTTCAAGACAAGTACCCGACTACTCTACTCGAGGAGCTTACCTCTTGAGATGTCGTCTCGGTGTCCTTCAACTTTTTGGCGACACATTTGCACGCCACATTGCGCGGCCTCCTCGGCGGCGCAGGGAGACTAGCCTCTAGGCTA
Organism: Cenchrus americanus; assembly: GCA_947561735.1. Taxonomy (NCBI): domain Eukaryota; kingdom Viridiplantae; phylum Streptophyta; class Magnoliopsida; order Poales; family Poaceae; genus Cenchrus; species Cenchrus americanus. The sequence goes on from OX387239.1 coordinate 218,087,518, forward strand.
GTCGATGGATCCTCGATGAGGGGCACACTGGGCAGTCCAGGACGGCTGGACCTGGACCGCAACTGGAACCGCTCCTGCAGCGTCTCCCCGTCCTCCTCGTCCGACGTATCTTCAATGGTGACGGTGTCGTCACCCTCGCTGACTTCACGACGCTCCTTGCCCTTGCCCTCTTCTGGAATATCTACAAGTCGAGGAGGGGGAGTTGGGTCGGAGATAAACTTCGTAACGTCATCCTGCAACAAACAGTTTGGGTGAGCACGACTACTACAATACAATCAGTACTTGGAGACAAAGTTTGACTACCAACCTTGTTTGGCGGACGAGCCGCGGAGTACTCGGGGACTGGGCAGGGTGTGTATGGTGGCATATCCTTGAAAATCCTACCTAGTTTCTCGACAATGTCTTCATCATCGACTTCATTACCGGGCATCCTCGACGTGTCGTCGTCGCCCGTATACTGGTGCCCGAGGGTGTCGCGCGCCATCCGCGGCTGCACCCTTCTCTTCATGAAGTTGAATGCCACGTGTTCGGCCCTCAGCCCGGCTTCTCTCAAAGCCTTGATCTTCTGCAGTAGTTCGGGTAGTTGAATACCCTCCTGCATCGTCGGCTCCGTATTCCACCAGGGCCGATGCTTCGGCTGTTGCCCACTCGGCTTCGGCAACTCCGGGTGGTGGTTGGTGATGTAAAACCACTTCGCCTTCCAGTCTTGATTGGAGTCGATAAGTTTGTATGACAAGTACTGCTCGGCGGCGTCTTCTCGCATCTGGATGCCGGCTCCACTGACTACTCTTGGGTCGTTGGCGCTTGGTTGTGGCTTCAAGCGGAAGAATTTCCGGAACAAGACCCAGTGGGGCTTGATCCCCATGAAGGCTTCACAGAAATGGACGAAGACGGAGACGTGAAAAATCCCGTTAGGGTTCAAGTTCAAGTACTCGATACCATAGTACTTTAGGAGACCCTTGAAGAAGTCGCTCGCCGGGAGGGCCAGCCCGCGCTCCACGAACCGGGCGAACATCGGGATCTCGTCGGGGTTCTTCTCCATCGGGTACGGATCGCCTGCGGCGGCGCGCCACATGTCCATCTCCTTCTCCCGGAGGAACCCGCTGTTCACCAGCGCCAGCAAATCTTCGGTCTTCGCCTTGGACTTCTTCCACTCCTTGTTTGGATTGGGGCGTGGGGGAGACGTCGGCGGTGATGAATCCCGAGCAGATCCTTCCGCCTCGCTATGGGATCTTTTCTTCCCAGCGCCGGCACTGGTCTTCATGCTCTTGGACGAGGAAGACTTCATCCTCCAAGTGCACCGGGTCTTCACTCGCATCCGTTTGGGGGCTTCACTGGTGGCAAGCAGCGGCGGTGCGCGTGGATCTGCAGACTAAGGCGTGGCGGAAGTGGCACGGGTGGCTGACTCTTGGCTAGATCTGCTTCAAATAGCTGCGAATGTGGGGGTGGAAAACCCTAAGGGTTTTGGCCTCTATTTATAACTCAATCGGCGGAGCTACAACGGCCAGATGGATAAATATCGTCAGCTGACTCAGCGGCGGCTGCCTGACCCTTCACCTTTCAGTAGTCGACACACTCCATCTCAGGGGCTCGGCTACGTCTACTCAATTTCCTGGGTGACGACAAGATTCAAGAGCAACTCAGGACACATTCTACAATCAAGATGACCCTTCAATTCGAGAGGAAGTACTCGACTCAAGGTTCGGGGGCTCCGTGCCACGTGTCCTTCGGTTTTTTCTCCGGATTTTGTGGGATAATCTTGGCAGAACTTCAGATTGACCCTCAGCTTGAATCTACGATTCGACCTAAGGCTCGGGGGCTACATTCCATATGGAATGCGATTCTTCGAATCACATTTTCCATATGGTTTCTTCTTCAATGCACAGTGAGTATTATTGAAGACCTTCAAGAGAAGAACTTGAGGACGCTTGGGAACTACTCGAGAAGACTTCAAGACTACTCATGGATCAGCTGGAGTACCTTCCAGCCTCGGAATGCTTCAAGTACTCTAGAGGACTTTTGACTTGTAGTACTCCGGGACGCTTGAGGACTACTCGTCAAGGCCATCAAGACTACTCGAAACTATCCTACTCGACTACAAAGTACTCGGGGGCTTGTCGTATGGACCTCCCTGGGCCCACTGCCTCGGTGGGTACCAGGACCGACTAGTCGGTGGGCCCCCGGGACTACTCGGCATGTGCCACACCGCACCTGATGGCGTGAGGCGCAAGGACTACGGTGGAGAAGTACTCGGATAGGAAGCTATACATGTCCTGTACTATGTAGAGAACTCCTAGTCGTACCCGACTAGTACTCTCTCCTCAAACCGACTTGTAACCCTGCCTCCCGGGCTATATAAGGCGAGGCAGGGACCCCTCTCTCTCTCATACGCTTCATCTTGTAAACACACCCAATCAATTCAGAGCAACGCAGCATACAGGACGTAGGGTATTGCGCACCTCGCGACCCGAACCTGTCTAAATTGTGTGCCACATGTCTCTTTCTTCGAGTTACCGATCTCGGCGAGGCCTCATTCATCTACCTCGGGTACTCCCCTTAGTAGGTTGCCGGTCTAAAACATCGACAGAAGGTTAATGTTAAAGGCTTGTAAGAGCAAGTACATTGCTACACATCAACGGTCCTGTAGGTTGACTCATGCAATGTCACGTAAGAGAACGAGGTCGTTGCTTCGCGAAACAACCACCTTATGAGACAACTTCACAACCATTATATGAGTTGTTGTTGCCATGCAACTCATAATATTCCTTTTTTACATGCACAAAATTAAGGGATTTTATTGCTCTACCAGACGATTTATAAGACAACTCAGTGTACAAGTACTATGTTCAGTCAACTCAATATTACGTGTCAATGCATGGGACGACTTATCAGACGACACGAATGTACTTGCCCTGAAACCAGCTACCTTTGATACCTACCTTCTATGTAGTAAAATGGATATTTTTATTCTTCTTATAAAGTTAGGAACTGGGATGTTTTCATGATTTGTACTGTTGATAGTAATATACTATGGAGCAAGTTAGGCGGTTTATAGAGTTATGCATTACCATTTTGTCTCAAAGATGTTCATGGCATATTATTACTTGTTTCAATTCCCTAGCTTGATCTTCTTAATGTTGGAGTATAAGTGAATTGCCCACCTTTCCCTATCAGCTTAAGCTTTTGGGTTGAACTGGTTGGTGCATGCAACTCAATATGGTATCAGAGCCAGAGGTCTCGAGTTCGAATCCTGGCGGGCGCATTAATTAAAATAATTACAGCCCACTCCAATATTCTACGTATGCGGCCTGGGGGAGCCTGCACGTGAGGGGGAGTGTTAGAGTATAAGTGAATTGTCCACCTTTCCCTATCAGCTTAAGCTTTTGGTTTGAACTGGTTGGTGCATGCAACTCAATACTTAATATGAATATTAAAAAAATTTCAACTTTGAGTGCTTTGTAGCGATTATCTTACCAACTTTATAATAATGACTTAGATTTGCCGACCAACTAATATGTTTTCCAGCCCGAAGCTCATAGTACTTGTTTAGATATGGTGTTTTCACATTAAACATTATTTTTGCTCAAATCAAGACAAAAATATGTGCTTACCAATTATCGTGACAAGGTGCAAACAACAAAGAAATATAGATGGTTCATCTCAAGTACTCCCTTCCCCCTAGTGGATCCTAAGTTTATCTTATACTTTGTCAGACTTGAGACAAATTTAGAATCTCTTATATTCAATGACTCTACTGGAGATGCTTTGAACCATAGATGATGACAACTCTTTCTCCTATATGATTTCTAGCACGTATTATAATCTCTGGAGGATTGTCCAGCTCAAAGAGTTTTGTGTTGTTTGATGATGAATTTCCTTTTCTAACAAAAATACATTTTAAAAAATGGAAATATATCCGACCTCTGCAATGCACACAGCCAAAATATTCCAACTGATCAATGAGCAAATAAATAAAGAGAGAAAGAATACATAGGAAGAGAAAATAATCCTAAGCAATGTCTAATAATATTGCTTATCCATCAATTCTTGGAAAAAATATGTAAAGCCAACATTGGTTTTGCTCTTGGAATAGACAGACTCCCTTGTGTTTGCAAGCTGCATTTATTTGCGGGTAGTTTGCAAGCTGCATTGATAAATCACAACCAATATATTCCCCAAATGGTGGCCTGCAAAGTGAGGCAGAAAGATCACCCGCAAACAACCAAGCAAGAGCAACGAATGTTGAGACACCACATGTATCTCCACGATGATGTTTTCAGGAAGAACATGATGTCAATGACACCAACACCATCATCATCGTCTCGAGTACAGAGCTTGGTTTACACCCGGAGAATCAAAATATGGTCGTATATCGGTATATCTGGGGAAGTACAGATGAAGTTGCCTCCAATGAGAATGTGCCACAAAGGCAACATCAATTAGCTTTCTTCCCAACAAATACATGGTTCAAGCTAAAGAACTATGCTAAGGGAATGTTGAATTTCAAGTGAGACAATTCATTTCCCACAATGGTTATCAATAAAAAGAAAACAATCAGCCTTTAGGTTAGTCCTTAAGAAACGTGTTAAAAAAGACAAATCATAAAACCAAGTCTCAGACCATCATAACCACTAGATCTATCATGTTTTCCAAAATTTACCTACATCAACGTTATCTCTGTTGCTTCATCTCTTCCTTTATGTGAAGAAAAGGGAACATATGCAAAAAGGTGAAAAAATTGTGAATTGACTTGTAGTCCAATGGTAGGACTCTCTAGTGAGAAGTTATCCACCAGTTTTCAAATCCTGGTGTTCGCACTTTTTCCTGAGATTTTCCCAAGTTTTACCAGCATTGTGCATTAAGTGGTAAGCGATGGTAAACGATGTTAGAGCATCTCCAAGAGTTTGCCAAATTTTACTTGGCAAATCTTGTGTTTTGCCAACTTCTAAAAACATATGCAAAGTAAAAAAAGAGTTCATCTCCAACAGTTTGACATAATTCACTTGTCAAATCCAGATCTAATTTACATCATGAATCTTGAGAGAAACAAAATTATGTTTGTGTCCTTCCACCTCTTGAAAACTTACATCATGAATCCTTTTCTATTCTTTATTTCTTTTTTCACCCTCCCACTTACAGGGAAACGACGATGTCAACCACGATCCGCGCGCGCATATATGCGCGCAGGGAGGTGAGTTTCACCAAGTTTCTATTTTTGTCAAGTTGGTTTGTCAAACTATTGGAGGCCATTTTTTCTTGTTTTGCCAAAATTAGATGGATGCCAAATTGATTTGTCAAACTGTTGGAGTTGCTCTTACCCGTCAGGTGCTGAACCCTTCAAAGATGCTCATATAGTTTTAGTTTGCGTGCGGGTTGTGAGTGTCTGCAATGTACTGTGTATTTCGGGAAAAAAGTTGAAAAGACATCAAGTAACCTTATTATGTTTTAGGTGTCAAACATGTAAAGTCACCTTTCTAGTGTCAATGGGGTAAATTTCTCACTTTTATCTCCAGTATCTCTTGATCGCCGTCGGAACAAGAATCTGGAAAGGATGAGAATGAGAGAGGCCGAGAAGCGACAGCCTGTTCGCTTGGCTTATCAGCCACCAGCCAGCAGTACTTTTCTCTCACAACAAACCGTACGACCAAGAACTAGAACCAAAAGAAGACTCTTCTCTCGAACAAACAAGACGCGACCATCACCACTAGCCAACCGAACAGGCTGTTCTCGGCTCTTTTGGTTGCTACTCCGTCCATCTTAAATTACAATCATTTTTTAATGTATTCTTTTTTGTTATTCACATGGTATGTTTAGATACAATAAAAAAATGTATTTAGAAAAAAATAATAATTTGAGACAAAGGGAGTATGTCTTTGCATCCGGATTAAAAAAACCCGTGTCGAGACCATCCGTGGCGGTTAACTAAATTTTTGTCTGTATCTTTTTTTAATAAAGAAAAAAAATAGTACTAGGACTCGAGCCCCTCGACGTCTTTCGGTAGAATTTTGGGTCCCCTTCTCAGCAGAATCCTAGCACAAGTTCCTCATAGGTGATGCGTTCCAACATGAGATATAAACGGCCAAGGCTTCAAAAGTCATGCGTTCCAACACATTTCTGCTTGCCAGTAATGATTTAAGGAGAGCTCACAAATACGTTACACCGAAAAGCAGAAAATTGAGATAAGTACAGCCACTACAAATTGTAACTCAGAATTTTGCACAGTACTATATCTCAGCATTACCAGTAACAAATAAATCAAATGTTCTAATTATACAGCCACAGAGGATACACTACGCATAGTCATCTGTCACTCTCATAAGGTTAATGTCACATGGGATGGGAGATCAAAATTCACCTGCTAATACAGTAAAGGATGTCACACACTGCCAACACCATCATGAAAGCTTGCTCATGAAAAATTAGGGTGTTAAGGCATGGACTGGTTGAGTTTGCTGGAGAGTCAAGAGGGAGGGGTTAGCCTCCGTGGTCATTGTTTCACTCGTTTCATGCCACCGTTACTAAAAGGGCTAGGAGGAGCACCACCTGGATGTGGACTCTCCTCTCGGAGGGGTGAATTTAACATGGCAAGTTCTCGGAGTTGCTGTCTCTTGTAGTAGTCTTGTGATTCATCCTGTTTAGCAGTGCATAAGAATCAGGATTTAGAAACAGAAATCAAAGAAGTGTATTGCTTATATTCATTTGGGGGTACTATGAGCTGGTAAAAACCATAGCCCATATTATTAATCTAGTGGGTTATTACTCAGTGGTCTGCTTAAAACAAATGTGGAAGGAAGTATAGAGCAATTGGGGCAAACGTCAGTAAAACAAAGCTCTTTCTTTGTCATGTTTGGATGTTTCAGCATACGTTTGTGATAAGCTGCAGACTGAAAAGTGGAATGGGAGATAAGAAGGTTTAGAACACATATGCATACCACTGGCTTCAATAGCTCTTCAAGGATCTCTTGTGCCTTTGCAAGTCTTGCATCAATCACATTAGCAGGTAGCTCAGCTTCAATCAAGATATGGAGGGGCTCACTCAAGTGTTCATAGCCAGGTCTTCCTTTAAGCTGTTCCTCCTTTATTATGAAATGAAAAAAGAGTAGCATGTTTACAGGTTTGCTAGATGCAATCTGAAAATAAGTGCTACTGCAAAAAGCCAAAAACAAAACACTGAAACAGTCATCCAGTCATTTAAAAATGTGCATAGCCATGTCTGGTTACTTCCAGAGTAATGCTTACCTTGCCAGAATCTTTAATTGACCCCTTCCCTCTGATGAAAACACGACAACCTGTAGAGGCTTCAATCCTCTTCAAAGAGTTTCCCCTTGGGCCAAGAAGACGGCCAATAAAATTGAACTGTACAAAAGCGACTGATAGGATCAGTAATGGTGCCATAGTGCTGTACCAGTAACCCTTGCAAATATGTCAGATAAAAACACACATTAGGGTATGTATCGGTTGGTACTTCCAATCGCAAAATCTTCTTGACAATGTATGAAGAGGGACTCTGTGGGGGTCCTTGCCAACCCATAGCTCCTTGTTGAACACCTACTCTCTGACCAATGATAGTAGAGTGTTAAGAGTGACGTACTATTTTGGACATATTTAGAAAATGTATTCAATGGTCATCGCACTTCGTAAAGAAAGAACATTACTGCATTGAATAAAAATGCCAAACGTGAAATAATTCCACTAGGCTTCCGAATGCTTTCTTAATATGTCCAAGATTTAGTTACAACATTGGACGACTGAACTTAGCTCAGTTAGTGGTAGGTGTTGTTGTAAACCCCAACCACATAGATTTACCTCAACTTTGGATGCCTATTTACTATGCAAAACCACCCACTTTAAACATTCCAACTCCTGTTCAAGGTAATAAAAAATGTACTGCTATTCTCAGCAAAAGCAAATAAAAAGGAAAACGTCGACTCTTTGTGGAGAAATGGATCTTGATTTTAAGTTTCTGCCTTCAATAGTATAATTAAGCACAGACCTTCTTTCGAGCATTATTTGGATGTACATGTACTGGAACTTCTTTCCAAACATTGCTACAAACTAAACTCAATAAGGAAGATATTGAGTTGCATGCACCAACCAGTTCAACCCAAAAGCTTAAGCTGATAGGGAAAGGTGGGCAATTCACTTATACTTCAACACTCCCCCTCACGTGTAGGCTCCCTCAGACTGCACATGTGGATATTAGAGTGGGCTGCGATTATTTTATTTAATCGCGCCTGCTAGGATTCGAACTCAAGAGTCAAGACCTCTGACCCTGATACCATATTGAGTTGCATGCACCAACCAGTTCAATCCAAAAGAAAGGTTAAGCTGATAGGAAAAGGCGGGCAATTCACTTATACTCCAACAGAAGACATGCTTCTCCCTATGTCTAGTGTGGACAATTTGAGATGCAGATGTAAGTATTGTAGAATGACAGGTTCTTGTCAATATGTGGTCAGTGGTTCTAATATGACTAGATAATTGAAACTAAATCAATCTTAATTGAGGAGAATGCTGCCTTAGCAGATTGGAAATTTTTTAGACAATGGGAGTAATTTATAATATTGTAAAAGAGGAAGATGATAAGAGAAGATAACGGAAAACTTAATTCTTGCTTTACATCAAATTGCTTTCACTTTCAAGGAGTTCCGTGGCTTAAACACCAGAGATTTAGTTCTGTCCCTGTAAGTCCTAGTAGTGTGTCATAGATAATTAAAGTGTCAATTTCATTTGCACACTTTTTGGAAGCATGTTGGCACTCCTTTTATCTGATCTGGTGAATAGAATGAATGTGAGTCGAGATAAAGTATGTGTATTGAAACATAAAAAGGGCGTACCCAGTGAAGCTCCCACACGAGGTGGGGTCTGGGGAAGGAAATTCCTATACCGCCTTACCTTTGCAAAATTCATTTGAAATTCTGCAAAGGCTGATTCGAACCCAGGATCTCTAGACCAGAAGTGGAGCGTCTCTACCACTGCGCCAGGTCCGCCCTTTTTTTAAAACAAAAGACAGCAGGATATATTACTTGATATTGAGAGAACCGAGAAATGGCTCGGTTGGTAGCTGCCCAACCCAGCTCAATCTTGGGTGCTTGAAAGCCGTGCGATCACCTCCCTGAAGGGTTCGGCACTCTCCTCTTTTTTGAGGCAAAAGACCAAGTTTTTTATATATACAGATATATATAATTGATGTTGATAATTTGCTTCCTTGTATGACTACAAGGATCCGGTGCTAACGGTTAATTAAAATCATAAATGTTGAAAGGGGAAGGGGAAGGGGAAAGTGGATTAGAAGCAAAAATCCAGAAGAGAAGTTGGTAGTAATACTACTACAACTTAAAAAATGACTAAACTATTGCTAAAAAGGATACACTTCATAGAGCCCACTAACCACCTGATGGCTTATATCTAAGTCTATAAGCTGCATGCTTAGTACTCTTTGAATGCCAACTTTATTTTTGCAGGCCTTTCATGAACAAATTTGATGACTGCAGAGACATTAATATGCCGTGGATCATAATTCTTGCTGGATTGCACTTCAGAAAATGCAGAGCAACTTGGTTACATCTCTTTCTGTAGAAAGGTTTTAACAGCTCATGCTGTTAAAACAAAAAGGTATGCTAGGTGACTGAAGTGTATCCTACCTCTGAATGCATCCCATTCCATGGACTATAACCGTTCCCGCAAAAATTTGGCATTGGGGGTGACGGATGCATCTGGTTCGGGCTCGCGATTGGGAACCTCTCGAACTCCCCAGCACCATGTTGGCGCCGCATATTCGACACCCGCATTATTTCTGGTACCATGCATCGATAAGCTGAAGTTAGCACATAACATTAACATAAGAAAACATCCTGCCACTGAAGAAAAGCCACTGTGGTTGTTAACAGATAAGATTTTTCATCTATCACGACCCACGACATAAAAACATTGCAGCTGAAATCAAAAGACGGTCATCTAGCGAACTTGCATCAAGGAAGCAATTTGACCGCAGAGGACAGCATGAGAAACTCGAATCTACCGCAGTAATGCTATCCGCATGAGAAACATAGAAACGAGAGCATCTTTTTTTATAAGACCTAGATCAAAACATTCACCTTGATTCAGCAGCCTGCTGCAGATTGGGAGCACTTGCATAAACGGTCCCAGCTTTTGATGCTCCTGCAGCAAGTCCGCCAGGTACTGACTGCGCCACCGGCAATCCAATCGCACCCAGGCACAGACACAGGAGCAAGAACAAGGCACGGATCAGATGGACTCCCCGCAACTCCAAAGAGCCAATCTTTTCGTTCTCCCGATGAAACCCAACCCCAGCGCCGAGGCTTACCTGCCTACGTCCGACGGCCCGGGGGGCCTGACCTGCGGCGACATGGCCCTCGCGGGGGAGAAGCATGCGTCCGTACCGTGCAGGCCGTCCATGGCGGCGCGCGGCGGCCGGGTCGGGATGGGGCGCGGCCGCCCCGGGTGCCAATCGGGGGGAAGCCGCTACGGGGGAGAGAGAGAGAGAGAGGAGGAAGAAGAGGAGATGGAGATTGGGGTGTGTTTTTATCGCGGTGTCTCGTTTTCTTTTCTCGGTGCGGTGGCAACGCCCTTTTTTGGGAAAATCTCGGCAAAACCCTGCCCCCGGCACGACGGGTTGCGTCGCGGGCTCGCGGCATCATCTGTGGGCAGAGGCCTCTGGCCCCGTCGTAGGGTTTATAAACCCCTGCCGCCCAGGGCAACTGCAGGGATGATACGCATCGACCAACTTGCCATATTCTGCATTGCTAGGGAGGGATACACTTACGCAGTTACACCACACTGCCCGCATCTTTTATTGTGAAGTTTTACACAGAGCTTTAGAAAGGACAGCGTACTTGCTGGACTCTCCATTTGGCTGTGTTAAGGTAGAAAGACTTCAACTGTGCATACTTTGCACATTTACAAATTTATAGGTAAATCATAAAACCGATACAATAATATTTAATATGATAATCAAGTTATGCCTATATTAAAAAAACAAAGATGTAATAGCTGCGAGATTTTAATGATATTTTTTGTTTTTTTCCCTTTACAATGATTATTTGTTGGGTTTTTTCTCCTATACCAATGACGCATACATGACATGCTGTAAACTTCTCAGATTGGCAAAAGATCAAGATGTGCCATCATCTTTGTCAATATCACAATAGATAATTATTTTGTGATATACGATACACTTCGGTAACAAAGAGAATGAGAGACATGTTGTCCAACCGTTTTGTTTGTACTTTGTGGTCACTTGTTGCTAGAGTTAACAATTCGCATCCGTCGATTTCTTTTATTCGGATTCTTCTATAGTATTTTCTCTCAAAATAAAAATGCTTTTAACAACGATGAGTGTTTGACACAAATAAAGAAGGTTTTAACAGCGATGGCGTAAAAATCTGCCGAACGGAGACGCATGCTAGCTAATCGTGGTGATGTGTCATACTCCTAATGTTGAAAACAACGATGAGCATGCTCATGTCACACTACCTAGCTAGTTGATATCTGACGCCGACATGTTATTAGAGTTAGCAGTAGCTACAAACATATTTGTGTCAGACTATATATATTTCTTACATATGTGATACCCAACCTATTACTGAAAGTTAATGAGATGATGGATGTCACATCTTTTAAGTTGCATACTTGCATGGCTAAACCAAAATACATGTATTTACCGTTTTACATGTTCTTTTAAGGATTTACGCACGATAGACCTTGACACTGACTTTTTTTTTGTTTAAGAAAAAGGCATTCAGTTTAAAACGCCTTATTGTTTTAGCCCTCTACAAGATAAACTTATTAAAGCATGCTGTTTTACGACGCTGCACGAAACTGTCTAGATGATTGTTTAACCCCCCCCGAGCTGTCTGAATTTTTAGCATTATATCGTTGAACGGAGACTTATATATATATATATATATATATATATATATATATATATATATATATATATATATATATATATATATATATATATATATATATATATATATATATATATATATATATATATATATATATATGGTTGTCATCTATTTTATTCATTTGAGGAGACGAACTCAAGGGAGAAGATTTGTATCGATCGACCTTGCTCTGGTTTGACCAGACACCGGCCCCCTCCTTCCCCTGCCCGGCCTGCTGTCTGCAGATAAGCATTCCCATCGACACGTGCGGCGGCGATCGCACAAGGCGCCGTGGCGACTTGACGAGCGCGTGCCACTGCCACCCCTCTCCTCGGCCCCCTCGGCCCCTCCCTAGGCTTACGCCTACTACTGCGCGCGCGATTTCTAAAACGGCGACCGTACATCGGAAGCGGGGCGGCGCGCGCATGCGGTGCTGCCCCAGTGCCGGGAATTCTTTTCTCCCCAAGCGGCGGGGGTGCGGCGGCGGCGGACGTTCCCTGCACTTCGTCCACCACCGCTTCGTCCCCGCGCACGTTCGCGCGGCGATCTCGTGTCGTCTCTCCCTGCACGTGCTCGGCGTCGCCTTTCCTTTCCTTTCCGATCGACGAAGCGGTGGCTGGCTGGTCCGTCTCCGTGCTCGGTGTGGGCGAGGGGAGGAGCCGAGGAGGGGCTGGGGGCACGCTGTACGCATAGGATGCTCTGCTCACGTACGTCTGCGGGCGCGGGCGGCAGCTTGTGTTGGAGGGGCACGTTCGTTGTCGAGTGGTCAATGGTGTGGTGTGGTGTGGTGTGGTGGTGAACTGAAACTGGCGATGGTGTCCGATGCGGTTGGCGAGGAAGATACGGCGCCGGGTTCACTACTGTCCTACTGTGCGTGCACGTGCCGGCACCCGGCAGCCCGTGCAGTAAAGACAGAAATGAAAGGGGGCTCGGAAATGATGGATCCATGGCGCCTGGGGGCTGGAGAGACCGCAGAGTGATTCTTTCTATTTATCTCTACTCCTAAGAAGAATGAAGTGGAGACAAAAACTTGTTTGCCCTTTTTTCCCGCCCCGTGAATCTGCCTCCTGCGTCCCTGCGTCCGCCCTCCCAACCCCACCCTATCATCCGCCAAATCCCGCGCGCCCCTCCAGTCCACCCCCGATACCGCGGCAGCCACGCCAACTGTCGCCCCTCAGAACCCTAGCCGCCACGCCGATCTCCCTCACCTCGCCTCCTATCCCGTAGTCGGCGACGCAATCTGCCGCCGATCCGGGACGCGCCGTCAGCCGGCGCCATCCACCGCACTGCATCTCCGATCTGCCTCCGCCTCCGCCTCTGCTTCTGTGCCACTCGGCCTCCTCCGCCTCCACTGCACCCGCGATGCCGTCGGACGGCGTCGACGAAGAGCTTGGCGGCGGGAGCGTCGCCCCCTCCCCCACGCGGTTCGAGCTCCAGGAGGACCCCCGCCTTCTGGAAGAACAACGTGCAAGTAGGGTTACATCTATTTCTCTACATGTTGTCTCCTCCCCTTTTCCGCTGCGCGCTTTCTACTCCATTAGCGGCACTGCGACAGTGCTCCGGTCTAATTCGGCCGGGTCGAGCAGTCGGCTCTGTGTCCGCGGGCATCATCGAGTACCTATTAGTGGTTGCTTATTAGTGCTAAAATCTGCAGGTTGTGATACGTATCCGACCGCTCAGCAGTAGCGAGATATGCGTGCAGGGGCACAAGAGGTGCGTCCAACAGGATAGTAGGCAGATCCTCACGTTTGATCTCGTCGCGGACAAGCATGTCACACAGGTGCTCTTGACACTCAATTCCCAATTATTCACACCTATTTGCTTCTTCGGGCTTATTTATTTCATTATTTGTGCAAAATGTGTAACTGCTCCTCATTTGGTGCTCTTCATGAGAATATGTTCAAGGTTGCTGGAATGCCAATGGTGGAGAATTGCATTTCTGGCTACAACACCTGCATGTTTGCTTATGGGCAGGTTAGCAACAAGTTCCACTTGACGCTGGAGATTCTCAAGTTTTTTTGGGGTCCCACACAAACAGATTGTGCATAATTCTCTGTTTCTGCTAGACTGGAAGTGGAAAGAACAACATATCAAGAAATCTGGGAATATGGATGCAATTTCAGTAGTCAAACATTCCTGGAGCTTGCAGAGGCAATAGTGATTTTTGGTTATGTACACTTGTACCCTCATTCTACTAAAGTGTGTTGTTCAGAATGGCATTGCCCCACTTTAACTGTGCTCTACTGCCAACTCAGGTCACATATGTGTACCACCATACATGTCAATGAATGTACCGCACAAGACAAGATATAAGCAAAAATAATGGGTGTTGAGGTGATGCATCAATAATTATGTGAATCAGTTTGTCTGTGATCCAGATAAAAGATCAGTGATAGTGAATGTATTATTGCTAAAACCATGTTGAGATCTAATTTCTCCACAATGTTTTGGCTACATACTGAGCAGAACAGAAAGATGGTACCAGCTTACTCTTCCTTGCTTAATTATATTTAGACCTGGTATATGATACTTTTTTTAGTCGGGACTCAGGAGTAGTAGCGAGTCCGTATTGGCCTCGATGTTCCAAATAACTCAAAACTCGTTTCGTTTATGTCCACACCAAGGTCTTCTTTTTGTCACATCTCGCTAATCAAGATCGGATGCTTGAAGGAAATCTTGAATTTATTATTTGATCATTTCATTGTGTTTGCATGTTAGGAATTTTGGCGGTGATGTACTCGGCTTTTCGAAGTCACTTATAGTTTGAGGGGCTAAGCGGATTACGGCTCCCTGAGAGCCGTTGATTCCAGGTAATGTTGTATTGAATATTCTGGATGGTTTCATGACTTAGGTATAGAACATCCATATTGAGTAGTCATTTGCCTTTGTGTTTGTGCTGTTTAATATGTCCGATGCAGCTATTCTGCATGTACTTGGTTTCTTTATTTCACTCCCTACCGTAATATATCCATTTTCTTATTTTGATTTTTGTGCGATCTAACTGATTCCAAATATCTTTTAATTTCCTGCAACGTGTGGATCAGCGACCTCTAGAGAGAATATATTTCAGTTGATGATTGGCATATTTCATATTTGTACTGTTCCTATCTGACTTGCAACATGATGATGGACAAGTGATAATTATGTCGATACATTATCTATCCTAGACTTGTTCAAAAGAAAGGGATATTTGACTGGCAATATTATCACATCACCGGGAAAAAGCTGTTGCCTGTAGCTTTGTTTGCTCTACTAACACACCAGGTATACCATCATACATACTAATGGTTACCTATTTTTTATTCTCATAATCGGTTCAGCCTATCTCTTTCCTTATATCAGCTGTTATCAAATTGGTTTGTTGCATAGCTGGTTTTGTATGGTCTTAACAAGCAGTATTTCTTTTTCCCCGATGGACGCATGTTACTCATCTCGATTGTTGCACTATTTGTGTTAATAGCAAAAATCTGCATCCTGAATACCATATCGGAAAAGGAAAAAAATGATATTTTGGTTGCTTGCTCAATCTTTAATGCACTATGTTTTGGATTTTGTTAGTGATTAGCTAATACATATATAAATTCAACTATGAATAAGAAGGAAGCATTTCACATATCTATTATCACTTTCACAAAGTATAGTAATTTATGGGTTTATTTCTTGAGGTAATATACACCCTGGGTTTTTTGTGATGCCCTCATCCATCAAGCCTCATGTTGGAAGAGTTCATCCCTACCTTATTTTGCCCCTCTAAATAATAAGTAATTGTATTCCAAATGTATACATACCTTACAGGCTGTAGTACAAGATAAATGATCAATTTTACTGACATTCAAACTAGCAGGTTCTTGTACCAGCAGTGAACAATAATTAGACTTGGATGAGAGAAAAAAATCAGGAGATAAACTTCATATTGATATAAATTGAATCAAGAAATAAACTTCATAATGATAAATTAGCTCGTTTTCATGCTTTGTGATCAAGACCACAGACTGCAAGTTCATGTTATTCTTTAGTGATAACCGTGTTGCTTGCTTCACCAGCGACGACAACCGACGAGATCCATTCATGCGGACTGCTTCGACTTGAAAGGGAACATTTGCTTCCAGACCCTATTGAACTTGTTGTGCTCATCACAAAGAGATGATCTACATGACCCTGGTGCAAGCCCAACGTCAAAGCCATGGAGGAGGTTCTCAGGATCACCAACCTTTGTCTCATGGAACTGAGTTTCAGAGTTCTAGCAGCCCAGCGCCTTTCAGATTAGCATTGGAAACTAATTAAGCAACTCATATTTATAGTCACATGAGCTTGATGGCCCACATGATTCTTTATTCTTCAAATGGATTTTCAACTTGTCAAATGTACTAAGTCCAATTTGTGTATTATTACTGGTATCGAGCATTCCCGTAGCTTGGCCAAATCACCGACAGAAAAAAAGCACCATGACATTTATGAATCATGTCATTGTCATGGAACTGCAAAACGTCATGGTAAAGTTATGTGACTATATGATCCATGTATAATGATCTGCAAGCTTAATCATTATGTGGTAGAATGCTTTATGTTTTGCAATATCAATTTTGTAATGCCCGGAGCAACGCACGGGCACGTTCCTAGTTTGATTAAAAAAGAAGAAGTTTGGTTATAAAGTCTTGACAAAGTTTTAACGGAAGAACAACAACAAACTCACAAAGCTGAAATGGACTGTGTTAGATGATAGGCAACATTTTGGTATATTTTAATTCCATAATTAAATATACATTTTAATATCACGGTAAGTGAAATAATCCATGTGCATGTGTGTATGTTTAAACAACAATTAAACATAGCAATATTCATGATTATACAACTAATAAATATGAACATTGGTTTGAGAAAGTACCCTGTGGAAGGTTGGGTGACGACGTCACCCGACTTTCCGATATCACTCATTGTGAGTGACCTCAATCGGTGTAGTCGTACACAATCGATGCAAGCATATGAGCGCAGTGCAGACCCAATGTAGATGAAGTAGTCGTTCGCTCGTAGTCGACGTAGAGGAAGTAGTCGTTCATTTGTTCGTAGTCGACGTAGAGGAAGTAGTCGTACGAGAGCGAGCAGCCGCATGAAGACGCTCCCCAAAAACCTTATCGCCCGCCTATCCCGAGCAGGATCTCAGCAGCGGGACGAGGTTCCGGAGGCTCTACTCTCGCTGGTACCGTGCGCACGGTGCAGGCGATGGGGGTGAACATGGATGTCATGGTTAATACGCCTCATGTAGTAACGGTCACGGTTAAGGCTCAGTAACGGTTCAGTAACTGTCGCGGGGTTAAGGCTCATCGTTAAGGTCTAGGAATGTCGTGGTTTAAGGCGTCATCATTCCTCTCCAATAGCCAACAACAAAAAGGTGCTCCCGCACCGCACCGCTCGGCCTCGGCGAGGCAAGCGAGCGCGCGTGTGTGGCACGCCTATCTCCTTTATTCAACTTCACAAGAGGTGTACCGAAAGGTTACCTAATAAGTTAGATGGGAGACTCCTCCAATACTCATACAGTATTTCTCTCTTTTCCTTAGCATTAAACACATGGGCTTTTAATTCTTTCATTATTACAATTAATGTCCCTAGGCCCATTTATTCTAACAATCTCCGCCAAGAATTTCAAGCCACATTGGAAATGCTCTCGTCTTCCCTTTTGTTTTTTATATAACAGTACTACGATGGAGACTGTTAAGTTGAACATCCACCAATAACTCTAGTTACACTTATTTGCAATTGAACAATAGACTAGGCCTTGAATTATCAGTTTTGTGCATCTAAGCTTGGCTAGAGCCCTTTACTGATACTTGGCTGCATACATCCCTGCAGGTTGGAGCTTACGGGTCACACTCCGTGCCTCTTCATGATTTTTCTAGAGATCACCCAACTCTCATAGACTATGACCAGTAGTCGATACTCATATAGGTGTGTTCCTTCAAGACATACTGTAGGACTATGTCTTTACTTCAAAGAAACAACTTCCTTGTTTCATGAAAGCCACTTGGAGCACATTAAGGTATAAATACTAGCCTACCATACAGGTTTGAAGAGAAATGCATCTTTTCCATGAATTGAGCCTTCTCAAAGGTTCTCTTCTCTCAGTCAAACCATAGCTTGTTTCACCATCTTAATGCACAGGATCTCCGATCACATAAGACAGGTTACCACTAGGGAAAAACTCACGTGGGTCTCAAGCCCAGTTCCATAGATGCATGATCTATCACAATACATGATAAACCCTTTGTAAATTGATCTGCCAGGTTCTTAGACGTATGGGTGTATCCAAAGCTATGACACCGGTGTTTCTCAATTTCCTAACAGATTTCAACCGCCTCTTAACATGCTTGGATGACATCATGTTGTCCTTTGAACTGTTCACCTTGATAATCACTGTTTGATTATCACAGTTCATTAGAATTGCTGGTATCAATTTTCCAACTATCGGCAAGTCCATTAGGAGTTCATAAAGCCACTCAGCCTCTACAGTGGCAGTATCCAATGCTGCGAGTTCTGCTTCCATTGTTGACCTGGTTAGAATGGTCTGCTTGCAAGACTTCTAGGGAACAGCACCACCTCCAAGTGTGAACACATATCCACTTGTGTCTTTTAACTCATCTGCATCAGAAATCCAGTTTGCATCACTATATCCCTCCAAGACTGGGTCTCCGAAATAGTGAATGCCATAGTTCATAGTGCCCACTAGATAGCGCATTACCCGCTCGAGGGCACGCCAGTGTTCACTGCCCGGATTTGAAACAAACCGGCTCAATTTACTAACCACATATGCAATGTCAAGTCTCATGGCGCTAGCCAGATACATCAATGAACTAATGATCTGGGAGTACCTCAGTTGATCCACCATTATCCTTAGGTTCTTCCTTAGAACCAAGCTGGCATCATAAGGAGTTGGCATGGGTTTAGAATTGATGTAGCCAAACCGACTTAGCATCTTCTCAACATAGTGAGTCTGTGACAGAGTCACCCCACCATTTTCTCCCTTTATCACCTTTATGTTAAGGATAACATCAGCATCTCCCAAATCTTTCATCTCAAACTTTTGAGATAGAAAGTCTTTGACCTCCTTGATCAGTTCAAGGTTCGTGCCAAAGATAAGTATGTCATCTACATACAAACACAGAATCACTCCTTCGCCCCCACCATAGCGATAATACACACATTTGTCAGCTTCGTTTGTAACAAAGCCAATAGATGTCAAAGTTCTGTCGAACTTATCATGCCATTGCTTAGGTGCTTGCTTGAGGCCATAGAGAGACTTCACTAGCTTACACATCATTCCTTCTTGACCCTTTACTACAAATCCTTTCGGTCGATCCATATAGATCTCCTCTTCCAACTCTCCATTTAGGAAAGCTGTCTTAACGTCCATCTGATGAACGAGAAGACCATGAGAGGCTGCCAAGGAAAGTAGTACTCTTATGGTGGTCAATCGAGCGACTGGTGAGTAAGTACCGAAGAAGTCTTCTCCTTCCTTTTGGGTGTAACCCTTGGCCACAAGTCTAGCATTGTACTTATCAATAGTACCATCAGGCCTAAGCTTCTTTTTGAGCACCCATTTACATCCCACGGGTTTGCACCCGTAAGGACGTTCAACAACCTCCCAAGTGCCATTTGACATAATAGAGTCCATCTCACTCCTCACTGCTTCCTTCCAATAGTCAGCATCATGTGAAGAGTATGCCTCTGCAATGGTCTTAGGGGTGTCATCCACGAGGTATATGATGAAATCATCTCCAAAGGATTTCTCTGTCCTTTGTCTCTTTCTCCTCCTAGGAGCCTCATCATTATCCTCAGGATGCTCAATAAATGTGGGCTCATTTTGTTCCATCGGCTTGGTGGAGTCGTCCTTCTCGATAGACTCTTGCCTAGATGAACTTGTTTCATCTCTCATTGGAAAAATATTCTCAAAGAATGTAGCGTCTCTGGACTTCATAATTGTGCCGACAAGCAAGTCAGGCACTCCAGATCTTACTATCAAGAATCTATATTTGACGTTGAGAAAAGCATACCCCAGAAAAACGCAGTCCACCGTCTTTGGTCCAAGCTTATGTTTCTTGGTGATTAGCACACTGACTTTGGCCAAACAACCCCAAGTGCGTAAATATGAAAGAGTTAGCC
This sequence comes from Cenchrus americanus, assembly GCA_947561735.1. Classification (NCBI taxonomy): domain Eukaryota; kingdom Viridiplantae; phylum Streptophyta; class Magnoliopsida; order Poales; family Poaceae; genus Cenchrus; species Cenchrus americanus. Next base: position 218,107,584 of record OX387239.1, read on the forward strand.
TCTTCTTCCCCCATTCCCCGAATGGTGTTACTTCCTTATTCTTCATAGGCACATGGTTTAGGACATGATAGGCCGTCAATGTTGCCTCACCCCACCATTCCTTAGATAGTCCCCCGGTCTCTAACATGACATTCACCAAGTCAGTCAGCGTGCAGTTCTTTCTTTCGGCAATCCCCTTGGATTGGGGTGAATAAGGCAGTGTCCTCTCATGAACGATACCGTGTTCCTCACAGAATTTTTCAAAAGTATTAGAGAAGTATTCGCCACCTTGATCCGACCTTAGGTGTTTAATCTTTATCTCAAGTTGATTTTCTACTTCAGCTTTATAGATCTTAAAGTAATGTAATGCTTCGTCTTTTGATTTTAACAAGTAGATGTAACAAAATCTAGTTCTATCGTCTTCAAAGTCATGAAATATCTTTTACCACCTTTTGTCAACACATCGTTCCTTTCGCTCAGATCGGAATGAACTAATTCTAGAGGTGCCAAGTTTCTCGCCTTAGCAGTCTTATGTGGCTTGCGAGTTTGTTTCGATTCAACGCATACGTGACACTTAGAATTTTTGACAGAGGTAAACTTTGGAATTAACTCAAACTAGCTAAGCGCATCATAAAACCAAAATTAACATGACAAAGCCTCGAATGCCAAACATTTGATTCATCATTCATCACATGATTCGCAACATTATTATTGAACAATAAAGAAAAGCGGAACAAGCCTCCACTATCATAGCCTTTTCCAACAAAAGTACCAAACTTAGAAATGATATATTTATTCGACTCAAAGACTAATTTAAAATTATCTCTACACAGTAGAGACCCGCTGACTAGATTCTTCTTGAAGGTAGGTACATGCTGCACATTCTTCAATTATATGGTCTTCCCCGAAGTGAACTTCAGAGTGGTCGTACCAGCACCAAGAACACGCGCATGGGCACCATTCCCCATCAACAAGGAGGTAGTCCCTCTGACCTGGTAAGAGGAAAACATAGAAATATCAGCACATACATGAATATTAGCACTGGCGTCTATCCACCACTCTAGTGAAGAACACACTGAAAGAGCTGCAGGTAAGAAATTACCATACCCCGCTGTTCCTCCACCCTCGCTAACAACCATGTTCGCTGTCTTTGGAGCCTTGCAATCTTTACGATCTGGGCACTTTGTAGCAAAGTGATCCGGACTGCCACAAGTATAGCAGGCACCCCCCGGCTTTCTCTTCTTCTTATTAGGCCTGTCGACTTCCTTAGCCTTAGGCAGGTTTTGTGAAGGCTTCTTCCTCTTGTTCTGGTTATTTTGGAACTTGGGATTGCCCCTCTGCACAAAGTTTGCGCTTGAGGGGCCGGCTATTGTCTTTCCACGTGTGTCCTTTGCTCTTGCCTTCTCTTAAACATCAAGAGTCATGATAAGGTCATCAAAAGTGAATTCCTTTCTCTTATGTTTTAGAGAGGTAGCAAAAACCCTCCAAGAATGTGGCAGCTTTGTGATAATTGCTCCTACCACAAACTTGTTGGGCAACACACATGGGGCCTCTTTGCTATAGTTTTCAAGCTCTTTAGGCAGTGCCTATACTTCATGGGCCTGTTCCACCACAGAACGGTCTTCAACCATCTTGTAGTCTAGGAACTGTTCCATTACGTACAGCTCTCCGCCGGCGTCAGTAGCTCCGTACTGAGCCTCAAGAGCCTCCCAAATATCCTTCCTCGTCTTCCTCTGAAGATAGGTATCCACCAAGTTATCAACCAGAACACTGATGATGGCACCCTGGAACAGATTATCATCCGCATTGAATTATTCCTCCGAGACACCCTCGAGAGCTTTTTCGGTGGTGACATACATTACGTTCATGACGGTGAGCCACAAGGTGGCCAACTCACGCCATCTCTTAAAGTTGGAACTATCAAAAGGCTCTGGTTTAATTGCATTTGCAAAGCTAGTCGCACCAAACATAGTCCTATCAACATAATAAGGTTTTTGGATTGTTAGATGATAGGCAACATTTTGGTATATTTTAATTCCATAATTAAATAGACATTTCAATATCACGGTGAGTGAAACAATCCATGTGCATGTGTGTACGTTTAAACAACAATTAAACATAACAATATTCATGATTATACAACTAATAAACATGAACATTGGTTTGAGAGAGTAACCTTTGGAAGGTTGGGTGACGGCGTCACCCGACTTTCCGATATCACTCATTGTGAGTGACCTCAATCGGTGTAGCCGTACACAATCGATGCAGGCAGATGATCGCAGTGCAGACCCGCTGTAGATGAAGTAGTCGTTCACTCATAGTCGACGTAGAGGAAGTAGTCGTTCGTTCATTTGTAGTCGACGTAGAGGAAGTAGTCGTACGGGAGCGAGCAGTCGCGTGAAGACGCTCCCCAAAACCTTATTGTCCACCTATCCCGAGCAGGACGAGGTTTCAGAGCGCGGTGCAAAATGGAGGGAGAGAGGGAAAGGTCTCCTGAATAGGAATACCTTCGTGTGAATTGGCAACCTGAGCAGGAGGAGGAGGGCGCCTTATATAGGCGAGCAGCAGGCGCAGAGGGGATGAACTTGGACGTCACGGTTAATACGCCTCAGGTAGTAACGGTCGCGGTTAAGGCTGTTGACACATATTAACGTATACTTGTCAACTAAATAAAGAAAAAGGCATAAAATGAATATCAATATAGACTTAGGCGTTTGCTACTAATGAATTCCATGAGTTTTGGTGAATTATATATTTTCAAGGACTATTCAGGAAAATGCGAAAATAATGAATTCAAGAAGGCTCCAGAAGACTCCCGAACTCAACCAAAGTGGACCCCAAGAAAATATGTGACGAGGGCCCGGATTAGGGTCCCCTTTGACGGTAAGATTATCTCCCTTAAGACAGCAAGACCATTACCCTCGAGGTGGAGTCCTCTGTTCGCTGGCAAGCAGCTTGAGGATGGTCGTACCCTTGCCGACTACAACATCCAGAAGGAGTCCACCATTCACCTGGTGCTCCGCCTGCGTGGTGGTATGCAGATCTTCGTCAAGACCCTCACTGGCAAGACGTCCAGTCTTTAGCCAATTGGCTGCATCTCCGACCAGTTTCCCACTAGAGGAACCCTCGCACGATAAGTCTCCGCCTCGCACGACAAGTCCCCGCCTCGCACGACAAGTCTCCGCCTCGCACGACAAGTCCCCACCTCGCACGACAAGTCTGGCTCCGACCGGTGCGTGGGCCTAGACACACGACTCGAGCGACGCCACCAACGCATATGGAGGAGCGAATCTCCATGTCATGCAAAATACAATAGCTGGCAGCCATGCAGACGGCTCGCCCCACCAAGAGCCTTAATGCTGGTCTGACCGGCTGCGCGGGCATCACATCGCCATCATCTCCCACTCCGCCGCACGCAAGCTCAGCCCGAGGCACTCAAGCACCCTCTACGACGCGCTCAAGCCTAGACTTAGGCCCAGGCGTGGCAAGCTAGGCAAGTACTCAGGCATACCGAGACAAGCCCAAACTACTCGGGGTGGAGGCCAAGCGTCCCGGAGTGAACAGTCCAGCCCGGCCACGCGGCGGCTCCCCCGACAAGGCATCATGACTTGGCTTCAATGCACCCTGGCAGACAACGATGTATGACGGGACGTGCCAGCTGCCAAGCACTGTAACTTTTTTACTTCCCCTTGTACCCCTCCCCTTGTGACTATAAAAGGGAGAGGAGGACAATGGTTACAAGGGTTAGACCTTCATAGGATCAAACACCATCTCCCGGGACTTGGGCTCGACACCCTCCCTCGACCAGCTTGTAACCCCTACTACGAGCGCACCTAGCTCAGGAACACGGCAGCATCGCATTGGACGTAGGGTATTACTCCTCGGAGGCCCGAATCAGTATAAATTTCGTTGTCTCCTGCGCTAACCATCCGAGCCCGACGCACGATCGATACAAATTTACTGTCGGCGGTAGAGAACCCCGCAATATGCATCTAGAAGGGACAAGAGGCCCACACGCGAAGGCGGGGCCCGACCTGGGCCTAGCCCAGGCCGACCAGCCCTGTGGTGAGGCCGATCGGCCCCCCTGGCCCAGAACTGGCCCAGCTTCCGGAAGCTTCCTCCGCCGCCTCCTATGATCGATCTAAACCACTTGTTTAGGTCGGTTTGATCCTACGGCGCATGGTACCCCCTCAAGACTATATAAGCAGCCCCTCTGACCCCAGGGCAGGCATCCAATTCATTCTAATCACCAATGCCTACCTGAGATAGAAGCTCTAGATTAGAATTAGAGTTGGAGAGAGTTGTATCAAGTTTAGAGATTAGAACCATGGTCTAATTATACCTAGATAATCTTGTTCGAGAGGATTAGAGAGCGGTAGAGGCGAAGATGAAGGAAGGCCCGGACATGTCGGTGTCTCCTCTTCATCTTCTACCTCTGGGATCAACTCCATTGGAGCCTGATCCTGAGACCTTGTGGAAAGATCGACTTCTTATTCAAGTGAGCAACATTGTTTTTATTATTCTTACAGTTCATAACTCTTTAGTACTTTAATTCTTGTCGCTCTTGAATTAAAGTTGCATGTTTAGTGTAAGTGTGGTGCTTAGACTAGCTAGCTTATGAATGCCTTCTATATTCCGGATTGTGTGGTAGATCGTGGTGGTGACAGCACCATTGAGTCATTTGCAGTCCACCTCCTGTTTATAGAAACCATAGGACTCCCCCATAGATTCTCAGGAGGTTCCCTTTACTAAGTGTGCCTTCAGACAATCACCCGATAAGAACAATAGAGACATATCTTGTGAGAATAAGAACCAGACATCCTTAAGTTTTCCTTATCTCTCTTTATATCAAGTCCTTGATAGCTTCTCAGGGATTAGTCTTTTACTCAGACCATTCTCTCTACCTTTCTCCTTGTGGATTCGATATAAAACCCTCTCCCGGGTGAAGTGCTCACCTGTATCCGTGTGCTTGCGGATTATCCATCATACTATTTCTGTTGGCTTAACAAATACCAACAATCATTTCTGGCGCCGTTGCCAGGGAGAAACGGTCAAGAGAGAACTCTTGAGTATAGCTAATTTTGTACCATACTTTAGTTTAGATTTTATCTTTTTCTTATCTTCTCACCTGTTGCTATCTTTGTCGGATCACTTGGTTCCACTTTTATCTATCTTAAGCTGCACCCGAAAGCGGAAGCTCTGGCCACTAGAAACTTTAGATCTTATCCTTGCATCTGGCCATGAGCTACGCCTACGGTTGGTCGAAATGATCATGAAACAATCCTTCTTAGCAGCGACAGACAAAAACTCTAGTCTTCATCTTTTTATGGTCCGGAACTGAAGAGATGAAGCAAGAAAGAGCCTGGGAAACTATATGTTCTACCTTTAGTGTAGACCTTTACCCCATAGTCCACCGCAGGAGCTAGGATCATATCCTTAATAGGGTAAGGAATCTTTGTATCATTATCCTCTAAGGGTAGTGAATCTTTGGCCCCATCCTACGAGTGTTGTGCGCATGACCATCATGCAGTATCTAGAGGAGCTTTTCTTTCTTTTCCAAGGCAAGGTTTGTCTTTAACAAACTCAGTGGGTAGAACCCTTACACTAGCATTCTTTATGACCACCCAAAGGAAGAAAAGAAATCATCCTCTAGCCACAAAAGGGAAGTTCTGATAGCTATATCACCACCACTCCAATCCCAAGGCTTAGCTATCAAACCCATACCATCAATATCCTGAAAACCTTTAAGGGAAGAAGAAATTCAACCCTTAAGATGATGAGTTTGGGAAGATCGTGAAACTTCAAGCTTCACAAGAGACTTATGAGCATGCAATTTCCTTAAGGAGATAGTCTCTTAGAAAGCATCCTTTTTGCTACACAAGGACATTGGAGAAACCTCAAGGATAGCATATCTAATCATGCCATAGGAAGAGAGCAAAGCCATCAAGAAGCCATTCCTATCTCTCTCTTTCAATGTTCGGATTAGATAACTTTTCAAACCCATCTTTAACCTCATCCTTGAGCCCAATGAATCCTCGTGTGCCCTTTTTCTTGTGTCCCCTCACGATCCTAAAATTTTTATGATGGGTCTAAGGAAGACCAGAAGGAGCACATTACCTGGAGAACATCAATGAGCATGAAAGCTACTTCACAAATGGAACTTTTCCACCTAGTCCATGCTCATTTGAGAAGACTCCTGAATTCAATTGCCATCTCAAATCTTGACGTACTATATCTCCAACCCCCTTATGCTTCTCTACAAATTCAGAAAGGGTGGTTGTCCCAATGGCTTGAAATCTTGAGATTGGCAATATAAGGGAAACCACTCCACCATCTTGAACCATATTATGAAGGTTTCCCAAGGATGAGCTTTTTGTCCAAAAACAAGCACGCTAGGGGGAAATTCTATAAGACTTGCATATACCCCTCCGTAGTGAGCATAGAGGTATAATTATATTCCTTCGGGTATTCTTGTCACTAACCATTCTAGGTTTGGAACAAATAGAACGACAACACAAGGTATGTCCAACTAGTCGTTACACAACATTGAATCATATGCATAGAAACATCTCTTGTCATGTTGCTGCGCTAGCTTGGTTATCTCTACCTTTATTACAGGTTCACTCTATTAAAAAAACTGATCATGCTCTACCATCTCTGTTTGAGTAAATCTCTAAATTCCTTCATGTTACCTTTTGTCTACCATAGTAAGCTTTGGTTTGGAAGTACGATCATACTTCCATTGGCTTTTAAATTAAGCGTGGTGCTTAGGTTAAATAGCCTTCCTTAATCTGATTAGGCATGAACTCTGGTTTGGTTATTGAACTAGAATTGCTTGTGTAGAAAATGGTATATTTTTTGGACTAACCCCTGCAGAATAAACTCGAGACAAGTTTGGGAGAGGTCGAGATGAACTCACTAGAGATGAAGCAAGACACGTGCGAGAGAAGAATTCCCTATGAACCAAGAAGAAGAAGAGTGATGCAAACAAGATCCACAATCAGAAGCACTCACTCAAGGAGGAATTCCTGGATGATGGAGGCATAAAGGAAGGAGGCTAATTCATTAAAGATGATCAAGCCATGCCTCCTCACATGCACTTGTCACTCCACACGTTGTATACATTCAAGGGAGAGAGCACCACAGGATGTCATAGTAGCATCATAACAAAGGTAACACCTTGAGATAAATTGTCATTTCCCTTTTCTCTGGCATCCTAATAAATGAAAAGTCAAACATGCTAGAGTTACATTTTCACATGATCCAATCTTGTTAGCTCAACATGTTGTCTTTTTGTTTGTTTCTAGCATCACTTTCTTGATCACTCTTTATTTTGCTAAAAAAGATTTACGTGCTAGATTCATATTCTGATCTTTATACCCTTGTCATAAAATAAATCTATGCTTTATCGTTATCTTGTTTAATGTGCCCAAGGTTAGAGTAGAATAAATGAAATTATGGCTCTATTGGTGTTTTTCCACCAACAGAATCCATGCACTTGATCTCTACCTTATCTTTGCAAGCAGGACTCACTTTACATAAAAAAGGAGAAGTCTTACTTCCCCAAATCCTACAGTCCACGACCTACAAACATGCACACTAAACAAAACACTGCCAACTGCCACTATCCAACCCTCCTTCAAGCAGCTAAATCAGCAAAGGACATGGGCGACACCATCACCAAGTGGCTATCAAGATCAGATGATGTACTCAAGGATTACCGAGCTGATAAAACAAGAAGAACAGTGAGACTGGAGGGAGTCTGGATGGTCAACCCGATCGAATTAGACTATGAGCACCTACTCCCTTCACCACTACTGCCTAAGATGGATGACCCTGGAACGCCGACTATACACCGCTCCATCAACCAAAGAAGCTTCCAGAGAAGTTGTCCACAACATGGGAACAAGCATTTCTCAATGTCAAAGATGGCAGACCAAGACCACTAACTCTAGGACAATGTTGTGCAAAACATCCCCATCAAGATTCAAGACTGTTCCTGAACACCACAAGACCTAAGAAGAACTAGATGCGGAGACGTTTCCGGAATTCACAAGTCCAGTTGGAACAGAGTTGACAGACAAGGAAGAAATTAAGAAGATTGAAAAGAAGTCCGCTCAACCCTAACCAACCGAACACTCAGTCCATGCTGAGGAGGAAGATCAGAGTTCACCTTCAGAAGACCAATCACTACTTGCGTCATCAACTGATCAATCAATGGACACTACATCTACGCCATGGGAGTAAGTACTCTAAACTCTCACCGAGAGGTAACTCGGTATTTATCTTTATATTCTTCACTGCATATTTAGATTAGCATGTTTATTTCCCTATACCTGCATTGAAAAAAATCATAAAAATATTTTCTGTTTTTGCATTCCTTAAGGCCCCATGTACTCCGTACCGTGGCGGCATAAAATAAATAATTTTTTTGCATTCACATGTTTTTGTTTTAGCATCCCTTTTGCATATAAAAATTCACAAAAATACGTGGGCACATGAAGGTCCACACATTTTAGAAAAAACCCAAAAAGAAGTGGGCACATGAAGGCTCACAACATAATCCTAGAATTTGCTCCTTCGGGTATGTGCGAGACTAATATTTACAGGGAGAAATTAATAAGGAAGACCCGAAGGCCAGCAAGTTCCAAGGATAAATCAAGGACTACTTCAAAATTCAGCTTGGGGGAGAGCACCCCCAGTTATCACGATAAGTAGAGATGGCAATGGGTACCCGAAACCCGAGTACCCGACGGGTTTTACTCGATAAGGAGACGGGTATGGAATTATATTTCTACCCGTGGGTACATAAATGGACAACATCATGTACCCATCGGGTAAGCGGGTGCGGGTATGGGTACGTACTACCCATACCCGCATACCCACGGGTAAAATAAACCCGTCTACAATATGTGATAAACGTAAATAGTACATTGTTAGTGAAGGATAACTTAATATTGATAACTAACAAAAAAATCTTATGCTTTATTAGAATATTAATTAGTTAACAATTATCATTTATCTTTTTATCAATTAAATTCGTTGATGTATGCACCTTATCACGTATTATGTTCTCAAATATATTAGTTTACAAAGGGTATGCTATCGGGTATGGGTTACCCGATGGGTAAAAACCCGCGCGGGTACGGGTATGGGTAAGAACTCGAACCCGCATGCGGGTATGGGTTTTTAGCGGGTAGGAGTTAGAGTTGGCAGGTGCGGGTATGGAACGACACTACCCGACGGGTTTCTACCCGTTGCCATCTCTAACGATAAGTATCACTATCCTAAGTATTTAATATTAGCTAGTTATTTGAGTGTTAGTTAAAAGTCTTAGTTTGAATAAAATGCTAGAGTCTGGTAGTTGGCTTTTCTCTTAAACAATGATCTTGATGATATATGCTTGGAGATGATGAATAGTTACTCTACCGTAATTCCTTTTAAAAGTGCTTAGTTTTCAGACCTAGATTATCCTGAAGCTTAAATGCTTAATTTGCTCCAAAACCAAAACCTGTGCAAGTACATACTTAATCTCAGTCTAGGCTTTGAAAGATGATTCATGAAAAGTTGAGCTGCTGTTTATCAATTTCCTAGAGATGCTTGATTCCTGGTTTTATCTTAAATCTTGAAAAATCTTACATGATGAGTTCCTGTGTTTGATCCCTGAGAGCTTGTCATACACATCAAGATCATTCCATTCCACCATTTATGCTGCTTCTGACATGGAAGTACGCATTTTCCATCAAGCCATATAGCTCATGCAACTCTAGGATATATCTCTCTCAATGTTAAAAAGGATTCTGGGGCTACATTCGGAAAAAAGAAAAAAAGAGAAGAAAAAAAAGAGAAAAGAGAGGAAAAAGTGAGACGAGAGAGGGAGAGAAAAGGACAAGTGTCATACTAGGCGAGTAGGGCCTACCTCCCTGAAAAAAATAAATATAAATAAATTTAGAGATGAATAATGGACACGTGTCTGAGGGCGAGTAGAGTCCACATCTCTAAGGAGGGAGAAAAATGGACAAAAGTCCGAGGCGAGTAGAGCCCACCTCTCCAAGAATATATGGAAATCCTAGATCTTAAAAATCTTAGAAAGAGAGATATAGTCCTAGGCTAAAAGGTTACCACTTTCACCCTCATCCATCCAACACTATCATCCATACATATCTTGCCAAGTGTGACTCCATGCTTAAGAAGGTCATACACAGGATCTCTGAGTTTTATCCGAAAAATGTGCAAAACCTCAGGACTGATCAAAGAATTTGAGATATACTACTTGACTTGATTGTTTTATCTTTTATTTGCTCAAGATTTGTGAAAAGGCTATGCTTAAAGGTTGAAGGTGAGGGAGACCAATCTTGTTGAGGAGAATTGGTTTTTGAAAACCATAGTACTTTTGAGGTGTGAAAGCGTTGTAGCAATTCCTGATCCTGCTAAAGCATATCTTTGCTAAGGACTAGCAAAGGGTAAGCTTGGGGGAGTTTGTTGACACATATTAACGTATGCTTTTACTTGTCAACTAAATAAAGAAAAGGGCATAAAATGAATATCAATATAGAATTAGGGGTTTTCTACTACTGAATTCCACAAGTTTTGGTGAATTATATATTTTCAGGGACTATTCAGGAAAATGTGAAAAGAATGAATTCTAGAAGGCTCCAGAAGACTCCCGAACTCAACCAAAGTGCCCCCCCCAGAAAATATGCATCTAGAAGGGACAAGAAGCCCACACGCTAAGGCAGAGCCCAGCCCAAGCCGATCGGCCCTGTGGGGAGGCCAATCGGCCCCCCTGGCCCCGATCTGGCCCAGCTTCCGGAAGCTTCCTCCACTGCCTCCTAGGATCAATCTAAACCACTTGTTTAGGTCGGTTTGATCCTACGACGCACGGTACCCCCTCAGGACTATATAAGCAGCCCCTCTGACCCTAAGGCAGACATCCAATTCATTCTAATCACCAATGGCTACCTGAGATAGAAGCTTTAGATTAGAATTAGAGTTGGAGAGAGTTGTATCGAGTTCAGAGATTAGAGCCATGGTCTAATTAGACCTAGCTAATCTTGTTCGAGAGGATTAGAGAGCGGTAGAGGTGAAGCTGAAGGAAGGTCCGGACATGTCGGTGTCTCCTCTTCATATTCTACCTCTGGGATCAACTCCATTGGAGCCTGATCCTGGAGACCTTGTGGAAAGATCGACTTGTTATTCAAGTGAGCAACATTGTTTTTATTGTTCTTACGATTCATAACTCTTTGAGTACTTTAATTCTTGTCGCTCTTGAATTAAAGTTGCATGTTTAGTGTAAGCGTGGTGCTTAGACTAGCTAGCTTATGAATGTCTTCTATATTCTGGATCGTGTGGTAGATCGTGGTGGTGACAGCACCATTGAGTCATTTGCAGTCCACCTGCCGTTTATAGAAGCCGTAGGACTCCCCCATAAATTCTCGGGAGGTTCCCTTTACTAAGTGTGCCTTCAGACAATCACCCCATAAGAACAATAGAGACATATCTTGTGAGAATAAGAACCAGACATCCTTAAGTTTTCCTTATCTCTCGTTCTGTCAAGTCCTGGATAGCTTCTCAGGGATTAGTATTTTACTCAGACCATTCTCTCTACCTTTCTCCCTGTGGATTCGATATAAAACCCTCTCCCGGGTGAAGTGCTCGCCGGTATCTGTGCGCTTGCGGATTATCCATCATAATATTTCTGTAGGCTTAACAAATAGCAACAAAGGCTTAGTAACGGCTCAGTAACTGTCGCGGGGTTACGTCTCATCGTCAAGGTCTAGTAATGTCACGGTTTAAGGCGCCATCATTCCTGTCCAACAGCCAACAACAAAAAGGTGCTCCCACCTCGCAACACCTCACGCCCGTCCGTCCGACCGCACGTCACGTCACGTCACATCACGTCACGGCTCAGCGAGGCGAGCGCGCGCACGTGTGGCATACCTATCTCCTTTATTCAACTTCACAAGAGGTGTACTGAAAGGTTACCTAAGGGTGTCTCCAATCGTATGAGCTAGCACTAGCTCTAAGCTGATGAATTTAAACGAGAAAAGAGTGCAACAACTAGCTTTGAATATTGTGCAGTGAGAGAACAGTGTATTGGGAATTGAGCGAGCTTATCTCTTCTTTCCTAGTTAGTCTCTTGTCTTTTGCAATGTTTCATGATTAAAAAATTAATTTCACTAGCTCTAAGCTAGATTGTTGGAGACGCCCTAATAAGTTGGATGAGAGAATCCTCCAATACCCATACGATATTTCTCTTTTTTCCTTAGCATTAAATACATAGGCTTTTAATTCTTTCATTATTACAATAAATGGCCCTAGGCCCATTTATTCTAACAGACCCAACTCCAGGAAACATAAAGGCTAAAATCTAAGACAGCCAAAAGTGAATTCCGACGAACTCAAGACGACCCTATTGTTGTGCCTCCTCAAGGATTAGCGGTGCAAGCGCCACCGGCTGAAGTGCCATCATGTCATGAGCACGACGGTTTCACTCCTGAGATTTCGTAACTCGCTTCCTGGCCTTCAACCACCACTCAGAGAAAGACATCTCCTGCGGTGTCAACTCTTGTAGTCCTAAGTACCGCAAAATCCGGAACCACGTTTCACGACCATAGACACAATCGATACGCAAGTGATCGAAAGTTTTGACCTCCTGTGCACACAAAACACAACCTTCTTTAGTTCGGCGACTTGTCACTCCGTTCAGCTAGTTTCAGCTTTTTCTGCAGTATTTTTCTCCCACAACATATATGGTGTACTAATCCATCACATTTTTTTCTCTCACAACAAATTTGTGTGCCAAATCAGTAGAAGATTGGCCAAATAGAGTCAGTCATCTATCACATCGAATGTACGAACACTAATTAAAGGGATTTCCTAATTAAAAGTATTAAACATGGATTAATGACAAAACTCATTTCATAACTCCTGTGAAAATTGCAAGATGAATCTATTGAGCAACTAGGTCATGCTTACACAATGTCATGCTACAGTAAACAACCTCTAATGACGATTACTTAGGCTTAATAGATTCATCCTGCAATTTCCCGTCCATCTGTGTAATTAGTTTTATAAATAGACCATGTTTAGTCCTCATAAGTCACAATCTTTGATTTATAATTGCTATAGTAATTTTTCACAAGATTCTCATAGAACTAAACAAGGCCTCAACGTACAGCTGCTAAAGTGTGGCGGCCTTGTTTAGTTCGTTGGTGAAATTTTGCAGTGTATATCAGATGTTTAGTTTGTTGGTGAAAATTTGTAGTGTATACCGGATGTTTCATGAGATGTCGCGGATACTAATGAAAAAATAATAATTTCAAAACCCGTCTCGAGATCGCGTGACAAATTTTTACCTAATTTATCCATCATTTAGCACGTGTTTAATGTAGCACGACATTATCAAATTATGAACTAAATAGGTTTAATTGATTGGTCTCGCAAGGTTATTGCAATATGTGCAAATAATTATTTTCATTTATATTTAATACTCCATGTATGTGTCCAAATATATCCGACCGATGTGACAAATGAATAGTATTTTCGATGAAACTTGTTTAGTTTCTCCGAAAATTTTCACCCCATCACGTCAGACACTTAACATTAGTTAATAGTATTGAACATAAAATAATTATGAAACTAATTGGATGGAGTGTAATTGGAGAGAGCAAATATAAAAATCTAATTAATTCGTTATTAGACAATACTCCCTTCGTTCTTAAATATATGACACCGCTGACTTTTTACTTTGACCACTAATATATATTGAACAAATTAGTTAACTAATGTAGATGTATTCCATTATATCTATTATCTGATGTACTTTAGATTTAACTTGTTGGTTTATCGATTTGCAAAAAAGTTGTAGAAAAGATGAATGGTCAAACGAACGACAAAAGTAAATGGTGTCATATATTTAAGAACGGAGGAGGTAATATCATACTACAGTAAAATATATGTTGAATTAGTTATTAATAATAAATTCATCTCACGATTTACAGACGAATTATGGAATTAATTTATTTTTGTCGAACACCCTTATTGACATCCCATATTCGATGTGAAACAATGCCGTAGTAGAAAAAACGAGCTAGAAGAAAAGGGGCTAGGGCCTGGCAATCTGCACCCTGTTCGTTTGGCTTATCAGCCACCAGCCAGCAGTACTTTTCTCTCAGAACAAACCAGCCACTAGCAACCAGCCAATAGTACTTTTCTCTCAGAACAAATCAGCACCAGCCATCAGCCACCAGTCGAACGAACAGGCTGCTGGCATGGAGATCCCCCGGCGCCATACGCCGCCTGCGACGGCCACGAGCGCTGTTGTCACGGCCGAAAAGGGTGCCTGGCCCGAGACAAAAGAGTCATCTCTCTTCCCTTCCCCCCGCCTGTGCTGAACTGCTTGCTGATGCTGGTTCTCTCTGCTCCCACTAGGGCACTCGGCGTCGGCGCTCGCTTTCCAACATTTTGGTGGCTTTTGGCACAAATCCAGGCACCACTGTCACCCACCGGATCCCTCCTCCTCTTTTCAGGAAAATACTCCGGCGTAGGGCCCATCGGATTCCGACATGGCCACGTCTCAAACCATCCACACTGGCTACAGCATCCGGCTACGCCATCCGGATCCAGGAGACTTTTTGTCGGAGAACGCGCTGCAGCGGTGTCCTGAAGGAGCCCACGAAAAAAGCGTTGTCCCCCGGCTCCCTCCAGATCTAGAGGGATCGAGCGAGCTCCGCGAGGGCCGAACATGCATCCTGATGCGGCAGCCCCAACGACCTCGCGCCGTTGCCCGTCTCGACGCGACGGGGGAGAGCAGGAGATGCTGCAGGGTGGTCGTCGCCGTCGCCGGAAGCCGAAGGAGCGCCGGCCGCGCGCGGAGGGAGTCGCCGCCTCCGTGGTTCGGTGCTCGACGGAGGAGCTCCACCGGCGTCGGGAGCTGGATATTCGGTGCTCGACGGAGGAGCTCCGCCAGCATCTGGAGCTCCGCCGGCTCCAGTACCGCAGCTCCACCCCCGCGCAAGGGCCTCCGCCTGAGCTCGAGGCCGAGCCCATCCGGCGTCGTGGGAGGAGAGATCGCCCCCACCTTTGCCTCCGCTCCCGCCCTCCTCCTACTCTGCTTCTGTGCGCCGCCGACGGCAATGAGGAGGCGGAGCCATGGCCGCCGCCATGGAGCGCCGAATCGAGCACCGCCTTGTCGCGTGTGCTTCAAGGAGGACGGGCCCACTCGCCTCCACCCTGCCTTCATGCTCGTGCTCGGAAGGGGTGCTGCAACTGCCGCCGTCGGCCACCATGTCAACCTTGATGTTGAAACGGGCCACCGCAGAGGAACAGGGGGAGATTGGGGAGGGAGGAGCTTCGATGGCCACCGCGGGAGGAGCAGCAGCACCTTCGGGGCCAGCTGCGACCGAATCTGGCGCGGAAGAGGCCCGGCCGCCGTTCGACGAGGCTGACCTCCGCGCGCTCTCCGCGGCGACGAACATGAAATCGGAGGCGAGCCTGCGGGCCCCAGCTCGATGGAGAGAGCACCTCCATGGCCCGAGCTCGAGGAAGGTCGTTGCCGCGGTCACGACGAGCTCGAGGTCCACACCATGGCTCGGCTCGGCGCGCCTCACGCCGCCCCCCGCCCGCCCGCCGGCCGTGGGGGAGAGGAAGGGCGGGCCGGGGAGCATAAGCCGCGCCGTCCGTGGAGCCGGAGCTCCGCCGGCCGGCCGCCACGCCCCGAGCGGAGGAATAGGCAGAGGGAGCTCGGGGCGCATGCCGGCGGAGGAGCCGAGAGCTCCACGCGGGCGGCGGTCCCGGGGGGATATGGGTGGGTGGGTGGGTGGGTGGGGGGAGAGAGGTGGGGAGAGGTAGGTCCCACTACTGATGGAGAGATATGAAGGAATATGGATGCGGGAGAAGTGAATATGAAGGAGAGGATAATGCTGATCGGGATGGAATATTCCGTTTTGGGAGAAAATGGAGGATGACGAGTGTGGATGGTCTCACTGTCTCGTCTCGCGGCAGCAGGAGCCGTCATTTTTTTTCTTCGGGTGAATTTTATGGGTGATGGACTGATGGTAATCGCGACCCAGCGGCTAATCGCTATTCGCTATCCTGTTTTCACACGATCATAATTTGCAAGCTACCTTTTCTCCTCTTTACATTTTTTCTAGTTCGTGAGCTGAAATATTTCGGTCCTCTTTCGGGACCTATTGAACGAAGAATAGTTACGAAAATAATTAAAACCGGAAATTGCGAGATTAATTCATTAAGTCTAATTAATTCGTCATTAGAGATTGTTTACTGTAGCACGATGTTGTCTAATCATGACATAATTAATCTCGTTAGGTTCATCTTGAAAATTAAGTAGGGGTTATGAAATGAATTTTGTCATTAATCTACATTTAATACTTCTAATTAGTGTCCGTGTCCGGAGATTAATGTGATGGATAGTTGGTGAAATTTTTGTGAACTAAAGATTTTCTCCTCTCTAGATAAATCCAACAGGAGCAGCAAATGTAAACCCTACTCTTACGAGCACCTCCGAGGACTTAGCAACAGCAGATCTGGAGATTTCCGAAGTCACCATTGACGCCTCGTCGTCACGTCGTTCACCACTTAACTCATAACGTCGGTAAATCATGGAAATTCCAGGAAAAGGTGCGAGCACCAGGATTTGAATCCTGATGGGTAGCGTCCCACTGGACTTTCGTACCATTGGACTACAAGCCCATTCGCATTAGAAACGCACACTTGTCACGTGGAGTTAGGCAACAAACAAAGGTGGAACACGGGGGCTCCTATATAGCTACCAGAAGGTGGATAAGGATGTGAACTATAAAGCCCATTTAGGACAAAAACAACCCACCTAACGGATTCGAGTCCCCCCAAATACTCACACACTTTGACTTTTTTATTTCTTGTATTAATAATTTTTTGAACTGTTGTCAATATTTTTTTCATAAATATTTTTCAGAAATGTTGCGAACATTTTTTCGTCAACATTTTTTTGAAATGTTGCTAACACTTTTCTCGTCAACATTTTTCAGAAATGTTGCCAACATTTTTAGGAGTATTGCCTACATTTTCGTCAAAATTTTTCGGAAGTGTTGCTGTCGGGCATACACCCCGGGTACCGCAAGGAAGGAAGCAGACAAACTCTTAGTAGAATTCCCCTGTACTCCTACTAGGACTCGCTCTGTGTAAGCCTACTAGGACTCCTACCTTGTAACCGACTAGGTTCCCACCCCCTGGACTATATAAAGGAGGGCCGAGTACCTAGCCGATCATCCACAATCCCTCCGGGGAACAACACCAAGCGCAGGGCGCAATACTACTCCAAACAGGACGTAGGGTAGCTACTCTGGCTACCCGAACCTGTATAAATCTTGTGTCTTGTGTCCTCGCGCGTACCTTCGAGTTCCAGATCATGGCGATCCCCACCTTCTACCTTGCTGCGGGTACCTCCCATGGAGGTCGAGAGGTTTAGACACCAACAGCTGGCGCCCACCGTGGGGCTAATGTCACGATCATCGGCGAATTCGAAGGACTTTCATCATCAAAATCAAATCTACGCAATGAGAAGTAGTCGGCGAGTCCAAGTCCAGAGCAGCTGAGCAGACGAATCTATGCTGAAAGAATCTCGACGGGCTATGTGTCCACGAATTTGGAATCGGAACCAAGTAGTCGTCCGTCGTTCCACAAGCCTGATTTCCCAAGAAAAAATTCGGAGTCAGAGTCCTGCGTTGTCGTACATCAATCAAGATCTCAGGGTCGAGTTCGAGTCGAGCAGCAGCAGCTACAAAGGAAAAGCACTCTGACGTGGGCTTAAAAAAAGAGAAAGCTTGCTCTATGTGAAGTTCGCATCTAAGGCAATTTCAGGGTGGCTGTTACACGCACACGAAGATGTACCAAAAGACTTCGGTGTCCTTCGCTCCAAGCACATGGGAGATGTACGCGAGTACTACTACGGCCACATTAAGCTGCATCAACACGAGTACGACTACATCGTCTCCCGGTAGCACAGGCTCTACCTCAGCACCGCCGTGCGCCGCGACTACTCGTGATCCGGCCACACGGGTTCTACCTCAACCTTGTCGTGTGCCGCGACTACTCATCACCCGGCTGCACAGGCTCTACGTCAACCTCGCCGTGCGCCGCGAGTACTCGTCTTCCTGTCGCAGCGGCTCTACATCGACTACGCCGTACGCCGCCACGACGTCATTTTCTGGGTGTACGACTACTTCGACTACTATCTCGACTAGAAAACTAGTCGAGGACGGCTCCCGCGACATCAACCACTAGTCGGATCCACCTCCGACTAGTCGACTTCAGCAACAACCGTCGCGGCTCCATCACCGACTGCCACGGCTTCGTCGACTCTCGTCCACGATTCAAGCTAAGTCACTTATTTCAATAATTATTTCTTCTTCGGCTTGTTTTCCGCATACAGGAACCAACGCTGAAGACTACTTCGTGTACGCCTCTCGACAGCTACCTGCCAGCAGAGCTACACCGTGCCAGTTATTCCTTGGGGACCGTTGACTGACTGTCACAGGCTTGGTACACCAAATTAGGAGGCTCTTGCCACGACGTTTCGTGTACTGAGTGCTGGAGGCGCACAACGACTACACCCTGAGGAGGCACCGCGCAACCTTGCTCTCCGCCATGCGGAACAACGAGTAAACACGCTCTCTCTTGTCGCCATGTCGACTACCTTTCATCTACCTCTTAATGGTTTCGCTACAGTAGCACACGCCTTGATCCGCGCAAAGCCTCGGCTCTCCTGTCATGCCTCCACGCCCCCAGCGGCTATGGCTAAACAGGCTCCTCAGAGACCGCGCTTAAACCAGCTCTCCTGTTATGCCTCCACGCCCCCAACGGCTATGGCTAAACAGCGACCACAGAGACTGGGCGCTAAACCGCATCAGGCTAACTACTCGACGCCTCACGACCACAATAAGAGCATGACACATGACATTTACATCTATATTCATATTTGTATTTGTCATTTGTAGATTCAATTTCTACAAAAATGCTACATAATGTACGCATCTCTACTTTCAGGTCAAGCTTCGGCGACGACTTCCAGTACGCTCCGCGTACCTCCACCAGCGCGGCTAGTTCCCAACTCGGGGGCTACGCACCAAATTGCTACTCGATGACAACTCGAGTAGTCTCCGCTAGCTCTCTAGCTCGGGGGCTCAGCACCAACAACTACTCGACGTGGCTCTTACGGCTCACCTGGCGACGAGCTCGGGGGCTGAACGCTACAAGAGTACTCAAATGATGACTTCCGCAAACACTGAAGACCCTTGGACTGATTCTTCAATCGTTCCAAGGCTTGGGGGCTACTAGGCTACACTCATCAGTTGATTTTTCCAAGACGGAAGCAGAATCAAGATTGACCCTCAGCCAGAGTCTACAAACTCAACTTAAGGCTCGGGGGCTACTCCATATGGAGTGTGATTTTGCAATCGCACTTCCATATAATCTCGACTTCAAGACTGATGAGCTGGACCACCTTCCAGCCTCGGGGCAGTTCAAGTACTATTGAAGACTTCTCCAAGCAGTACTCGAGGATGCTCAAGAACTACTCGAAGAGGCTTCAAGACTACTCGAACTACTACTCTCGACTCCATCGTGCTCGGGGGCTCGTCGGGCATACACCCCGGGTACCGCACGGAAGGAAGCAGACAGACTCCTAGTAGAATTCCCCTGTACTCCTACTAGGACTCGCTCTGTGTAATCCTACTAGGACTCCTACCTTGTAACCGACTAGGTTCCCACCCCCTGGACTATATAAAGGAGGGCCGGGTACCTAGCCGATCATCCACAATCCCTCCGGGGAACAACACCAAGCGCAGGGCGCAATACTACTCCAAACAGGACGTAGGGTAGCTACTCTGGCTACCCGAACCTGTATAAATCTTGTGTCTTGTGTCCTCGCGCGTACCTTCGGGTTCCAGATCATGGCGATCCCCACCTTCTACCTTGCTGCGGGTACCTCCCATGGAGGTCGAGAGGTTTAGACAGTTGCCAACATTTTTTCTCGTCAACATTTTTCAGAAGTTTGCCAACATATTTTTTGTCAATATTTTTTTGGAGCTGTTAACATTTTTTGTCAACATATTTATTTATTTTTTGTCAACATGTCAACATTTTTCGGGGGTGTTGCCGCATTTTTTCGTCAATATTTTTCGGAATTGTTGCTAATATTTTTCATTAAAAATTTTTGGAAGTGTTGCGAACATTTTTTCGAAAAATGAAAATGTTACAACATTATCGTTACCACATTTTTTACCAACATTTTTAATCAACATTTTTTTCTTCTTCAGACAATTGTTTTGTCCTTTTCCAACATTTTTGGAAAAGCGGATTTCAACATTTTTTTCTTCTTCAACCTGAAGAAGCTGGCGGCAGCGACGCCCGGTGGGACGGCGCGACAAGCTCGCACGCGGGACCCGGCGCGACGAGCTCGTGCGCGGTCGACCCGGGGCGGTGTTGCTCGGCCCGGCGACCTCGCTGTTGGGGGTACCCGAAAAATTCGGAATACTACCCTAACACAAGTGACAGTTTCCAACACGTTCAATAACACAGTTAGGGCGCAAAGAGACTGTAATTCCCCTTGCAAGTAGCACAAGTCCCAAAAAAGTCTGAATCCGTTTACACGTGCCCTTGCGCCCCCTTTTATAGGGAGACGAAGGGACTTTTACATTCCGATATCACCCTCGGGCTCGGAGAATATTCCTAATGTGAACACACACAAGAATGTCTTTTCCCCCCTTACATATTTACAAGTCTGCCACTAGTTCACACTCTAAACCCGGACTTTTTGGGACTACAACTTTGACTTTGCTTCTCCCGTGATTCGTGAATGTCTCCGCCCAAAATTCCTGAATTAGGTCTTCAACAGATTCCCGAAGTGGCTTTTGCTTCCCAGCAGGTTCGTGCGTGTCGTAGCGCCTGAGTCCCGAACAGAGTCTTCATCGGATTCCCGAATCGGAAAATCTCCGAAATTCGGACCATCACCGGTTGAGATTCGGGCTTCCGCGTGTTCATGATTCCGCCTCTTCACCGAATCAAAGTTCCCGAACTCGCACATCCGCGAATCCGAGACTTCGCAGTCCCGTACTTCCCGGATTCGCGAATTCCCTCGCTCCCGAAAAACATACTTTGAGAATGCCGTTAGACTTCGACGTTTCGAGGGTGATGTGTTTTCCTGAATTCCCCAACACTAGCCCCTCGGGGAAGCGGGTTGACTCCGACGATCCGATTCCACGAACCTTTCGGAAATTTAGTAAAAACGTCACCCTCGAACGTCGGAGGGGACACGCGTCACCCAGGGAGCAAAAGGCGGTTAAATCGAGGCGCACTTCGCGAAACTGCCCCTCCCCGGCCCTATAAATAGCGGGCCGGCGCTGTTAAAAAATTTTTTACTGCTCTCGCGCCTTTCACGATTTTCACATTTTCCTTCCTTCGCGGAACTAGCTTTCTCTGCTAGAAAACTTGCGAACTCCAGGCCTTGTTCGCGCTTTTCTAAGGTATTCCTTTATGTTTACTTTGTTGTTTCGTTAGTTCGTTAAACTTTGGTGTAGTAATGTTACGATTTTCGTAGCTTTTTTTCTAATAGTCTAAACTGTCTGAATGCTCATATTTGCTAGGTGGCTCGCATTAGAAATACAGCTAGACCCATGACTACTGAAGAGTTGATTGCTGCCGGTCTCCCACTCGATCAAGCTGCCGAAAGTGCAGATCGTGCTGCACCGGCCGAAGATGTTGGATCACCTAGCGGTTCCCGAAGTCGCGAAGACGGAGAGGTTGGGTCCGATGGCGGCGAAGACGTCGGGGATGTGGATGCTGGGGTAGACGATCTCGTCATGCTGAGGACTTCTGGCCCACTGCCGCCCTCGCTCGCCTTCGGAGAGTCGAAGGTGACGAGCAACGTTATTCGTGAGTACGAGAAGGCCGGATTCTTCTCTCCTGGGGCCGGGCGCGCCCCGCTCGATGAAGTAATTCCCACTCCCAAGGCCGGAGAAATTGTGGTTTTTCGGGACTTCTTCATCCGTGGGCCGCGGTTCCCTTGTGACCCCGGCTCCTACCAAAGAATTCTTGATGCATTCTCAGTGAAGATCCACCAGCTTACCCCAACGTCCTTCCTCTAAGTATCAAAGTTTATTTGGATTCTGAAGACCTTCGGGTGCAGTCCTACCATCGACGCCTTCACCAGGTTTTACGAACTGGTGATTATTCCAGAAGTTGTGAAAGGCGAAGACGGGCAATTCTATCATAGCCAGCACGCATGCTGTACCTTCAATACCCGACGCCAAAACACCCGACAAGGGATTACCCGAATTCAGATTTCTCCCTGCTGCAAGACCAACCTTTCCGACGATTGGAAGTCCTACTGGTTTTACCTGAAGGTCAATGTGCCGAAGCTGCCATGCCCGATCGCGCCCCTCACCGCGGTGAATGTGGGGAAGTACAACCAGCGGGCCCTAGGAATTCGGAATTGTGAGAGTGCATTCCATCTGGCCAGCACGATACTCGGCGGCCGCGACATTATCGAAGAATTCGTCGCCGCGCGAATCGGCCTATTTCGAACGGGCCGGTCCCCCCGCCGAAATCGTACACTACAACGTCAAGCGGCGGTCCGGCAGGTTCCTTTCCCGAAGTTCGGGATTAAACTTCGCGAGGGCCAGAACGCCAAGGACTTCATGGACGAAGTTGAGAAAAGGGTCAACGTCAGGGTAGGCGAATACACCATGAACGAGTACAAAGCATACAAGGCCCTGGTGAAGCACAAGAAGAAGATCAACCGCGTCTTTTCGGAGATCTGCGGTGACAAATTTTTCAGCTCTCGAGGCCCTGGTCCCAAACCGAAACTTCCCTGCCGTCGCCGTGGCCAGCTGCTCAGCCGCCCCTATCAACGCTCCTCGAATCAGGTCGTCGAAGCGAAACTTGTCACCTGCCACCGAGGGGACGTCTTCGGGAGTGAAACCTTCGAGGACCAGATCGCTTGAGTCGTCGAAGCGTAAGCGAAGGACCTCCGAACCTCAAACCTCAGAAGCCGAACTCCGGGCCGCCCGGGGCTTGCCCGGATGAGCCGCAAAAAAATTGAAGAAAGCTGCGAAGAAGGTTTCTTCCTCCGGAGTTCGGGCGGGTCCCGTCCGCCTTCGACGACGACATCCTCACAAAGGCGAGATAGTCCCAAAGGTGTTTTCCTCTCGGCCATTATTTAACTTTCGAGACATTTGTCCCGCCGGGTTCCGAAAATGAGTTCGTCGACATCGATTCCTTTTCAGATGTTGCTCCCGAAGTCCAACAAGAGGCATCCCCTGCTGCTGCTGAGAAGTCAGCTGTTGCTGCTGAAGTTGCTGCTCATACTGAGTCTCCCGCTGCTGCCGAAACTCCTGCTGCTGATGTCACTGCCGCTGATCAAGTCTCCTCCGATTTTGCCCGTGATCTTGAACGTACTATTCAAAGAGATGGACATTCTTCCGAAAATGTTCCATTGGTCGAAGTTCGGGAGGTCGTCCCTGAAGACCAAGCGCCTTCTCCTTCCTTGGCTGCCTTTAACAAAAGCTTTGGTACGTCTCATCGCGGCAAACTGTTGCGTGTTGGTTTCGAGACAATTGGCGTCGGGGGCAAGACGTCCAAGTTTTTAACTCTATGGAAATCGTCCACAATTGTTGATGAAACAGGAGAAGGTGCGTCGGAACAACCTGAAGAAGCCGCTCAAGGCTCCGAAAAAAGGCCTCTATCTATCTCCGAAACTACCCCTTCACCTCAGGGGAAGGCCTCTTCGGGTTCGACTAAACAAGTCACTATGCAGCACTTCAGCAAGCAAGGTTCGTTGATTCTCACTGCCCCCTTGTGCGATTCGTGATTGTAGAATCTTCACCTGAGATTTATTCTTGAATTTTTCAGAATTCAAGAATCTGTTGCATTCCTATTCTCCTTCGAAACTTGCGCGCTTCCATGAAGACTATACTCTCAAGTACTCTATGCTTGGGAAGGTTGCCATAGAGCGACTTTCTAAGCAGGAGAAGATTAATGAAGAACTTTCTCTGAAGTCCAAGGAGCTGGAGCGCAACTTTGGTCTCGCGGAATCCACGAACCTAGAACTGGAGAAGAAGGTATCTGAGCTGGCTGAGGCTTTGAAAAAGAGTCAGGACGAGAAGAAGGTCGCCGAAGCCGTGCTCGAGGATTCCAAGAAAGAACTGGAGAAAGTTCGGAAATCTCACGAAGATGACCTGAGTATGATCGAGAAACTTCGGCAACAACAAGAGCGTGCTGCAAAGATTGCTGAAGATCTCCGCATCAACAATGCCGGCCTCGCTAAGTCACTAAGCTCAAAGGATCGGAAGATCGTGGATCTTGAGAAGGCGCCGGTAGAGCAAGGTGAATCTTCGAAGAAGAACATTTCGGAAATTTTGGGGAAGCCGAAACTCGCTTTATGCCGAGTACCGAAGTCCCCGAATGAGTACGGTGTTCGTCCGGCCCCTCTCCCGCATGACATTGATATCCCCGATTTCATGGATTGGCTTGAGGAGGAATTCAAGGCTCTTCCCGAAGTGATCTCTGGTGCCGGCAACTTCGCCGTATCTTTTTCTGTGGAGAGTATTCTGAAGGTCCTTCACGATTACGACTGTGTGGACCTGGCGAAGTTTCGCGCGAATCTCTCTCAGTTCCCAGGCATCACCAGCGATACGATACTTCAAGAGAACCCTGACATTGTGGCTATAAAGTTGAAATTTGCGAAGGAATTCTGGATGGTTGGCGGGGCGGATATGGCTAAGACTGTTGCGCGGGCAAAGCTTGACGAGGTAATTTCTTTTTGCTCGATTTCGTGACTTATGTTCGTCGCAGGTGTTCCAGCTTCTTAAGATTTCCTTACTCTTCTCTTCCTTTCACAGCTGAGAGAAAAAGAGGAGCGAGAACGCGTCGCCGCGTCTCCCGAAGTATCGACTTCCGGGGAGAGTTCGGGAGGATCCGGCGAGGACGGCTCAGGCAGCAGCAGTAGTAGCAGCAGCAGTGACGGTGGCAACGACCGTGGGCAAGTCCCCGAACCAGAAGAAGACTCACCGAAGGTGGATGTTATGAATTAAACGACATGTTCGAACTTTTGTGTGGATTGGAGATCAGCTGTACATTTGTGTAGATTCATTAAACTTTTCTGAACAGATGTTTTGTATATTTTAACCTGCGCAGGTCCTGCAAGCTGGGCCTGCGCAGGACGTGCTACCTCTACGAATTCATCGAGATAGAATGTTTGTTAGTGGTGAAGCATGGCGTCTATTCAAACAAGCACATCCTGAGCAAGATTTTTTCGATTTTTGGCTTGAGGCCTCGCTTAAATTTTCTATAGGTTGTTTTGATCTCACTTCGTTTTTCTTGCTTCGTAAAAAGAGTCGTTCTGCATCCTCTACTTCGCGATCCACGAGAATTCCGAAGACGGAGCCCCTTAGCCCCTTAGCCGGTTCATCTGACTTCGCCTATGCTAGCGATGTGGCTGACAACAACGTTTGTAAACCAGGACATGTAGTAGAACTTTCATTCTAAGTTTCGTATTGATTGTTGTAATTTTTGAGGAACTATTCGGGAGTTTTTATGCGAATAAGGCAATAAATATGTTTTTTCTTTGAAAAAAACGTCACCCTCCCCCAGCTTGCCGTTTCGCATGAAAACTGGATTGCAGGTTCACGAACTTTACTATTCTTGAATTTCTAGCATATCTTTCTAAGAGTAGTCTTCCTAAGTTTTTGCGAACCTCGATTGCTAATGCGCAAGTCGACAAAATTTGTTCCGAATTTTGTGGACTTGACCGGGCTGGCAGACTTGCCTCGGTTGATACAGCAACCCTCGGTTGCTTCAACCAAGGTTTTTCTGCGATCGTCTGATGGAGCCCCTTGCCCTTTTCTTACAACGATGATACTTGAAAAATTTTTAACAATCTATACTAAGTGAGAATACACAGGAAAATACTTAGACATTCATTTTCTCGAAATCATCATGCGAATTTTCTGATGGGAATCCCCTCGTGGATGGGATTTTTCTAGGCCACAACTTGTTGTTGTCTCAGGCCTTTTCGATGGGAATCCCTCGATGGATGGGATTTTTCTAGGCCACAACTTGCTGTTGTCTCAGGCCTTTTCGATGGGAATCCCTCGATGGATGGGATTTCGGCTATCAGGAAGCCTTTCTCACGAACTTTTTCTTTCTTTTTTCACGATGGGACTTCGGCTATCAAGGAACCTTTCTCACGAACTTTTTCTTTTTTTCACGATAGAATCTCGGCTATCAGGAAGCCTCTTTCACGAACCACTTCTTTTTTCACGATGGAATTCTGGCTATCACGAAGCCTTTTTCACGAACCACTTCTTTTTTCACGATGGAATCCTGGCTATCACGAAGCCTTTTTCACGAACCACTTCTTTTTTCACGATGGAATTCTCGAGACACAAAATACGAAACATGCAATTTGGGGGAAGACTCTTTTCATATATATATCGGAAAGAGTATTTACACGGGATCCGCCTCGTTAAAAACCTTGCCTCTTGATTTAGAGCCCCCTTTGCAAGGAAAAGAGTACGGTCCTTTTTATTCTAGAACTACGACTAAGACATAAATCTAATTTTTTTTCCGAAGTCACTTATAGACACGTGACTCGGGCTTTTATTTTCTTACGTTGTAAACTTACGAAAATTGAAAAACTGCTATCTACTACACTTATGTACAACTAAGATCTTCATGGATAATACCTCTTTAAGCTGTCGGCATTCCACGAATACGGCAACTCTTCGCCAGTTTGCTCCATCAGGCGAAAAGCCCCTGGCATATTTGTTTCCTTAGCTATGTAAGGCCCTTCCCATGACTCATGAAGCTTTCCTCGGTTCTCCCAATTTTTCTTTCTTTTCAAGACAAGATCACCGGTCTTGATGTCCTTCCGGACCACCTTTTTGTCTCTCCACGCTCTTGTCTCTCTCTGGTATTTCTCAATGTTTTCTCGCTCGCTTCGAGGATTGTCGGCTCTATCATGTCTTTCTCCACCTTCTTGTCAATTTCCTCTATCTCTTTTCCTTTCAAGACTCTCATGCTTTCATTCTTTATCTCCTCCGGTGTCATAGCCTCGCTCCCGAAGAGTAGGCGAAAAGGTGTGAAACCCGTTGCCCTTGAAACCGTGGTATTGTGAGACCGGATCACCTTTGGAAGTTCGTCCACCCACTTTCCCTTTTTTCGATCAAATAAGCATTTCTTGATTCCCGAAAAAATCAGGCCATTGGCTCTTTCAACTCCTCCATTGGACTGTGGATGATAAACTGACGAAAATTTCGCTTGTGTGCCTAGGGTTCTCGCAATACTCTTTGAAGGTGTAGCAGTCAAACTGTTTGCCGTTATCAACCGTCAGTTCTCTAGGAACTCCGAACCTGCGGACTATGTTACGCCAAAAGAATTTCGAACCTTGTCGCCGTGATGTTCGCAAGTGGTTTTGCTTCTACCCACTTCGTGAAATAGTCGACCGCTACGGCCCGTGAATCGGCAATTACCCCGAGCCGTTGGCAACGGGCCTACTAGGTCCATGCCCCATCTCTGCGGAGGCCGAGGTTGGAGGAATTAAATGAACCGGCATTGAAGGCGGGTTTCGCCGATTTCCTCGTCTTCCGGCATGCTTCACATTGCCGAACCAACATCTTGGCGTCGATGTTTATGGTTGGCCAATAGAATCCTTGTTTTATCGCCTTGCCGCCCAAAGCCCCGGTGCCTATGTGTGCCCCACAAAATCCATTGTGAATTTCTTTTAGGAGTTCACGACCTTTTCGGAGGTGATGCGGCGTAGCCAAGGTTCGGTGACTCCCGATTTGTACAATTCTCCATTTACCACGGTGTAGCCCCCGAGCCCTTTGCCTCAACCTTTTCTCTTCCAGTTCATCTTGTGGTTCGTAATGTCCCCTTAGGTAGGCCATTATTTCTCGCTCTCCGGTCCGGAATTTCCACCATGTTCACGATTTGAGTTCTTGAATCTTTGATGGAAGGTTCTCTCGATGATTTCAAAGAACACATCCGGTGGTAGCTCTTGATTTCTCGGTCGCCGCCTTCGCGAGCTTATCCGCCTCATTGTTATCATCCCTTGGGATGTGCTGAACTGAATATCCTCTGAAGTGTCTTTCCATTTCTCTGACTTTTTCAAGATACTTCATGAGAACTGGATTCCTGGCCTCGCTTTCCTTCTCGATGTGTTCCTGGATTACTTTCGAATCCGTTCTGATTATGAAGGTCCGTCGCCCCAAGGCTTTCATTTTTCTCGGTGCGCAGTAGAGCTTCGTACTCCGTTGTATTGTTCGTGGAGTATTCATTATTCGCGAATACGAGCCGTGCTGCATATCTTATGACCACGCCCGTCGGTGATGTTACAACGGTACCCGAAATTCCAACCCCCTTGTAACACCATGCTCCATCACACTGCACTACCCAAGGTTCGGGCATATTTTCCTCCAGATTCCGAGTAGGTGAGGTCCGGTCCACGACGAAATCCGCTAGGACTTGCGATTTTATTGCACTTCTTCTTTCGAAATCCACCACATACTCGGAGAGTTCAAGCACCCCACTTGATGATTCGGGTAGATGCCTCCTCGTTTGCGAACGGTGTCACTTAACGGTTGGTTGGTGATAACTCTTATTCGTGGCCCTCGAAGTAGTGCCTTAGCTTTCTTGTTGCCATGATGACCGCATACGCGATCTTCTCCGTTCGGAATAGAAAACCTTGGAACCGGACAATGCCTCGGAGGCGAAATATACGGGGATTTGCCTCGGCCTTTCCTTCTTCTTCCTTTTCCCGTACCGAAGACCTGCGCTTACCGCCGAATTTGATGCGGACACATACGGCGAAGCGGCGATTTTGGCTCGGGAGGACAGAGCTTGGTCATGCTGGACAAGTAGTCCTTCAGTTCACGAAAAGCCTGCTTCTGAGGTTCGGACCACTGGAATTTCTTGGCACTTCTGAGAACTTGGAAGAATGGCAGACTTCTTTCTGCAGCTCTGGGAATGAATCTGTTTAGAGCAGCCACTCTCCCTGTCAACTTCTGAACATCTTTCACTGAGGCTGGCTCTTGCATTTCCATCAAAGCCTTTATCTTGTCAGGGTTTGCCTCAATGCCTTTCGTTGAAACTAGGCATCCGAGAACTTTCCCCTTGTGAATCCCGAACACACATTTTTCTCGGGTTCGGTTTCAAGTTTTCTTGTCCTCAAGTTCGCGAACGTTTACGCCAAATCACCGATATGGTCTTTTCTCTCGAATACTTTTGACGACTATGTCATCCACGTATGCCAAGATATTTCTCCGAATCGCTCGGTGCAAAGCACTATTGCTATCATTCTTGAAAACGTGCACCCCGCATTCTTCGACCCCCTCCGGCATTCTTACGAAACAAAATGTTCCGAAAGGAGTGATGAAGCTTGTCTTCTCTTCGTCCTCTTTGCGAACTCGATTTGATGATACCCGAGAGAACATGTCCGAAGCGAAAGCATCTCACCGTTGGTCGCATCATCCACGATTTTGTCTACCCTTTCCAAGGGAAAATCGTCCTTATTGCACGCCTTGTTCAAATCGGTGAAGTCGATACACATTCTCCATTTGCCATTTTTCTTCTTGACTGGCACAGTGTTGGCTAACCAGACCGGGTACTTGACTTCTCCGATTACTTGGGCATCCCGTAATCTCTCGAACTTCGCTTCCACTTGCCTTGACCTTTTCGTCAGACATTTTCCTAAGTTTTTGCTTCTTGGGCGGTATCTTGTCATCTGTTTCGAGGACATGTTCGATTATGTCTCTGTCAACGCCTTGCAAATCTTTGGCTGACCATGCAAAAACATCCTTGTTTCGTTCGTAAATCGCATGAGTTCATCATCCTCTTCGGCACTGAGGTTCGCCCCTATTATGACTGCTCTGTCGGGCATGTCGTCCAGATACACTCTCTTTGTTTCATCTTCTGCGGCTATGTTACTTTTCTCTTTGTCCCGCTTCGGCTCTTCATGGGTTCCCTTTCTCTCTTCAGCTGCTTTCAGCTGATACACGTTCGTTTGACCAGGCGTGTGGCCCTTTTCTATGTTTCTGGCCTCTTGTTGATTGCCGAATACTGTGATAACCCCTTTGGGCGCAGGCATCTTCATGCAAAGGAACTGTTGCCTTATGACAAACATCGAACTTGTTCATGAATCCCCTGCCGAAGATCGCAAGATACGGGTGATATATGTCAACCACATCAAAGGTGAGGTTCTCGGTTGCCGGCATTCTCAAGATCTCCGAAAGAAACCGGGAGTGATATTTTTCCAACCGGCTTGATGGGCTTCCCGCCGAACCCCCGCAATGGGTACTCGGTGGGTCCAACATGTGCCGACTCGGATTCATTTTCTCGAATGTTTTCGGGAATAAGATGTCCGCCGAACTCCCGTTGTCCACCAAGATTTTTCCTATGACCCATCCGGCAATGTTGACTTCAATCACCATGGCATCATTGTGGATCGCGGATTTCGGACCGAAATCTTCTTCGTAAAGGTGATTGGCACCTTCGCCCACTCCGGCGGGCGATTTGGACCATCATTGATGATGGTATTCACGAATCGAAGTAGTTGCTTCGTTGCTTCTTTGTTTCAAACTCCATGGCGGCATCCGCTTGTGATTGGCATGATAGTCCCGAACGATGGCAATGCTTTGGAGTTCCGAGGTCCCGAACTTGAGCGAGGCCTTGATGAGCTTTACGGTGGCGGTGGCAAGATTTCCCGAATGGGTTGTGGGCGTTGGATTGATCGTATTGCTTGCGACCGAGGGAAGAATTGCCGTGAAGGTCGCCATGTTGATTGCGATTGTGGAAATTCTTCGAACCGGTACGAGCTTGGCCGCGAATTCGCGAAGCTCGCGGCGGCCAGAAGTTCGGCCGAAACTGGGTTGGCATCGAGGATGCGATGCTCATCAGTGCCTTCTCTTGTTGGATTCGTGCCATGTTCTTTTTTGTCTCAGGGCACCCTTCGGTGTTGTGGCCTCTTCCATGATACTGGCAATAGAAGTGGGGATCTCTTGGGTTGTGGTTCGGAAGGTTTGGGGTTCCTCTTCCTCTCCCCCTTCCTCTTTGACTGAATCCTCCCCTGGCACTTGGCCTGCTTTCTTGCTGTTGCTGAGGATTTCCAACACTGTTTATATTTCGTGGATCTTGGGGTGGTACCCTCCGGGTCATATCTCTGCCGCCCGTCTTGCCTCGTTTCGTTCGGCTACTCTCTTGCGGTGGTCATCATCAGATAGGATGTAATCCTCCAATTCCCGAAATAATTCTTCAACTGTCTCAGGCTTCTTTCTTGTGAGGTGGGAAGCCGTTGGCCCTGGGGTGAG
Source organism: Cenchrus americanus (assembly GCA_947561735.1). Classification (NCBI taxonomy): domain Eukaryota; kingdom Viridiplantae; phylum Streptophyta; class Magnoliopsida; order Poales; family Poaceae; genus Cenchrus; species Cenchrus americanus. The sequence goes on from OX387239.1 coordinate 218,138,927, forward strand.
ACCCTTGATCAGTGCCTTGATCGTTGTCTTGTCATCAGCGTCGGGGATCTGAGACCTCTGTTGCATGAATCTTCTCACGAAATTTCGCAGTGGTTCCCTGTCCTTCTGCTTGCAGTTATACAAATCTGAGGCTTCGGCTGTTGTGTCATGGAACATCTGAAACGCTTGCATGAACTTTGTTTTGAGATCTACCCAATTGTAGATCGAGTGTGGAGGCAAAGCAGCGGAGTACCAATTCGATGCGGTCCTTCGCAAGCTATGATGAAGGATTTGGCAAGTGCAACATCATCTCCTCCCCGCCGAATTCACGGTCGACTCGTATCTCATGAGGAACCGCCCGGAGTTTCCGAAACCGTTGTACTTGGGAAGAGAGACTGGCTTGAACTTCGGCGGCCAAGGTGCTTGTTTGCGGCCCTATTGACAGGTGGTGATTCAGAATCCACGAAGTGTGAGACTCCGTTTCCCGCGAAGAAGTTTTCCTTCGGGGATTCTCTTGCAGGCGCGGGGTTCTGCTGCGGTGTTTCTTGCCACAAGGAGCTGTTCTCTTGCTCTTTCATTTCGTCAATTTCTCTCTGAATTGCCTGTATTTGTTCTTTTGCTTTGTTCGAAATTGCTCTAGCTTTTCGTAGATTTTTCTCTTCGCCCGCAACCGAGCCGCGAACTTTTCTTTATCCCTCGTAGTTGTTGAATCTTTTGGTGGACCATGGCTAGTCGTCCGTCTATGGCATCATCATCGGCATCAACATTCTCGTGCTCTTCGTTCGGTAGGTTGTTCTTGGATGTGAGCTGTTTTTCTCGCTCTCGCCTTCATGAGGGCTTCGAGCTTCTCTTTTCGCCTTGGGTCTGTTACGTTCGAGGATTCAGGAACAAACGAAGTTTCATTTCCTTGGGTGGGAAGGCGATCATCCTGGTTCGCCTGTACTGGGGCATTCTTCTTGGATTTCTTTTGAGGTGGCATCGTGAGTTTCTTTTTCGGCTGAGACACGGTGGGCGCCAATGTTGGGGGTACCCGAAAAATTCGGAATACTACCCTAACACAAGTGACAGTTTCCAACACGTTCAATAACACAGTTAGGGCGCAAAGAGACTGTAATTCCCCTTGCAAGTAGCACAAGTCCCAAAAAAGTCTGAATCCGTTTACACGTGCCCTCGTGCCCCCTTTTATATGGAGACGAAGGGACTTTTACATTCCGATATCACCCTCGGGCTCGGAGAATATTCCTAATGTGAACACACACAAGAATGTCTTTTCCCCCCTTACATATTTACAAGTCTGCCACTAGTTCACACTCTAAACCCGGACTTTTTGGGACTACAACTTTGACTTTGCTTCTCCCGTGATTCGTGAATGTCTCCGCCCAAAATTCCTGAATTAGGTGTTCAACAGATTCCCGAAGTGGCTTTTGCTTCCCAGCAGGTTCGTGCGTGTCGTAGCGCCTGAGTCCCGAACAGAGTCTTCATCGGATTCCCGAATCGGAAAATCTCCGAAATTCGGACCATCAACAGTTGAGATTCCGGGCTTCCGCGTGTTCATGATTCCGCCTCTTCACCGAATCAAAGTTCCCGAACTCTGCACATCCGCGAATTCGAGACTTCGCAGGTCCCAGACTTCCTGGATTCGCGAATTCCCTGCTCCTGAAAAACATACTTTGAGAATGCCGTTAGACTTCGACGTTTCGAGGGTGATGTGTTTTCCTGAATTCCCCAACACTCGCGCGCAGTGGCGCGGCCTGGCGACCTAGCGCGCTGCTTCGGGCTGGGGAGGCCACAACGGAGTGGATCCGATCGGGTATCACCGGCGCGCGCGGCTGGGGCCTCTCCGGCGGTCGGTCGTCGGCGGCGCGTGGGTTTCGTGGCTGGCGGTGGTATGCGCGGGGTGAGGGAGCCAGGAGAGAGGGAGGTGGATTAGGGTTTCACATGATGATCCAATGGCTGCCTTTGACCGCACGAATCTCAAATATAGGAAGATGAGTTGAAAAAAAAACTTTTGGAAGGTATATAGGATTCCCGGTGGAACGCGGCGGGTCCAATTAACACAGGCCCAACAGTTATATTAAGCCCACGGGTCATCTCGTTTTGGGGGAATTCGAAAAGCCCGGCCCAAATCACTTCATCCACCCGAAAGGTCCACGCCCCCGGAGTCACCACCACCCACCTCCTCCTTCTCTGTCCACTGGCTCACGCCGCGACCGCCCCCCTTGCCCCTTGGAGATCTCGCCGCCGTCGTCGACCCCCGCCGCCGCCTCCTCCCCATTCCGGCTTCCCCGATGGCGCGGCTGCACTGGCTGGAGGCCGTCCTGCCGCTCGGCATCATCGGCGGCATGCTCTGCATCATGGGCAACGCCCAGTACTTCATCCACAAGGCCGCGCACGGCAGGGTACGCCCTCGTCCCCACACCACCTCCACCCCCGCTCCCTCTTCCGATCCGAATCCCACCCCGTGCTGACACGGTCCATCTCGTTTCCTTTCGTGTGCGTTGGTGGGTTGATGCAGCCGAAGCACATCGGGAACGACATGTGGGACGTCGCCATGGAGCGCCGCGACAAGAAGCTTGTGGAGCAGTCCTCCGGAAACTAGGTGCGGCCTCGCCTCTGCTCCCCGTCGCTGTTTCTAGGATTCCCCCTTGGGTTCAGTCTCCAGGGATTATCGGTTGTGGTGGAATCTGTGCAGTACACTGCGGGATGGTTCTAGGGTTTGGGCTTGGTTTCGGTCTGGTTGAGGTTAGGAATTGCATTTCATCCTAATGATGGGAAATTCGCGAGCATTTTTGGTCATTGCAATGGAAATGGGAGAGGGAGAGACCAACTTATTTTCATCCCAGTAGTCTATTTCTGTTAGCAAAAATTGAGCTAGGCAACTACTAATAGATATGCGCGAGGGGAGAACCCTCCTACCCAGCAGATTCCAATGAATGGTGCATGGTGAGTGTTCAAAACTAATATTTACAATGACTGGTAGACTCTTCATAGGGTATCAACTCATTGTGTCATAGTGTTCAGTAATATCTATGACCGAACTGTGCCTGCTTTCAAGTTAGTCTTCTTACTCTACCAGTCCAACTCAATACAATACTGATGTGAGGACCAAACCTTCTAATCATGGATAACACTCTTGCGGATAATTGCAACTCTTGCTCTTTATGCTCATTGTTTTTGCCATTGCTTGATGTTATGTGTTTTCTGTTTCTGTCAATTGTGAAATGAACTTCAATGATAAAAACTTCATTCTGCTCTTGTTCTCACACTGTTTATTTAGTTGTTTGTGTTATCATTGTCTATAATCCTATACCACATCAATAACCACAAGATCGGTGTTACCAAATTACCATGAAGTCAACTGAATACAAAATATCCTATCAACAGATTTTATTCTGACTACGCAGTATGAACAAAATTCACTTTTCTTGCAATTTCCTATGGTGTACATTTTGCTAGTAACCGGAATGGACAGACGTACTGAATCATTAGTTTCTTTAGCAGATTATCTTCAGTCCTTTCTTCATTTTGTTGCAAGTCACTCTCTCTCTCTCTCTCTCTTTTTTGGTGCTTTGCTTTCATCCTTACGCAGCTCTAAGTTGCAATGTTATTATCTCCCTATTGTTGGACAAGGAAGAAGCAAACAAATAAAATGCCAACTTCTACTTGATGGCAGTGTGTTTTTCCTAACAAATATTATCATTTGGCCGAATTTGTAGAAAAAGGGGATAATAGTTAGGGAGATTATCCATTTCGAAAAGTGGACCAATAATAAGGGAGATCCTTTTGGCTTCAACTGGTAGTATCTTGTGATAATATGCCCTGTGGACTTTCAGTGTTCCTTCAGTTCGTAGCCATTATTGGATGCTGCTGACTGTAGTTGCTTGATGATGCAATACAAGTCCACTGAAATGGTAATTCATTTTCTGCAGGGTATTGGTCAGTCTCAAACTTTTCCGGATGTTGATGAACCTGTTTCGGAAGCACAGAAGAACTCTTTAGTTTCCTTGTATAATGGGAGCCAAGGCTTATGGTTTTGCTTGAAATCTCAAAACGATTGGGAGAATAATGTGTATCTGGAATCAGTTTAATTGAACAAAGTTGATTTCCTTTGTCATTTATGTGCCCTCATTTATTTTCTCCTCTGGAGCAGATTCATGAAGAAGATAACACTGTTCACAGTAATGGCTTTTGGCAAGTATGTTCTGATATTTCCATGGTGGGTTCAGACGGGTAGAGGTGTACAACTGTATAATAAGAACTATAAGAAATATACAGTGTGATTAAACAAGGGTGCGATTGATACCTGTAAAGTTATTAATTTAGACATGCTAGTAAATCAATGGCCGTGGTTTCTGAAGGACTCAGATCAAAGAATGAGAACACTTGACGCAGCCACCATAATTCACTCATCTGAGTATCTGACGGAAGAATATTTGATCGCTGGTGTTGATGTTATGCTCAATAAGGAATGCTGGTGTTGATGTTATGCTCACTAAGAATATAAATCAAACGACAAGTAATTTGGGATGCACGGGGCACTTTCTTTATCTTCACCCAGATCAGGTGGATTTATGAATTACGTTGAGCAAAATCACAAGTAATTTGGGATGCAGGGGGCACTAAGAATACAAATCAGAGACGATGCGTGTCCTCTACAAACATGCACTATTTTTGGCCGCCTTTCGTTAGCCGTCGCTCGTCGTTTCGGGTGATGAGCCATCGTCTTTGAAACTCCGGGGCACCTCCGGCGACTCATTGTCGGCGACGCTGTTTGTGCTCAGCAGCCGAGGGGGTTCGTACTCAACTGTGCCGCCCTTGCTCGTGTTCAGCATCCGGGGCGGCTCGTTGTCCATGGCGCCACCGATGTTTGTGCTCAGCGTCCGCGGTGTGCCGCCACTGTTCGTGTTCAGCATCCGCGACGGCTCGTTGTCCATGGCGCCACCGATGTTCGTGCTCGGCGTCCGCGGTGTGCCGTCACTGTTCGCGTTCAGCATCCGCGGCGGCTCGTTGTCCATGGTGCTGCAGCTATTCGTGCTCGGCGTCCGCGGTGTGCCGCCACTGTTCGCGTTCAGCATCCGCGGCGGTTCGTTGTCCATGGCTGCGCTGCCGCTGTTCGTGCTCGGCGTCCGCGGCGTGCCGCCGCTGTTCGTGTTCAGTATCCGCGGTGGCTCCTTGTCCATGGCGCCGCCGCTGTTCGTGCTCGGCGTCCACGGCGATTCCGTCTGCCGGGAAGGCGACTGGGGGACGACGTCCGAAGCGGCCGCCTGGTGTTCCTCTTCCTCCTGCACAAGGTGGGACGGCGGGGACGTGCCGCGATCCTGATACTGCTCCGCGGCGTCGTCGTCCTCCTCCTCGGCGTCGACATCTTCCTCGTCATCCTCCTCGATGTCGTCGTCGTCCTCCTCGTCGAGGTTGATGACGTCCTGCATGTTAAGCTGGTGGTACTCGAAGATCTCCCGCAGAAACCGGTTCTCGCGGGCGTACAGCGTGTTCTCGTGCGCCAGTCGCGCCTTCTCCGCGAGCAGCGTCTCCAGCTGCTGCCGTATCTGGCACAAGGAACCGACACACGTCAGGGTCACGAGAGGAATTCACGAATCGCGTCACACCTCACTACCTCGTGTCAATTGCTGGGAACGAGCACCGGATCGAGCACGTACCATGTCCTCGTCGGCGTCGTGGTTGCCGTCCCGGAGCTGCCGGTTTTCCTCCTCCAGCTGCGCACACCGCTCTTTGGAGAAGGCGAGGTCGGCCTTCAACATCTTGAGCTCGCGCTGCAGCAGCTTCACCTTGGCCGCCATGGCGTTGGCTACCTGATGAGGAGGGGCACATGCCAATGTCGAAGCTGTTCTTCCGCAGGCACAACGTACAAAGCAAGGAGAGGCACCTTACGTCGCGAGAGGCCTTGATCTGAGGCGACTCCACGTCGTCGGACAGCATTGGCGTGTCGGGGCTGACCAGGTTCGCGCTCCGGAAGTCCATGCTGCACGCCTTCCTCCTGATCTGCAGCTTCCGGGCGGCGACGACGGCGTTGCCGCCGGCACGGGGTGTCGTGCTGTCGGCCGCAGCCACCAGACCCTCCTGCTGCTAAGCAAGAAATGAATGACATCAACAATAGCTGTTCTAGCAGATTCTATATTCTAGATGCTTAAAAAGGCTAACACAGCAAATCTGGAAGCTGAAAGCCTGAAAATGTTGAGTTCATCAGAGGACTCACTTCAAGGACGTTCTTGATCTTCCCTCCGATGTCGATCCTTCCCGCATCCCCTTTTCGCGCCGTGGTGCTCTCAGAGTCCGAGCTCCGGACCCGGTCGTAGGACCAGCGAGATTCGGCGGGCTGCAGATTTGAATGGGGAAAAGCAGAGGAAACAGAGCTTAACTCAAGTGAACACGCAGTATGCAAACTCACGAAGGGATCGCGCATGTTCAGAGCTCTTACTTGAGTGCGTGGCGTCCCGTTCTCGTCGAGCATGACTTTGGCTTTCTGGGCCACGAGCGACCAGAACCCATGCCTCGTGTGGTCCTTCTGGGATAGCTCGAGGTCGTACTTGGGCCCGTCGTCGTTTAGCTTTGTCGTCGATGTGTAGAGCTGGGTGACGGGATCCTACAATGGTTGGATCGAGCAGATCGTTCACGGCATGGGCAATTCTTGATCAACGTTAAGAGGCGCGCAGGTGATTCTAGGTCGGGATGCAAGGAGGAGGAGGGGGAGAAGGGAGTTGCGCGCACCTGCATCGGGCTGCTCGGCTGGCTGTCGCCGTGGGACGCCGCCGCGACGGAGACGACGCGGTTGCCGAAGTTCGGCAGCGTGAGGTCCCCGAGCGCAGCGGGGGAGGACGCCACGGCCTGCACGGCCAGGCGGGAGGAGCGGTCGGGGCGGCGGTTGTCGTCGGCGAAGCGGGTGGCGCGCGGGGACGCGATGGCCGGCGACGCGGAGCCGCCCGACGATGTCTGGCGGTGGTCCTCCACGAAGGTGGCCGACCGCTGGATGCCCTGCTTCCTGCGGTACGCCATCGCCGCCGTCGCGCTTCACGCGGGCGGGGCGGGGAGGATCAGGAGCGAGGCGCTCGCGCACCGTTTCTTGGGTGGAGCGAGCTCCTAGGCGACGAGCTCTTCCGGGGCTCGCGTTCCGCGGGAGGGCGGGGAGCGGTGGGCGTGCCATGGCCGTTATTTCGTAACGAACCCTGCCGCGCGTTTTCAGGCCGCGGTGAGCCGGTGACGCCGCGCGAGCTTCGGATCCCGTCGGGTGCATCGTGCTCGTGCATGTGCATGCCCACTCACCAGTTGAATCAGAAAGAGTTTTAGGCATACTACAAAGGGACGTTTTAAAAAACTAAACTGTTTTCAAATTTCGTCCATTTTGTTCGATTTTTTTGGACTTGGTAGTTTCATTCATCGATCAATTGGGATTACAATCTGAACAGGTGTGCCACATTGTGGCTGATTGCTACTCACCCAACCTATTGTGATGTCACCTGAAACTTGTTTAGCTAGAGTATGAGCTACTCAGTTACAAGAGCGGTTAGCGAATAACACAGAAAATTCAACGAAACTAGAGCTCGTCTGAAACTTGTTTAGCTAGAGTATGAGCGAAACTTTCCCGCTGGAAGGCAAAGTACCTATCTTACAGGGAAAACTTATCCTTTTTAACTTTGTCTCAAGCAGCCTACCCATGTTTATGATGCTCTTTTTTAACTACCTAAAGGGATTCTCAAAAACCTAGATCATTTAAGATCAAGGTTCTTCTGGCAAGGATCTTCACAGAAACATAGGTACCGATTAGCTAAATGGGACATATTATGTCGCCCAAAAGACGAAGGGGTCTAGGTATCCTTGATTTGCAACTTCAAAATTAGTGCCTTCTTGCCAATTGATTGGTAAATTTACTAAACACAAATGGGATATGGCAGTCGTTGCTAAGGAATAAATATCTAAGATCAAAATCTTTATCTCAAGTTACAGCCAAACCTAATGACTCTCATTTTTTGAGGGGCCTCATGCATATTAAGGATGAGGTACTGTCTAAAGGTACCTCCGAAGTCAAAGATGGGACCAATACAAGGTTCTGGGAGGACACTTGGGTAGGAGATCAACCTCTCAAAGTTAGATATCCAAATTTGTATAATATAGTGAGAGATCCTCACGCAACTGTATCCAAAGTTTTGGCCACAAACCCTCTCAATATCTCTTTCAGAAGGGCTTTGGTGGACAACAAACTTAGAGAATGGCTTAATTTAGTAGTAAGGATCTCACATGTCCAACTGATGGAAGGATCTGATTATTTCAAATGGAGCCTAACCAAATCCGGATTATATACTGTCCGGTCACTGTGTCGTCATCTTATTGATACACATCCACCTTTTCGTCATGGGAGGATCTGGAAGATGAAAATTCCCCTGAAAATAAAAATCTTTCTTTGGTTCCTACAAAGGGGTTGTTCTAACCAAAGACAACCTGGCTAGGAAAAATTGGAAAGGAAGTCAACAATGTATTAGTTGCAATAGGAATGAGAATATTCAACACCTCTTCCTTGACTGCCCATTTGCTAAAACAATTTGGAGAATAGTCTTTTTTCTACTAATCTGAACCAACCTGGATTTATAGGCCATATGTTTGGTACATGGTTGAACAACGAACATAAAAAGATAAAAGGTTTAATCTGGGTTGGTACAGTTGCGTTATACTAGGCTATCTGGCGTTGCCGGAATGATGTAATTTTTAAGAATTAAAAACTAACTCTATTATGCAGGTTATTTTCAGGGGAGCATACTGGCTGCGCTCTTGGGCCCAGTTACAGCGTGACGAGCAAGCCAAGGACACCCTCACTCTGATGAGCAAAAAATTAGAGATTATTGCTTTAGAGATCTCAAATAAGGGGTAAGCATGTTGCTCATTTGCTTTAGTCTTTCCATCTTTTAAGGTTTTGGTTCAATGTCTTTTTCCAAGAACACTTTGTAATAATTGGCTGTGTACATCCCGGATGTAGAGGCCGGATTCTATAATCCTTTATCTAAAAAAGCTAGAGTATGAGCTACTCGTTACAAGAGCGGTTAGTGAATAACACAAAAAATTCAACAAAACTAGAGCTAATATCCTGAGTTTCTCTGATGATTGATGCAATCCTTGAGCGTTGATTGCCTCCTTCCTTCCAAAGCTTCAGAAACTCGTGACTGTCAGTTTCCAGGATGAGACGTTGCACCCTTTGTATCAAGCTAGAACAACAATACCCCTTGCTCGAGGCCATGGGTAAACCATTTCACCTGCCCACCAACAAAAAGGCTTGCACCATATTTCGAAGAGCAGCCCCCGATGCACCTCGCTCTTTATCTAAGTAAAAGGCACCGTCTGTGTTGTATTTGTTCCAGCCTGCCAACGGTGCTAGCCACCGCTGCACGTTTTGCCTGACTTTCATAGGTTTCATCATCCATAAATAGAGGGCTATATCCAGTGACCACCATACCGTTGCGCTGACTGATTTGTGACTTCATCATGTCATCGCTCGTTTTGTTGCATCCAAAGTGAATACATACCAGTGATGAAAATGGCCTGCTCCCTGTCATTACATAGGTCGCCGATCAACAAGTTGCTTACCCAAGAAACTGAATGAAGGTTCGACAACTTTACCGCTACAAACTAAAAAAGAATTCGACCCGGGCGGGCACCCCGTTCTGCCCCAGCCCAACGGTCTCCCTCATGGACTTCTCACCCACGGCGATCGACGTTGCTCGTAAGCATTTTCCCGAACACTTGTCGTGCGTACCTTGCTCACGCTCCCCCAAACACCCTAGCCTCTCCTAAACCCTCGGGGAACCCCAGACCCCATACCACCGTGGATGCCCCCCCACATGCGTTGGACGAACGAGATCCTCTACAGTTCATGTCCCTGCCGTTGAGTCACAAAAGTGTGGGTCCCACGGCGATGGCCCCACACATCAATACACAACTACAGAGGGTGAACGGTAGAGGAACCTCTTCCCCGTTGGATGGCCTCAATGACGCGAGGTAGACAGGGTCCAAGTGAGTCTCTTTCCCATGAGAGAATTTATTATTTGTCGTGAAATTTGCTTCCTTCCTTCCTCCGCCTTGAGTTCAATTTTGATTCCTTACTTGACACTTCGTCTAGTTTCGTCGTTAAAAGTCACTTGAAAAGACATTGTTGCCCCTATGGGCCCACCACCTTCCTCCCTCCTTTCCTCTCCTTCTCCCTCTTCTCTTTAGCGCACCCCTCCTCCCTTACCTGGGCCACCGCCTGAACAGCGCCAGCAACCCCACCCCCGGCCCCACTCTCGCGCAGTGTTCCCTTCGACGACGGTCACTCACACCTCTCTCTCTCTCACTCTCTCTCTCTCTCTCTCTCTCAAACAACCACGCCCACGTCACACCGCCCTACCCCCGCACAACTGCCCATGTCGACGACCGACCAAATCCACAAGCTTCACACCACCATTTTCAAATCCCCACTGCCCACAACTCCTACACCTTCCCAACTACATCATGTGCAACATCTTGGCCGCCACAATGCACCCTGTCACCGAGACTTGGGCTTCTAGCGTCCGCCATTGCCGCCCACGCCCGAGCTCCACCCTCATGTCGGCAAACCCTCTCCGGTCATCCTCGTCATCAAGGCAAAAACTAAGCATTGGTGAGGGCCTCGTGCATGTGCTCGCTCCCGTTAACCATGATATGGGAGTTGCCGTGTGCGTTCCCACGGCTCGCGTCGTTGTGCACCGCCACACATTGTAGCTATAGCTAGGTTTTGGATTCCGGAGCAAGGAGCATGGGAGGAGGTCACTCGGAGAAGAAGAAGGTTAGGTAGAAGTCATCAGGGTGGGGGAGTGCACCGTCATGCCAGCGTTGGTGCACCTCCGCGGCCATCGGGCGGGCCGCAGTGGAGGCCAGGAACATGCCACATTCATGCATGCCGACGGGTGCGGTCCACCAGAGCATGACCATTGCCGTGGGAGGCCTTCGTCCAAGGATGAAGGGCCATGTGTTGTTTGGGCAGTGGCACCGAGTGAGGGAGGACGGCGATGTGTGACAAAGAGGAGGGAGAATCAGAGGAAAGGAGGATGGTGGGGCTCACAAGGGAAAAACCATCTTTTCACGTGACTTATAATGGCCAAGGAGAAAAGAAGCAACTTTAAAGTCAAGAAAGGAACTAATCATTTATTTTAGTCCAAATAAAGGATTCTCTCTTTTCCCATTCAGATGTGGCGGCTCCCACAAGCGCGGCACTCCGACTCCTTCAACGCTCGCTCAACACCACTGTGTGCCTCTCCTAGCTTCATGAAAGGTCCTCTAGCTTACGTGGTTAGAGGGGACTGAGGTATGGTTGCAACCAGGAGACCCGGGTTCAATTCCTCGTTGGTGCGAATTTACGGGACTGGTTTTAAAAAAATCGCCTCGCTAGTGAAGCCAGGGTTCAGGGATTTTCTAAATTGGGATTCGGTTCCCTTCTCTTAATGAAAAAACTTGGGGCAGTCTTAAGCCCACCGACTTAGTTTTGTACCTCTTCTTGCTTCTCCGTACCTTTGTTGATTTCTGCAAAGTTAATTCCATCACGGTGCCAGATTGTCGCGAGCTGCTCAACAATTTGTGGATCAAAGCACATATTGCTTCCGGTGAGGGGTTTGATTGGTTTCTTGTGATGAAATAGTGGTAATACAGATTATCTTATCTAGTAGTCGTAGCCTGTCTCATTTCATATGTGGCTTTTGCTGGCAATAGTCAGGACCTAATCCTAGGTTTCCCTTTCTATTTTACTTGTGTTGTTTGAATTATGTTTCTTGTCCTCAAACTGGTGAAACGGTCTCATAAGTTTCTTTCGCTTTTACCTTGTTTGGTGGGTGCCTTGCTCCACGAGGAACAGCACACTGCGCCCTAATTTACAGATGACTATGTGTTACCTCCAATGGTGTGGTTCAGGTGATGATGAGGCCATTGAAGCATTTAAATATGTTTGCTCGACAACTTCAAGGGGTAGTGCTTCACATGGCTCAACGTCTACTGGTTATATTGAGAAACTCAGAAGATGGCAACCTTGTTGATGTTGTTTGTGTTCTGCAGCATCTGCGTGATGAGCAGATCCATGTCTGTTTGTCTGGATTATTAGTCACCAAAACTATAAACAATATTTTTTCTCAGAACAAATCAAGACCAGCCACCAGTCAGCTGAACAGGCTCGATGCCACAACACCTTGGAGACGGATGACCACCGGCCTGTGGCTAGTGGCTGGTGGGTGGTGCTGATTTGTTCTGAGAGAAAAGTACTATTGGCTGGTGGTTGGTTTGTTCTGAGAGAACAATACTGATGGCTGGTGGTTGATAAGTCACATGAACACAGTGCACATCTTTGTTCGCTGCTGGCGAGCGGGACTTGTCAGGTCTTCCCTTGGAATTCATCTAACTGACAGCACACACAAGAAACCTTGGCTCTTGGGCTTCGACCTGACATTTCCTGACCAGGTCTGCACTGATGTTGCCCTCGTCTTACTCTGGCATATTTGGAAGGCGAGGAACTCAAAGATCTTTGAGCAACAGGATCTACCACCACGTGAGGTCATTGGAGGGTAGCACAAGACTTGAGTATCTGCGCGTCCATTATAAACATACTCCCTCAAGAATGCAATCCTAGTATTTGAAAAAAACCCACAAAGAATGCAAAATCGATCTAATTACTTACCTAATTAAGTAATCAAATCTGATCCGCATGCCAAAACTTACTACATAATGTTAATAAATAGGGGTACTAAAGTCTTTTCGCGCCACCACTAATCTACCATAGAAAAATTTGAATTGCACTTTTTATGAGACGAAGGGAGTAGGTCACAACAAGTTTAGACTTGGTGTGGTTATCTCTCCTCTTGTAACTGAACTTTATGTTTCTTCTGTTTCACACCTCCTTCCTTCGTAAAAATACTCTCTTGGTATGTTGGGAGTAGAAATTGTAAACAACTCTTTCATCAATGGAAAATAGGTGCCTAGGTGGGGATCTCTCCCTCCAAATTTGTTCGGAAAAAAAGCAGATCCATGTCGGTGCCAAAATGCTTTTAAAGTAATTATAGAAAATAAAATTTTCCTCACATGATAATCAACAATTTATTTTTTTTATTTCCTGCAAAAGTTACATAGAGAATTATGAACAATGGGAAATTTAGAAAACAGTAGAAGAACCTCAAAGTTCTTTAGTGCCATGTGGGGAACTTTAGTTGCTTCCCATAACTTTTGGAAGGTATTTGGTGCCATAAAAAATCAAATATGCTTCAAAGATAGTCAAATTTGGTGAACTTTAGTTTGAAAAACACAATGATACATGTGCGGTTTGAAGCGAAATGGGTTCATCTCCTTTATTTTAAATCTAAAAGTAGTTCCATAAATTTTAGGGGTGATTTGGCATTTGTTTCTTCACTGATTATTTGAAAATATCACAGAAAGAATGAAAATTGGAACTATTATATAAGGGATGGAAAAAATTCAGGACCAAAAGAAATAAATTGAGTATCAAATAATAAAATGTTCTCGTAGATAGTAATCATGCTGTAATTCCGAGAGCTGTAAAATGAACTTCCCGTCCAGACATCATTACTTCCATTTAGGGCTTGTCCAGTTACATAATATTAATCAACCCGGGAATACATATAAAAATTCATGATATATACAATAAAATATACAAATTAATTTTGGATCAATAACTAATTTACTCATGATAGATACAACATGACACTATGAATAAGTGGCGGAACAGGAGAGAAAGTTTAAGGGGGCCAGGCTAGACAAGTATTTGCCGATTCAAGAATTTTATAAATGATCTTAAGTTTCTATTGTTCACCCAAGCATACATTAGCTAGTTATGACTACAATAATTAATTATGCAACATCAATAAAAACCAATAGTTGCAAAAGTGATCAATATATCTTGTTCATTTAAATTTCACCGTGATATTTTCACCATATTGAAGTAATCAATAATAAAATCCGTCATGGCCTTTATTGCGAGATCTCCTCTCAATGTGAGTTAAGAAACTGAATCAAAAATAATTTATGAGATGCCGATAGGGAAATGGAGCTCGCTTCATAGATTTGAGTTAGAAGGGCATCAAGAGCAAGATGTGTTGTTGATGTTGCCCTCCATCGTGGCCGCTCCCTCTATCATGCATGGTCGCGGGCTCGCGGCCACTTGCCCTCCATTGCTGGTGTGATGACAACACCATCGTAGAGGAAGAGTTCGCAATGCCACGCTAGGTGCTAGAACCAAGTCTGCTGTGACTGCGAGATAAAAAACAAAACATCGCAAGGACATCTAATATCTTGATGAGTGGCTAATGTGTGAGTTGGGCGGTTAGACTTCACCTCAACCATCGGGTATAAAAATGATCTCATAGTTATTTTTCCAAAAATAAACAAAGGGATTATAGAGATGGACATAATGACTGTGATATAAAAAGTAATCACACAATAATTCTACTAATAGATTAAGTCGGTGGGGGTAAGACCGCCTCCACGGTTTTCATTAAGAAGAAGAAACATTCTTCCGGTTTAGAAAACCCCCGAACCCCGATTTCACCAGCGAGGGGATTTTTTTAAAAAAAATCAACTCCATAATTCGCTCCAACGAGGAATCAAACCTGGGTGGTTACAACCATACCTCAGCTTCACTAACCAACTAGGACTAGATGGCTTTGATAATTCTATTAATAGGATAAATGATAGTGTGTAAAATATGGAAAATTAGAAGAAAGCTAAATGAATTATATGTTTTCTCATAATACACGCTACTAATAGGTTTGAGTTAAATGTATTCTATTTTTTAATTCCGATATCTCAAAGAATTGATAAGAAGTGATATTAGATCTTTAAGATATATATACAAGTACTGAGCTTGTTCGTTTGGTTTGGTGGTGATGGTAGTCTTTGGTTTGTTACGAGAGAAAATCTTGTTGGCTGATTCTTTGGTGGTTGGTTTGTTCTGAGAGAAACGTACAGCTGGCTGGTGGCTGATAAGCCAAGCGAACAGGGCGACTAGCTAGTTATTTCACTATACTGTATATGGCGATGACCCTCACGCTTGCATTGGAATATTGCCAGAACACCAATCCTACGGCTTCATGGGCTAGGCTGGGCTGTTGTGAGCGTGCTAATTCTGTTTAATTAGTGAATGAAACAGTAACTCAGATGCGGACCACCTCCAGTTCCGCCGGTGCCAATCAATTAATCCCCCCCCTCGGGGTTAATTTCATGTAAATTTTGGAAAAAAATTCAGGGTTCCGTTTCAAGATCTATTAGGAGTATTGAATGTAAGCTAATTACAAAACTAACTATATGAATGGTCAGGAAATTGCGAGACAAATCTATTAAGCCTAATTAACCTATTATTAGAGATTGATTATTGTAGCACGATGTTGTCTAATCATGACATAATTAGGCTCATTATACTCGTCTTGAAAATTAAGGTAGAGATTGTGAAATGATTTTGTCATTAATCTTACTTCTAATTAGCATCCGAAAATTAATGTGACGGGTAGTTGGTGAAATTTTTTCGAACATGTACCCAGTGCCACTGAGATCTAGGACCGTATGTATGGCTGGGCTGGTTTCGGGGAGAGAAAATAGGCCCAACATATGCTCAAATCCTTTTAGTGTGTAATGCACAAAATTAACCATTGCTTTGGAAATTTTCATAACCTTGGGACTACGTCATTTCCGAGTTTCCGACTCAAGAAACGACTGCTGCATTCTGTATTGCTTGGCCGGCTCCCCGGTTGACCCTGATCGCCAATTGTCAGTAGCAAGGGATCAAACACGGGTGGGCCGGCGGCCCATGCACAGATGAGCGGATGGCTGGATCTCGCCGGCCGGAGTGGCAATTGTCTCTCATGACGCGCCGGCGCCGGCCTTCTCTTTCCCAGTTGGCATTGGTTGGGGACGCTCGGCCGGCGCGCGCATGTGCATGTGCCGCGCAGGCGCGGCGCGAGCCGGCGCTCGACACGCCGCCGGGGGCGGCACCACATGTTGGAATTTGGCCCATGTGACCTATTTAGTAAATTCTAAAGCATGCACAATTGTAGTCTCGTATTGCTAAGATAAGAAGAAGTTGTCTTGCTTAAATATGGGAGTCTCCTATCAGAGTAAAATAGATGCATGTACGAGAAAAGAAGACTACTGATACACGCACGCGCAACCCGCGCAAATTATCGCGTGACTTGTGACTTGTGTTGCTTAAATATGACGTGTACAACTGGCTGTTACAGGTGCAATTTTATTTTTGTGTTGTGTCAATGACGTTTAATGGTGACAGTTTTACTTCAATCAAATAGGGGTGGCAGTTTCTGATTGATGAGAAGAATATGAAACGTCTGCTGGAGCCTATAAACACCACCCGGAGACGTCTTGGTGGTTGAGAACACAGAGTAGACATACACTTCATCTCCCACGCGTTCGCTGTTCTGACCGATAGCTGCTGCGCTTCGTCGACCTTCGATCTCGGCGTGCACCGGGCTTGGAGGAAGCGGGATCTCCGAAACCACTACCGCACATTCCTGCACGGGGCGGTAATCAGGTTTTTGGGCAGCGTCACACGCGACCGCTTGGTGGATCTGCAGCTACTTCTTCGACGCGTTCGTCAACTCACTGCGCAAGAACTATGAGTAATTTCTTTATATGGGGCTTGTTCAACTGTGGCTTTTCCTCAAGATCAAATCTGAATTATTCGTAATTAGACTGTTTTTTCCAACACCACAGCCCCGCGTGGGCGAGCGCGATCGATGCAGCGGCGGCAGGGCAGGGCAGGCGGGCAGCCGGCGACGCGGCTTTCCTTTACGGGGCTGGTCCTGGCTCCTGGCACGTCGTCCGCTCCGGTCGGCAGCATCGGTGGGGCGCCGGCCGGTGGCACCACACACACCGTCCGCATGCATCCAGATCACCAGCCAGCAGTGGGGTGGGGGATCTCGTCGAGACAGCATGGAATAGTCGGCCGAGAGCATGGAGCACGTACGGACAAAGCATTATGTGCAAACATTTAGGGGCACGTGTGCACTAGTTCAATGTTGACAAGGTTGAAGAATGGTTGATGTAAAAGAGCCTGTCCAATGATATACATCCTCCGTCCAGAAAAGGTTGTCTCTCGAAAACCGTGTTCGTCTCACAAATACTCTTCCCGAATGACACTCTTTGTGAGACGAAGTAGTAGATGTTTTCTTCTAGCTCGTTTATCGTCCAACGACATAGTGACCTGTATTGTGTGGTCGATGATATGACTTCACACACACCACCTGAATACCATTAAGTCATCAAGCAACGTCCCGTCATCAAGACATCAAGGGTAGGGGGGTGGTCGGGTGGATAGCTGAGTTAACTCTTAGTCTGGCGACCCGGGTTCGAACCCCCGCGGTGGCCTCTCGTTAGCGTAGAGGGAGTCACCGGCCGGGCGTAACATAGAGAGAACTCGGTAACTAGCGTCTGTTAGACAATTAGGCAATTTTCGGTACATTTTAATTCTAGAAATTATTAACAAATTCATGACAAATATAAGTGACCCCGTGAGAAGAAAGCATGTGCATGTGTTCAAGTTAAATTTCAAATAAAACTCGAACAGAATTACACATAAGAGGTTTAGTATGTACCCAAAGGCGGGACGGTTGACGGAGTCAACCGGTGCGCCGTTATCCCCTGGAATAGACATGCTACTCGTGGAGGGACCTTGTTCGGTGTAGTCGTACAGAGGTGATGCAGTGGCCAGTCGTTGCAGTGAAGTTCCACGAACGGCCTTCGGGAAGTAGTCGTTCACGCTGATGTAGTCGTACTGGAAGTAGTCGTTCTCGCGGAGGACGTAGTCGTACTGGAAGTAGTCGTTTTCGCGGACAGGGACGTAGACGTACAGTAGAGCGAGCAGGCGCATACGGGTACGCTCCCAAAAACCTTATCGCCCGCCTATCCCGAGCAGGATCGCTAGGTGGACGAGGTTCGGAGGCAATTGCTCACGCAAACAGTGTGCGCGCAAAGCTTGCGTTGGGAATGGCAGAGAGCAGCAACACAGAGGGAGAAGAGAGAGGTCTCCTAAGCAGGAGTACCTGAGTGTCAGAATGTGCGTCTGTGCTAGAGGAAGGAGTCCTCTTATATAGGCACAGAGGAGAGGAGGAGGGAATGAACCTGGACGCTGCTGACCACCATAATTCTCATTAAACGACAAGTACAAGAATCGCCGTATTCAACGTCATCAGTTACCAGTAACGGTCGTTTTAATACAGAGGATTATGGCTGGCATGAATGACCGACATGAATGACAAAAACAGTGCATACGCATCACGATCACAGTCATGGTCACGGTCTCGACACGACACGACACGACACGCCCACGCCCACGGCCCGGCCCGGCCCGGCCGGCGAGGCGAGCGAGCGCGCGCGCGTGTGGCACGCCCTTCTCCTTTTACCAACTTCACAAGTGGTCCACCATTGGTCCACCCTTTAAGTTAGTTAAGATTCTCATTGGCTTTCAATGCGGGATTGAATCCCTAACATTTATTTTGTGGACCTTTTAATTCTTAAGATTAATTGAGACTAAATGGCCCAAGGCCCAATTAATCCAACAATCCCCACCAAGAATTTCAAGGTACACAAAAAAATGTCCTCTTCTCAACTCTTGTTTTCATATACTGACTTTATGGTGGAGACTGTTAAGTTGAACATCCACTTGAGACAAAAGCTACACTCATTCACAACTGACCAATGGACTATGCCTTGAATTGGCAGTTTCGTGCAAACAAGTTTGACCAGAGCCCCTTGCCAGTACTAGGCTGCTATAAGCATTCCCTCGGGTTGGAGCGTATAAGTCATACTCCGTGCCTTTCATGGATATCTAGAGATCACCCTATCTCATAGATTGTGACTAGCAATCAGACCCATATAGGTGCAATCCTTTAAGATGTTCTGTAGGCCAACATCTTTGCTCCTCTTTGAGCCACTCGGATCACATTAAGGTTTTTCACCAACCTGCCATACAAATTTTAGAAGAGAAATGCATCTCTACTGGAATGAGCCCTTTACAAAGGTTCTCTTCTCTCTGTTAAACAGTAGTTTGTTGCACTATCCTAATTCACGGGATCTCCGATCACATAGGACAGGTTACCACTACTGAATAACGCTGACGGGTCTCAAGCCCAATTCCCTGGATGCATTGTCTATCACATTACGTGAAAGACCCTTTGTGAATGGATCTGCCAGATTCTTAGCCGTTTGGATGTACTCCAAGGCTATCACTCCGGAGTTTCTCATTTTCCCCGACGGATTTCAGCCGCCTCTTTACATGCCTAGATGACTTCATGTTGTCCTTTGAACTATTCACCTTGACAATCACCGTTTGATTATCACAGTTCATGAGGACCGCCGTATCGGTTTTTCAACTACCGGTAAATCCATAAGGAGTTCACGAAGCCATTCGGCCTCAACTCGTTAAGATGGTCTCGCTTGCAAGACTTCCAGGAGACAGCGCCACCTCCAAGTGTAAACACATATCCACTTGTGGCTTTAATCTCATCTGCATCAGAGATCCAATTCGAATCACTATAACCCTCTAGTACCCTAGGATACCCAGTATAGTCAATCGTGTAGTTCATTGTTCCTTTCAGATAGCGCATTACCCGTTCAAGAGCTTCCCAATGAGCATCTCCCGGGTTAGACACGAATCGACTCAGTTTGCTTACAGCATATGCGATGTCGGGTCTAGTAGCGCTAGCTAGGTACATTAGTGAACCAATGATTTGGGAGTATCTTAGCTGATCTCTCATTATTCTTATTTTTTTCCTTAACATTTTACTAGCATCATAAGGTGTTGGAGCTGGCTTGCAGTCGTTGTAACCAAAACGACTCAAGATTTTCTCCACATAATGAGATTGTGTAAGAACAACCCCACCATCACCTTCTCTCACTAGTTTAATGTTTAGAATCACATCAGCCTCCCCCAAACCTTTCATCTCGAAGCTTTGAGACAAGAATTCTTTCACTTCCTTAATCGCATTAAGGCTTGTCCCAAATATCAGTATGTCATCTACATACAAACATAGGATCACTCCTTCGCCCCCACCATAGCGATAGTACACACATTTGTCAGCTTCGTTCACAACAAAGCCAGCGACGTTAAAGTTTTGTCAAACTTCTCATGCCATTGCTTAGGAGCTTGCTTAAGACCATACAAAGATTTTACCAATTTACACACCATCCCTTCTTGACCTTTTACTACGAATCCATCCGGCTGATCCATATAGATCTCCTCCTCCAACTCTCCATTTAGGAAAGTCTGTCTTAACGTCCATCCGGTGAACGATAAGACCATGGGAAGCCGCCAAGGAAAGTAGTACTCGAATAGTGGTCAATCGGGCAACCGGTGAGTAAGTATCGAAAAAATCTTCTCCTTCTTTACGAGTATAGCCTTTAGCCGCCGACCTTGCCTTGTACTTATCAATAGTACCATCGGGCCTAAGCTTTTTCTTGAACACCCACTTGCATCCTACGGGTTTGCACCCATAGGGACGCTCCACAACCTCCCAAGTACCATTAGACATAATAAAGTCCATCTCACTCCGAATCGCTTCCTTCCAATAGTCGCATCCGGAGAGGAATATGCCTCTTCAATGGTTCTAGGAGTGTCATCCACGAGGTACACAATGAAATCATCACCAAAGGACTTTGCAATCCTCTGTCTCTTGCTCTTTCTAAGAGCTTCATTGCCATCCTCCTCAGGATTTTCCTCATGTGGTTGTTCATTGTGTTCTATCAAAATAGCAGGTTCTTTGAGTTCATTATTAATAGACAATTCATGACTAAATGTGCTATCTATCTCTTTCATAGGAAAAATGTCTTCAAAAAATGTAGCGTCTCTGGATTCCATGATGGTGCCAACATGCATATCAGGTACTCCAGACTTCACTATTAAAAACCTATAACCCACACTGTGTAGAGCATAACCAAGAAAGATACAATCGATAGTTTTAGGTCCTAGTTTACGTTTCTTGGTTATAGGCACATTCACTTTGGCCAAACATCCCCAAGTCCGTAAGTATGAAAGTGTTAGCCTTTTCTTTTCCCATTCCTCGAATGGTGTTATCTCTTTGTTCTTTACAGGAACACGATTCAGGACATGACTTGCAGTCAATATAGCCTCACCCCACCATTCCTTGGAAAGTCCCGTTGTGTCTAACATGGCGTTAACCAAATCAGTTAGAGTGCGGTTTTTTCTTTCGGCTACCCCGTTTGATTGAGGTGAATAGGGAGGCGTCCTCTCATGAATTATTCCGTGTTCCTCACAGAACGCAGTGAAAACATTAGAAAAATACTCTCCACCACGATCAGACCTAATTCTTTTGATCTTTCTCTCAAGTTGGTTTTCTACTTCAGTTTTATAGATTTTAAAGTATTGCAATGCTTCATCTTTAGACTTCAACAAATAGATATAGCAAAATCTAGTACAATCGTCTATCAGAGTCATGAAAAACTTTTTACCACCTTTTGTCAACACACCATTCATCTCGCATAAATCAGAATGAATTAGTTCTAGAGGAGCCAAGTCTCTCGCCTCAGCCGAAAAATGAGGCTTGCGAGGTTGTTTTGATTCAACGCACACATGGCACTTAGAATTTTTTACTAAGGTAAATTTCGGAATTAAACTCAAGTTTGCAAGACGCATCATACAACCAAAATTAACATGACAAAGTCGCGAATGCCAAACATTTGACTCATCATTAACATTCGAGACATGGTTCACAACTTTATTACAATCATATGACAAAGAAAAGCGAACGGGCCTCCGCTATCATAACCTTTTCCAATAAAACTTCCAAACTTAGAAATTACACATTTATTAGATTCAAAGACTAATTTAAAACCGTCTCTACACAGTAGAGACCCGCTGACTAAGTTCTTCTTGATAGTAGGGACATGCTGCACGTTCTTCAATCGAACGATCTTTCCCGAAGTAAGCTTCAGATCGACCGAACCAACACCAAGAACACGCGCATGTGATCCATTTCCCATCAACAAGGAGGAAATTCCGCCCGCCTGGTAAGAGGAAAACAAGGAAATGTCAGCATAAACATGAATATTAGCACCCGTATCAATCCACCAATCAGGTGACTGGCATACTGAAAGAACTGTAGGTAAAAGATTATCGTACCCCGACGTTCCACCAGTTTCACTAATAACCATGTTGGCACTTTTGCCATCTTTCTTATCCTTGCGATCCGGACACTTTGCAGCAAAGTGTTCCGTGCTACCACAACAGTAGCATTTTCCAGTTGGCGGCTTTTTCTGTTTGAACTGAGCCGTCTGCTTAGCCTTTGGTTGATTTTGATGCGGCTTGTTCTTCTTTTTGAATGCATTGTTGTTCTTCTTCTGCACCAAATTAGCACTAGAAGACCCAACAATCCCTTTACCATGTGTCTTGTCCTTTGCTCTCGCCTTCTCTTCAACATCAAGAGTGCCGATAAGATCGACAACAGCAAACTCTTGCCTCTTGTGTTTTATAGAGGTTCCAAAGTCCTTCCAAGAAGGTGGTAACTTGGAGATAATACCTCCAGCCACAAACTTGTCGGGTAACTTACATGGTGCATCCTTGCTATAATTCTCAAGATCTCTAGCTAGCGCCTAAATCTCATGGGCCTGCTCTACCACAGAACGGTCTTCAACCATTTTGTAGTCATAGAGCTGTTCCATGACATACAGCTCACCACCAGCATCAAAAACCCCAAATTTAGCCTCAAGCGCATCCCAAATATCTTTGCCACTTGGCAGCAGAAGGTACGTGTCCACAAGGTTTTCAGCGAGAACACTCAAGATGGCACCACGAAACAAGTTATCGGCTGCCTCGAAAGCCTCTCCTCCTCTGGAGAAAACTGTTCGGGCTTCCCCTGTATGACATGCATGATGCTCATTGCTGTCAACCAATATGTAACCCTTTGCTTCCAACGCTTGTAATTTGAACCATCGAAAACATTTGGTTTGAGCGTTGCAGCGAAACTAGTTACCGAAAGCCTATCAACAATATAAGGTTTTTGGATTGTTAGACAATTAGGCAATTTTCGGTACATTTTAATTCCAGAAATTATTAACAAATTCATGACAAATATAAGTGATCCCGTGAGAACAAAGCATGTGCATGTGTTCAAGTTAAATTTCAAATAAAACTCGAACAGAATTACACATAAGAGGTTTAGTATGTACCCAAAGGCGGGACGGTTGACGGAGTCAACCGGTGCGCCGTTATCCCCTGGAATAGACATGCTACTCGTGGAGGGACCTTGTTCGGTGTAGTCGTACAGAGGTGATGCAGTGGCGAGTCGTTGCAGTGAAGTTCCACGAACGGCCTTCGGGAAGTAGTCGTTCACGCTGATGTAGTCGTACTGGAAGTAGTCGTTCTCGCGGAGGACGTAGTCGTACTGGAAGTAGTCGTTTTCGCGAACAGGGACGTAGACGTACAGTAGAGCGAGCAGGCGCGTACGGGTACGCTCCCCAAAAACCTTATCGCCTGCCTATCCCGAGCAGGATCGCTAGGTGGACGAGGTTCGGAGGCAATTGCTCACGCAAACAGTGTGCGCGTAAAGCTTGCGTTGGGAATGGCAGAGAGCAGCAACACAGAGGGAGAAGAGAGAGGTCTCCTAAGCAGGAGTACCTGAGTGTCAGAATGTGCGTCTGTGCCAGAGGAAGGAGTCCTCTTATATAGGCGCAGAGGAGAGGAGGAGGGAATGAACCTGGACGCTGCTGACCACCATAATTCTCATTAAACGACAGTTACCAGTAACTGCTGTATTCAACGTCATCAGTTACCAGTAACGATCGTTTTAATGCAGAGGATTATGGCTGACATGAATGACCGACATGAATGACAAAAACAGTGCATACGCCTCACGGTCACGGCCCGACGCGGCGAGGCGAGCGAGCGAGCGAGCGCGCATGCGCGTGTGGCACGCCCTTCTCCTTTTACTAACTTTACAAGTGGTCCACCATTGGTCCACCCTTTAAGTTAGTTAAGATTCTCATTGGCTTTCAATGCGGGATTGAATCCCTAACATTTATTTTGTGAACCTTTTAATTCTTAAGATTAATTGAGACTAAATGGCCCAAGGCCCAATTAATCCAACAGCGTCGTAGACGTAGCCCCTGGCCCCTAAATCTGCTAAGAAAAACTATAGGGTTGATAAACAATTCTGTGTCCAGCCGACAAGAAAGGGAGCTTGACAGGGAAGGAGTACACAACAAATTTAGGTCGCTACTGCCTAGAGAGGTTGTGATTAAGTCTTCCAACTGGGATGAGCGATTGTTACACCTCTTGAACAACAATGCTACTGACAGCTGGGATGTAGATACACGCTCTGTTTGACAGATCTTATACTAATTTGTACGACGGATTTTCCTTGAAAAAAATATTCGCTAGTAGATAACCGACATTTGGTTCATATCTTTTGTCTTGAAAGAAAATGTTCACTAGTAGAGAATCGACATTTAATTCAGACCTTTAGTCACGAGTGAAATTTAGAGCCGAGACTAAAGGTCATGCATCGACGTGGCCGCAAAATGGTTGTGAATGCACCGAACTTTTCACTGGTAGAGAGGGAGGCTTTTGTTCAGGCATTTAGTCCCGGTTCAACTTTTTGAGCCGGGACTAAAGGCCTTTCGTCGACGTGGCCCGAAATGCCCGCTGGAGACACCCCCCTTTAGTCCTGGTTGGTTGTACCAACCAGGACTAAAGGGGGTGTCCCAACGGCATTTTCCCGCAATGATTGACGCAGGCCTTTAGCACCGGGTGGAATTACCAACCGAGACTAAAGGTGTAATTCCACCCAGTGCTAATTCTTTAGTCCCGGGTGGAGTTACCAACCGGGACTAAAGTGTGCCCTTTAGTCTCGGTTGGTAACTCCAACTGGGACAAATAGTCGGCGCCCTATAAATCCAGCTTCTTCCCCTTTCTCTTGCCCGAGCCATTCTTCACCAAAAGCTCAAGCTCCTCCTCCATGGCGCCTCAACCTTAGAGAGGTGTTGCTGAATTTTTTCTTCATGTATTTGTAAAGATTTCTCTCCTCTAAAGTGTTTCTGAGGTTTGATTCTTCTTCCTCCCATCATTTGTTGTGCTTAATTATTTTGATATATTTTAGAGATGGAGAAATAGAAATCTTAAATCCTAGATGGGAGGAGGTAATGAGAGATGAGGTTCTTATCTATATACTTTAGATTGAGAAAAATGTGGTTGACTAAACACTAGCATTGTCTTGTTATCTTTTATATTGAGGTAGAGAAAATTGAATTTTAATTTTTGATATAATGAAACATAAAACTAATTATGATTTGACATTTAGCTATTTTTATAAAAGTTAGTTTATATTATAAAGAATGTAGGTAGGCCTCCAGTTCTAATCATCCAGTTCATAACGGAATACATCATCGAATTCACCCTTCTTCATCTTTCTCTTTGTTAATTTACTTTTTAATATAACAGAATATAGAACTAATCTTAATTTTGCATTTAGCTAATTTTATTGAAGTTAGTTTATAAAAAGTATGGTCACTGATAATGGAGATCAAAATGGCCATCAAGTGACCTATGTATGTCATTGTATCACAAGTCCCCAAGCTAAAAACTAGTCAGCTTCTAGCTTTTGAACCTCTACTTCAAACACATTTATGAATTCACGTATTGTGTTGAGATGATCAACATGTTAAGCAAGAATGTAGGTAGGCCTCCAGTTCTCATCATCCAGTTCATAACGGAATACATCATCGATTTCACCCTTCTTCATTTTTCTCTTTGTTTACTTTTCACCGATAAAAATTGGACTTAATATGATGCGGATGAATCGGCAATGGATGAATGCCGACAGACGATCCCCAGAGTACATTGCTGGCATGCAAGATTTTCTCGAAGTGGCCAAAGCCAACAAGAACCCAAAGGGATTCATGTGTTGTACATGCTCTTTGTGCAGAAACAACAAAGACTACTCTGACTGGGGGACTCTTCACCTCCACTTGATTAAAAACGGATTCATGGCGAACTATGTGCTTTGGACCAGGCACGATGAAAGAGGGGTTGTGATGGAAGAGAACGAAGATGAGGAGGATGATAATAACATTCCTGACTGGGCCGCGGGGCAAGATTTTGCGGATACTTTAATGGAAGATGCTGACGAAGAAGAGATAAACCTAGTGTCATTAGTTTCTAGCACCGGCCCATCGAGAGGCAGATCTCAGCGCTCATTACTAGTTAGTGTCGGGACTACATTCCGCACCGACAGTTGGCGCGCCGGGTAGGGGGGTCGCGCTGAAAATCGACTCGTCACCAGTCCTCTCGATGGTGGTTTGCACCGAGTACCGCGGCCAGAGGTATTCCATGGGCAGCTCGGACCCCCTCCCAGCCGGGTTCGAAATCCGGTTCGGGAGCCTGAACTTTCAGGCCACAGAGAACGGCTACCTCATGCGCATCACCAACCGCGATGAACTCCGCGCGCGGCGGCAGACTGGGGCCGACCCGGCCTCCATCGCACCCGCCACTGATGCCCCGGCATCCACCCACATGGATGCTGCGGGCCCTTCGGCGCCTCGACGCCGTCGACGCTCGGCCGGCGCTCGCGACGAGGCACGAACGGAGCGCCGCGCGCCGCGCGCGTCGCCACACAACGCGACGCGACCAACGGCGAGACGACAACTGCCCCGACGGTGGAGCGTTTGGTTTCGGGGCCACGCTTCCCCCATCGGACCGCGTGGCACCACGACGGCGTACGTCGCCTCCGCCAACACCAACGCGGCGACGTGCAGGGTTCGCCCTGGCCGCCATGTTCCGGCCGTCAGGGATCCCAGCACCTCCGCCGACGACGAGTCGTCCCACGGCTCCGCCAGCGAGCTGCCACCCGCCACCTCGCACGGGTACGCGGAGTGGGACTTCTCCGGCGTGCCTGACCCAGTGATGTTCCGACGGTTCCTCGACGCCACAGACTACTGGTTTGGCTACTCCGACAGCTCCAGCACCGGGAGAAACGATCCCGCGCGGGAGTGCTTCGTCGTACTCGCCAACGACCAAGCAAACGCCGCGAACGCGGCAGAAGCCAGCGACGGAGAAGTTCCCCCCGGCCCGGGAACTGGACCGCACCAGGGTGCGGGGCCAAGCGCTCCTCCCTCCTCACCGCCGAGGGGGGCCGACATCAATGCGCAACTGGCTCAAGCACGCGAGCTTGAAGCCAAGCTCAGGAGTACCATGCAGTGCAGCTGCTTCGAGCCTCCATCGCCGAAGAAGCCTCCGCGCGCGGCGAACGCGCGCGTGAGCTAGGCAAGCAGGCCCGCGAGCGCATCAACGTCGACTTCGACGTCGACAACCCGAACACGCCCCCGCGAGCGAGCCAGAAGCTCGTTGCCGCTGCGACACTGCTGCGGGCCATGCCCGCCCCCTCAACGCCCGAGGCGCGAAACCTGCACCGCGAGGCGCAGGCGCTCATCGAGCAAGCGGCCGTTCAACAGGCCGAAAGCTCGGCGTCCCGCATCCGCCAGCAGGGGAGCGCGCGGGACGACGGGGGTGCGCAAGGCCCTGAAGCATCGGTACACGCGGGTGGCGCAGCGGAACACCCCGCCAACCCAGGGCGCACACCGGTCAGGGAGCAGATCCTTGACACACGCGGGCAGGCCCAAGACGGTGACGCTCGCAACATCATCAACGCCTGGCGGACGGGCAACGTGGAGACGCAGGTGACGACAGGCTACCACCCCCGGCGGGGTGGGCGCTATGACAGCCGTGAGGATCGCTCGCCGACGCCGGAGCCCCCGGGAACCCGCGTGTTCAGTCGGGAGATCCGCACGGCGAGCTTCCCTCAGAGCTTCCGCAAGCCCACGTCAATCAACAAGTACAACAGGGATACAGACCCCCGCGTATGGCTCAACGACTACCGCCTGGCATGCCAGTTGGGCAGAGCCACCACCGACGAGGTCATCATCCGCAACCTGCCGTTGCACCTCGCCGACTCAACGCGGACGTGGCTTGAGCATTTGCCGGTCAGCCAGATACACAACTGGGACGATCTGGTCCGCACCTTCGTGGGGAACTTTCAGGGCACGTACGTACGCCCTGGAAACTCCTGGGACCTGCGCGCATGCACCCAGAAGCCCGGCGAGTCGCTCCGGGACTTCATACGACGCTTTTCCAAGCACTGCATGGAGCTCCCGAGCGTGGCCCAGTCTGAGATCGTGCACGCCTTCCTCGAGGGCACCACCTGCCGGGACCTCGTGCGCGAGCTTGGACGCAGCCCGCCCGTCGACTCAAACGAGCTGTTCGACATCGCCACCAGCTTCGCCTCTGGCGAGGAAGCGGTGGGGGCGATCTTCGACGGGAAGAAAGGCAAGCGCGTGGACGACGCGCCCGCGGAGGGCAGCAAGTCCAAGGACCCCCAGCAGAAGCACAAGCGGGGCAAGAAAGGGAAGAAGCCGCGCCGCGAGGCGCGCGAGCAGGGGCGCGACGACGACGGCGACGAAGCCCTTGCTGTTGACCCAGCTCGACGGGGCCCTCGAGCGGCCCCTCGAGGCCCTGGGGTGTTCGATGACATGCTGAAAAAGCCATGTCCGTACCACAAGACGCCGGTCAACCACACCCTCGAGCAGTGCGACATGCTCAAAAAGTACTACAGCCGTGCCGCCGCGAAAGAAGCCGAGGCCAAGAAGGACGGGGGCGATGGCGACGCCGGTGGCTTCCCGGCGGTGGAGAACGTCTTCCTCATCTTTGGGGGACCGACCGTGGATATGTCCAACAGCCAGCGCAAGCGGGAGCGGCATGAGGTCCTCACCGCGGAGAAGGCGCCTCCCTCCTTCCTCGACTGGTCGGAGGACGCCACCACCTTCAGCCGCGAGGATGACCCGAACCACATCCCCAACTCGGGCCAGTACCCGCTGGTGGTCGACCCGGTCATCGGGAACGCGCGGTTCTCGAAGGTGCTGATGGACGGAGGCAGTAGCCTCAACATCCTCTACGCGCACACTCTGTGCCTGTTGGGGATCGGGTTGGACCAGCTGCGGCCCAACACGACGCCGTTCCATGGCGTCGCGCTGGGCAAGCGCGTCCAGCCTCTCGGGCAGATTGACCTGCTAGTCTGGTTTGGCACACCAGACAACTTCCGCAAGGAAACGCTCACCTTCGAGGTGGTGGGATTCAGGGGCGCGTATCACGCCATCCTTTGGTGGTCGTGCTACGCCAAGTTCATGGCAGTCCCCAACTACACCTACCTCAAGATGAAGATGTCGGGGCCCAAGGGGGTCATCACCGTGGGCTCATCGATCGAGCACGCATTCGACTGCGACGTCGAGTGTGTGGAGCACACGGAGGCTCTAGCGCTGGATGAAGCGCTCGTGGCGAACTTGGAGAAGCTAGTCAACGAGGACCTCGACTCCACCACCAAACACGTCGGCAGTTTCGAGGCTGCTGAGCAGACCAAAGAGGTGCCCCTTGACCCTATTGCCCCTGAGGGCAAGGCGTTGAGGGTCAGTTCCACCCTCGATCCGAAATAGGAAGTGGTGCTCGTCGACTTCCTCCGTGCCAACGCCGACATCTTTGCGTGGAGCCCCTCGGATATGTCAGGCATTCCGAGGGAGGTCGTCAAGCACTCCCTTGACATCCTACCTCACTCCCGCGCCGTGCATCAACGGCTGCGCCTCTTTGACGAAGAGCGGCGCCGGGCGATCGGGGTGGAGCTGCGGAAGCTCCTCGAGGCCGGGTTCATCAAGGAAGTGTTCCACCCTACGTGGCTAGCTAATCCTGTATTAGTGAAGAAAAAGAATGGGAAGTGGCGGATGTGTGTAGACTATACTAGTTTAAATAAAGCATGCCCTAAAGTTCCTTTTCCTTTGCCACGGATCGATCAAATCGTTGACTCGACCGTAGGGTGTGAGCTCTTGTGCTTCCTTGACGCCTATTCTGGGTACCACCAAATAAAAATGAAGGAGTCTGACCAGCTCGCGACTTCGTTCATCACGCTGTTCGGGATGTATTGCTATGTAACAATGCCATTCGGTCTCCGAAATGCGGGCGCTACATACCAGTGATGTATGCAACACGTTTTCGGAGATCACATCGGGCGGACCGTTGAGGCATACGTAGACGATATAGTCGTGAAAACCAGGAAGGCAGACGACCTGGTTGGCAACCTCCGCATCGCGTTCGGCTGCCTACGGGGCAACGGGGTGAAACTGAACCCCGAAAAATGTGTCTTCGGTGTGCCGCGAGGCATGTTGTTAGGATACATTGTCTCCCAGTGAGGCATCAAGGCCAACACCGAAAAGGTTGCCGCCCTCAAGCGAATGGGTCCAATTCGTGACCTGAAGGGGGCCCAAAAGGTGTTGGGGTGCCTTGCCGCCTTGAGCCGCTTCATTTTGAGGCTCGGCGAAAAGGGCCTACCCCTCTACCGGCTCCTAAAGAAACACGAGCGCTTCTCCTGGACCGTCGAGGCCCAGGAGGCGCTTGACATGTTGAAGGCGACGCTCGCCCATGCCCCGATGCTCATGCCGCCTCGGGACGGCGAGCCTCTGTACCTCTACATCGCCGCGACCACTCAGGTGGTCAGCGCTGTCATCGTAGTAGAGCGCACGGAGGAGGGGCACGCCCTGCTAGTCCAGCGACCGGTCTATTACATCAGCGAGGTTCTGTCCGAGACAAGGGCGCGTTATCCGCAGGTCCAAAAGCTGCTCTACGCAGTGGTCCTCGCGCGGCGCAAGCTCCGTCACTACTTCGAGGCTCACCCGATCACGGTGGTCTCCTCCTTTCCGTTGGGAGAGATCATCCGGAACCCAGATGCAGCGGGCAGGATTGCCAAGTGATCGGTAGAGCTGATGGGTGAGACACTCGCTTACGCGCCGCGCAAAGCGATCAAGTCCCAGGTCTTGGCGGACTTTGTCGCCAAGTGTACGGACACGCAGTTGCCGCCGCCACAGATCCAGGCCGAGTGTTGGACCCTCTACTTCGACAGGTCGGTAATGAAGACAGGAGCGGGCACGGGCCTGCTTTTCGTCTCACCTCTCGGGGAGCACATGAGATACGCAGTGCGTCTCCACTTCCCTGCATCAAACAACATGGCCGAGTACGAGGCCCTCCTTTGTGGCCTCAAAATCGCCATTGAGACGGGCATCAAGCGCCTCGACGTGAGGGGAGACTCGCAGCTCGTGATCGACCAGGTCATGAAGAACGCGAGCTGTCACGACGACAAGATGGAGGCGTACTGCATGGCCGTGCGGGCCCTCAAGGACAAGTTCTATGGCATAGAGCTCAACCACGTGCCTCGCCGGTACAACGAGGAGGCGGACGAGCTCGCCAAAATCGCGTCAGGACGAATCACTGTTCCCCTGAACGTTTTTGCACGGGACGTCGCCCAGCCGTCCGTCGACCTCGAGTCGTGTCCCTCGAGCCACAAAGAACCCTTGGAGGCTCCCTCGAGTCCAATAGGCGCGGAGCCTATGGACGAGGACCCCTCGAACGAGGCGTATGTACTCTCCCTGCTCGAAGGATACGGTGCCGACAAGGCCGAGGCCATGGATACGGAGCCAGCCCCCAGTGAGGGGGACTGGCGCGACAAATACATCGCCTGGATGGATCGAGGGGAGCTGTCCTCGGACCGATCCGAGGCAAGACGCATCGCCAGGATGGCCAAGTCGTTCACCCTCATCGACGACGAGCTGTACAAGCGCGCTGCATCAGGCATCCTGCAGCGATGCGTACCAATCCCTCAGGGGCGCGAGCTCCTCCGCGACATCCACGTGGGCGTATGCGGTCATCACGTGGCGCCACGCACCCTCGTGGGTAACGCGTTCCGCCAAGGCTTCTACTGGCCCACCGCGGTCGCCGATGCCAGCGAGATCGTGCGCACCTGCGAAGGGTGCCAGTTCTACGCCCGCAAATCCAACCTACCTGCAGACGTCCTGCAGACCATCCCCGTCACATGGCCCTTCACCGTGTGGGGGCTGGACATCGTCGGGCCTTTGCGAAAAGCGCCCGGGGGCTTCACCCACCTATTGGTTGCCATCGACAAGTTCTCCAAATGGGTCGAGGTGCGCCCCATTACGAACCTCAGGGCGGAGCAGGCCGTGACGTTCTTCACCGACATCGTCTACCGCTTTGGAGTTCCCAACTCCATCATCACCGACAACGGGTCCCAATTCACAGGTAGAAAATGCTTGGAGTTCTGCGACGAATTCCACATCCGCGTGGACTGGGCAGCCGTGGCGCATCCACAGACCAACGGTCAGGTGGAGCGTGCCAACGACATGATCCTACAAGGCCTCAAGCCCAGGATTTTCGACCGACTGAACAAGTCTGGTCGAAAATGGCTCCAAGAGCTACCAGCGGTTATGTGGAGCCTCAGGACCACCCTAAGCAGGGCCACTGGATTCACCCCGTTCTTCCTGGTCTATGGCGCGGAGGCTATCCTCCCCACGGACTTGGAATATGGGTCGCCCAGGGTTCGGGGCTACAATGAGGGCGCCAACCAGCGAGCCCGCAAGGACTCACTGGACCAATTGGACGAGGCCCGCACCGTGGCCCTGATGCACTCCGCGAGATACCAGTAAGCCCTAAGGCGCTACCAAGCTCGAAAGGTACGACGCCGAGACTTCAGCGATGGGGACCTGGTCCTGAGGCTGCGCCAGGACAATCAAGGGCGCCACAAGCTGTTGCCCCCGTGGGAGGGACCCTACATCGTGGTGAAGGTGCTCAAGCCCGGCACATACAAGCTGGCCAACGAAGATGGAGAAGAACTCACCAACGCTTGGAACATCCAGCAGCTACGTCGCTTCTACCCTTAGCAAGGATTTTCAAGTTATTTGCTGTAAATTATGCACCCAACACCCCAGTTGGCAGCATAGATGTAAATATCAACAAATTAATAAAGTCAAAGGGCAACTTGGCTCTCCCCAGAAAACCAAGTCACCCTCGGGGGCTACTACGGGGGGCTTCCCCCCTCCCAAAAAATGGTCCCATTTTTCGCAAAAATTCGCAAGTGCGCACACTACGCCTCAACCTAAGCCTCGGGCAAGTTCAGATAGAGCGCGGGCAGCCAAGCGGGAAAGACGCGCGAGTCGGAGATAGCATATGCCTCCAGCAGGATACGACCCTTCTCCCTCGCCTCTGGACCAGCGGGCCGCTCGTGAAATCGAAACTCTCTACATCAGATTTGCCTAAGTCAAGGAAAGAGCAGCAGAACAGCGTGACAAGCGAAACAGAAAGCTTTACTTATATTTACAGAAACGTCTCAAGTAAATAATTGTACATTACATGGCCACGAGGCCCGAATGCTAACATTTAAACAAAAAGGGCTCGACGCCCGGTGGTCTTCATGCTTGAGGGTCGTCGGCGCCGAGAGCGTCCGGTAATAAGAAGTCCATGAAGTCCTCGGTGAGCGCGTCAGCAGGAGGGGTGGCGAGCGCGTCGGCGCGATTCATCGCCTCCTCATCCTCGACGCCGACCGGGACGACGTAGCCGGAGGACACGGCCTCGAAGTCCACCTGATAATGGGACCCCACCACGCTGAGGGCCTTCTTGACGCCAAGATGGAGGGCGCGGCGCATGCGCTGGGAGACATGCCCCCGAGGGCGCGCAGGCAGCTTGCCAGTGAGCTCCCGGCCTGTGCCTCGCCATCCTCGATCTCTTGGCAGGTCTCGAGGGCGGCGGCCCGCAGCTCCTCCAACTCCTATTGAAAGGAGTTGTAGGCCGTCTGCACAGCCTCAGCCTGGGTGGTCGTGTTCCCCAGGGCGGTCTGTAGGCCTGAAAGCCACGAACAAAGAAAAACAAAGTTGGGAACGAATCCCCAAAGGACAAATCGACAAGCGAAAAAGCGGACGAAAGTAACCTCAACTTCGACCTGCTTCTTCTCCCCCTCGAGGGATTTGCGTGCCTCTTCGGCCTGGCGCTGCAGGTCACGGACTGTGGCCTCCTGCTCCTCGAGGGACTGGCGCAGATCCTCGTGCGAAATGCTGATCTGGACAAGTTCCCCGTTGAGCCTCGACACTTCGTCCTCCCGCAGCTTGAGGGCGGCCTGCGCCCCCTCAAGCGCGGTGCGCTCCTGCTGAAGCCGACCTAGCGCCTCCTCCCGCGCCAAGTGCTCCCGCTCGAGCGCGGCCCGGCCTTGGCGAGAGCAACTTCGCTCTTGCTGGAGCCGGGTCTCCGCCTGCTGGCGCGCGGCCCCTTCCTGACGGAGCTGCTCCTCCACCGCGGTGAGCGCGGCGGCCTTGCTTGCCAGGGTCGTCCTCAGCCCCTCGGCCTCCTTGGCCTTCTCCTCAGCCTGACTCTGCCAGGCCCGCGCCCCCTCGAGGGTCGCGCGGTACTGTTGGAGCTGGGCGCGAGCAGAGGCGACCTCGGCCTCCCACGACGCCGCAACGAAACGCACCCCCGCTAGGTCTTCGTGCGCCCTGCACAGCGCGTCGTCCCGCTCCACCAGCACCGTCATCACCTTCTCGACCGCAGAGACGTCTCCCGCGCCCTGGGTGTCCTGCCCCGGAGGATGATCCAGCAGGGCCTCGGCCTGGTACACCAACCACCGGTCCGGTGACCTCAGGGCCTCGACTGGGGCATCGAGGGCGTTGTATTGCCCCCGGTACCAGTTGAGATCAGCGTCAAGGCGGTCGAGGGCATCATATCTCTCCCGGGCCCGGCGCTCCAGGTCCTGCCATTGACGGGCAAGGGGATGGAGGATGGGGTCAGAGAAAGCACGAACACGGAAGAAAGCGAAAGAAGAAACCACGAAGCCAACGAAAAACCACCAACCTGGAAGACGCACCACGCGGGACTACTGTGAATCCGCAGCGCCTCGTTCAGCGCTCGGTTGAGCGAAGTGCCATGGTCACGGAGCTCCTGCCACAGCTCCTGCTCGGCCTGGACCTCGACGAAGTGGGCCGGTGGCGCGCCGGCATGCTCCAGCTCCTGCTCCGGATGCGCGGCGGGGCCACTCGAAGCCGGAAGGGTGGCGTGTGACGATGAGGCCCCGACACCATCGGCCGGCCCCCCGGCGCCGCACCGCCGTCGCTCCCCGACCACGAGCGCCCCGTCGAGGGCTCGGGGCCGGCGAAGGCGAGCTTACCCACCGGTCCCCGGCCGGGCGGCGGGACATCGTCGTACGGAATCTCCACCACCGCCGCTCGGCTATCGTCGATCGGGGGACGGCGCGGGGAACCGGCGCGGTGACCGCCATGGTCATGACCGCCGACAGGCGGCCACCGCCCATGCACCTCTCGCGGCCGTCGCCGCCCGCCGTGTCTCCGTGGCCGTCGCCGACCGTTGCGGCACCGCGGTCGTCGCCGCTTGCCGCGGCCCCGCAACCGCGGCCCGCACCACGCGAGCCCTTGCTCGACGCCGTCACCGTGCTCCCGGCCGCCCGCGACGCCCTCGATGAGTGCCGCCTGGTGGGGACGGCCGCGTCCGACCTCAGCACCTTGGCAGGTGCGAGGGGGGCACAGTGGGCGCCACCCTGCGAACGCGAAGACGAGAAAGTTAAGCTCTTGCCCATCTGAAAGACGCGGCTATGGGGGAGCGGTCGCCTACCTCAGGGTGGAGAATCCCCGCTTCCTCTTCCTCAGGGGCTCGGCAGACGTTGTGGCCACCGCCGGTGTAGCCACCGCCTCACCCCCCGGTCGTCCCACGCGGCACGCGCGGTGCCTCGGCCGGCGCGCGTCGCCTCTCTCGTAGGCTGCCTGGCGGCGGGCGCTCCCGCGCCTGCCCCAGGCGCTGTCTCCTGTGCCGCCTTCGTGGCTTTGGGCGAGGGGGGTGAAGGCTCCCACCTCTCGGGGAGAGCCCGTCCCCCATCGCTCTCCTCCTCCTCCTCATCCGACGACGAGTACTCCGAGGTCACCGGGGAGGAGAGTCCCAGCTGCTCACGCAGCCGAAACTCCTCACTTCTTTGTTCCTGGCGCTCCCGTCGCCGGATCCTCTTCTCCTTCTTGTGTGCCGCCCGCTCCTGCTCCCGACGCTACGCCGCGCGCGCGCGGGGCTCGGGGCGTGGGTGGGTCGGACCGCGTGGCATTCACGGTCACAAGCTGCAAAGAATAAGCGGAAGGTCAGACCTCGCCGACGCGTCACAAGAGAATGGCAGGGGAGAGGATGAAAGCTCTACTCACCAGCGGGCCCTCCGGGAGCATAGCGAACGACCAGAGGTCGTCGTCGCTGTGCCTGACGGCCTTGAGGTTGATGGCGCGCCTCGCTCGCGTGGCTGCATACTTCTGCGGAAGGAGATCAGGCAGCAGCCGCGACTGTGCCAGCGCCATGGGATCGGCCGTCTCCCCCATCTCGAAGATGCGGAGCCACCTCTCAATGAGAGGGACGATCCGCCGGTGGTGGAGGTTGGCAAGAACCGAGGACGCGGTCAGCCCGGCGTCCGCCAGAGCCTTAAGCACCTTCAAGGCTGAGTCCAGCCAGTCTTGACGCGAGGAAGGCGACACGTCGTGCCACTAGGAGTCGGCCTTCTCCCTCACGACCTTGCCGGTCTAGGGTGGCAGGCTGGGCTTGTCGTTGCGGAGGTAGAACCACCCCCGCTCCCACTCGGCGTTGTTGGAGGTCATCGTGCAGGGGATGTAGAGCTCCTGCGCGTCTCCCACAGCGCAATCGTCACACCACTGGTGCGCACCGCGCAGTGCACCTTCGGCTCCGGCGTGGTGACGGTGTGCAACTCCGCGCGGAAGAGGTGGACCCAGAGATCCCAGTTTACTGCGATCCCCAGAAATCCCTCGCACACGCCGACGAACGTGGCCGCCTGCGAGATTGCATTCGGCACAAAGTTGTGCAGCTCCACGCCATAGTGGAAGCACAGCCCGCGCAAGAAGCGGCTCGCCGGCGCCGCGAAGCCGCGCTCGTGGAAGCGGATGAAGCTGACGGCGTAGCCGAATGGCGGGTTGGGCCCGGTCCCTCGCCGGTAGGTCAGTCCACACCGGGGGCCGCCCGTCCTCGTTCGCCGCCAGCTGGCCAGCTCGCTCAGGGCCAACATCGTCGCCGTCGAGCGCGGTCATGGCAGCGGGTCGATAACGGTGACGGATTGCGGGGGAGCCATGCGCATCTGCGAGGAGGCGCGGAGCGCGAAGCAAGTGCTAAGCGAAGGCAAAGGAGCGTGCACTGCTGTAGGACGGAAGCGAAAGAGACGAATATGACGGGCGCTAGGTGCTGAGGTAAACATTCACCTCGCTCTCCCCCCCGTATTTATAGATCCACGGAGCCACGCTCCCCGAATCGCACGCCCTGCGCGCTTAACTGCAGGCGAACGGCTCGGTCACTAACGGGCGGGACCCACCACGACCAGGGCGACCAGGCGCACGCACGCGCGCGATCATTGTGGAGCGGCAATCGAAGAGCCGCACCAGGCCGTCACATCCGCCCGCCCACGTCGCTCACTACGCGCGCGGCCGCAGCGCCTGAAAAGACGACCCTCAAGTGGCCCGAACGCGAGGCTCGAAAAGCCTGACCCTCGAAGGGTGCGGTTACCAACCTGTGGCCTTGAGGCCCGCTTGGCGGGAACGGGAGCCGCAGACGCCCTCGATCTACAAAGACTCCTGATCAGCGGTTCGAGAGCTGGCCCGGCTGCGAAACCTCGGGACCCGCAGATGCAAAAAGTCAGGGGCACCCAGCTGCCACTCCGCAGTGGCCCTACTGATCATGGGTTCGGAGCTTGACCCTCGATGGGTTCGAAACAAGCGCCCCAGATCAACAGAGTCGGGGGCGACGAGGGCGCGCGCATTCGAGCCTATCCTCGAGCCCACCGGCTCGAGGGCGCCCCACATGTCGTATTCAAGAGCCAGCTAAGGCAGCTAGTCGGGGGGATCCCATCGAGGGAGAGCTTCCGCGCCCTCGGTCCCCAGCGAACGGGACCGAGCCCCACCTAGCAAACCCGCACAAGTGCTAGGTGGCCCGCGTGGCCCGCCAGGGCGGCACAGCGGAACGCCCCTCGAGTAAGGTCCGCCTCGCTCGAGGGCTACCCGCCCCCTCGGGCGGGGACCGCCTCGCTCGAGGGATGAACGCCCCCTCGGGTGGGTCCGCCTCGCTCGAGGGTTGAACGCCCCTCAGGCGGGGACCGTTCCGCTCGAGGGCTACGCTTCCTCGGGCGAGGTCCGCCTCGCTCGAGGGCCCCCCTCGCGCACGTCTCCCCCGCTCCTGCTCACGCGTGCGGGCATTTAATGCTATGACGCCCCAGGACACACGCCATGACTCTGACACGCCTGGGAATCACGCCCCAGTGCTGTTCCACCGACCCCCTAGGGAAGGCCATCCCCACCACTATGCAGTGTTGTGAAGTGAAGCTGGTGTCAGCTCCGTGACACTGTGCCACCTACCCTTGTACAGCTAACGCGCCAAGCCCTCGAAGGGGGGCTGGCGAAACCCTCGAATACCTTTTCCGTGACTACACAGGGCTACGCCGTGTCGTCAGGCCAGCGGGAGCGGTCTTCCCCGTCGCTGTCAACCCTGTGCGGCCATCCCCGCCACTGCAGCGCCACGCCGAGCACTGTGGACATCCCCGTTGCTGTTGGGGTGCACGGGGACAAGACGTCGCCACGATCGCCACTGTGTCGCGTACGTCCCCCCCCCCCCCCCCGTTGACGGCACCCTCGAACTGGCTCGCGGCGGTGGTCGGACGACTAACCACTACGCCGCCACCCTCGAAGCCGCTCCTGTACGAGCACAGGACGCGCCACGACGCCTCGACTGGAGCAGGATTCGCCAAGACGGCCATCAGCTCCGTGGCACTGATCTCCACACCTCCACACGTAGGAAAATAGTGCGGCACGCATGTAAGCTGCTCCCTTCTTGGTCTATAAAAGGAGGGGCAGTCCCCCGGCCGCAGGGGGCGAACGACGGACAGCGATCACCCACACGCTCTTCGTCTTCTCCACGATATTGGCACTTGCCTCAATCAATACCTCTGGGACTTGGGGGCTCGGCCTCCTCTCCCACCACGCTTGTAGCCCCCCTCTACGAGCACCACGGTGCGAAGCAATACAATGCCTCGAGCACGCCACTGCTGGACGTACGGCCCCGGCCGGAACCAGGATAAACCTAGTGTCATTAGTTGCTAGCACCGGCCCATCGAGAGGCAGATCTCAGCGCTCATTTCTAGTTAGTGTCGGGACTACATTCCGTACCGACATTATTGAAGTTAGTTTATAAAAAATATGGTCACTGATAATGGAGATCAAAATGGCCATAAAGTGACCTCTGTATATCATTGTATCACAAGTCCCCAAGCTAAAAACTAGTCAGCTTCTAGCTTTTGAACCTCTGCTTCAAACACATTTATGAATTCACGTATTGTGTTGAGATGATCAACATGTTAAGGAAGAATGTAAGTAGGCCTCGAGTTCTCATCATCTAGTTCATAATGGAATACATCATCGAATTCACCCTTCTCCATCTTTCTCTTTGTTAATTTACTTTTTAATATAACGAAGTATAGAACTAATCTTAATTTTGCATTTAGCTAATTTTATTGAAGTTAGTTTATAAAAAGTATGGTCACTGATAATGGAGATCAAAACGGCCATCAAGTGACCTCTGTATGTCATTGTATCACAAGTCCCCAAGCTAAAAACTAGTCAGCTTCTAGCTTTTGAACCTCTTCTTCAAACACATTTATGAATTCACGTATTGTGTTGAGGTGATCAACATGTTAAGGAAGAATGTAGGTAGGCCTCCAGTTCTCATCATCCAGTTCATAACGGAATACATCATCGATTTCACCCTTCTTCATTTTTCTCTTTGTTTACTTTTCACTAATAAAAATTGGACTTAATATGATGCAGATGAATCAGCAATGGATGAATGCCGACAGACGATCCCCAGAGTACATTGCTGGCATGCAAGCTTTTCTCGAAGTGGCCAAAGCTAATAAGAACCCAAAGGGATTCATGTGTTGTCCATGCTCTTTGTGTAGAAACAACAAAGACTACTCTGACTGGGGGACTCTTCACCTCCACTTGATTAAAAACGGATTCATGGTGAACTATGTGCTTTGGACCAGGCACGATGAAAGAGGGGTTGTGATGGAAGAGAACGAAGATGAGGAGGATGATAATAACATTCTTGACTGGGCCGTGTGGCAAGATTTTGCGGATACTTTAATGGAAGATGTTGACGAAGAAGAGATACTGGAAGACGGCCATGTTGATGATCTTGGTCAAGTTCTAAAATATGCACAAAGGGACTGTGAAAATGATAATGAAAAGGCAAAGTTGCGTCGTATGATAGAAGATCATAGAAAACTATTGTGCCCAGATTGCAAACAGGGTCACAAAAAGCTTTGTACTACACAAGAAATGTTGCAATGGAAGGCAAAATATGGTGTGTCTGATAAAGCATTTGAGGGGATGCTAAAAATTATGAAGGACAAGCTTCCTGAGAACAATGAATTCCTATCGACAACATATGAAGCGAAACAGACTGTGTGCCCTCTGGGGTTGGAGGTTCAAAAGATCCATGCCTGCCCTAATGATTGCATCCTATATTGAGGCACAGAACACGAAAATTTAGAAGCTTGTCCTGTGTGCAACACGCTGCGTTATAAGATCCGGAGAAATGATGATCCTGGTGCTCCCGAGGGGACACCTCCCAAGATGACGAAAGTACCAGCGAAGGTTATGTGTTATTTTCCTATAATACCACGTTTGAAGTGTTTGTTCAGGAACAAATAAAATGCTATGTTGATGACATGGCGCAAAAGCGATCGTAAGGAAGACCACATGCTGAGACATCCGGCAGATGGGTCTCAATGGAGAAAGATTGATAGAAAATACAAACATTTTGGTGGGGAAGCAAGAAATAAACGTAAGATTTGGTTTAAGCACAGATGGTTTTAATCCATTTGGTGAGTTTGGCAGTGGTCATAGCACTTGGCCTGTGACACTATGCATGTTCAACCTTCCTGGTTGGATGTGCATGAAGCGAAAGTTCATTATGATGCCGGTGCTAATCCAAGGTCCAAAACAACCTGGCAATGACATTGATGTGTATCTAAGACCATTAATTGATGAACTATTACTGCTATGGAAGAAAGAAGGTGTATGTGTGTGGGATGAGAATAAGCAAGAGAACTTCAACCTACGAGCATTGTTATTCATTACCATCAACGATTGGCCTGCTTTAAGTAACCTATCTAGGCACTCAAACAAGGGATATCGGGCCTGCACCCACTGTTTACATAAAACAAATGGTATTCATCTGAAAAATTGTAAGGTTGTGTATCGCTTTCTTCCTGAGAAGCATCCCTTAAGGAAGAAAGGTTTGCATTGGAAAGGAAAGGCTGATCATCGTACAAAGCCCCCCCCCCCATTTTAAAGGTGAGGAGATATTTGAGATGGTAAAGAATCTAAGGGTTGTCTTTGGAAAGGGTGACGGTAGTGTACCTGTTCCACATGATGCTAATGGGCGTGCACCAATGTGGAAGAAGAAATCTATATTTTGGGAGTTACCTTATTGGGAAATTCTTAAGGTCCGGAACGCTATTGACGTGATGCACTTGACGAAGAATCTTTGTCTGAATGTCCTAGGCTTCTTGGGTTGTTACAAGAACTCTAAGGATACATTGGAAGCACGACGGGGCCTGAAAAATATCCATAGGAATGAAGCCCCTCCGATAGAGGTTGATGAGGAAGAAGTAGATCCTGAAGAGGTTGAGGAGAAAGAACAAGATTACTTAGGTCCTGCTAGTTACACCCTTAGCAAGGAAGAGAAGGACATCATATTTGATTTCCTAAACAGTATGAAGGTTCCATCTGGCTACTCATCGAATATAAAAGGGATAATAAGTATGAAAGATAAGAAGTTCACAAATCTAAAGGCCCACGACTGTCACATGTTGATGACACAGTTACTTCCAGTTGCGTTGAGGGGTGTTCTACCAGAGAAAGTATGATTAGCACTCGTAAAGCTTTGTGCATTTCTCAATGCAACTTCACAGAAGGCAATCGATCCAAGGAACCTAGTGAATCTACAAAATGATGTTGTGCAATGTCTTGTCAGCTTTGAGTTGGCATTTCCACCTTCATTCTTCGATATTATGACTCACCTCCTGGTGCACCTTGTGAAAGAGATTACTATTCTTGGACCAGTATACTTGCACAACATGTGGCCTTTTGAGAGGTTCATGTCAGTCCTCAAGAAATATGTTCTTAACCGCGCACGTCCGGAAGGAAGCATCGCCAAAGGATATGTAACTGAGGAGGTCATTGAGTATCACGACACGAGGGGAGACTACTAGGAAAGGGCACAATTGGAAGGAAAGCATGTTTCAGCAATGATACTGATTTGTTCAATAAAGCACACCTAGTTGTTCTGCAATAATCAACCTTGGTGACTCCGTACATTGAGGAACACAAGTAGATTATTTCTTCACAAAATCCATCCAAAACCGAAGCATGGGTTACACGCCATCACCTGGAAAATTTCCCCTCGTGGTTGAGTGAACAAGTTATTGGTGATTCCACAATTCACCCACAACTCGCTTTGTTAGCCAGGGGACCTTCTTGCACAATTGTCAAATTCCAAGCTTACGATATAAATGGTTATACTTTTTACACAAGAGACCAAGATTGGAAAACCACACACCAAAATAGTGGTGTCCGTATAGACGCCATGGACAGCAACAATAACGAGAACTCATATTATGGTGTCATAGAAGAGATATGGGAGCTTGAGTACGGGCCACTTACCATCCCTCTGTTTCTTTGCCAATGGGTAAAAACAACTGGAGGTGGCATAAGGAAAGATCAATATGGAATGACAATAGTCGACCTGACCAAGATTGGTTTCAAAGATGAACCATTCGTCCTTGCCAAAAAATGTGCAGCAAGTTTTCTATGTCAAGGATATGACTAGCAAACTGAAGAATAAAAATCCCGAAGGACCACAAGAGCCAAAGCGACACATTGTTCTTCCAGGTAAAAGAGTAATCGTAGGAGTCGAGGACAGAACAGACAAATCAGATGACTATGATCAGTTCGATGGCATGCCTCCATTCCTTGTCGAAGTTGACCCAAGCATACCACTGGGAAATGAAGAGACACCGTACTTACGTCACGACCATGACCAAGGAACTTTCATCAAGAAAAGAAACTTCAATACTGTATTGTAATGATTAATGTTCAAATCATTTGTGTAATGTTCTATGAGTGTATTCCTTTAGTTATTTGAACTGAAACTTGTTAAAGCCTTTCAGATGCCCTGTGAGAAGTAACCACAAAGTTTGACATTTTTCTTATGTTCTAGGAGACAAA
Organism: Cenchrus americanus; assembly: GCA_947561735.1. Lineage (NCBI taxonomy): Eukaryota > Viridiplantae > Streptophyta > Magnoliopsida > Poales > Poaceae > Cenchrus > Cenchrus americanus. Next base: position 218,182,133 of record OX387239.1, read on the forward strand.
TATTGTCGAGTCCGAAAAGAAAATAATGATTTCAACTATTAAATTATTTTTTATGTTGGAAAGTTAAGGCTGTTAACACTTAACTAAATATAATTTTGCATGATTCAAATATTAAACTTACCATTTTTTAAAAATGTTGCAAAGAGAAAGATTGAGAAAATGAGGAGGGAAAATGGGAAAAGAATTGAAGTCCCGCTCCAAATACACCTTTAGTCCCGGGTGGTTACACGAACCGTGACAATAAAGAGGGAAATTTTTTCCTTTTGACACTCCCGCACAAAATCACCCTTTACACCAACCGTGACAAAAGACACCCCTTTTGTCATGGTTCGTTACACGACCCGGGACTAAAGGTGTGTCTATATATAAAACAGCGACCCCTCCAGCACTTGGCCACTTTTTTGTCCTCGATCCGCCGCCATCGTCATCGTCGTGTCCTCCTCCTCCTCCTCCGCCGCTGTCATCCTCCCCAACTGCCGCCTTTCGCGGCGCCCCCCGTCCTCTGCCCCACGGGATTCTCCTCCGCCGCCGCCGCCCCTCTCGAAATCCGCCGACGCCCTCGCCCCTCGCCACGCGGGTCGGCCCACGAACGTGGGCGGCTTCCTCCCCGACCGCCCCGGCCTTCCCCGGCCTCACGGGGGCTCCGCCGCCGTCGCGCGCGTCCTCCTCCTCCGCCGCACCGGCCTCCCCGCCTCCGGGGCTCCACCGCCGCCGCCCGCCTTGCCGCCGGCCGTCCTGAGCATCGTCGCCTCGTCCTGCACAGTTGTCCTCCCCAACGCCACTGGTAGTGCCACCCCCTCCCCCGCGGACACCGCGACCCTGCCCCGACTCACAGTTGTTCTCCCAAATTGGGTCTGGCTGACGCAAGTAAATTAATTTTTTGCGTCAGTATTTTTAAAATTTCTTTTAAAGAATTATTTAATGTATAAAATTGTACTAAATATGTCTATAATAATTCTAATTAAATTTGTTTCTCCCCAGCATCGTCGACCGCCATCTCGCCCCCGGCTCCCCACTGCCTCCCTCGACGCACCCAAGACCTTGTCGCCGTCTCGCCCCGGCTCCCCACTGCCTCCCTCGACGCACCCAAGATCCCGCCGTCGTCTCGCCCGGGCTCCCCACTGCCTCCCTCGACGCACCCAAGATCCCGCCGCCGTCTCGCCCCGGCTACCCACTACCTCCCTCGATGCACCCTAGGATCCCGGCTCCCCTTCTCCTCGCCGAGGGCGGTAGGCGACACTATTGTATATTCCCCTTCTCGTAGAAATACATAGAAATTATTATATATTCTCATAAATTCGTGTTGATTCATAGAAAATTAGTGTATATTCTACATGGATACTAGAAATACATAGAAATTATTGTATATTCTCATAAATTCGTGTCGAATCATAGAAAATTAGTGTATATTCTACATGGATACTAGAAATACATAGAAATTATTGTATATTCTCATAAATTCGTGTCGATTCATAGAAAATTTCTATTAATTCTACATGGATACTAGAAATACATAGAAATTATTGTATATTCTCATAAATTCGTGTCGATTCATAGAAAGTTTTTGTTAATTCTACATGGATACTAGAAATACATAGAAATAATTGTATATTCTCATAAATTCGTGTCCATTCATAGAAAATTTCTGTTAATTCTAGATGGATAATAATGACAACGATGAAAGGATTATGGAGGAGATTATTGCTGGTGGTGCAAATGCCTTTGCATCCTACACGGACGAGGAAATTATTCTAAATATGATTGGTCAAGGAGGCGTCGCCGCCGATGACTTTGCAAATAACGAGGAAGAAAATAATGACGACCTTAAGGATGCTAATGCAGAAGGTTCCAACGAGGTATACATATCATGCATTAAGTTCATTACTATTAACTCGATAACCCATTTCTTATATATTCCCATAAATTTATGTCGATTCATGGAAAATTACTGTTAATTCTTGTAGGCTTCTGAATCGACGACGAAAAAGTCCAAGAGAGGTCGTGCACAACTAATCGTCGGTGATGTGATGTATCGTATCACGGAGGTGTCAGAGCTTGGCCAGCCTGTTGCTCCAAAAAAAGTCAAGGACAAGTTTGTGTCTCAATGCGGGGCAATTGTAAGGGACAACGTGCCCATCAAGTATAGAGAATGGAAGGGAAAACCAAGTAATCCATACGTGGTTCCAGACTCAGTAAAAGACCAGCTGTGGAATGATGTGCTAAAACACTTCGCACTTCCTGAAGGCGTCGACCCAAACCTTGTTAAAGGTTGGACTCTAGTGAAGATGGCAACTCAATTTCAGAATTTCAAGAAGAATTGACTAGAGATTTTATCAAGAACAACCAAACTCCAAATTGGGATGAATATCCAAATATAAAAGATCACTGGAAGTCCTTTGTTGAATACAAGAAAAGTGAAACTTTTGCCCAAAAAAAGTGCCCAAGCAAAGAACAGTGCTAGTAAGAAAGGGGAATACAACCATCGTCTTGGTCGAGGTGGTTACGCGACAGCAATTCCCAAGTGGCGGAAGATGGAACAAGACCTTATCGCCAAAGGTATCATATCAACAGTCTTTCACTGTCCCGAAAGATCGAAGAATTGGTATTATGCACATGGAGGCAGACTGAACCCGAATGATGGTACCCTTGAATTCCCGCCCACGTTACGAGAGAAGGCACTTGAGTTAATGAACAAAATAGAAGATGTCAAAGCTGGTAGATTGAAGGTTGACAGAGAAATGGATGAGCTCACTATGGCACTCGGGAATCCAGAACACCCAGGACGTTGCAGGGGCTACGGGGTGGTGCCGTGGAAGTATGCCTTCAAGGGAAACCTCGATAGCTATAGAAGCCGCAAAAGAAGAAAAGAGCGCGAAGAGGATCATTGGCGCCAAATGATGGAGCAAAGACTTAAAGAACAAGACGAAAAGATGCAGGTAGAGATTGAACGGCGACTGGCCGTAACGATATCTAAAATAGCCCAAACTGGAGCACTACCTGAAGTACCTCTGGATCCCGTCATTAGCCCTTCCGCTCGGAAAAGCAGTTGTGCTTCTACCGAGGTTGCACCAGGTGCTTGCATAAAGGTCGCACCAAGTGCTTGCACAGAAGGCCCTGAAGAGCCTACGACAATCGAAGGAGTTCCAGTGGATGACAACCAACAATACCCGATGGATTTTCTCTGTCGGTGCACCCCATGTGAGCCGCACAAGCCATTCGGCAACATCACAATACAGGTAGCGTAAGGAAGTGCTTTTGCACATTTTCCTAGACAGACTAGCCACGACATGTTGATTCCACCCGGCTACGCCTTGGTTTCTGTGGAGGAGATTTGTCAGTCACAATCTGAAGATTTAGAGCTAGACATCCCAGGAGGTGACGGGGAAAGGACACTCAAGGATGCGGTTCACGGTATCATATTGTGGCCCAAACGTTACATTATAATCCCCCAGACGGAGGGATCAATCCCTCCTACAGATCCCCCGCAGTCGCGACCATCATCATCTCCTAGGTCGTCCTCACAACCTTCAACATCACCTCGCTCACCGTCTACACAAGAGTCATTATTCAATTCCGGAGGTGCGAGCTCCATCCATGATATTGACATCAATCTCGAATCACCTCCCAAAAAGCAGAAAAAACCAATGGCGGCAAAGCAAGCGCTATCAAAAGCACACAAAAACACCACACCACCGCAGAAAAAACCGCCCAGCCATGAAAGCACATCATAAAAACTGCCCAGCCACCAAAGCATATCTGAAAAACCGCGAAACCACTGCAGAAGAAACCACGCAGAAAAAACCACCTAGCCATGAAAGCACAACTGAAAAAATCGTCGGAGCACAATCTTCCAACCCAGTGCAACCACCAAAACCACCAACGGTAAAGAAAATGGTTGAGCCCATCAACAAAAGGAAGCTAGCATGGGAGACGACAGAAGAAGGAAAAACAACGATTGGTGCCCAACATGGGCATGAATTTTTCAGCAATCTGAATACAAAACAACAACAGAGGGAGCTAGAGAAGACCAAACAACTAGATCCGTCAAAACTTGGGGTTTTCCAAACTAATGAGTGAAAACAGCAAGAAATTGATGATGCCCATACTGGCGTCGACGTCGTCAAAAGAAGATGCGTCGATGAGGAAACAGACTTACGTTCCCTTCGGCCTCAATGCACAGGAACGAGCTGTAGCAGAAATGCCTACACAAGAAGTAGTGAAGCTCCTTGGTTTCATGGAAGAAACAAGGATGCCTTTAGGTGTTGCACTCGGCCATGCAGAACCACATCGGGATCCAAATTTCGAGTATAGATGGCCCTTTCAGCTAGGAAAACCTCTTGTCAAGCCAGAACTAGTACTTAAGCTCTCACCTAAGATGTACAAATTTCATGAGTGGTACATGCAGCAATCACTGAAAGGCGTATATAACATAGCTATGCTTGCTGCACCTGAAGATTTTGCCACTGAAGGCAACAAGGTGGTCTGGCTGGATTTCAAAGATATTTATGAAGTTTACCATCAAGATGCCCTGAGTACCGATCTTATTGTCGCTTGGTGTCTGTAAGTGGCGTCTTTTTTTATGTTTATTAATTAAATTATTACATATGTGGATTTACTAATTAAATTTCTATTTCCTTTTTGGTAGCCTGCAAAAATGTGAGATGCAAAAAAAGAATATTGCCAGTATTGGTTTCATGGACCCATCAAAAGTCAATGAGTTTGAGGTCAAGCATCAACCAGACACAACAATCGCGACAATCTATAGGACCTTGTCTAGGTTTCGTGACAAGGATCTCATACTACTACCTTACAGCTGCGAGTATGTGCAATTGCCATCTAATTGTCTTTGCTAATTCTATTTAGTTCTAATTTGTATGACTAATATGACCATGTATGTACAGTTTCCACTGGATTCTTATGATCATTCAAGTTGACAATAGCAGTGTCATGGTGTGGGATTCATTGAGAAAAAACCCCGCGAGTTACCAAAACCTTCAAGATATTTTTCAAGTGTAATAATTCTACCTAAGATATTCTTTTAAATGCAATATTTATTTATATATATTTATGTTGACGCGAAATGTGCACCTAGCGCCAAGCACACAGCAAGCCGAACAAGCTGGCTTCACACGCGCAAAGAATCACGAGACGTGCCAGTCAATTTTTCCTGAAAATTAACAAAAGATAAAGTAGTTAGATACCAAAGCTTGGAACTTGCCGGGTGGTACCAGACAGTTCCATATTTACGGCTACAAAGCCAGGTAAGATGACATATAGCTATAGAAAGCTATCTGCCAGCAAACTGAAACCATTCGGGAGCTTTAAGAAGGAAAAAGTAAAATAGCCGAATGGATGACGTAAGCATGACGGCGATCGGTCTTTGTTTGGGCAAAGATGCACGTGCACAAGATCGCGACCGATTCCCGTGGTGATCAACATTGAATAAATAGATAAAGTAAAGCGCGAGCATAAACATGTAATAAACAAGTATGCATAGATCCAAAGCACTAGTCTACCGCATGTCTAGATGCTTTAAAACCCGTCGGGTACGATGCCAAAACAAATCTATCCACCGCATGATACAACTTGCATGGAGATCGTACCACTTTCCACAAATAGATCTATCCACCGCATGATACGATCTAAATATGGAAAGCTAAAAGCATACATTATTTAGAGCATGGATTACGCACGTGTTCTACTCGTGGGAAACATAACCGAATGCGGCCGAACGTACCGATTCGGGGTCCATGAAGAAGGAACGAACATTACCAAGCAAGATAAATCTATCGATCGATTTGAAATCTAATCCACCGGATGACTAGCTCCAAAGCAACCCAAAAACCTGCATCTACCGCGTGATACTCAGTTCTTTCAAGATTTATACAAACATCGGCAAGCTTGAACCCGCAACACGTAACAACCTAGATCGATTCGGTTTCGGCTATTGAAGAGCACGTGATCCACATGTTAAAATGGCCAAAGGTACGAAATTGACTCGTATGAGGATCATCAAAAGGTATAAAGCCGATCCAAACCCATCTAGATTGGGCAAAAGAGTGTTACATGAATTTAAACATAAAGCAAAATTCAAAGCAACACGGGGTAACTTAATGAATCTATTGGATCTTGCCAAAATCCAATAGAGCCGATAACTAGCTTCAAGCTAGATCTTAGCCTACCGCATGGCTCATGACCTAACAAGAAACCTTCTTGAACCAAGCTTGAATCTACCGCAAGACACTAAGCATGGTAACAAGACTACTTGCATCAGATCTAAATCCACCGCATGATACTAGATATGATACAAGGTTGCCGGTACTCACGGAGGTCGACGGATTGATGAACCCTCTCGAAGAACTCGACGACATGACAAATGGACTCTAGGGTTTGGCGTAAAGCCGGTTTGTATTGAGAATGATTACGTATATCTGTTACATACAACCAGGGCTCATATTTATACCCTGCCGAGCACAACCTCGAATGGATTCGATACCTAATTTTATCTCTAAGCTTGATCGCTTATCCATCCATTCGTCCTTCCTGCTTGAGCCACGTCACCATTCAATCCCGCAAAATCAGCTCAACTGTTCCCTTGCCGAAAGGAAGCAGATAGCCGACCGCGGATCTCTCTGCCGAACGCATCTGAGGAAACCTTCCTTCCGCCGTACGAACTCCTCACCGAGCCGGACCCACAAGTCGACTCCTTACCAAATTTTGGTGTTAACACATGCCCCTTCAATTACGGGATAAAAGTGATTTTATTCCGGAATTGACTCCACCACCAACGTCTTCAAATCGAATCTCGTTCAACACCTATTCTCTTTCTTCGCAATCCGCCGAATCTTCGTCTAGATCCAAACCCTAGATCCCCTTGTTCTGAGCTTGAATCCCCAATGGCGGCTCAAAACCAAGCTGCTCAGGTAAATTCCCCTTCCATAAGCTTCATTCCGTATTTAGGTTTTCAATTTTTACCTGAGATTTCTTTTCCGCTTTCCTTCAGGAGCCTTCCACCGAGCTTTTGATCCGCACCGAGGCCAATTCAAGATCCTACTACCTTGGTCCTGTGGGAAACTCTGATCCTCGAGATTTCATCGCAGCCGAATCTCAAAGGATCCCCTTCAAAGCAGTTTTGTCCACACCTCCTCAGTGGCAGGATGCTTTCAAGAACTGGCCTTTGCCCCCAATCGCAGGCTGGAAAAATTGGTACCGGAGGGTTCTTGCAGACAAGAGTGTCAGGACCCAGAATTGGGATACCCTCCGCATTGCTCAGTGCCTGGAGTTATCATTGGCCGAGACCCCCAAGAATGAAGACCTTTTGATAGCAGCTTGCAACTTCTGGTCAAATGGCGTCAACGCTTTCCTCTTTGGTCACGGCCCGATGTCTCCAACTCTGGCCGATGTGTATATGATCACCGGCCTTGACATTACAGGATCCGTTCACCCCTGAGATTTCAAAGGTTCCTCAAGACAAACAGGGGTGAAACCAGGGAGCGGATACAAAAACTATATCCTGAACCATATGAAGGACGGCCCCCTTGGTGAAATCGAATACAGAGCATTTCTGAACATGTGGCTATGCAGGTTCATCTTCTGTGGTAAAGCCAATGAGCCTACCCTGAATCACATTGCAATGGCTTCACATCTAGTCAATGGCAAGCGCTTCCCTCTTGGGAAATACCTTCTAGGCAGTGTGTACCATATGCTTCATCAAACCGTCACTCAGATGTATACTAGCCAGAGGATAGCATGTGTCAATGGTCCCTGGTGGTTTGTTCAAATGTGGCTACAGCTACACATGCATCAGATTGTTGGTGTCGATTTGAACACCCGGTTCTTCCCTTCATCCACTCATCATGAAGGGGGACCCCAAGCCACCAGAGGATGCCAGACTTATGGAGAAGCTGCTTCAACTGTCCTCATTCAGCAGAATATCAGCCAACTCTTCGAGCTCTTCTTCAAAGGTTTCCAAGATCCTCTCTGGCTCCCTTATTTGGATAATGACAATTTGACTCTCCCTTGTGAGTTCTCCTTTGAGACTGAACGCCAAGATGGAAGATTCCTGGAGATCTTCAATATCATTATCCGCCCATGCATCTTGCCGGCTGAATTCAGTGGAGGAAGGCTGACCTATAGCACTTATGAATATTATCAGCCCAACGTAATGGCTCGACAACTTGGATGTGGCCAGATGCCCCCAAGACTGTTTCTGCACGAATTCCTTAAGCCCAGAGAGGAAATCAAGGAACTTACTCAAACTGGTAGAGTTTTTCAGTATGTGTGCAGTCCTGCTGTCTACACCTGGCCTTTCATACCTACAACAATAGCTCACCCCATTTTCAACTCTTGGTGGCAAGAATTTCATGATCATATCTTCAGTGAGCCTGTTCACTTGTTCTGTACAGAGTTGATGCCTGACTTCCAGCCAACTTCAGAGGTAATATGATTAACTCTTAAATCAGACATTCCCTCTTCCAATCATGATTCTGATTTTATTTCTGTTGCCTTCAGAACACCATGCCTGCCCCTCTGGCCAGGGATATTGCCTACAATGCAGTAGGCCCAATCTCAGCATTGGGATTCAGATCACCAACCCTGGCCCAGCTAATGGCTAGGTATGCCACAACGGACCCAACTCCGTCCCGGCCTTGCCGCCGACGGAGGCAAGGCTTATCCCTGATTGCTCCTCCAAATGCCAAGAGGAGAAGAACTATCAAGAAAGTCCTTGTTGAGGTAAAATTTCCCCCTTTCTCGATCACAAGATTACTCTGTCTCTGATAAATCATATTTTGTGCATTTTCAGACTAGAACCCAGCAATCCTCGGCTTCAGAACCTGCCAATGCTCCATCCACTGGTATGACCTTTACCGTCTTTTTCTTGAGGATGAACACTGGCATTCATTCCTAATTTGACATTTGCAGAAGACACAATGGAGGATCAACTTGTGGACGTTCCAGTGTCTCAACAAGCAAGTCCACCCAGGGTTGAGCCACCTGTCCAAGTGGAAATCTCATCTTCATCAGGGACTCAGTCACCCCCTGTTCAAGCAGAAGCACCAAACTCGCCAGAGATGAGTTTCCCAATCCAATCAGAGCCATCAAGTCCTCCAAGAGCTCAATCACCCACTGGACAAGCAGAGACATCAACCCCAGCAGAGGTGAACCCATCTTCTCCTCAGCCAAAAGCTTCTAAGTTGCCAGAAATTGCATCAGCGCCCCCTCACACAAAAGCTTCAGCTTTGCCTGGAACACCTCCTTTACCAGTGGCTGCCCCTGAACAAAATCCTGCCCCAGTTCAGGAAATCAGATATGAGGTACTTATTTGCACTTAACCCTGCTACCTTTTACTTCCAGCACTTCTGACTCGGCAACATTGCTTTCTTAGGACCAGGTCCCATCATCATCAAGTCCGTCAATGGGGAACAATCCAGTTGCCGAGGCAAGGGAAGGAGCACCTCAAACTTTGTCAGAGGAAGTGCTAGAAAAGCTCAGAAAGATTTTTCTGGCTGCAAAGAGATGCGCGAGATCAGTTCAAAGATCTCGATCACTTTGAAGAAATACTCGAACCCACTAGCCAAGAACTCCCTGAGGACATCAGTGCCTCTCTTGCATCTATCTCTGGTCTGGAAATTCATTACGTGCCCATAAGACAAGCTTTGAGAAAGGTATCCTCCCGCCCAGCTGTTGAAAAGAAGAGGGCCAGTGCTGAACAAGCCATGAAAGGGGCACAATCTCAGAACGAGAGCCATAAAGATACATTGGCCAATCTGCAAGCTTCTCGCGATTTGAAGATCGCCAGAAAAGCCGCTTTGGAGGCAGAACTGAGAAGCCTGTCAGCTGAAATAGAGGTCGATGACAAGAAAATAGCCGAGCTCCCTGGATTGATAGAGAAGACCCAAGAGGAAGCAATATCAGCTATAGCTAAGGTGAAACAATGTGATGCAGAACTTACCACCCTGTCCAGTGCTCAGAAAGATTATCAAGAGCGGATGGAAAGTTTTCGCCAAGCAACATCAAATGTTCGTGGTGTAATTGCGAAATACTTGAACATCTAGATGCTTCAATCGATGTGCAATCGAATTGGTCGCCCTTGTAATATTTGTTCTTGCAATTTTATTTCCTTCTTCTTTTGCGCATTCTTAAATGTAATGCTGAACGACCCATTTGGCAACGAAATGCCAATACCCGAATGGCACTTTGACTCCTCTCAGCCGAGCCAGTCAACCGAATATGACTCAGCCTAGAACTCCAAACGACCCATTGGCGGATTGGTCAAGGAAACCTTTCCACCTTCCGATTTTCTTGGGATATGCGCCACTATCCAGAGCCACGACTCGAGGCCACGATCTGTCTTGCCAGGCCTATAAATGAAACCGTAGGTGCCCCTAGCTCTCCACCAAGCCTTTAGCTCTCGAATCTTTGCCAATCTCAACTCTTCTTCTTCTTTCCAAACAGTGCACATCCCAGAGCAGCATGGTGCGCCGCCTCAACCGACGTCGCGCCTCTGATGAGGCGGAGGGGAGTAGCGCCAATGCGCGCTGGAGGCAATGATCGTCAATTCCTCTCCTCTGATTCATCTTTGATCTCCTTTTGTTTTGACGATTATCCTCTTTTCGGGTTGATTCAATGGAATCCATCTCCGCGCCGCCGGCCGGCCCCCTCGGACGACTCCTCGGAGTCCGATGGCCACTCCCCCGTGCCTTACGGGGAACTCGACGCTCTCCGCTTCAAAGGGGAACTGGAGGTGGCCCAGCGCGAGCTGGAGGAGGTCTCCAAAAAGGCCGGCATAGCCGAGTTGGAGTGGGAAGACCCGGCGCAAGCACCGCCGGAGACCATCGACGGTACGGTCCCGACACCGCTCTTTGATCCAACCGGCCTTTGATGCTAATCTCCCTTTTTCTTGCACTTTGCGGCCGTGATGCCGAGCTTAACCGACTCAAGATGCCGGTGGAGCAACCGGCCGATAAGGTGAACGCCCGCGGAGACACGCCGGCGGAGCGCCTTGCGGCGGTGGAGCTCCGCGTTGATGAAGTGGCCACCCATGGCGTCCGCCTGGGCACGACCTTGGGCCTGGCTGCCATGGCGACGCACACCGACGTCGACTACTCCACCAGGCCGCGCGGCTTCTGGGGCGGCGCGCCAGAAGACATCGAGGAGATCGAGCTCATCTTGGGGCGCCTCGATGGCCACGGCGACGCCATTGCCGAACTCACTCATCCCCAATCTGTGTTGAACAGGCTCTTCGACTAGATTGTATTAGGGATGTTTGAATATCGGCAACGAATAATGAACTTTTGAACTCTGTGCTTGCACTGCGATGATTTTTCTTCATGTTTGCATCCGTGAATCTTGTTTTTTCTTAAACGTATCCGGGAACTAACTTGAGCCGAACACGCGAAAGCAGATGCCCCTTGGCGCAAAATCCACAGAAGATCCCTGAATCGGCAATCCGTAAGCACTGTTCAAGCGAAAACCCTTCGCATTCAGGAAGAAAACCCTGCCGTTTGGTATTCCAATAGTGCACGCCGGCCAGTCATCACTCCCAATGCACCCCCTCGGTCAATAAAATAGCCTGCTGAGATGCCCTGCAAATCCACTCGCACACTCATCCATCACTTCTCATTTCTTCCCCTATCTCCAGAAGAAAAAACCCCAAGGCCATGGACAAAGGCAAGCAACCCCAGGAGAGCAGCGCTCCGAAGAAACGCACGATTCAAGGGTGAGTTTTCCCTTGATTCACTCCTTGTTTTCCATATGATCTTGCGCTTTACCTCTTCTCTACCTTTCCCCTTTCAGCCTTGATTTGCTTCCTGAAGAAATCATCGGGACCGAAGACGTGCCTGAGTACATCTCCTCCGATTCCTCCCTCGAAGCAGAGGACGCCACGCCTGAACAGAGGACCAGCCATCAACTGCGCCGCCGCGTTCGGCACCTGGAGCATGGCCTCAGGGGCATCACTACTCGTTGCCAGGCCGAATGCGAGCGTCGTATGGCTTTGGAGGCATTAGTGGGAGGTAAAATGTTTCTGACCCCTTCTTGATTTCGCGCTCACATCTGGATTTCTTGCCCCTAACATCCGCTCCTCCGTTTCAGATGCCTCTGACAGGTACAACAACCTGAAAGCGGCTTGGGACAGCTTGGTGGAGGCCGCAAACCATGGTCACCCCCGTGCATTCCAAGTTGCCGTCACGGTGGTCTTGGAGCAACTGAAGAGGGAGCAGCCGAAGAAGAAGCAAAGAAAAGATTGAATCATACTTTCGCTTCTTCCTCCAAGCCTTCTGCTTCCCACCTCCTTGTAGTCCAGATCACCAGGGTTGTTGGATGTAAACCTGCAAGAAGCAGTTGTAATGTAGTTTTGTGCTAAGGGCAATGCATCTGGGCACTGGCCGTTCCTTCTGTTTGTGTATTTTTGTTCTGAAGGCGGCCTCGTTCTTGAGCGCCGGCTATTTCCTGTGTCAGATGCATGTAATCCCACTGCTGGTGATCATCGATCGATTTCAATACTAGGATAATATTTCTTCAAATATCTCCCATTTATTGCAGCGGAAAACTCCTCTCCTAGTAAAGTTTTCAATATGTATGCATTACCAGAGACGCATCTGACCACGCGAAAGGGTCCTTCCCAGTTAGGGGACCATTTGCCGAATTCACTGTATTTGGTTCCAATCGGCAATAACGCTTTCCAAACCAAATCTCCTTCTGCAAATTGCCTGACTTTCACCTTCTTGTTGTAATACTTGGCAACCCGCAGCTTGTTCTTGTCGATGTTCTCCAGAGCCCTGAGACGGATCATGTGTAAATCCTCTAGCTCCTCCATCATTAGGCCTCTGTAATCTTTGGAGCTCAAATCTTTCTGTAATACGATTCTCCTGGAATCTGATTGCATCTCCCAAGGTAGAACCGCGTGATGTCCATAAACCAATTCATAAGGAGAAGTCTTTGTAGCTCCATGAGGGGCCATTCGGTAAGCCCACAGTGCCTCACTGAGTACCGAATGCCACCTCCTTGGCTTCTGGTCGATCTTCTTCTGTATCAGCTTGATCATGATCTTATTAGAAGCCTCTGCCTGACCATTAGCTTGGGCATAATAGGGAGAAGAATTAAACAATCTGATTCCCATGCTTTCGGCAAATTCCCTGAACTCCAGGGACACGAATTGGGCCCCTTGATCAGTTGTGATTGTATGAGGGATTCCAAACCGATAGATGATGTGCTTCTTGACAAATTCAACCATGTTTTCCGACGTCACCTTCTTCAGTGGGATCGCCTCAACCCATTTAGTAAAATAATCTGTAGCCAAAAGCACAAACTTATGCCCCTTGCTAGATGGTGGATTAATCTGGCCAATCAAGTCTATACCCCAGCCCCTGAATGGCCATGGCTTGATAATGGGATTCAATGCTGACGCGGGGACCCTTTGAATATTTCCAAACCTCTGGCAATCTTGACATCCCTTGTAATACTCAAAGCAATCCTCTAATATCGTCGGCCAAAAGCACCCAGCTTGCCTGACAACCCATTTCATGCGGTAGGCCGATTGGTGTGCTCCACATATCCCATCATGCACTTCACTCATCATTTTCTTCGCTTCTTCTGGACCCAGGCATCGTAACAACACCCCATCTAATGACTTGTAAAACAAATTGTCATCCAGAAGAACGAATTTTATGGCCTTGTACCTGAGCTTCCTAGAGACCTTTCGGGATGGATCCTTCAAATAATCAACGATCTCTTTTCTCCAATCATCCTCCGCAAGATCCATTCCCAGTGCGCATATATCTGCAGCAAACACTTCTTGACTCTCTTTGTAACCAGAGGCGCTCTGAGCCAACCTGTTCGCTTCTTCGTTATGCTCCCTAGGAATATGCTGCAGAGTTACTAACGGAAAGCTCTTCAAGATCTCCCTGCATTCTTCGTAGTAACTCCTCAGTGCCTCACTTTTGCATTCGTATTGGCCGTTCAATTGCTTGATTACCAACTCTGAATCTCCATAAACTTCAACCGAAACGGCCCCAGCTTCTCTCAAATATTGAAGCCCCCGAAGCAATGCCTCGTACTCGACTTTCGATTGTTTGTAACAGTGGGCTGTATAGGGATGGCAAATTCAAACATCTCACCTCTAGGCGAAATCAGTAGGATCCCTACTCCCCCACCTTTACCACATGATGATCCATCAAAAAATAAAGCCCACGGAGTAATTTCAAGCAAATCAATTGACGGGTCACGATGTTCAGTTATAAAATCGGCAATGATCTGACCTTTAATAGCTTTTGCCGATTCAAACTTTAACTCAAACTCTGATAAAGCCAAGATCCATTTGCCAATCCTGCCATTCAAAATTGGCATAGATAACATATGTTTTATTACATCAAACTTGGAATACACAGTGCATTCGGCATTCAACAAGTAGTGCCGAAACTTTGTACACGAGTAGTACACGCACAAGCACAGCTTTCTCTGCGCCGAATACCTGGTTTCAGGATCGAGTAGTTTTCGGCTAAGATATGCTACTACCCGCTCCTTTCCTTCGAATTCTTGAATAAGGGCCGATCCAATGGTTTGGGTATCGGCCGCCACGTACAACTTGAAAGGCTTATCCGGTCGAGGAGGGACCAAGACTCGGTGGCTCCTTCATGTATTGCTTGATCTCATCAAAAGCCTTTTGTTGTTCGTCGCCCCATGTGAACTTCGATCTTTCTTTAGCTTCAAGCAATGGAGAGAACGGCAAAACCTTCGTGACGAGTTTGAAATGAATCTCCTTACAAAATTAATTTTGCCGAGCGTTGATTGCAACTCCTTGAGATTAGTTGGAGGGACAACTTCATCAATGGCCTTCATGCTCTTCTTGCCAACCTCAATCCCCCCTTCGTGGACCAAAAATCCCAAGAATTCTCCAGCTGATACTCCAAAAGCGCATTTGTTTGGATTCATCTTTAAACCATGCTTTCGGGTGCACTCCAAGGTCCTTTTCACATCTTCCAAATGCGTGTCATGACTTAGGGACTTGATCACGACATCGTCAATGTAAATTTCAACAATTTTGCCAATCAACTCGTGAAAGATGTAATTCATGGCTCGCTGATAAGTTGCACCGGCATTTTTCAATCCAAATGTCATGACTATCCATTCAAATAGGCCTATATGACCAGGACATCTGAAGGCCGTTTTTGATATATCTTCTACTGCCATAAAAATTTGGTTGTATCCCGCATTGCCATCCATGAAACTGATAACTTTGTGCCCAGCAGCGGCGTCAACCAGCAAATCGGCAATAGGCATGGGGTAACCATCCATCGGAGTAGCTCTGTTCAAATCCCTGAAATCTATGCAGACCCTCATTCCATTCTTCTTGTAAATAGGGACAATGTTAGAAATCCACTCCGCATATCTGCATGGCCGAACGAAGTTTGCATCAAGTAATCTTTCAACTTCTTTCTTCACATCGGCCAATACTTCATCCTTGTAGATCTTCCGGGGTGGTTGCTTGTATGGTTTGAAACCAGATTTGATTGGCAACCGATGCTCAACGATGGAGCGATCCAGTCCGGGCATCTCCGAATAATCCCAGGTGAAGCAATCCTTATATTCCTTGAGTACCTTGATTAATTCCTCCCTGAAGTCTGATTGCAAGTTTGCGCTGATGAACGTCGGCCTTGGCTTGTCACCGCTTCCAATGTCAACCTCTTCTAATTTATCAGCCGACATGAATCCTCGCCCCAACTTGCCGTCAGTACCATCGACAGGTTTCTCCATTAAAAATTGCTATAAGAGCCGATCGCTTGAATCGGCCGTTGATCGCCGCCGACGAGTTCAACGGGACCTTCTCCCCGTCTTTCCACGAGAAGCGATCAATGCCTTGATACTCCCAGAAAGCTGGTTCCATGTTTGCAATGCTCACGGAGTCATCTGCTTGGACCACCTCAATATCATCATCCACCCATTGGATGAGCTGCTGATGCATGGTGGATGGGACGCAGCAATTGGCATGAATCCAGTGCCGTCCAAGCAGTAGGCTGTAGGCTCCTTTACCCTCGATACCAAAGAAGGTCGTGAGCAGTGTCTTGGACCCTATCATCAGATCCACGTGAGCGCATCCCTTGGTGTCTGAAGGATTCCCAGCGAAGTCATTCAGTATTATGCTTGTAGGCGTCAGATCGCTGGGGCCCATGCCAAGTTTCCTAAAGGTGGTGTACGGCATTACATTGACTGCCGCTCCACCGTCGACAAACATCTTGGTCAATGGTTTGCCATTGACATATCCCTTCAAGTACAGCGGCCTCATGTGTCGATTTTTGGCCGGTTTGTCGAAGACGGCTTGCTTGGCTAGCACCGGTGTGCCATCGGCCCCTCAACACCGCTCATCATCCGGGGACGCCTCTTCCGCACAACCCGATTAGCAGGAGCCATAAATTCATTCGGCGAGAAAGTATACCATGCATGCCTGGAGCCGAACGCTTTGACCCTTCGGGTTTGTCCTTTGGACGCCACACCCGCCTTGTCCGGATCCCCGGCCCGCCTTAGCTCACGGTTCCTCAGGCCGAACCCTTCGCTTCGACTCTTTCTTAGACGGGCGGGCACCATTGCCCCTTCCTCGCCGGATGTACTCGTCCTCGTCTTCCTCTTGATCAGCCCACCTTAAATCAGCTTGCCTCTTCCTGGGATGATCAATGATCTCAATTTTTTGGCGCCGATCCTCGCTAGGATGTATCCTTCCAATTCTCTCATGGACGGATCGGCGATTGGCAGTCTCCTGCCTGTACTCGAAATACCTGTCGCTGCACTCAGGGCAGTTCCTCAGCGTGGGCAGCTTCAATCCCTCGTTCCAACAGTGCCTGAAGAACGCACATCCCCAGTGCGCGCGTTCCTGCTCGCGCGTGTATTGCTCCAGATCTCTCCTGTGTACTTCCTCCTCAGCCCTGCGCTTCTCCTCCTCGTACTTCCGCTTCTGGTAGCGCTCCTTTTCCAGCTGGCGCTGCCACTTGTTGAGGAGGATACACGTGGTCACCCTGGGCCTAGCTCTGGATGATTCCCCAATTTCGATGTGGCTCTTGAGAACGCGGGGGGCTTCACCATGCACTTCCTCCAAAGTCACCTGATGCTCCGGGTCAACTGCTCCATCCTGCCTTGCCCTGGCTGAGGTCAAGACTTTGACCTTGCCCTTCTCCTCAGCTGTCACCATGTTGACCGAAAAACCTACCATGTTCCGAGGGAAGGGGTGGCCATCCAGCTTCATCTTGTTATCAAATTTGAGGTGCCCCTCCTGGATGGCTCTCTGGATCCTCATTCTGAAGACCCTGCAGTCGTTGATGGAGTGCGAGTTCCTGTCATGGAAGCCACAGTAACGTCTCTCCTTTACTCCATCGAGCCGAAGCATGGAATGCCCTTCAGGCAATCTGATTCGGCCTTCCTTTACCAGGAGCTCAAACAGCTTGTCAGCTTTCGTGATGTCGAAATCATAGGTACCTTTGGTCTGTTTGACCCAACGCTGATTCATAGTTAGTGGCTCTTTTCCCCACATGATCTCGGCCGCAGCTACGTCCTGTTCATCATCAGAGTCTTCCACCAGGTCGGCCTTGTCCAGGAACTGGTTGTAGATATCCGCCACATCATGCTGCTTGCCGAACCTGGCATCCTTCTTGAAGCCGTATGCTTGGTTGCTCATTAATGACAACTTTTGGGATAGCTGCCCCAAGTTATCGAACTCCATGCCAAACAGCTTCTCACGCACGGCCGGTAGCATCCCGGCAACGTCCATGTCAGCCAATTGGTCATCCGGCAAGTTGAGCGAAAAGCACATGCCCTTAACTTCCCTGAACCTCCTAAGGAATTCCAAGGGCGTCTCACTGTGCCTCTGCTTCAGGGTAGCGAGGTCGATGAGCTTCTTCTCTGAGCTGCCGCTGAAATAGTGGGCGTGGAATTTCCGCTCTAGCTCCTTCCATGTGCTGACTGATTGCGGGGGTAAAGATGAAAACCATTGGAACGTCGGACCCGTCAATGACGCGGGGAAGTATCTGACCCTGAACGCTTCTTCGGCTGAGCACTCCCCAAGCTGCATCAGGTAGCGAGCAATGTGCTCCACCGTGCTCGTGTCGTCCTGCCCTGAAAACTTTGTGAATTCCGTCGGAGGTTTTACCCTTGGCGGAAGGATCACGTTGTAGTACCACTCCGGGAACGGCGGCATGTAGGTAGGTCCTTGCATTTTTGGTTTGAGGCTGAATTGATTCTGCATCAAATCGGCCATCTTCCGCGCCAGGACGTCATCTTCCTGCGTGCCTGCAGCTGGTCTGTAACCCGGATTCGGAAGAGCGTCGATGGCTCCGTAGTTCCCTACCTCGTGGTAACCTCCACTGTATAGATTCCTCTGTAGCCAATTGGTTGCTGGAGCGATCCTGTGGCCGGAAGCAAACGGGGCCCCAGGCGAGCCGAATGCCAACTCCCCGTACGTGGGCTGGTACGGGTTCGGGCGTTGCACAGAGTTGACCCGTGCCGCCCGCGGTGGTGGCCGAACCGATCGTCCTCCCGCGACTGCGGTGGGGGGGCCGAGCCGGGCCGTCCCCCAGCACCTTGTGGAGGAGGCTGGAAAGCTTGACTCCCAGCGCTTTGAGGAGGAGGCTGGGTTGGTTGGCTCTGCAACGGCGGTTGAGAACTGGATTCGCCCAACTCCACGGTGCCTCCTTGAATGGGCGCCTTGCTGAATGCCTGCTCCATGCCTGGACCGAAGACAGCTACCATCATCTGTTTGAACGCACCAAGGAAAGCTTTGTGGTGCCTGCTCAAGATGTGGTCCGCGGCATCTCGGAACGCCTGTATGCATTCCTCCTTCTCCTGCTGGGTCGTGGCGTCGCTCTCCCCCGGCAACAATACCCTGGGCATATCATTTTTCAGGTATGGGACGCCACTCCTGTTCTTCTTGAAGGACAACATACACTTCTGTTGGAATTGGTCCACGGCGTCCTGGAGTTGCTGCCGTTGTTCAAGAGAGAGGTCTTCAATGTTGACATCCATGATATCCCCGATGTCAGGCATCTTGATTTTCGGCTGTGGTCCCACTGGGCGTGCCAAAAAGTGTGTTGACGCGAAATGTGCACCTAGCGCCAAGCACACAGCAAGCCAAACAAGCTGGCTTCACACGCGCAAAGAATCACGAGACGTGCCAGTCAATTTTTCCTGAAAATTAACAAAAGATAAAGTAGTTAGATACCAAAGCTTGGAACTTGCCGGGTGGTACCGGAACGGTTCCATATTTACGGCTACAAAGCCGGGTAAGATGACATATAGCTATAGAAAGCTATACGCACAAGAACCGAAACCATTCGGGAGCTTTAAGAAGGAAAAAGTAAAATAGCCGAATGGATGACGTAAGCATGACGGCGATCGGTCTTTGTTTGGGCAAAGATGCACGTGCACAAGATCGCGACCGATTCCCGTGGTGATCAACATTGAATAAATAGATAAAGTAAAGCGCGAGCATAAACATGTAATAAACAAGTATGCATAGATCCAAAGCACTAGTCTACCGCATGTCTAGATGCTTTAAAACCCGTCGGGTACGATGCCAAAACAAATCTATCCACCGCATGATACAACTTGCATGGAGATCGTACCACTTTCCACAAATAGATCTATCCACCGCATGATACGATCTAAATATGGAAAGCTAAAAGCATACATTATTTAGAGCATGGATTACGCACGTGTTCTACTCGTGGGAAACATAACCGAATGCGGCTGAACAGCCGATTCGGGGTCCATGAAGAAGGAACGAACATTACCAAGCAAGATAAATCTATCAGATCGATTTGAAATCTAATCCACCGGATGACTAGCTCCAAAGCAACCCAAAAACCTGCATCTACCGCGTGATACTCAGTTCTTTCAAGATTTATACAAACATCGGCAAGCTTGAACCCGCAACACGTAACAACCTAGATCGATTCGGTTTCGGCTATTGAAGAGCACGTGATCCACATGTTAAAATGGCCAAAAGTACGAAATTGACTCGTATGAGGATCATCAAAAGGTATAAAGCCGATCCAAACCCATCTAGATTGGGCAAAAGAGTGTTACATGAATTTAAACATAAAGCAAAATTCAAAGCAACACGGGGTAACTTAATGAATCTATTGGATCTTGCCAAAATCCAATAGAGCCGATAACTAGCTTCAAGCTAGATCTTAGCCTACCGCATGGCTCATGACCTAACAAGAAACCTTCTTGAACCAAGCTTGAATCTACCGCATGACACTAAGCATGGTAACAAGACTACTTGCATCAGATCTAAATCCACCGCATGATACTAGATATGATACAAGGTTGCCGGTACTCACGGAGGTCGACGGATCGATGAACCCTCTCGAAGAACTCGACGACACGACAAATGGACTCTAGGGTTTGGCGTAAAGCCGGTTTGTATTGAGAATGATTATGTATATCTGTTACATACAACCAGGGCTCATGTTTATACCCTGTCGAGCACAACCTCGAATGGATTCGATACCTAATTTTATCTCTAAGCTTGATCGCTTATCCATCTATTCGTCCTTCCTGCTTGAGCCACGTCACCATTCAATCCCGCAAAATCAGCTCAACTGTTCCCTTGCCGAAAGGAAGCAGATAGCCGACCGCGGATCTCTCTGCCGAACGCATCTGAGGAAACCTTCCTTCCGCCAGACGGACTCCTCACCGAGCTGGACCCACAAGTCAGACTCCTTACCAAATTTTGGTGTTAACAATTTACCCGCAAGTTACCAAAACCTTCAATATTTTTTTCAAGATATGCTTTTACTAACACATCATCTCTCATTAATTTTCCTCAGAGCTTGGCAAAAAATCATTACAGAGAAAGAAGGTGAATTTAACCCAACAATTACATTATATACTGATTATCCGGTACGTAATCCAAATAACAACTTCAGATTTTAGAAAATTTAAAATCTATCACACTTATATTTCATAACATTTTCTCCTATCCATTTTAGTGTTTGAGACAGGAACAAGGAAATAATTTATGTGGATACTATGTCTGTGAGCACATACGATGTTTGGCAAGTGCAAGCTCCGGAAATTATGATGTAAGTTAATTAAATAAACCTATTATTAATACATCATTTCCTAATATATTAACATATTTGCGCATTATACAGATGCTTCTATATATTAAATTGTTGGGTGCAATATATTAACATATTTGCACATTATATAGATGGATATGGTTAAGGACGAGGTCATTCAGAAGGATCGTCTTTCGGTGATTCAAGAAAGTCTCTTGGGATTCATCCATGAGGAGGCGGTTATGCCAACAGGAAAACATTATTATGATGCATCCAAAAAATCTAATAGAGACTAAAAATTTGAAGTGAACAAAATTTTGATGTACTCCCTCCATACCCGAAATACTTGACATTTAAGACAGGATTACGGTAACCAAGGAGTCATTAAGTGTGGGGTATTTTTCTCTGCCTGCCCATATTAAATAGAGTTGTTGGGGTATTTTTCTCTGCCTGTCCATATTAAATAGAGTTGTTGGTGCGTTCAAATCAAGAAACTACAATAGTTCGGTTGGCTTGTGTAGCGAAGAGTGGCTTGTGTGTGCCTGGGTTCGAATCCTGGTATCCAGAATTATTTTTTTCTAGTTGCTTCGTTTGCATGGGTGTGTTTTGGCCGCGCTTTTTTTCGCTCGTGTTTTTCTCACCGCGTGCGTCATTTGCCTGGCGATTTTGGCGCCGATTTTTCCGTCGATTTTGCCAGTCATTCGACTGGCAAACGAGTTCTGGACTTCTGGCCCGCGAACCGGAGTAGATGGAAGGACTCGATGAATGCTGGCAAGTTACGAGGGGCCACGTGTGCGTGTTGAATCGGCAGCGCAACGGACAGAACGGGTGGGCGCGAGGGCAATCCCGTCCAAAGCAGGTGCCTGGGTTCGAATCCTAGTATCCAGAATTATTTTTTCTAGTTGCTTCGTTTGCATGGGTGTGTTTTGGCCGCGCTTTTTTTCGCTCGTGTTTTTCTCGCCGCGTGCGTCATTTGCCTGGCGATTTTGGCGCCGATTTTTCCGTCGATTTTGCCAGTCATTCGACTGGCAAACGAGTTCTGGACTTCTGGCCCGCGAACCGGAGTAGATGGAAGGACTCGATGAATGCTGGCAAGTTACGAGGGGCCGCGTGTGCGTGTTGAATCGGCAGCGCAACGGACAGAACGGGTGGGCGCGAGGGCAATCCCGTCCAAAGCAGGTGCCTGGGTTCGAATCCTGGTATCCAGAATTATTTTTTTCTAGTTGCTTCGTTTGCATGGGTGTGTTTTGGCCGCGCTTTTTTTCGCTCGTGTTTTTCTCGCCGCGTGCGTCATTTGCCTGGCGATTTTGGCGCCGATTTTTCCGTCGATTTTGCCAGTCATTCGACTGGCAAACGAGTTCTGGACTTCTGGCCCGCGAACCGGAGTAGATGGAAGGACTCGATGAATGCTGGCAAGTTACGAGGGGCCTTGTTTGCGTGTTGAATCGGCAGCGCAACGGACAGAACGGGTGGGCGCGAGGGCAATCCCGTCCAAAGCAGTTGCCGGCGCATCGAAACAAGCCAGGACGTCAGCTATTTCGAAAATGGGGTGTTGGCCCAGAACGTCAACTAATCTGGGTATGGAGGGAGTATAAATACTATCTATTTTGATGTGTATATTTCTAAGTTTATGTAACTTTATATATAAGTCCAACTTCAAAAACTTTATATATAAGTCTAATTGCGTATATGGTATATATAGACAGGTATATACCTATATACATGTTCAAATATGTATACGTGCATATACTGGTTAGACAACAATTAGAATATACGCCGAAATTGAAAACCAAAAAAAAGAGAAACGAGACCCTTTAGTCTCGGTTGGTAATACCAACCGAGACTAAAGGGGGTGGGCGCAGGTGCTGGCGTGCCCCCCCCTTTAGTCTCGGTTCGTAATACCAACCGGGACTAAAGGATCCTTTAGTCCCGGTTGGTTCAACCGGGACTAAAGGGGGGGGGGCTTTTGTCTCCGAACTTTAGTCCCGGTTGGACTTGAGAGATCTAAACCCCTCTCCAACCGGGACTAAAGCCCCCCTCCCTACCATTGTTTAGTCCGGTTGGTAATAACTCTATCGAGACTAAAGGTTTTGCTTTCAATGGCTAGTGCAGATGCAATCATGCAGGTGGGGCTTTTGTCTCGGTTGGTAGTACCACCTGAGACTAAAGGTACACCCTTAGTCCCGGGTGAATCAACCACCCGAGACAAAAGCATCTCTCCCTACCCCCACCTCCCACTCTCTTTATCTATTTAATTTCTTTCCTCCACCCACCACAACCACTTCTCCTTATCTCTTCTTTCTTCGTAGGTGGCTAGCTCTGACGGCACTAGCAGTAGCGAGAACACGTGTCACCGCGTGGTGGCACACGACGCTTGCTCGGCTAGTGCGCGCGACCAGGCAAGGTGCGGGGGATCCAAGCTGTCGACGGTGTAAGACTTGCCCATCGCGAGCGAGGAAGGAGCTGCCCAGCACGGGCACGACGACGTCGTTGGTCCGGTTCCAAGCGAGCAGAAATTCATCTGTGCTTTTTATTCTCCTCTATCAATTTGTTGATGCAATCGAATTGAATTCATGTATGGTAAAAGAATGACATTTATGTGTTGTGAAATCTTATGCGAATTGATTTGCTATATGCTCTTGATTGTCAAGGAGCTTGATGTATTGTCTTTGTGGAACTGCTCTAAATTCTTGATTTGTTGTGGGAATTGATGTGCTTGAGGAAGAGGAGGAGGGAGGAAGAGGAAGCGGTCGGGCGAGCCGGGGGTTTGCAGGGGATAGTGCCAGTGGCCGGGATGGGCCCCACTTTTTAAAAACTCTTTTAACCTCGGGTGGTAATACCACCCAGAAGTAGACTTCTTTAGTTCCGGTTCTTTTACCTAATACTAGGGGGGGTTATTTTGTCTATCGCACTAGTCTCGGTTGGTCGGTAGGTTCATGGTCCTTACCAATTGGGACTAATGCCTCGTTCTTGATTGCGTGATGATTTGTAGATGACATATTTGTTTGGAGATAAAAATACTGGGAAAAAACGAGAAAAGAGAAGTTAAAAGGAACGGCAATCCCCAATGACCTACAAGAGTGGATATCAGGGAGGTTACCGAAGTAACTAATAAAAAAATAACAGTATCTACGTCCCAATGTAGACACTGTTATTTTCTTAGTTACCTTTGTTTGCAAGTCATGGGAATTTGTAAGGTATGAAGGCAGGTGCGACCGTGCGAGGCCCAAGCGAGGGTGGAAGTACTCCGTGTTGAGAGACAAAACTTGGAATGAAATGAGAAGTGAGGGAAAATGAATTGATTGATTGATGAGAGGGGTGGACCCCTCAATATATACACAGGGAAAGGGTGTGTAGGCACCCCTTCGGGAGTGTCGCACCCCTTCGGGATGACCCTTCGACAAGGTGGTTGTAACTTCCTAATTACATCACTAATGATTCCCCTAATTACATAGTTATGCTAATTGATCACTAATCAATATTTCATAACACTCCCCCTTGATCAATTGCTTCTTGGGATCTTGATGTAATTCTTCTTCAATCATTTGTAGATATTTTCTTGTAAAACTCCTCCAAAAACCCTATGGGAAAAATCTTGAGGAGAAACCAATCTGTGTGTATATGCCATTAAAACTCCTTTAAAACCCAGTGGGAAAATATAAGGAGAAAATGATATGGCGTTATAGAATATTGTCTCATTGATGACTTATATGAGAAACCTTGAAAAGGAAAAACTCATAAATAAGTTTAGAGATTAATAATGTTATGATCTGAGGATCATGTTTGAATAACCTTCTATAAAACCCAATGGGAAAAATATGAGAAGGGATTCTATATCTTCTCAAAAACTCATGTAGAGAAAACGGAAGATATGACATTGAATATGTCTTGAATACCACCCTTAAAACCTTTGTGTGGAAAAATTAGGTGATATGTGATATGTTCTTGTATTGATATTGCCTCATTAAAACCTTTTATGAGAAACCTTGTAGGGAAAACTCATATAGGAAAAAGAGTACAATATTCATAATCAGATGATTATGTGTGGGTTATATCAAAAGAATGTCTCCCCCTGATTCTTGCAAATTTTTGAGTTGTCTCATACCTTTCTTTGTAAATGACGAGGATATCTCCTCTTGAAACCTTGCAAAATTTAAGTTGTCACTCACCACTTACCATGAATACCATTCTACGATGTAGTGGTGGATAAGCATTAGTGAGTGCCTTTTGCAATATTTATTCTCTCATTTTGTAAAAATGAGGATAAACATTTTTATCAATACAAGATGCATTATCATTTATGGATAAGGCTAGTGATTACATTTTTATCATCCATTAAAGTCAAGCATATGAATATGATGCTTCAGAATGATATGTAAAAGTTTATGTTGTGGTGTCCATTATGATGACTACCATGAAACTTTATTATTTGTATCGTCTATTATCCGGCAATATACATGGGGATCGGTTAGCCAAAGCATCTTGATATCCTATTGGTCAAGTCTTGAAATATTAATCAAGACTTTTAGTACCATTTGATATCTATGGATATCATATTTCACTCCCACCAAGGCATGGTGTTGTTGGAGCTGAATTATAGCAAGGTATCTACAACTGCAATATTAAGCATGTTGTAATTTGCATGATACACAAGAACTTTCTTGGTACTAACATTTATCATCCCAGGGTCTAAATGGATATTGATCCATCTTTAGGGATTGAATGACCATGAGTTTTTATGGATATGTTTATCCAATATTAAATTTTTGAATATTGGTACATGCTATCAATTGAATATTGATAAACTGATATATATTTGCACAAGTTGTAAACTTGATCATAGTTTGGTTTTACCAAAATTTCCATATCAAATTCCGTCATAAAACGGTTGCCTTTTTATATAATGTGTTTTAAAGATGATTGTGGAAAATCCAAGTTGGATTTGTATTAACACACATTCAACCATAGTGATTGGAGTAATCCTTCTATGGAAGATACTCGCTTAGTCAGTTGTACCGCAATCAACTTGACTATTTCAAGTTATGGAGTGACTTGAATCTTGAATGATACACAATATATGTTGCGATTTATATTTAGATATAGAATATGGAATAAGTCGAAGACTTGTATATCGAAATCTATGAAAGTTATATGATCCGCCATTGATAAAGTATAGGAACATAATTTTCACATATACCACAAGGGTATGCTTTGCTCGGTCTCTGCGTGAAACCATTGCTACAATATCTCATTATATCACCACCTTGCTTTCATAAAGAATGCATTTGTGAGAAGATGACATTCCGTGGTAAATACCTCTTACTAGTGAATGAGATAAATTCTCCATAATTGCCACCTTTTTATTTGACCCAATTTGAGTGTTGATACACTCGCCTAGGACTTTTGGTCCGGATCCGGTTTAAGGTGTATAGCAATTTTAAGGAGTATATGTCGACATTTATGTAGTCTTTGTATTATTGATTCGATAGAACGAATATAGCATGTGAAATATTAATACTTTAGAACTCTTATCTCATTTCCCAAGATGATAGAGTTATGATGTTCCAATGATGCCTCAGTGCCTAAATTTATGTGCACATGTACTGGGCTTTAGAATGTTAAACATTCATAGGCTTTGGATTTTCAATTATCCATAAAGTGTCTAACAACATGTATGATATTGATTTGCATTGACTATTTTGGAGGATATCTCCCCCTGTTTCCGCGGATGCTTATTAACAAGCTACATCCCTACTGACCATACTTCTCCCCCTCTTATTTTAATTTGGGAGTTGAGTGATCTTGTTAGATTTCCACTCTTTTCTGGTACATTAAATTGTAGGGATTGAATAAGATGACACTTTTGATAAGTAAATGCATTTGGCGGAATATTTGTAATATGTTACAAATATATAAGATGTTCCGAATCGATAGTTCAAATATTCTTTTGTATGTACGTGAATGTGAGGATTGAATGTGATGCGTAACATTCATTTTGTATTTACGGCATTCTATATGTGGTATTAATCTCCCCCTAATGCCTGGAATTATCCTCAAGGTGTGATCAACATACGGGCTTTTTGTGTAAATCCCCATAGATACCTAAGGTATTATATAAATGACAGATAATACCTTTTATGTAGGTCCCTAATGACCATGATGTATGTTGTGAGGTGGTGATATCGGTATGTGGACATAACCGACACGCAGATGGGAAATATTTGGTTGTGGCCAAGCTTTCACGTACTAACTGCAACGGAGGGAGCCGTATGATTGCATCTTGATGAATGTAAAATATGTGGTATGTAAATCCACATATTACCAACTTGCTGTTGATATGTTGCATTCTATTGTGATGGTCATGCAAATGAGTTATCTCGATAAGAGATTTAGTTAAGCCATAGTTGGTATGGACATATGGTACTTAGTGATATAGTTCCCAAAACCAAATAATTCCATATGAATGGATGTAATCCTGCGTCCAGGAAAGTTTTGCTCAAAGTTGAAAACTAGAGCAATTAATTTGGTAATTTGCAATGCCTTATCATCAGTAAGGAACACAAATGGAACTATTCATAATTGACTCTATGAGCACTTGATAGTGCTTAGATAATCCATAAATGGTTGAATATGCCAACTTATCTTGAATGCATTCAAGGATTTGTGTGGCTTATTGTTTAGAATTTTAAGGTAAGAGGGCCTTAAAATTAATTCTCAAGTGACACATGCGGTGCACAAAATGCGAGGATTTTGAGAATGTATACTATGACCAATAGAATTGATAATAATTTTTCTTATCATCCATGAGTTAGGATGACCAAAGCTATAATGACAATTCTTGATATAATCAAGACTGAAAAATTATTTCATACGCAACATGTCATACAGGATTTATGTATGTAAATATAACATGTCCCAAATGATATGAAAGGAACAATGTGGATATTGAATTTTCATATTCGTTTGACCAAGTTGAGTGCTGATTTTTCATCATTATCCTTGGTAATGGGTTTCAGTATGAACCATATAGAAATGGATGTCACAAAATTGAGGGTATTTGTAGAATACATGAGTGCATCTATAATAAATAATTGAATACCCGTGAGGAGAGTAAATTTCTCATAATTGTGATAGTGGTGATCCACTAAATGGAATTCCTTTTCTTTACGGGTGTATCCGAGTAAATATCATGTATGAAGTACATGATATTGGTGATGGACAATATACTACACTTGTAGTATAATATTGAACTAATGATAATTTCATGAATTTATATGGAAACATATAGAGATCTAATTTATTAATTTGTTGAAGTGCGCTTCAAATTGATCTCCTTGAATTCGCTTTTCTCCAATGATGTGGAAGTATTTGCTTGAACCAAATATTTGATTTGGAAATCATGTGTACATGAATGTACAACCACACTTTAGACAAACTTGAAGTTAGTCATTATGGTCACTTGATTTGAAGGAAAGTGACATTTTATAGATGAGATCCATTGTGTTGTAAATACTATGAACGAAAAATTCTATTCTTTGTTGATAACTCTACGTGGAGTTCAAAGAAATAAATGGATCTTGTTCTTATGGTTACTCAGATTTGTAAAATCTGAAAAGGAAATTTAGTAGCACCAAAGGTGTATGTGTGGTAATTCAATTATGAATGGTATTGGGTACTTCTTTAAAGTAGAACTATGGTGGCTTGGATGCCATGAATCTTGCAATGATATCGTTGATATCATGTACCCATATTGGATAGTAAACTCAATCCAATGCGAATTCAACAATTTCCATTTTGGAAACATTAGTCATGTCCTACATGAGTTAATCATGTGTTTAAATGAATTGACTCAATGAGTAAATTATATAGCATGAAATATGTTGTAGTGTAAAAATTATTTAAATCAAGTTGATACTTGATTATAAGTGGACTATTCTTATAATTGACAAGCGACAGAAGTTGTTGCATATGCTTTTGGATTCTATTCTTGTGAGAATAAATGATCTGATGATCATTGCCAAAACATACTTTCTAATATGTTGCACATTTTCTGCTATTTTTTAAGCCGAAATTTATGCTTAAAGTTTGATTCCAAGATGAGTCTTGAATAATTTGTATAAAATCATGTATATTCAAATTGTGATTTGAATTATGATTACAATTAGTGTGGACCTCATTCTTGATGTACGATGAAATCGTTACTATCGAGTGTGACTCGATCATCATGTACTAGTGAGTTAATGTAATAAAAGTAATCACCAGAATGGTTTAACCTTTGAAATGGTGGACGAGAAACTCGTTCTATAGATATAATTTGCATGATTGCAATAAATACCTTAAACTCCACTCATATGTGTTACACTAGTAAGATTAAGAAGTCATTTTGGGGAATAATCACCATATTGGTGTTATGATTATGCAAAACTAGTGAAGGCAAGATGATTCTTGCAACAAAAGTTAATTTACTGAGGTAAAATTTGTATTGTAAAATAAGCAAAATAATGAATGTAAGATGATTTTTACAAAATTAAGGTAAAAGACATTTTAATTTCTGTAGAAATAATAATTGACTTGATAGTCATATTCAAAGTTGTCCATGTATATAAAATTTGGATACACACTTCGAAGGTAATCATCATAAAGATGTAGACCTCTCAGTGATGAGCAGAAGCTGCCTAAAAACGCAGATCTCAAGGCAAATAAGATCATATAAAGAACTTATCGCAGTCAGCGCCTAGGTCGCATCACCTTGTGTTATTCCAAATTATATGTATAGACCTTAATTTTAATTTTGCTTAATATTCTACTTGATGTAGAAAATTTGATTAAGCATTAATCATGTAAATAAAATTAAGTTGCATATGTAAGAATTGTTCTAACACCAATAAGATGATCTGCGGATCATAAAATGCATAATTACTGCGGTAATATTAGCATCCAAATCACATAGGTGTAAATACCGAAGGGTACTAATCACAATGTGCTTGACAATACACTATTGTAGAACAATTCAGGGTCTAAAATGTAAATATCAGAACTAACTATTCTGACCATGTAAATAGATAAAAGCCTGAGGGCTATTTGAAAGTTCAAGGAGGTAATCTGGACTTTTAGGAAATTGGAGGGGGTCACGAGGACTTCTTCCGGAATTGGGCCGGGAACGGCCTGTCCTCGGTCCGCCACCGGCCGCGGCAAAGGCACGTGAGGCCGCCGGGGCCGGGGCCTCGCGAGCCTAGTGGGCCCACGCGGCCTGGTGAATAAGAAGGGGACGACGGTTAGGGTTTCCCTAACCCATTGCCTCCCCCTGCCGCCGCCGCCGCCTGGTGAAGTGGTGAGGGTGGCGCTGCCACCGCCGCCGGTGGAGTGGCCGGCCGGATGGCCGGTGTCCTTCAGCACCTCCACCAGCCGCAGATTGGTGCCCTCCCCCTATTCTTCTCCTTCTTCCTGGTGTCTACCCCCTGTGCGCCGTGTCACGCCGGCCGTCGGCCGTTGGCCGCCCTGCAGTAGTCGGAGGAGGAGCCCCACCGCGACGAATCCGCGGGTTGCGGGCCTCGACCGCGATGCGGTCGAAGGGGGCTGGTGCAGCGGGCGCCGCTGTCGTCACCAAAGATGCGGACTGTGGTCTGCGAGCGATTGTGAAAAACAGCGGTGCTCCACGGCGAGTCGCAATGGTCCCGAGCGTCAAGCCGTAGTGGAAGCCTGGAGGGTCCGACGAGGTTGAATTGATGTTGGTGATGACGGGAGGGCCGATCTGAGGACCGAAGTTTGTCGCCGTCCACGTGCGCTCGGAGGAGGCGTTGCTGATGGTTGGCAAGTATGGACGTGGTGCAGCCATGGTACGCATCTCAATTAAAGAAAAATCTTGTGATGCTTACAATTTTTTTTTGATAAACTCCATCAATGGAGTTTTTAATTGGAAGGTTAAAGAATGCGTCTGTGGACACTGATCTTCACGTCTTCTATTTTGGCAGAATGCCGCCGATGAAGTTGAATAACTTTCGTGGATGGTCCAGGTTGTTGGCCTAGATTCTGCATTGGAGTATATGGTGAGGACTCCGATGGTGTGGCCTCCAACAACGACATCAAGCCCACGATCACAGTGTCCTAGAGGACAGCGGCCATGGCATGCAAGGAAGTTGCGCTTGTTGCAGAAACAAAGTCTTGGATGCCATCCAATCCAAGGAACTATTGCCGGCAACCACGAAGAGAGAGAACGAAGAAACTGTCTTCTATGGAAAGAAACAGAAGAATGCAGAGTACTTTCTTACTCTCTGGTGATCACGAAGCCTTCAGGCCTCCCTTCTGTTCATGGGTTCAGGGACGAGACATGTTGTCGTCATCACAAATTCGCAACCTTCTGGCCTTCTTTCTCTCTTTGCGCCCAGTACAGAAAACCTTCATTCTCCTCTCTTTGTGCCCAGTAGAGAGCAAAGTGCTGATAACGTGTTGAGAGACAAAACTTGGAATGAAATGAGAAGTGAGGGAAAATGAATTGATTGATTGATGAGAGGGGTGGACCCCTCAATATATACACAGGGAAAGGGTGTGTAGGCACCCCTTCGGGAGTGTCGCACCCCTTCGGGGTGACCCTTCGACAAGGTGGTTGTAACTTCCTAATTACATCACTAATGATTCCCCTAATTACATAGTTATGCTAATTGATCACTAATCAATATTTCATAACACTCCGATCCCAAATGTAAACTGGTGCTGTGAATTTTAACGGTCTTCTGCTTTTGCTTAAGACGGGGCGGGAGCCCTAAAATTCTAAAAAAAACTTTGTTAAAAAAAATCAATTATTGGCCTCAACAAGCAATCAGTGAGGAGTGTCACATCAGCTTATTCAAGTGGATTTATATACATACATATACTCCTCGCTGATTGCTCGTTTGATAGGCTTGCTATATATAACAATTAATGATAATTCGATCATGTAACGTCAATTAGTTTCGATTCTAAAAAAACGTCAATTAGTTTCGTGAATTAATATGGTGGCAACAGCAGCTGATAAAATTTGTTGCAGTGGAACCTACCCAGACTGTTTGTTTTCTGGGGAACTTTCAGCGAGTCGGGCTTTGGGAACTTTTTCTTCAAGGCCATCGGGGGCCCACACAGCTGGGCTGGCTGTTTTGGGGGCCCACAACTCACATCTCATAAGTGCAAACCAGCAGTGTGTGTTACAAAACAATTTTCAGTCTCAAAAAAAAAAAATTGCTACGGAAATTTTCAGGATTTGGTGGGTCCATTTAATTTCATTTCCAATCGGAGAGAAAAATGGCCACTTCATCCGAGCAGATCATCAGATTGAACGGAGAGACTTGGGGGTGTTAGCTAGTTTCCGCTCATTTCCCACTTTCACCGATCTTTGCTTACGTGGTAAGCAGTTTCAGAATTTTGAACTATGAGAAGCGTGAAGCGAGAAGCGAAAAAAAAATCTCCTTGAAATTATCGCTTAACTGCGACGTGAAATCGATCGATCCAGGGACTAAGGGGGAGGAGCGCCCGGACAGTCACGTCAGGATGTGGTCTGGATCGGCGACGTCAACCCATCAAAACGTCGTCAATGGCCACGTACAGTACAGGAAGAAAAGGACTCGACGATGACGGCGAGCGATGGAAAACAGATGCAGACGCTAGACGCTACCGGCGGGCGCCATCGGTGACGCGTGCACACGGCCACACGGGGTCAGGGATGGCAATGGGTGCCCGCAACCCGCAAACTCATGGGTTTTTGCTCCATTAGGGCACGGGCATGGGTCAGTTTCGAGACCCATGGGTCTATTAATGGGTTAAATGTTAGACCCAGCGGGTTTGTGGGCATGGGTTTGGGATTAGAGTACACGCTCCAATATACAATAGCAGCCCACCAGCCCATATATTACCCCAAATTTTCTTTCAAAGTCTGGCCCATTTAACATCATATGAATAGTTGATGTGTCCCAAACCCTAAACCTTGGATCCCAAATCCAATCCCCACACCCCCGTCGGCAACCTTTGATGTTGCTCACCATGAGCTGGTGTAAGTGCAATCAAGCCCTATGAGGGTTTTGGTGATGTTGACCACACAATTAAAGAACTAATGAGCCTTTGAGTTTGTTGTGCAGCATAAAGTTATTATCACAGGTGCAAAAGATTAATTGGAGACCCCTCAACTTGGTAAAAAAGGGTTGCCTATGCTACTTGGAGGAGTTCATTTATTTTATCTAGTCGGAAGTTCCGAGATTTTTCTCGGAGGTTCCGAACTCTGGAATATAGCCGTTACTGTTCTGGATCTGGGGGTATTTATACCCCACAGTCCCCCAACGGTTATCTTCTTCCTCCCTTTGCGCAGAACGCCGTTTCTCACTGCTTCTCTCACCTTGCATTCACTCCTAACCTACTCTCTTCCAAATCCTTGCCTAGCATTGATTGTGAGTGGATTCTTGAAGTGAGTTAGTGAGCCAATCCCTTCTCCCTTGGTACTTGAGCACTTGGAAGAACCCTAGCAAGCTTGGTGGATCTATTACTCTTGGAGCTTTGCTCCTAGACGGATAGAGGTTCTTGGAAGCTCTCCAAATCGATTTGTGGAAGCTCCAAAGTGTTTGTATTACCCCTTGTGACTCTAGTGGAAAGCCTCCACCTATTACCCAAAGTGATAGGTGTGAGAGAGGAGTTGACCTTTGTGGTCGGAGCCTTTGTGGCATCCTCAACAACGTGGACGTAAGCAAGCCTTTGTGGCGAGCTGAACCACGGGATAAATCTTTGTCTCATGCGTGCTCTCATTTACTTACTTGTTCATGCTTGTGCTTGACTAGATCTATTAGGGTTTGCTCCCGATCTACTTTGTGGTGCCTCCCTAGCTTGTACTTTGCTTAGAAATCCTCTTGCTAGGTCCTAAGTACCTCTTAGAATTTAGTAGATCTGGTTTCCATCAAGTTTCTCGCAGCTCTTGTTATTTGTGCTCGTTCTAACGGTGTCGGAAGTTACGAGTTTATTCTCGGAGGTCGCCTCGTTCGGAGGTTCCGAGAATAATCTCGGAGGTTCCGAGGTCTGACACTGCTTTCGCAGAAAAAGTTTAAATTCTGTGTGCAGATTCACCCCCCCCCCTCTAGGCCATATTGCCTCGATCCTTTCAGCTGGACCTTTTAATTTGGTGGCCTTAGTACTGTTTGATGCTTCTATTTGTGCTAATGATCATATTATTTGTGGCTGGTTGCTTATACTGTTAATGGGCACGGGCGACCCGCTAATGCCCGCAAACCCGCTGGGCATGGGTTTGGGTCAAATTCTAGACCCATCGCGGGTCGTGGGTTTATTCGCGGGCATAATTTATATTCGCGGGCATGGGTTTGGGATGGCAAAACCCAGCGGGTTTGAACCCATTCCATCCTACACGAGGACTCGATCGATCGGGTAGATATGTACTCGATCGGGGTAGACATCGCCGGAACGGAACGTCGATAATGGCACTGTTTGATACTCTAACATGACTCGATCGATCGGGTAGATATGTACTCGATCGGGGTAGACATCGCCGGAACGGAACGTCGATAATGGCACTGTTTGATACTCTAACATGGTTAGGGTTAGAGTTAGTTTCTAACTATAGCTCTAGCTCTAAACTAACTCTAGCTCTAGAGGTATTTGGATGGAAGGGTTAGAATGACATTAAATGTACTTTATCAATCATTGGGTGTGGGTGGAGGGAGTGAGAAAAGTCATTTTTGATGGACCCAACATGAAATAGCCCTAATAAGCACCTCTTGGGTGGGATAGTTTTTTGGGTGAGTTAGATACAAACTAACTCAATATAACGCTCATATTTGAATACTTTGTGGCTATGCTAAAACTAACTCTAACTCATAGCTCTAAACAGGGCCAATATCGTAGTCGTCGTAGCGCGGCCCAATCTTTCCACGTCGCGCGAAGCGTCGTCACCGCATCGCACGCGTCGCGTCGCGTGCCCGATATATGTGGTAAACGTACGCGCGCAGCAGAGAGGATTGAAGCTGCTGCTGCTGGGCAACGACGACTTGGGGTACGTCGGGAGCGAGCGCGACGGTGACCGGGCGAGCGGGAGTCCGAGACCAATTGCGCCGTGTTTCGATCGACGCCGACGTGTGGTCCACAGATCGAGAGACGGTTGGAGAGTCAGAGTTCGATTATTCCCGCGTCAGTTGCTCTTGTCCGGCGACGGTGACGACCTGCTAACTACTACTCCTAGCTAGCTGCTCCTATGTATACATCACTCTATGGACTATGGCTGCGCAGCATGCGTGCGTCTCCGTCTTTTGTATCACGCCGAGGCCGAGCCGAGCAGCACACACCAACACAAGGCCACATTCCACGCGTGCCCAGCTCTCGATCGGACCCGTTAGCGTTCGATCAGCTCGCGGATCCCCGACGCGCGGCCGGCGTCCGCTGCCAATATTATGCGCGCGCCGCAGCGGGCGCCTGTGCCACGGCATGCACGCACGGGCGGTGTGCGGTGCGAACGCGGCAGGGTCGCGGGCGGCGCGGCCGACACAACGGCGAGGCGGCACCACGCTGCTGCATGGACTGGAGGAGACATCGCCAGGCGGAGCCGGCTAGGCTTTAGGCTGCGCCGCTAGCTGGTCCCGATCGGTGGGCAGGTAGCTAGCCGGCCGGCCGGCCTAGAGGTAAGAGGTGTGTGGCACCACAACACCACCAAGCCCCCCGCCAGATCCATCGCGCATTCCTCCATCAGACGCATCGCCGCCCGTCCCGCATGCCAGGCTTGCCAGCTAGTACTCCGTAGATTATTAGCTCCTTTCGACGCCAATTCGCAGCTGTCGACCGACCGATCAGTATCGGTACCACTACCACACGACCCACGAGTCACGGACGACGGTGTATAGCTAAACACCAGAGTCGAAGTGGTGTCATGTCATGTCATGTCATGCGTACGTGACCGGCCGACCGGGGATACACATTGGTGAAGTGAAAAACTGAAAACTTTTGGAACTGATGGCGTACAGTATACGGGTTCGTTTAATTCCTCAAATTTGTGCGAAGGAATAGTACGTAAGAGGGGAAAGGGTTTGCAGTTTAACTGTTACAAAAGAATCGGTAGCATCTCAAGTTCTAGATCCAACTCACCGTGAGAGCGAATTTATTGAGATCTAACGGCGTTTGTGATTTCAGTGGTAGGTGACGTTCCCGTCGACAGCGAGGTGCTTGTAGTGACTTCATTAATCTTGAGGGTTTGCCGGCCCACGGGTAAAATAAAATTAATTTTAAATTAAGTAGTGTAAAAGACCACAAACCAATCTAACTCATTTCTCAATTGGTCTATAAATATTTAATCAACTTTAAACCTATTTTCCATCTCTAATAAATTTGACAAGCGAGGCTCTTGTGGTGACTTCGTAGATCTTGAGGATTTGATGACCCACGGGTAAAATAAAATTAATTTTAAACTAAGTAGTGTAACAGACCACAAACCAATCTAACTCATTTCTCTATTGGTCTATAAATATTTAAACAACTTTAAACCTATTTTCTATCTCTAACAAATTTGATAAGCGAGGCTCCTTTGGTGACTTCATCAATCTTGAGGATTTGACGACCCACAGGTAAAATAAAATTAATTTTAAACTAAGTAGTGTAAAAGATCACAAACCAAACTAACTCATTTCTCATTTCATCTATAAATATTTAAACAACTTTACACCTATTTTAATTTCCATCTCTAATAAAATTAAGTCAAATTCGTTAAAATTTAAGGTATGAATGTGAACTTTTAGTTTTGGGGTCCGACTTTCAACATGGAGCCCATGTGTAGATCTAGGCATGCTAATTTGCACGAAGTAGTTGATTGTCTCTAAGGGAGTGTTTGTTTTTGTAGGACTAAACTTTAGTCCCGTCACATTGAATGTCTTTATGCTAATTAGGAGTATTAAATGTAGACTAATGAAACAACTCATTCCATAACTCTTAGGAATTGTAACGGGGTGGGTTCAAATTGGGTGGAGTGTATAGGCACCCAAATCGAAACTCAAACTTAAAACCCAAAATTTCTCTAAAAAATGATTCGGGTAAAAATCCCGCGGATAACTGAAACCCACTTTGTATGAAATTTTTATTGAACCTAATTAGGCCATGATTAGACAATATGGTACTAGAGCAAACACCTTCTAATGATGGATTAATTAAGATTAATAGATTTATCTCATGAATAAACCCATATGTGTAATTAGTTTTATATCATTCATGTTTAACCATCCTAATTAGCATCTGAAGCTTTAGGGTGACACAGTTTAAACTTTAGACCTATGATTCAAACATCCCTTAAGACATCCCTAACAAGTTTCAGTCAAATTCGATCGGGTGCATACAGAGAACTTGGCTTGTAGAATTTGGACGGTGTTGAAGGAAGCTCATGTAGGAAATGCTCAGGAACAAGCTCGGATGTATGCGACTTACCGGAGAGAGTACAAGAACTTTACTCATCGCCCCGGTGAGTCCATCGATGCCTTGTTCCAGCGGTTTATAGTTGTGGTGAACAACATGAGGGCCAATGTGGACGTGCTCCCGTATGATGATCATGATAGAGCCGTCAAGCTCTTGCACTCGCTGGATCATACAGTTTGGGGCGGAAAGTTCGAGGCCATTGTAGAGTCTAATAAGTATGACACCTTGACTGTGAACGAGCTATTCTCGAAGCTCAAGTCGGCTGAGGTGGATCGGGGTATGACAGCCAAGATTGAGGGCCCGACTGACTCTCATAGTCTCACCCTCATCAGTGGCTCGAAAGGAAACTCTAACGCTAATCCATCCACCAGGATGTTCTCTTTATCTACTTTGATGTCTTTGCCAGACGAGGAGTTCGACGTGCTTGGAGAGGACGAGCTGGCGTTGTTGACCACGCGGTTCGAGAGGATGCACGAGAACTGGGTGAACTCAAGAAGGAACTCGAGGACATGTTTCAAGTGCGGCAAGACCGGACACTTTTCACCGAGTGCCCGAAGGAGAACAACCACGACAAGCACAAGTTCAAGGACAAGGAAGAAGTCTAAGAAGAAGGATCATGGACATGGGAAGAAGACGCGGTCTCGAGGGAAGATGAAGAGATCGAGGGACATCGAGTCTGACTCCAAGGACACGTCTTCAAGCTCGAGTGGTGAAGACGAAGAGGGTGACATGAAGAAGAACCTCAGCAAGTATCTCAACGGCCTTTGTGTGATGGTCCTAAGCCCCAAGGACGATTTCTGCGGTATGGCTCACAGCTCCGGCAGCAAGAGAAGTTAGAAGGACGCCTCGGACTTGGATTCCGAGGATGAGGTATGTGATGAGATCTCTTCTTTGCGCAAGGAGAATGAGGAGTTGGTTGACTTGCTTGATAATCGCGATCACATGCTTAGAGAGGCTAAGAAGCTTAGGAAGGAGCTTAGAGCTTTGCTTGAAGATGCTAGGACTAGAGTGGCTGAGCTAGAAACACAGGTTCTTGATGGCAAGCTTGAAATTGATTCTCTTAAGGCTAGCCCTGTGGTTTCTGATGAGATTGATTGTGCTGATTGCTCTGTTTTCCTAGCTGACTTGACTGCTCTTAGGGAAAGGCATGCCTCCAAGTGTGAGGAACTAGATGTGCTTAGGGTTGAGTTGGTTGAGCTGCAATCTAGACCCACTTTGCTTGGTGCATGTACTTCTTGCCCTGGTTTGCATGAAAAAATTGTTGAGCTTCGACCTCGCATTGTTTCGCTTGAGGCTGATTTAAAATTGCCTATTCCTACTTCTTGTTCTACCTGTGAGTTGCATGCTGTGAAGAATTTGGAACTTACACAATGTGTTGACCATTTGCAAGATGAGAACAATAAGTTGCGTGAAGTGCTGAGTTGGTTGTCTAGTCAGGAACCTCAGCTTGGTATGATGATTGCTAGTTGTAAGCGCTTTGATGGTTGGGCATTGGAATCTGATAAGTTTGGTGAGAGCAGTGGTGAGAGAGAAGCGAAATTTGGGAATGTCCCAGTTCCACCACAACCCACACCCAAAGACAAGTTTGCATCCAAGCCAAACCAGTTGCTTAAACCGAGAGAAAAACCAAGTGAGAAGGCAAGTGAAAAGCCTAGTGAGAAACCAAGTGGAAAGCCTAGTGAGAAGCCTTGTGAGGAGCCTCACCCCAAGCCTAAGCCAAGACCAATCTGTTTCCATTGCGAGTATTGTGGAAAGGATGGTCACAAGAGATAGTTTTGCTATAAGAGAAGGAGAGAGGCGAGAATGGCTAAGGAGTGAGCAAACAAGGATAGGTACCACCC
Organism: Cenchrus americanus; assembly: GCA_947561735.1. Taxonomy (NCBI): domain Eukaryota; kingdom Viridiplantae; phylum Streptophyta; class Magnoliopsida; order Poales; family Poaceae; genus Cenchrus; species Cenchrus americanus. The sequence goes on from OX387239.1 coordinate 218,221,437, forward strand.
TTTTCATGGTGTGCCTGAGCCTCGTATGCCACTACATAAGGGAAAGGTGATGTGCATATGATTCCAACATGGAGAGATAGGAGAGCCTCAGGTGGAGGCAAGTTTGCTGGCTGAGGATCACCGGCCAGACCGGTCGGAGTGACCGGTCAGACCGGTGCTAGGCAAAGTGCTGGATAGTTCGGGTTCCGGCGCCGTGATGCTAGAGGGTTCAACCCGTTTGGTCGTGGAACAGGTGGTAGGCACTTTGAGTCAGGTGGTGTCGAGTTTGCTAGACGTTCTCCACCTCGTGATCAATTTGAGTTTGGGAGAGGTCGCAATTTTGAGTCTCAGAGGAGCTACGGACCACACTTACCTTTTCGTGGTACTCGTACTCCTCCAGTGAGACGGGAGTGGTTTTCCCATGGTGGTTCCAGGTTTGATAGGTTTGACAGGATGGATCGCAGTTTTGATAGGCACGGTAGGATGGATATTACTAACCCTACTTTTGAGGAAATGGTCCGACATTGGTTTGACACCTTTGGAACTAACCCCAGTGTTGAGTCATTTGCTCGCTCTCTCTCTTGGTTTTGAGTTGTAGGTGGGATGCCCGAAGAACATTTGGTTGATATCGTGGGTGGTTCTCCAGCCTCATACCCCGGTGGTGACATGGAGGTACACCACTTTCGGGGAAGGTGGACAAGGACAAGTGACATATGAATAAATAATAAAGATAAGTGAATTTGTGACCTTCAAGTGTGTGGCCTTGGTCAAGACACTTGGTTCTTTTTGCTCTTTGCCCTATCTCATGTGTGTAAGGTGAGCTTTGTATGCTCTTTGGCCTTAATGCATGAGTTTAGGGGGAGCCTGTGTGCTCAGTGTGCTTTTTGCTCCTTGCCCTTGCGCGTGCACTTAGGGTGAGCTTTGTATGCTTTTTGGCTCTAGTGCATGTGCTTAGGGGGAGCATGTGAGTTTTGTGCTTGTTTGCCCGTTTGAGTTTGGGTTGGGCATCTCATGTACATATGCATGTTGCATTTTCATATCATGTTTGCATCTTTGTATCACAGACTGCATTTGTATCATATTCTCTAGAGATGTGCTTCTCTCATATGCTTTGATCACCATGATATGCTAGATATGAGGTTATGACTTTGCTTGTGATGCTCATGAGATGTATAGTTATGCTCTTGTTAGCTTTGGGATATATGCTTGTGGATGGCTTTCTTTTTGTAAAAATGTTATATGATCCTCTCTTGTGAGTAGAATGCCTCTCATGTTCAAATTGGGTGCTTATGGCTATATCTTGCTTAATTTGTGCTTGGAACCATGTTCTTTTCATTTGGGATCAAAGATCCTTTTATCATCATGAATGTTTAACCTACATGCTACCTTGTGGAGAAGACTAAGCTTCTTTTTACCGCAAAGGCACTTCATGTACCATGCTTAATTTGTAAATCGTGAAAATGGTATGTGAGATGCCTATGCTTGAATAATTTGTTTCCATGTCATAAGTGCTTTAAATTCCTTATCTTGGGTGCTAAACCGTTGCATGATGTTCACCAATGAGAAGTCTCATATCTAGAAGTGGACACATGGCTCGGTGGTTTTGACATGACATGAGATAGCTTGTAGGTGTTTGTGATGACCTTGTGATGAGAATTTGTGACCTTGCATGAAGTTTGTGAGTTATATGTTGTTTGTGCTCAGTTTGACCATGTGTAGGTCCTATGCTCATGAGAGGGAAATTTTTGTGAAAAATGCTTCATTTTGATCATGGCTATGTAACTTGCTTGTATGTCCATTTCTATCTTGTTGGCGATGTTTGTGCTCAAATTGTGGCTATCTTGCTTGTCTATGTCTCAATTTTAGCATATTGTAGTACTCTTTGTATATTTGAGAAGCACATGCTTGCATTTGTAGACTTGATTCATGCATTACCAACAAGGGGGAGGAAAGTACCCAATTCATGTTCCCAGGGGGACCTTTGCATCAAAGAAAAAATTGGGAGAAATGCATCTGTTCAGGGGGAGCTTGCATTCATGCATTTGGGAGCTCTTTTTCGCCTGAATTTTAGTTGTGCTCTTTTGCCTATGGTGTCGAGCCCTTTTGCCTCACCTTGAGAAGTTGGCAATTTTGGAGCATTTTATCTCGGTTGTGTCGAGCCGTTTCCCTTGCCTTAGAGGACCAAGATTTTTCTCTCTGAAGTGATCTTTTCTTGGCTTTTGTTTGGCTTTTGATCACTTGGGACCGAGATTTTTCTCTCTCAAGTGATCTTTTCTTGGCTTTTGTTTGGCTTTTGATCACTTGTTTGAGTTTTTCTTTCGTTTCTTTTCTTTTCTTCCTTTTCTCCGAATTGGTTACTTGTGTGTGTTGTCAATGCACTCATCAAGGGGGAGATTGAGGACTGGAGTGTCCGAGGACTGGTGGATGGTCGCTCCTGGCTGTGATGAGTGATTGACAACGTGGTGTGGACTGACTCTTGGCCGAGTATTGCAGGTGCAGGTTGCGGCTTGATTTGCGTTGGTGCAGGTGAAGAGCGGGCGCGAAAGGTCTATGCTTTGCGGAGCCTCCGAGGAGTGGAGAGACAAGTAGGCCTGACTCGAGGGACCCGGTGGCTAGCGGGTCAAGTGCGGGCCGCAAGTGGCAAGAAAAGCAAGACGAAGTCGTGGACAGGAGCCGGTGCAGGGTAGTGGCTCACGACCGGAGTCTATACGCGGGGTTTGCGGTGGTTCACCACAAAACCATCGGGTTACTTGGTTGAGCCACAAAACCAAGACCGGAGGCTCGGCGAGCAGAGACGGGATCCGGGCGCGCCAAGAAGCTTCGAAGCGGAGGACACGCGTCGGGACGCAAGACTTGTGTCAAGGCTAAGCGAGGTGCGATCACTGGGCATCCGTCCGATGGTGCTACGACGAGAATTCCCAAGGTGTGTATCCTAGTATTATGTAATAGGGGTAGTTTCGTCTTTCGGCTGTCTCCATATATACTTAGAGGAGAGAGGATGGCAGCCATCTTTCGGAAACCTAGTTCATTTGCTCTTGCTATTTTCCCTTCCTATTTTCCCTAGGTTTTCCATAGGACCAGCTTGAGAGCTTCATGGTGAGATCTTGAGAGAGGGATGGATGTTGAGGAGGCAAGCTAGACCTTGTACGAATCTTTCTTGGTGTATAGAAGATTCGGTGTTGTGATTTCCGTGGGTCTTTTTGGTGCCTCTTTGGTGTTTTTGTTCTTCGGTTGATTCCGTGGATTTGAGAGGGTTTTTTCTCCAGATTTCATTGAGGGGATCATGTCGGTGTTTTAGACCGGCAACCTACCAAGGGGAGTACCCGAGGTAGATGAATGTGGCCTCGCCGAGATCGGTAACTCGAAGGAAGAGACACGTGGCACACAATTTAGACGAGGTTCGGGCCGCGAGGTGCGTAATACCCTACGTCCCGTATGCTTTGCGTAGCTACGGATTGATTGGGTACGATTACAAGAGGGTGCGGTCGTACGCCGTGAGATGAGATGATCGAGAGAGAGGTTCCTGCCTCGCCTTATATAGTCCGGGAGGCGGGGTTACAAGTCGGAATAGGGAGAGAGTACTAGTCGAGTACGTCTAGGAGTCTTCCATACGGTGCGGGACATGTACGGCTTCCTAACCGAGTACTTCTCCTCCGTAGTCCTTGTGCTTCACGCCATCGGGTTCGTGCGGCGCAAGTCGGGTAGTCCCAGGGGCCCACCGAGTAGTCGGTCCTGGTACCCACCAAGGTAGTGGGCCCAGGGAGGTCCATACGACAAGCCCCCGAGTACTTTGTAGTCGAGAAGGATAGCTTCAAGTAGTCTTGACGGCCTTAACGAGTAGTCCTCAAGCGTCCCCGAGCACTACAAGTCAAAGTCCTCAAGAGTAGTCGAAGCATCCCGAGGCTGGAATGTACTCCAGCTGATGTTTGAGCAATCCTGAAGTCTTCTCGAGTAGTCCCAAGCGTCCTCGAGTGCTGCCCTTGAAGGTCTTCAAAAAATGCCCGTATTGTCGTGAAGCCGAAATCGATATGGAAGTGCGATTGCAAAATCGCACTTCATATGGAGTAGCCCTCGAGCCTTAGGTTGAGTTGCGGACTCGACCGAGGGTCCATCTCGAAGTTTGGGCAAGAATATCCCGAAAAATCCGGAGAGAAAACCGAAGGACACGTGGCACGGAGCCCCCGAGCCTTGAGTCGAGTACTTCCTCTCGAATTGAAGGGTCATCTTGTAGAATGTGTCCTGAGATGCTCCTGAATCTTGTCGCTTCCCAGGTAGTCGAGTAGAGGTAGCCGAGCCCCCGAGGTGAGGCGCGTCGACTAGTGGAATACGAAGAGTCACGCGTGGCCGCTAAGTCAGCCGAGCGCATACTTATCCATACGGCCGTTGGAGGGCCGTTTTGACTTATAAATAGAAGCCAAAACCCTTAGGGTTTTTCACCCCACGCAGTCGCAGCCATTTCAAACAGATCCTGACCAGAAAACGCCGCCAGCGCACGCCACCGCCGTTGTAGATGCGAGTGCGCCGCCGCCTAAAGCCACCGGAGTAGCCCCCGAGCGAATGCGCGTGAAGACGTCGTGCACTTGGAGGATGAAGCCGTCGCCATCTAAGACCACGAAGACCACCGGCGGGGAAGAAGAGGGGCCGTGAGGAGGCCACCGGATCTGCCGCAGGGACATCACTGCCGGTGTCCCCGCCGCGGCCGCATCCAAACCGCGAGTGGAAGAAGTCGAAAGCGAAGACCGAAGACTTGCTCGCCCCCGCCGAACAAAGTGGGTTCCTCCGCGAGAAGGAGGTCGACATGTGGAGAGCTGCCGCCGGGGATCCGTACCCGATGGAGAAGAACGAAGATGAGATCCCGATGTTCACGCGGTTTGCGGAGCGCGGGCTTTCTCTCCCGGCGAGCGATTTCTTCAAGGGGCTCATGGGGTACTACGGCGTCGAGTACCTCAACCTCAACCCTAACGGTATATTCCACACCGCTGTCTTCGTACATTTCTGCGAAGCCTTTCTGGGGATCAAGCCCCATTGGATCTTGTTCCGAAGCTCTTCCGGTGAAGCCGCAACCAAGCGCCAAGCAACCCGCGGTAGTCGGAGGAGCGGGGATCCAGATGCGGGAGGACGCCGCCGAGCAGTACCTCTCGTACAAGCTCATAGACTCCAACCAAGACTAGAAGGCGAAGTGGTTCTACATCACGAACCACCATCCGGGGTTGCCGAAGCCGAGCGGGAAGCAGCCCAAGCACCGCCCGTGGTGGAACACGGAGCTGACGATGCAAGAGGGGATCCAGCTCCCGGAGTTGTTAGCGCGGATCAAGGCGCTAAGGGAAGCCGGGCTGATGGCCGAGCATGTGGCCTTCAGCTTCATGAAGCGCAGGGTGCAGCCGCTGATGGCTCGCGACACCCTGGGATTCAATTACACCGGCGACGATGATACGTCGCGGATGCCTGGAGACGAAGTCGACGACGACGACATTGTCGACAGGTTGGCTCGGATCTTCAAGGACATGCCGCCGTACACGGCGTGCCCCGTCGGGAGTACTCCGCAGCCGCGCCCACCAAAAGAGGTAAGTAGCCGCACCCACGGTCGAGTACCCATTACGCAAGAGTAGTCAAACCGAAAAGTTGTTTCTTACGGGATGACTTGAAGAAGTTTGTCTCCGAGCCGCCGCCACCTCCTCGGGTAGTCGAGATCCCGGAGGGAGGGGAAGACCAAGGCCAAAGAGCGGCGTGAGGTCGGTGAAGGAGACGACACCGTTGTCGTGGAGGACACGTCCGACGAGGACGACGACGAAGAGACGCCGCAGACCGCTTTCACCGCGGTCGAGGTTTAGCCGCCCGCTTACCTCACCCTCGCCTCTTGTTCGAGAATCCGCCGGCTAGCCTGGAGGCTAGTCTGGCCGTGCCGCCGCGGAAGCCGCGCAACCCCGCCCGCAAACGCATGGCGAAGAAGTTGAAGGTTACTGAGACCACGCCCCAAGAGGTAAACCATCTTGAGTAGTGTAGTCGAGTACTCATGTCTCGAGTTCACTTGTTGACGATGAATGTTCCTTGCTTGCAGGAGTTGCCGCCTACGGAGCCCGCTGATCAGGGCGACGAAGGCGAGTGGGATACGGTGGGGGAAGCTGCGGGAGTCGCGGCCCCGCCCCCCACTATCGAAGAACTCTCGGCGCAAATGGAGCGCCGGCCCCCGCTCGCTCGGGGGGGGCGCGGAGCCCGGCCGCCGCCGCCGTGGAAGAGGCAAGAATCGCAGGGGCGCGAGGAGGAGGCGCTCGCCGAGGGGGGGGGCCGTGGAGGCGCAGGAGGAGGCGCCCGCCGAGGCCGGACTGGTGGACATCGCCAGCATCCTCGGCGCTCCGACCGTGACGGTAGTCCGGTCAAGCCTGTAAGTGTTGAGTCTTCCCGAGTAGTACTTGATGTAGTAGTCGAACTTGATTGACAACCAACTTGTGTACTCGCGAGAAATCGACGGATCTCTCCGGGAGGGGGATGAACCCACCGCGGCGGTGGCGGAGGAGGAAGCCGCACCACCCGCCGAGGAGTTCGCTCCTCGCTCCTCGGGCGAGCCCGAAGCGCCGGCCACCGAGGCTACGCCGCCGCGACCAAGCATTGTTGAAGGTGAGTACTCTGCTGAAGTCGAAGAAACCTTCGAGAGTAGTCGTAGTCATGAAGATATGACTGATGCACTCGTCTTCTCATTGACAGGCGCTGAGGCCGAAGGGAGCGATATCCCAGCGGTGGTGCCCATGGAGAATTTGGCACCAGAGACTCAGGAGGCTGCCGGAGGAGCCCCCGAGCCGATGGAGGTGACCGCCGGAGGATTCGCCGCGGCAACTGGAGGAGAGGAAGCCGCCACGCTGCCAGAACCCGCTCTGGAGGTGGTAGTTCGCTCCCCGGAGATCCAGGACGCGGAGCCCATCCATTCCGCACCAATGACCGAGGCCGCCACGAGTAGTCGTGGTGACGTCAAGCTCTTGGCAGACGACTTGGTCGATCCGGCAACGGTGGCCAGGAACCTGGAGGCGGTCCGCCAAGCCGAGCAGTGGATGAAAGTGAGTAGCCGTAGCACTTGAGTAGTCAATCCTCTAGAGTTGAGTACCCATTTGATGTGAATTGTCCGTGCGAGGACGTCGTTGAGAGGTCCCGCCCGAAGTCGGAGATGCTTTAGGGGTACGGCGACGTTGTGCTCTCGGCCGAGGCGCCGGAGGGCCAACTTGTAAAGTCCCGAAGCATGCGGCCGCCATGCGATCCAAGCTTGACACCGCCTTCGCCAAGTACCACAACGACATCCGAGAGATGCGGGCGAAGAGCGACGACTTGGTGCGGAAGCACAAGTCGCTCCGCAACAAGAACAAAGGTACACCACTTGTCTTGTTGAGTACTTGTTGGAGGTCGAGAGGTAGTCTAACCCGCTGTGCTTTGTCGTTTGCGAGCTTGAGACCCGGTAGAACGGTTGAAGGCTTCGGAGACGGATCCGAAGAATCTCTTCTACGGGAGCGGGGAGGCCCGCCGTGTCCTCGAGTTAGATTATAAGGAGCTTGCCTACGAGTGCGACAAGCACATGGAGCTTCGTATTGCCTCCGATCATGACCTCGTCAACTACTACAAATCGTTGCGAAGCCGAACGAGGATCTGCGAGAAGCCGCGGGCCCGACCGAAGGAGCTTGAAGAAGTCGCGCTCCCCATCGCGAGGCTCCCGGTGCCTCACCCCCGGCGGCCCCAAGATAGCACCGCCGGTGGATCGGACCGAAGGAAGCCCCCCCGGCCGGCGGCCTACGTGAAGCATCCGGCGACGACCTTGTGCCTCTTTGTGGATGATCTTGACCCCTCAAACGTCGAGAAACCTCCTCGATTCGATGGTCGTTGGGTGGAGTTCTTTGTTCGTGGTTGAGTTCGTGTGATCCGCGATTCCTGTCGTTCTAGGGAGTGAGAGGCCAAAAGTTTTGGGGCATAGCATCAACTAGTGACGCGTATCAACTCCCCCAAATCTTGCCTCAAGAGGTTCAGCCGTTTGGGAGATCTGGTGACGACTTTGGGGAGGTGTTCTTGCGAGTTCGTGTTTTTCTACGCAGTTCATCCACGGACCGTCCGCTCGTGTTTGGCGGACAGTCCGCGGCTGGCGGACAGTCCGCAAGGGGTTGCGGACCGTTTAGACAAAAGCATTGTTTTTCGGCTGGAGGCATCTTTTGTACTGTGGACAGTCCGCGCCTGTCTTCCGGAAAATCTGCCACTTCCCTAGCGGACAGTCCGCGACAGCTAGGCGGACAGTTCGATCTGTACGCAGAAACTTGCCAAGTTTGATCGGTTCCTTTGCTTCTTCTCTAGTGCTTCCGCGTGTGCTTCGAGGAATCGTTCCTAGGACTTGTAGTTGATCCATAACTACGTTGTCTTGGCAATTGGTGTCGTGTGTGACTTTTGGAGTTGCGATTGGGACAAAGGCCGAGTTCTTTGAAAAAGAATTTTTATCGGCTCCTATTCATTTCCCCCTCTGGTCGCCAATCCGGTCCTTGAGCAGGTGACTTCTCCGGCCTCTGGCTCGATAGCGGCGACTTTGTGTGGGGGGGGGGGCAACGTGTTGATTCGAAGAACTGCGGCGGTGATCTGGCGGCTTGGTTTCGGTTCCCGGGGGCGGGGCATCTCTTCTTGCTACTTGGCGACAATTCTTGGAACGAGTCCGGAGTGTGGACCTGTGTGGCGGGTTGGTGGTCCCCGCGCACGAGTGAGGCGTGCTGAGTGGCGAGTTGGAGGTCCCCGCACACGCGAGAGGGTGCCCAACAGCGGATGCGGCGAGGCCCCTGCGCGTTTGGTTGCCTCGGACTCGGTGTTCTTCATGTCGTCGGGGTGGTCGGCGCGGGTGCAACAGCGCTGCGGCAATGGGTCCTGATCGGTGGTGGCCCTCTTCAGTGCGGTGGTGCCTGACCCTCTGCTCATAAGTGGCGAGTCAATTCAGCGGTTTCGATACTTTTAGGTGTGTGGGTGGAAGCTGCAGTTGTGCTTTGTCTCCCCTGTCGGTGTTGTGAGTAGTGTCGTATGGACCTCCCTGGGCCCACCGCATCGGTGGGTACCGGGACCGACTACTCGGTGGGCCCCCGGGACTACCGGCTTGCGCCGCACGGCACCGAAGGCGTGGAGCACAAGGACTACACGGGAGTAGTACTCGGTTAGGGATCCGTACATGTTCCGCACTATAGAGGTCTCCTAGACGTACTCGACTAGTACTCTTTCCCTACTCCGACTTGTAACCCCGCCTCCCGACTATATAAGGCGAGGCGGGGACCGATCTCTAGCATCCAATCTCCTCTCATACAACCCACGGCGCACTATTGCACCATCTTGTAATCGTGCCCTATCAATCCGTAGCTACGCAAGGCATACGGGACGTAGGGTATTACGCACCTCGCGGCCCGAACCTGTCTAAATTGTGTGCCACGTGTCTCTTCATTCGAGTTATCGATCTCGGCGAGTCACAATCATCTACTTCGGGTACTCCCCGTAGTAGGTTGCCGGTCTAAAACACCGACACTGGCGCGCTGTGTACTTCGGGTACTCCCGTAGTAGGTTGCCCGGCCGAGTTGAGGACCCAATCCGACTAGCCAGTGTGTTTAGTCGAGCGGTAATCCGCGTTGATGTTCCAATCCAACCGGGCGAGTTTTTTTTTCTTATATTTTTCTGCCTATGATCTCCCAGGATCGTAGTCTTGTATTTTTCTTCTGCTATATCAATGAAACACACACTATCTTGTACGGTTCGTTAAAAAAATGTACTAAACAAGTTTGATCAATTCTTGAAGATTTATACCAGTAAAGTTGTCGAACTTTCAAATAAATCTTACCGGCCAAATTAAGCACGTTGCACGCTCGGATACGCTTCTTCGCTTTCTCAATTAGTGTCAAATTTATTTATCGGCGGAGGGATGATGGCACATCGGCTCTTTTTGATCCCTTGTTAGATCCAAATAGGTCTAATTAAAACTTTGCTGGAGGCTAAAAAGTGCTTTAGCTTAGTCATCCAATGTTTGCTAAAAAACTTGTTAAAAATGGCGATAGACCAAAATACCTCTAAGGGTTCTCAAAAACCACCCATAGGCACGTAATATTGGTTGCAGGTAGAAGAGAGGGATAGGATGGACAAATATCTCATTTAATTGGTGATCCAACTTTAGTCTTGGCTAGCAATTAAACTTTAGTTGAGGTTGATCCAAACAGGACCATTATCCTCCACCATAAAAAAATGGTGATGGAGAAATTACGCGTGCGTGCGCCACACAATCTAACAAATGTGTAGGTTGGTCATGACTCCCCTCCCCACATGACCTGAATTATTAAAGCATATATACTCCGTAGACATCTATATATCCTTTTGTAACTTATAAAGTACTCTTGCTGCAAATTTTCTCGACGACAACGGTGATACCAAAATTAATGTTTAAGATGAGTGTTAATTCAAAACAGACCTAGTTAAATGTACTCACTCCGTCCCACAATATAAGGACGTGAAGAGTTCAAAACTCAAGAAATAGTATTGTGATGAAATGACCTATATACCCCTTATTTTACACTACCCATCAACCCACTCACCAACTCATTTAGTTTTGTCCTATCCTCCAAGTCCTTACATTTTGGTACAAAATTTAAAATTCCCGGGACCTTACATTTTGGGACGGGCGGAGTAGTATGCAAGTATATTGTACTACTAGGTATATCTAATAGTATATATATACATCTATCTTCTTGCAGCGTAAATTTACTTTTTTTACTAACTCCGTATTGTTGCAGCTTATTAAATAATAACATCAAATACTCTGTATTGTTCTCAATATATAATAAGCTAATATTTCTATACCCACTGATTGCTAGGTTGATTGACTCCATCACCACTATAATTAAACAATTAATAAGTCCTCACTAATACTATTGCATAGTAGTATTGTTTACTAGTAGTTGGCTCTTGTCCAATCATGCACATTTCTTTGACACCGGGCCGGATCACCAACAGAATACTGTACACAAGGAATCAAATTTAATGCAGGAAACTGCAAAACCTACTTGTTTGACACCCCTACAAGGAAGCATTAACGAAAACAAAGTCGCTGTGATATGCTTGCTAGCGCTTGCGCCGCACTCTCTGGACCTACCAGGCCGGCTATAGTTAAGTTATTGCCTAGGACCAAATGGAAAAGCCATTTCTTGTGTCCATGTATGGACATGTGGAGCCCAACAAGTTGTTTCCCAAGCGAGCTTTGCTCAAATACGAAAAACGTTAGAAATTGGAGCAAATGTCATTGCAACTTCAATCTTGTATATGGAATGAAGAAACCTATGAAAAGTACGTGAATGACCATTTAGGCTCTGTTGGTTTTGCCCCCAAACCAAGGGGGTTGAGAGGGATTGAGGGGTATTAAATCCCCTACAAGTCAAAATCCTCCTCAATTCCCCCTAACCCCCCTCAATCCCCATGGATTATGCAGGAAACGAATTAGATAGTGTACATGAAAAGAAAATCCAGGAAGTTGATCCATGATATACTCCCTCCATCCTAAAAAATTTGATGTTTTGAGATTTTCCAAACGAACTAAGGACGAATGTAAAGACCCATGTACTCTTATTTAGTTTAGTTTGCAAATAGAAAATAAAGAAAATGTGTTTCTATTTAACTATGAATGCATGAGATTAATGCACGTGCATAGGATTTAAATTCTAACACAAAATTTTTTTGGGTAAATTTTGAATGTCAGATTACCATTCTTTTTTAGATGAAAGGAGTATAGCGCAATGACATAAATGAAACTTTCCATAATACCCAACCTCTTTGAAACTTTTCATAATACCCAACCTCTTTTCCTCTTTCGTACGATTCCTCCAAAATTAATACTGGAACAACCCAATCCCATAGCGATTTCATAGAATTAGTAGGACTTCAATCCTTTGTTCCAAATGACTTCATAGGGAAAAACATCGTATATATTGACCTAAGGTGTGAGCTCTTCTGAGATGGAAAACACTCATTTATATATGAGCTGAGAGGCATATGCTTGCTTATCCATTTCTTTTTTTAAGATGTGCATAGCACATTTTTCTTTAAGAAGAAGAGAATTACAAATAAACGACCTTAGGAGAACCTTAAGGCGCGAAGTTACAACCAAGCACAACCAGAAAAGTGAACAACAACGACGACCAACAAGGTCAGAGGAACACCAATAGAAAAAAACACAACACCACCAACAATGCCTAAACCTGCACGAAAGAGAACATCAAGAGTACAAGCACATCATCGACAGACTCACATCTAGGTGCTAACGAAAGACGAGCTAGAAGGACATGCAAAATGATGCCTCTAAGGAGGGAAATGACGCCGACGTCGCCATCATCCATCTGCCCACAAAGGAGCAGACCAAGCTTTCACCTGGCAAGACAAATGGACGGAGGCCGAATCAACGCCTCCAACAAGGTGGGATATGTTCCGAAAAATGCACCCATTGTCGGCTTGATGAAACCAGACCAAACTTTTGCAGGCCTCTAGAACCAACTTCACGCAGCCCACCGCCAGAGCCTAGAAGGAGTCAATCGATGGAAAGACAATAAGCAACTCTTGATGACGACAATGAAACTTCCGCAAGCAGGAAAGACGACCAAGAGCGACCAGGAGGGGGAAGGAGCTCACCCACATCCCCATTCCTCACGACCGGACAACCCAACGTCACCCACTGAGCCAATTCTCTAAAGATGAGTGACAACCAAGGGATCAATAGAAGGACAAAGACCCGCCCTCCCAATCTGCCAGCGAAGAAGACGACTGGAGGAGCGAGATCCCTCGGGTGATAGCCAAGATCCAACAACCAACCAGGACACCGAGGAACCCTCGACGATCAATGTGACACAATGCAATGGCGAGGAAGAACAATGACGTCCCCCGAGACCTCACAACAACACCTCTAGGAAGGAAAACGACACCCTCAGGCGTCGTCGTCATTGGCCCAGCACAGAACTGGGCAGGCTTTTGCCCGAGCATCATGAGAGGGAGATGGCAACCATCCTCGAAGCCCATGGCAGACGGCACCGGCATCGTGAAACCCCACGGTAGCCAACGAGAACGACCCTACGACCTCCATCAGCGACGAAACGACCAAAAAGATATGCCTTCGAAGTTCCCGACCGGAACCAACCCATAACGAGTGCCGCCAACAGAGAGGGGAAGGCGGTGGGACCTGCGCAAGAGCTACCGCGTCAGGCCCCAACCATGGTCTGTCCCCGTAAGCAACCCCGCCAGAGACAGGGAAAAGGACAACGAGCGGGCGACGACGGTGTGGTTGGCAGCCGATGGCGGAGGAGGCTGCGGGGGAGGAGGGCCATAAAGCACCGGGAACCACGTTCCTGCCTCGGGCCCCTGCCTCCACCCCGATGCCCCATTGCAGCCTCCACACACCCCGCATCACTGTTGCAGCCTCCACTCCGTGTCGTCATTGCAGCGCCCGTGCGAACAAGCCCGAGAGCCAGCAGGCAAGAAGATGGTGATGGTGGCTGGTCATAGCTCGTGGCGATGGAGTGGAAACGGCGATGCGACCGACGGCCGACGGGGGAGAGGCCCCAAGGCCTTGGAGGGCGGATCTGGGCCAAAGCGACCCAAGTCCAGCAAGTCGCAGGCTACCTGGCCAACAGGCCCACACGGGGCGACGGACCCGAAGCACGTAGATCCGGACCAAGGAAGGCCGAATCTGACGTGCGGCAATTGGAACCCACTCCTGCTGGCAAAGATTGACAGAGCTTGAAGACCATGGCGACCTAGGGTTTGGGGACACAAGGAAAATAAACGGAGGAGACCCCACCACTGCTCTCCTCGCCGTTCGTCGGGCATCCGGCTCGGCTCCAGCAGCAAGGAAGACAAGGGACAGGGGAGGTGCGCCTGGCAGCGGGGCAGGGCGGCGACCGCCTGTGTCGCTCAGTTCCCTTATCCATCCATTCCACAATGGTATACTGTCTCAACTCAATTCCGTCCTCCATCCTAGCTGGACAGCCATATGGACGTGCCATGTCATACATATCCACACTAGAGCTTTTACTACGCATGTAAAAGGCATACCATGCGCGCTACTGAAGAAGTGCAAGTTTCAAGGAAAAGTTTATGTGAAATTGTCATCCATTTCCCAGTTGAATCATTCTATTATTGTAAAACATTTACATAAATCATACTCCCTCCATATTGGTATTAGAAGACGTTTTTGACTATGATACGGTCTTCAAAACATAACTTTGACTTGTTTTTTATAAAAAGATATTTATTCAAAAAAGATATATTTATACTTTTATGAAAATATTTTTCAAGACAATTTTATTCATATGATTTTCGCATTTTCAAACTCAATAACTTAAAAACTATTCATGATTTATAATCTTAATGTTTGACTTAAATCTTGTCCTAAACGTCTTCTAATACCAATACGGAGGGAGTAGCAGTATGATACACAAATTTACACATATTATTGTAAAACATTTAATAGAGCCAGTGACAATATTATTGCAATCAAGGTTCTGAATGGACAAAAACTGTGGGCCGTTTTCTCCCGAGGCCATGAACAAGCATAATGATTTTTGTAAAAGAAAAACACACACCTGATTAAAATGGTCAACCCTCAGAAATTATAGGTAGTACTACAAAGGGTCAGAAATAGTTACCTTTAATGGGACAATAACTGCAACAATATTTCAACCGTGTATCCTTTCATATTTGTGTTGAAAATGATGTTGTAAAATGTAAGTATAATGCAAATATGGCAATGTTGATCAATAGAAAGTTGATATTTTTTCGCTCAAAATAGAAAGTTGATATTTTTGAAATATTCAACATTTTCATAAGTACTACTGCAACTGAAAACCATATATTTTCAAAACATACTATAGTGCCGTGTGTTAAAAAGTAGAGGAGCAACTCCAACAGTTTAGCAAATCAACTTGGCATTCATCTAATTTTGGCAAAACGAGAAATATTGCCCTCCAACAGTTTGGCAAACCAACATGACAAAAATAGAAACTTGGCAAAACTCATCTCCCCACGCGCACATATGCGCGCGTATCGTGTTTCCATCGGCGTTTCCCTCTAGGTGGGAGGGTGAAAAAAGAAATAAAGAATAGAGAAGGATTCCTGATGTAAGTTTCCAAGAGGTGGAAGAGCATTAAAAAATTTTTTGTTTCTTTCAGGATTCCTGTGTTTGACAAGTGAATTATGCCAAATTGTTGGAGATGAACTCTTTTTTTTACTTGGCATACCTTTTCAGAGGTTGGCAAAACACAAGATTTGCCAAGTAAAATTTAGCAAACTCTTGGAGATAAGCATACTCTTTGGGTCCTAAGTCCAACAGTAACTCCTAACGCGTAAACTTCTGTTCATTTCTACTGAAGTTGATTTCTTTTCTCTCCGTAGAAACTCTTGCGAAATTGCCGTGAAGAAATTTCTACGATCCCACCCAAGTAGGCCTTGACGTTTATAATCCACTTTAATTAATCCACGCGTGCCTCACTCATACTTCACCACGGATAGCTTCTTCTATATAAGCTCACCCGCGGGAGGAGAACACACACTGGAGAACTCTCTCTTGCTAGGGAGTAGACTATAGCAGAGAGGGTGATAAAGGCTAGGAGTTTGCTATCCCCTCGCGCATGTCATCCATGGAGCACAGCCTCCGCCTGCCTCTGACATCGTCGCTGGTGGCAGGGTCGTGCGCCCTCCTCGCGGCCGCGGCCGCGGCGCTGCTCCTCGCCATTTCCGCGTGGCTGCAGCGGCCGCGGCGCGTGGCGGGAGCCTTCCGTCGGCAGGGCATCGACGGGCCCCCGCCGTCGTCGTTCCTGTCGGGGAACCTCCCGGAGATGCAGGCGAGGGCTGCCGCCGCGGCGGTCGCGGAGGCCGGCGGCCGGGACTTCGAGAAGGAGGGCTTCGACGACTACTGCACGAGGATCTTCCCCTACTTCGACAAGTGGAGGAAAGCCTACGGTACGTCGTCCTCTCGCTGCTGGTGATTTGTTTTTTTTTTGAAAATGGATGATTTGTGTTCTTGAGCGCTTAAGGTTAGTATCACCGCCGTTGCTCTCAGGCAAAATAGCGATCTTGTTGCCACCTTTGCTTTGCGAATCAGTTGTCGATAACAGGAACAGCAAAGCCAGCATGGCTACTAGCCTTCTACCAAAGAAACTTGGGTCGTCTTGCCGGCTTGGTACAAATTACTTAGGTTTTTTATAAGAAAATTGCGTGTGTTGTAACAAATCAAACTCATAAAATAGAAATGACACCACCCCCTTCCTCTCCGTCTCCTCGGTTTCGTATGAGCTGAGAGCACCATGGGTCCATCCATGGAAGAAGTTGCACTGCACTAGCCTATTACCCAAGCAAGTTGACTAACCACACTAGCTAGGTAGCTAGTTGTGGTTTAAAAGACACCGCTCCCGTACCAAAAATGTTGCAAAGTCACTGCTTAAGAAAACAAGTGGTCGAAAATAACACTATTCCCCTACCGAGAGAGGGGTTCGAGTTGTCAATGAGGGAGGTCAACATCAGAAAGCACAAACATCAGAAAGAAAAGAAAAAGAGGGAGGGAACAGCAGATACAAGATAGTAGAATCCGGCGCAGTCAACTACTACCGGGTGTCCAGGTTCTTGGGCCATCAAGTCAAATTGGGATAAATAAACAAATAAACAATTCCATATAAAAATATCTAAGAAAATAGGATCTTGTTTATTTTTTTTCGAATTACACAATACATCGGAAGCACTCACAACGCACACACTCATCCCTATGAATACACATTAACACATACGCAAACCCTACCCCTAGGAGCATCTTCGAAGACCGGACTGACAAATACCCAAGATTGACAAATTCGTCAGAGGCGCCTCACTGTCGACGGGAACTTGTTTATTTTTTTCCGAATTACACAATACATCGCAGACACTCACAATGCACGCACTCATCCCTATGAATACACGTACGCAAACCCTACCCCTAGGAGCATTTTCGAAGACCGGACCGGCAAATCCTCAAGATTGACAAATTCGCCAGAGGCGCCTCGCTGTCGACAGGAACTTGTTAATTTTTTTCGAATTACAAAATATATCGGAGAAACGCACTTATCCCTACGAATACATGTACGCAAACCCTACTACTAGAAGCATTTTCGAAGACCGGACTGGCAAATCCTCAAGATTGACAAATTCGCTAGAGGTGCCTCGCTGTCGACGAGAACGTCGCTTACCACTGCAAGCACAGACGTCATTAATCGCCAGAGGCGCCTCGTTATAAATGGGAACGTCGCCTATCACTGAAAGCACATACGTCATTCCTGAGAAACGCGCTCTAGGCTACATACCTTGTTTAGTTTAGCAAATTGCCACGGTTCGTCTGTACCGTTCTCTCTATATACACACACATATGCACAGTTTCACACGACAAATGACCAGCAAATTATCACTATTCACATGTCATATATAAATCAATTTGTCGAACTAAACAAATTACTTAATCCAGGTCTGACTAGCAAGTAATTGCAGACAACACACAACCGCCTAGCTAGCTAGGCTAGGCAAAGGTAGCTGCGGATAACCTATGGAGCGGGTGGCCATGTGGTCAAACTGTCCTGGGCATGCACTCGGCCGACCTGTGCATATGCATGCACGTATTAATTGCCGGGGGTGAGTGAATTGGCATGCCTCGGTTTTTCGGGACCGTCCCGGTTTGACCTATGGGGGCGCATTGCCGCCATGATGCATAGCATGGACTCGCTGGTCCATCGTTCATGGGCTGCTGGCTACCTGACCTCAGCTGGTTCCTGGTTAGATCCTGTTCACAAAGTAATTTAATTATTGATTCGGAGCAAAAAAAAAGTTTTTTTTTGCCTGATTTGGGGGGTCCAGCAGTGTCATGCTCTCAAAAGAAAAACAAATGAAGAATTGAATCCACTTCACATTCTTCTCTCTCAAAGAAATTGAGTAAGTACTCCTATTTTATAAAGCCAACAAGACTCGAGAATACTTGATGGGAGCCGGGTGAGACCGATCCCAACCACCGTACCGTTTGCATATGCATCACCGACTGTCAAAGACTAGTATAGTTGATTAAGTAACAACAGCAGCAGCAGAGTCATGTGACCTATTTATAGTATTCTAGTCGGCTAATCAGGTAGGATTCTTTCCGTAAACGGTGATATGCATGTTGCCATTAGCTGTCCAACCGCATACTGTACACACGCGGATCAGAGTTGTTCGATCGTGCGTGCGCCTGACGACGTCGTCGCGCGCCCGCGCCCATGCTTATCCATTGCCTGCCAGAGAGATCTGGAGCGCTGCTAGGCTTTGCCTCGATCAGCTAGATAGAAACGTGATGCGGCCGCCAGCGCCAGGTGCTATCTGAATCTGAACTGACGTACATAAGTATGAACATATATGCACAACAGCACCACCATACGGCAACCGATCGATCGAACCTGCCTGTGTACATACCTGATCACAGTAACTACCGATCGAGATGCATGCACCATTGCATCTGGTGTGTAATTATCTGGACAATCATTGACATATGCATATATAAAAATATATAGGATATGTAGGCTAGGGTTCCTCCATGTTGGTGCATGTTCGTTATTGTAGAATAAAATTGGAACAGGTATCTACTCCATCCGTTTCAAATTTAAACATGTATATGTAGTATGGGACCGATGGAGTAGTACTCAGCTAGTTGTTCTAGACAGGGTTAACCTTACCGGTCCGGGCGCCCTAACCGCCGGCCCTCGGTAACGGTTTACCGACCGGTAAGCCGCGGTAACCGGCGGTTACCGAACAAATTCAAATTTTCAAATCAACCGCCAGTTCATTCGGTTAGGGATCGGTAAACCGATTGGTTAGGACCGGTTACCGATCGGTACGGGCGGTAAACCGAAGCTGAAGGAAGGAAAACCGACCGTGTGTTTCGGTTCTCCGTGATGAATTAATGAAAATATTAGCATGATCTATGCATAACTTAATGTAAAGAACATCACAAAACCTCACCAAATGAATAATAACATAGTTTTGCATACAATGTCATAGTAATAATTGTGCATACAATACCATAATGATAGTGCTAATCGTGCATACAAATACAATACCAAATGTTGTTTGAACCTAGTCGCACCACCTCCACTTTTGTGCATATGACAATAGTTGCATCGCCATCCGGGGTGATGATTTTCACCGTGTTCCCACACAACATCTCTAGATGCCATTTTGTATCTCGCATAAATGAACAACATCCACAAATCAATCACATAAATCATATACCTAAATATGCTCCAAATTTCGCATCCTTAATGAAATCATATATACAACTAAATCATACACACATCCTAAATGAAATCAAATATACACCTAAATATGCTCTACCAAAATCCTACATTTATGGTCTACATATCTACAATTACAAACCTAAATCATGTAAACACCGAGTCAAATCATATACGCATCCTAAATCAAAATGTTCTACACTTGTATATCAAAACATATTGAAAAACTAGATAAATCAAAGGGGGGAGGAAGTACCTGCGTCGGGGCGGTTTACCGCAGCCTTACCGCGGCTAACCGCCGGGTCCGGGTCGGTAAACCGCCCGTCCGTGCGGCGCGCGGGTAGATCCGGCGGCCGCCCGCTTACCGAGCCGACCGAGCGGTAAGCCGTGCTCGGTGGCCGGTTAGGCGCGGCGGCGGCCGGGACGGCGGACCGGGGGAGGCGGACGCGAGAGGGGAGGCGGTTCGGATGTTTTTGCACGGGTGGAATGGGGTGGGGAGCCGGGTAGGGTTAGTTTGACCCCCCCATGGTTGGGCCTATGTGGGCCGCCTGTTTTTTTCTTTTTTCTTTTTTGGTTTAACTTCTTTTGGTTGAAATTTATACTAAATGAACTAAGTTTGCAACAAATTTGACACCATTAGACTCAATAAATCACGAAGTATTTTTAGGGATTTTTTCCACAATTTTCAATTTTTGGAATTCAAATTCAAAAATTCCTAACCCTAACGGTTGGTAACCACGGCACCGTAACCGGTCCAGGCCGGTAAGGCCGGTTACCGCGGTAAAACCGACCGGTTACCAACGGTAAGTCTAACCCTGGTTCTAGATAGCTAGCTTCTTGTCCATTTAATTACAGTTTGAAGAGTTCAAACCAGAATAGATAGCTGATGATGTGCAGTTGGAAATTCAGTGCATTCTTGCATGATAGGTAGCTGATGACTAGCTAGCTTGTTGTGTGATGATAAAGATAACAATGGCCCCTCATGTGTGCATAATTATTCAACCTAGAATAGTTATGGAGCGTGATGAGAAGATTATGATTAATCTTTGTCAACGAAGCTGAGCGTGCGAGAAATGCGTATGATATTTCTTCTCTCCATGCTAAGAATGTTGAATAATGCGTCTTGTTGATGGAAACTTTGAGCAAACTAATTAAAGTTTGTATAACGCGTATACCTGAAGACTTGCTTACATCTTAACTAGATTCATGCATGGTGCAGTGCTAGCTAGCTTGTTTTATCTAGGACTCTTAATTTCTTCTCCGGACCCATTTTAATTATGGAAGATTAGCGTCATTCCCTATCGTAACACGGTCGATGTGGACTAGAAACATTAATTTTATGAGGTGGCGTGCGTACTTTAGGATGTGACAGCAATAGTATTTTTGTAGCCAGATTTAATTAAATCCTACTCTTTGCAGTACACATCACCATGTTCTGGGTTGTCTAAAGTTGACCATCTTAAATAATAATTACAGTGTACCCTAAAAAAAGAATTTTGCAATTTGCTTTTTTATACGTTGTGTTTGGGAATTAGAAAAGTATATATCTATATCGAAACCATATGCGGCGATATACATTTGCTATGTATTACAATTACATTAGCACAAAATAGTGGCCAAAGTTGTATTTTTTAGAGGTACTATCGATGTTTTAGTCCTTTGGCAACGGAGGTAGTGCTGTTTGTTTAGCTTGTGTGCTTTGCTTCTTCCTGATTTCAAGTAAAGCTAAGGCACATACTCCGTGAAGACTACCCGCACCGGCGGACGCCATCCCCGCGCTATCCCTTTTCCCGTAACTTTTTCAAGCAAAAGGAGCTGCAGCGGGGCACGGCAAACCCTCCTTCATTCTCCCGTTCGCGTCTGCTTCCTCTAGATCCCGAAGGATCGAGAGGCTTCTCCATCCTCCGCCGGCCCCACCACGGCCTCGCTGCTGCTGCCGCCCCCAACAGCCTCGCGCCCTTGCACGGAACCGCCGCCGACCCGCCGTCATCCCCGCCACACCGCCCTCGCTCGCATCGCCACCACCTTCCTCCGCGCGCCGCTCCTCACCATCCCGCGCCGCCGTCGGGGGGAGAAGCGAGGGGGGCACCGAGCTCGAACCGCCACCACCCACCGCCAAGTCCGAGATCCGGCCGCCGCGGCTTGGCCGGCTTCCTCTCGCTCGGATCCGGCCGCCGCGGCTTGGCCGGCGCGGTGGAGGGACGGGGCCGCCACGAGCTCGGCGCCCGTCCCTAGCTCGACGCGTCGGCCGCAGAAGAGGGAGGAGGCGGACCGCCTCGTGCCGGGAGGTCGTCGACGCGCGAGCGCGAGGAAGGGGGAGGAGGCGGACCGCCTCGTGCCGGGAGCTCGTTGACGTGCGGGCGCGGGGAAGGGGAGGAGGCGGGCCGCCCTCGTGGCCGGAACTCGTCGACGCGCCCGCGCGAAGGGGGGAGGAGGCAACCGGCGTGGCAGCCCCACCGCCACGCCGTCGCGGGCGAGGAGGCGGCCGCGGACGGGGGACGACGAAGGGGAGGAGGTACGCGAGGTGGGGCCGCACGGCGACGAAGTGGGGAGCGTGGAGGACTCGGACGACGCAGCGTGCACGCCACCGCCTCGAGCTCCCGGCGGCGGGCGCGGTGCGTAGCCGCGGCGTGGAGCTCGAGCAGAGGGAGCGAGGGCGGGAGAGAGAGAGGGGGGGATGGGGGTGGGAGGGGGCGGTGGGAAGGGTAAAAAATATAGAGAATGACTGATGGGTCCCGCGGTTGGTTTGTTGGGATGGGGGAGTGATATAAAGGATGACGAATGCGGGAAAAGTGGATATGAAGGAGAGAATGTTGATGACGAGGATGAAATATTCCGTTTTGAAGGAGGTTTTGAAGTGCCACGAGTGTGGATGGTCTAACCAAGATAAACATACACAACAGTAGTATAGGTGTCTAAACTATCCTTGAAGTCAGTCTTAAACTAATAACCCGTCGCAAAAGCAACTGACCATCAGAAACACGCACTGTACGTATTCCTTGTTTCTCAAGCTAATTAAGGCACCAAATATAAAAATGAAGCTAGTTTAACATATCGACGATGCCCTGTCAAACACCCCTTTGACCTGCAGCCATATGACCAAGTAATTAAAATAACAGCAAATGAGCAAATCAACAATTTTAGTACGCACTGCTCCTCATCAAACAGCACACCACACCAGATGGCATGATTTCCCAACGGCTCCAAATAATTCAACCACTAATATAAATTATAATCCAGCAGCTAGCTAGCTAGAGCTACCCTTACCGCCGGCCCCACCCAATAAAGTGATAAAGCAGTCTATGCATATCCCTGTTTGGATGGAGAGGCTAAATATTAGGTAATCTTTCTTGATGGGTTTAGGGGTTTCGAGGGATGCTAAGGGCCCCTTTGGCAGAGCTTCGGCTGTGGCTAAAACAGCTGTGACTGTGGCTACTCTAGTAAAATGACATTTTAGTGAAGCTGAAGCCATTTTGTAAAGTGTTTGGCAAAATGACTATGGTTGTGGCTTCTATGTCACATGTGGGGAAGAAGCCGCAGGAAGCCACTATTTTTGGATTCACCTCCGTAGTATAAATTGCAAAATGGCTTCTCCATGGCTTCAGCTTGGAAGCCGTTTTTAGGGGTTTGGCGGGGGCTTCCGTAGGCGGGTGGAGAAGACTTTGGAAAAACCCCGCCAAAGGGCCCCTAAATATTAGCCCCTCTAAATTTAGCTTCCCTGTTTGGATACTCAAGGGCTAATTCGAGGTTAAAAGTGGGGTTAATATTTAGCCCCCTTATCCAAACAGGACCAGTATACTATATATTATGAATGGATCAGTGTTTCCCAAGTCTGTACATGCATGCTAGCTGCCTGCCTGCCTCCGATCCGTCTAGGGCAGGGCTCGTAGCTATATAGGTAGCATATCCCCAGCCAGCCAGCCAGCGCCGTCCTCCTAGCTACACAGATCATGATCGTGCTGCCATGCATGCGCACTGCTTGCTGCAGGCACAGCCGCACAGGGGCATGCAGTGCTGCATGCTTGCACAGTTTCACTACCATGCACGATGCTTGCTCTGGTACTGCACCAACCAAGCTGCTTGCATCGCTCTCTGCTGGCCTGGCGCACCTTTAAGCGTGCCGTGGGACTGGGATCACTGGAAGAGCTGGAGGAAAAGGCGTCGAGCTGCTGCTGAACATTTCCCAGCTGCATCGATATGATCATCGCCTGACGACGACAAGGACTCCACATTCTGATGCCCGCGTCGTGCATGCCGCGAGAGATCTCTGTATACCGTGTGGGCAAACCTGCATGGAGGCTGGGACTGCTGGAGGACGGCCCCCAGATCATCGACCAGTTACTCACCTCTCCTTTTCGTTCGCGCAATAGTAGGCTCAACACATGCGGCTGCCTATCTAGTGGGCCAGGGTGTGATGTACTACGTGCAGTGCGTGTGCCCGGCTGGCCTGTTGATCGATCTGTGTGCTGTGCGTGTACGGCCGGCGATGTCGATGTCAACACATTTGGACGACGATCGCACACACGTGGGGGAGACAGCGACGTATATCTCGGCCCCATGAGGCCTTTTCAACTTATCTCGGCTTATTTTGATTTATTTCTTCTTATACAACATTATTCAACCAGCTGACGAACCCAAAAATATTCTTATGTAACTCACGATAGATCGATCCGATAGATGGATAGAGATGCGCCGATTTGGTGGCCTCGTTCCGATCCTGTAACAACTGTGGGCCGCCGTGCCGGAGAGACGATGTTATCTGTACAAAGCTACATTGTCGGCAACAGCGCTAGCGATACGTGACTGAGATGGGTGGATCACTTCTCTGCCAAGCAAAGCAACAACCGATAGATAGATACGAGCGTACAGTACACAACACATGCGCTGATCGATGACGACGATGCGCGCGCGCGAGCAACAACGTACGGCGGATCGGATGTGCTTGCATTTGCATGTGTGCGTGTGACCACACGACACGACAGGGCCAGCTAACGGCACTGGTGGCGTCGAGTACCCTGTTCGTACGCGAGCAATATAATTGATGGCGAATGGGCGATGGTGATGATGATGATGCCGGCGAGAAGGCTCCACGTCGTCGTCCTCTCAAATCTCGCGAGGCGGCCAGCGGCCGGCCGGGCATCCATCATGCATGATGCATCCATGTGAAGCGAGCGAGCTAGCTAGCGGCGAGGAGCGGACCACCATGGCTGCCTGCCTATCTAGCGGCTCCAGCACGCCTTGCAGCCGAGCCGTCGTTGGTTAATTCTCGGTTGCGTCGTCGTCAATCTGGGGCCACGAACGAGATCATCCCGGCCGCGGCAGGTCTTCACTGCTGGTCAGTCAAAGATTCAGCTGCTCAGGAATCTCCGTCGTCGTCCTAGGAGGGTGTGCGTGACAGCGTCAGATGGGATCATGGGGAGGATCTTCATCTTCTTGCCGAGATACTACTACTACCAAGCAAACATGAAACACCAGTTGGTGGCCGTTGGCCGGGTCCACACGCTGGGGGGCTTTGACCGAGATTGTTTAAGGCCGGTCGATATCCTGGAGATACTGCTACCTGCGGCGTGCATGTGCGTGCAGTAGAGGAAGAACGCAATAGCTAACACCCTTCAAAAAAATAAATATACTTACTAGGAGTAAATTAACACTAACGGAAACAAAAGCCCAACGACGGCCCATTTGGTAATTTACTCTCGGCCCAAGCTAAAGCTACAATTATGCAGCCCAAACAATCACGGGCCGAGATAAAACATAGACGAGTATCTCTAATTAGAGCCCAAGAGCATTTCATTCCCCGCTTTCCTTCTCTTCTCTTCTCCTCTTCTTTTTTTATCTTCTGTGTTTTTCTGGACTGGCCATCTGACCCGCCGCGCGCTTTGTCTCCGTGCTACAGGCGAGACGTACCTGTACTGGCTGCGCCGGCGACCGGCGCTGTACGTTTCGGACCCGGAGCTGATCCGGGAGATCGGGCGGTGCGTGTCGCTGGACCTGGGCAAGCCCACCTACCTGCAGAAGGGCCAGGAACCCCTCTTCGGCCGCGGCGTCCTCAAGGCCAACGGCGCCGAGTGGCACCACCAGCGCAAACTCATCGCGCCCGAGTTCTACATGGCCAAGGTCAAGGTAAACCCCGCCGCCGCCGCTGCTCGTCCTACACGTTTTCTGGAAACGTGCGCGTGCGCTTGCTGATCACTCGCTGTGGCGCGCGCGCGCAATGCACATGCAGGGCATGTTGGAGCTGATGGTGGACGCAGCGCAGCCGCTGCTGCGGTCCTGGGCGGGCAAGGTGGCCGCGGCGCCGGGCGGCGTCGCGGAGGTCGACGTCGACGACGACATCCGGAGCTTCTCCTTCGACGTCATCTCCAGGGCCTGCTTCGGCGGCGACTACTCCAGGGGCCGGGAGATCTTCCTCCGCCTCAGGGCGTTGTCGGACCTCATGTCTGAGACCAGCGTCATCTTCACCATCCCCTCGCTCCGCCACCTGCCCACGGAGAAGAACCGGAGGATCTGGAGGCTCACGCTGGAGATCCGCTCCCTCATCCTCCATCTCGCCAGCGAGCGCCGCCGGTCGGAGACGGCGGCGGCGGCAGCGGCGGCGCCTGACTTCCTGAGCTCCATCATCGAGAACAGCCGCGGCCAGCCGCGCGCGGACGACTTCGTCGTGGACAACTGCAAGAACATCTACTTCGCGGGCCACGAGACGAGCGCCGTCACCGCGACGTGGTGCCTCATGCTCCTCGCCGCGCACCCGGAGTGGCAGGACCGCGCGCGCGCCGAGGTGCTCGAGGTCTGCGGCGGCGCCGCCGCGCCGGATTTCGACGCGGTGTCCAGGATGCGGACGGTGCACGCGGTGGTGCTGGAGACGCTGCGCCTGTTCCCGCCGTCGTCGTTCGTGGTGCGGGAGGCGTTCCGCGACATGCAGCTGGGGAAGCTGCGCGCCCCCAGGGGCACCTACCTCTTCGTGCCCGTCTCCACCATGCACCACGACGCCGCCATCTGGGGCCCCACGGCGCGCCGCTTCGACCCGGGCCGGTTCCGGGACGGCGTCGCGGCGGCGTGCAAGCACCCGCAGGCGTTCATGCCGTTCGGACTCGGCGCGCGCACCTGCCTCGGACAGAACCTCGCGCTCGTCGAGGTCAAGGCGCTCGTGGCGATGGTCATCTCGCGTTTCGCGGTGGCGCTGTCGCCGGACTACAGGCACGCCCCCGCGTTCCGGTTCATCATCGAGCCGGAGTTCGGGCTGCGCCTCCTCGTCCGCCGCCTCGGCCACGAGGACGACGACGGCCACTGATGTCTCCTGTCTCTCTGATGATACGCCGAAGTGTTTGGAGTTGCGTTTTTGTAAAGACGTACACTAGCTAACACGTGAAAGAAAATGAGAAGGATCACCATGCCAATGAACACACAGGCGATAACAAGGTTTATACGTACGAGAAGGGGTATGCAGTAGTAAAACCGATGAACAACCTGTCAGTACTCCTACAACAAGGCGCCTGACTACCTGAGTTTCAGTGTACATATACCATCTTGTTTCAGCTGATTGGGATCGACACAAAAATTTCACGGGTAAACAGTGAATGATTTGACAGGTGGCGAATCCTGGATACCCTGATTGTCGTCGCAATGCGTGACCTCTGCTCCAATATCATGAGAACATCAGAGCACCAAAAACGAAAGGGCGAGGTGAGAAAAGTTTCAGAGATCAAATCTGGGAAACGGATAGTTTCTTGAACACATCTTGGGTCCTGCATTCTTCCTCTTATGCTATAGGCGTTTGGTTGAGTGATCGAGCGTACGACAAGGACGCCGGTGGCTGGTGTCCGCTGGTTTCTACTCTCCGGCACTAATAAAAATCCGTTGGTTGCTTGGTCGAAATCACGAAAGCGGAGCAGAGATTGCGACGAAACCATCGTTCAGCGCATCGGTATGGCTGATAAAATGGGACTCCGCAGCGCAGGTACGCCACAAATTCTTAGAACTACAGGCTTTGCACTACTGTGAATTATCCGTTGGAGCGTAAAACTTCAGAAAAAAATTCGCTTCATACGGAAATGTTCAATAATTCAACTGAATCCTGAAAATTCTTCTGAGTATGAAAAGGCTAGCTTTTGCAAGTTCTAGTAACTCCGAGTTGACTGTTGAGTGTACTATCCTGCAACAGAACAGATACGTATGCTGTGAGCACGCGTTGAGTGTGTGTATCTTGAACTCTTGATTGGTTGGTTGGTTCGAAATGTTGGGAGCAGGTGGTCTTGGCGTCCACAATACATAAGCAGGAACGCACTTCCGTGAAGCGCCACAGCTCACCAACGCCGGGCGTGCGAGACGGCCGCCAAGCCGGCCAAGGGCCAACCATGTCCGAGTCCGGCTCCGGCGGCACGCCGCCCCAGCGCCACTGCCCGCACCGCGCCCCCCAGAAAGTCCGCCGCCGCCGCGTCCTCCTCTACCTCGCCTTCGCCGTCCTCGTCCTGCTCCTCCTCGCTGCGGCGGTCGCCATCGTCCTGCTCGCCGTCCTCCGCCCGCGGGACCCCGTCACGGAGCTCCTCTCTGTCAACGCCACGGGCGTCCTCCCGAGCGTCGTGTCGCTCCCCACCGTCTCCGTGCAGCTCAACGTCACCTTCCTCCTCGTGGTCCGCGTGCGGAACCCGAACCCGGCCGCGTTCCGCCACGGCGCCGCCACCACGTCGCTCTACTACCGCGGCGCCGCCGTGGGCTACGGCGACGTCCCGGCGGGGATCGTGCCGAGCCAGGGCGCGGCCACCGTGCGGATGAACATGACGGTGCAGGCCGAACGGGTGGTCGCGGCCGCCGGGATCGGGGGCCTCGTCGCGGACGTGCTCGCCGGCGAGATGGAGTTCGAGTCGAGGACGGAGGTGCCGGGCACGGTCGTGCTCCTCGGCTTCGTGAAGCGCGGCGTCGAGGCCAGGTCGGTGTGCCGCGTGGTCGTCGGTGTCGCCGACGTCAAAGTTCGGCGTCAGGAGTGCCACAACGAGGCCAAGCTGTGACTTGGTGGCCGTGATCTCGGCGATCATGCGCGTGGTGTGGTGTGCACGTACCGTATGCGAACTTGCACATGTATTTTGAAATTCTTATAGGAGAAAGAATAATTGGTCGTATCAGTGTGTCCACAAACTTTCTTTTACGAGTAATGTGGGCCTCGCAACGGCGTTGCCTCCAAACGTGCCCGGCAGCGCCGGTCCCCACACCTTCCTCCTCCGACTCTGACACGTGCGGTGTGCGCGGCCGCTGCCACCGCTAGGCCTGTTGTTTTTATCCACTATCCACATTCAAATCCACACTTATCTCAAATGGGGAGGGTACGAGTAGAAAATAATTATCCATGAAGAAATGGGTAGGGTGGGTGTGGGGAGGGTACAAATAATCCATTGAGTATGTATATAATCTAGGACAAAACTAATTATCCATTGGGTATGGGTGGGATTGGGGAGGGTAAGAAGTGGATAATAATTATTTGGATTTGGGTATGAGCAAGAGTGGATTTATCCATACCCTCCCCGGCGGCAGGCTTAGCCACCCCCCCTCCGATTCGAGCCGTTCGCGGTCTGCCCGGCCACGCCACAGTCTTCGGTTGTGGCCGCCCGCCTCGCCTCGCCACCTCTTTGGCGCGGGTGGTGACCCGCCTCTCCCCAGATCTGGGTTGGGTGGGCCCAACGGCGCTGGCCTCTCCCTCCGCGCTGTCGTCGTCGGCGTCCCCCACCAACCCTAGACTCGGGCCCGGCCGTCGCCAACGTTCGTCGCGACGCCCTCCTCATCGGCGGCCGTAGCCCCCCTCCCGACCTCCTCCTCGCCGGCAGATGCGGCTCCCCTTCCTGCCGCTAGCAGCGCGCCCCCTATGTTCGGGGGCGTAGCTCCTCCACCCACCCTCTGCCTCGTCGATGCCGTCCCTGCCAACCTCCTCGATATCGTCACCTGCAGCTTCCTCCACGGCAACCCTGTCCCCCCGTCGACCTCCTCGACGGCATCCCCGCGGTTCTGTGGCGTCTTCTGTCGGCGGTTGCGGCCCCTCCCCCTCGCCTCGGCCATGGTCCCCGCCCCCTGCCGACGGCCATGGTCCCCGCTCCCCCGCACCGATGGTCGCAGCTCTCTCCTCCCTCGAGTCGGGGGCCGGCGTCTGCGGTCACGACTCCCTTCCCCTGCTGGCGTTTGCGGTTCACTGTTAGTGGCCTCCTGTCAGGTCTCCACGTTCGGCCTGGCGTTGTTGCTGCGAGGACCTTCGACGGTGTTCTTGTGGCTCGGGTTGGCTGCAGCTCCTCCCTTCGACCTCACGTTCACTACCTTCTGCTCCAGGGCTTGGTCGCTGGTCGGGGCTGCTCCGAGCTGCAACCCCTTCCCTTCCCGGTGCATCGCCTCCTCACTCCCTCGCTTGTGGGTCGTCGAGCGAGCCTTGCCGGCCTACTGCTGTTCCTCAGTTCCTTACACGCCTCGGATTGTACGCCGTCTTCCATCCACGCCTTCGAGGTCGATTGCGCAGAGTTAGTTTTGGGGCTTGGCGAAAGCCTCATCCGACCTGTGTCGGGCCAATAACGACAACACTTGTTGGCATCATTTACCTCGCTGGAGGCGTTGTTGCTGCAGCCCCAATGCCATTTGGTCTGCAAGGTGAAAACTTGTTTGCTCCTTCCCGGAGAAACGGATAATGGCGGTATACTCGTCGTTCCCTCCTTGGTGGCATCGTCCTGCTTCACATCCTCACTTGACCTTCGAAGGCCTCTAGATGTTAGGCCTCTGGTGACGTGCCTGTGTTCTTGGCGTGCTTGTTGTCAGCAGTGTCGGGGACAGCCATAGGGGTCCCTAAAAAACCGGGGGAAAACTAATTTCCTTTCGCAAACAACGAAAACATAAACGAACTCAAAAAACATAAAACGCGCCCGAGACAATCACAGCCCAGTGGCAGAGGCCCACGGTCCTGGCGGCCTCAGTGGGCCACCGTACGCCGATCGGCCCGGCCCCCTCGGGCGAAACTCCGTTTCGCTCGAGGGACACATCGCCGTACTAACGAGACTCCACCTCGTTCGAGGGTTGGAAGCCCCCTCGGGCGAGACTCCGCCTCCTCGAGGGCTGGGTGCCCCCTCGGGTGAGACTCCGCCTCACTCGAGGGCCAGACACCCCCTCAGGCGAGACTCAGCCTCGCTCAAGGCTCTCACGGGCTCGCCGCCCCGCACCCACTCCCCCGACCGAAGCAATTAATGTTCTGACACATGCAGGCGCCCAAGTCAAAGACGAATCCGCGCCATGTCATCCCTCTGACACCGCCTGGGAATCATATCCTGGCGCTGTTTCGCCAACCCTCCCGGTGAGGCCACCCCCGCCATTGTACGACACTGTGCGGTAAGGCCAATGTCAGCTCCGTGACACTGTGCTACCCACTCTCGTACGGCCTGTGCGCCGCACCCTCGAAAGAGGACGGCAGAACCCTCAAAAAGGGGACAGACGCCTATCTTGCGCCCGCCTAGGACGGCGACGTGACGTTGAACCAGTGAGGCGCGTCTCCTCCGTCACCATCGGCCCTGTGCGGCCATCCCCGCTACCACGCCGCCATCCCGGGCACTACAGCACCATCCCCGACGCTGTGGGAGTCCAGGACGACAAGACGCCGCCACACCTGCTGCTGTGCACCTTACGACCTCCCGTCAGCCGCACCCTCGAGTCAGCGTACGGATGGCGACCGAACGGGAAGTCCCCACACAGCCACCCTCGAAGCCGCTCCTGGGCGGAAACAGGACTCGCCACGACACCCAGTGGGAACAAGATTCGCTGGGACCGCCATCAACTCTACAACGCCGTACACCATATCGCCGCACGTAATTAGAACAGTGCGACACGATTGTAAACTAACTTCCCTTGGTCTATAAAAGGAGGGGGCAGTCCCCGGCCGCAGGGGGGCGACGGCGAGCACACTTACACGCTCACCGCCTTCACCACGATATTGGCACTTCGCAATCAAACCTCAGGGACCTGGAGGCCCTGCCTCCTCTCCCACCTCGCTTGTAGCTCCCCTCTGCAAGCACTACGGTGCAGCACAATACAGTGCCTCGAGCACACCACTGCTGGACGTACGGCCCCAGCCGGAACCAGGATAAACCTTGTATCACTAGTTGCTTAGCACCGGCCATCGAGAAATAGATCTCAGCGCTCGTACTAGTTAGTGTCGGGACTACTTTCCGCACCGACAGTTGGCGCGCCGGGTAAGGGAACGGCGCTGAAGATCAGCTTTCCACCATCCATCTCGATGGTGATCCGCACCGAGTACAGGTCCCAGAGGTACTCCTTGGGCAGCTCGGACCCCCTCCCAGCTGAGTTCGAAATCCGGTTCGGGAGCCTGAACTTCCAGGCCACGGGGAACGGCTACCTCATGCGCATCACCAACCGTGACGAGCTCCACCCGTGGCGGTCGACCGGCCAGACCGGTTCCGTCACGCCCGCCGCCGACGCCCTAGCGGCCGCCCGTGCGGATGTCGCGGGCCCTTCAAAGACCCCCGACGCCGACGACGCTCCGGCCAGCGCTCGCGCCAAGCTCGGATGGAACGACGTCGGGCCGCTCACGTCGCCTCACAACGCGACGTGCCCACCAACGAGACGGCGGCAGCACCCACGGAGAAGAGCTTGGCTCCCGAGCTGCGGTTCCCCCACGGGATGCGCAACGCTGCGACAGCGTACGCCTCGTCCTCCAGCATCGACGTGGCGGTGTACGAGGACCTTCCCGGCCACCACCTCCTGGCGGTCAGGAACCTCATCGCCACCACCAACGACGAGTCCTACCACGGCTCCGCCAGCGAGCTGCCACCCACCACTTCGCATGGGTACGCGGAATGGGACTTCTCCGGCGTACCAGACCCAGTGATGTTCCAGCGGTTGCTCGATGCCGCGGACTACTGGTTCGGCTGCTCCGACGATTCCAGCGCCGGGAGCTACGACCCCGCACGTGAGTGCTTCGTGGTGGTCGTCGACGACCAGGCCGATGGCACGAACGCGGCGGGGGCTGGTGTCGGAGAAGCCCCCCGGAACCTAGGGGTTGGCGTACCCCAGAACCCGGGGCCGAGCGCACCCCCACCTCACCGGCGAGAGGCGCCAACATCAATGCGCAGCTGGCTCAAGCGCGCGAGCTCGAGGCTAAGCTCGCGGAGGAATACCGCGCGGTACGACTGCTTCGCGTCTCCATCGCTGTAGAGGTCTCCGCGCGTGGCGAACGCATGTGCGAGTTAGGCAGGCAAGCCCGCGAGCGCATCAACATCGACTTCAACGTCAACAACCCGAACACGCCCCCGCGAGCGTGTCAGAAGCTCATTGCAGCCGCGACGCTGCTGCGGGCCATGTCCGCTCCCTCTACACCGAGGCACAGAACCTGCACCGCGAGGCGCAGGCGCTCAATGAATAGGCGGCCCTGCAGTAGGCCGAAAGCTCAGCTTCCCACATTTGCCAGCAAGGCAGCGCGCGGGATGACGGCGGCGCGCAAGGCCCGGAAGCGTCTGTTCATGCAGGCGGCGCGGCGGGACATCTGGCCAACCAGGGTCGAACGTCGGACAGGGAGCAAATCCTTGATGCGCGCGGATAGGCCCAGGACGGCGATGTACGCAACGTCATCAACACCCGCCGAACGGGCAACACGGAGGCGCGAGCGGCGGTAGGCTAGCACCCGCGGCGGGGCAGGTGCTACGACAGCCGCGAGGATCGCTCGCCGACACCAGAGCCCTCGGGAACCCGTGTGTTCAGCCGGGAGATCCGCACGACAATCTTCCCTCAACGCTTCCGCCAGCCCACGTCGATCGACAAGTACACGGGGGAGGCGGATCCTCGTGTGTGGCTCAACTACTACTGCCTAGCGTGCGAGCTGGGCGGCGCCACCACCGACGAGGTCATCATCCGCAACCTGCCGCTGCACCTCACGGACTCGGCCCGGACGTGGCTCGAACACCTGCCACCTAGCTAGATCCATAACTGGGACGACCTGGTGCACACGTTCATGGGGAACTTCCAGGGAACGTACGTGCGCCCTAGGAACTCCTGGGACCTGCGGGTGTGCACCCAGAAGCCCGGCGAGTCGCTCCGGGACTTCATACGGTGCTTCTCCAAGCGTTGTACTGAGCTCCCGAGCATAGCCCAGTCCGAGATTGTGCATGCCTTCCTCGAGGGCATGACCTGCCGGGACCTCGTGCGCGAGCTCGGGCGCAGCCCGCCGGTCGACTCCAACGAGTTACTCGACATCGCCACCAGCTTTTCTTCCGGTGAGGAGGCGGTGGGGGCCATCTTCGACGGCAAGAAAGGCAAGCGCATGGATGACGCGCCCGCGGAGGGTAGCAAGTCCAAAGAGCCCCAGCAGAAACACAAGCGGGGCAAGAAGGGCAAGAAGTCGCGCTGCGAGGCGCACGCGCAGGGGCGCGACGACGACGGGGACGAGGCCCTCGCAGTGGACCCGGCCCGAAAGGGCCCTCGAGCAGCCCCTCGAGGCCCCAGCGTGTTCGACGACATGCTGAAAAAGTCATGCCCGTACCACAAGACCCTGGTCAACCACACCCTCGAGCAGTGCGACATGCTCAAGAAATACTACAGCCGCGCCACCGCGAAGGATGGCGAGGCTAAGGAGGACGGCGGTGACGGAGACGCCGGTGGCTTCCCGGCGGTGGAGAACGTCTTCCTCATCTTCGGGGGACCGACCGTGGACATGTCCAACAGCCAGCGCAAGCGGGAGCGGCACAAGGTCCTTGCTGCGGAGAAGGCTCCCCCCTCCTTCCTCGATTGGTCAGAGGACGCCATCACCTTCAGCCGCGAGGATCACCCGAACCACATCCTCAATCCAGCCCAGTACCCGCTGGTCGTTGACCCGGTCATCGACAACGCGCGGTTCTCCAAGGTGCTGATGGACGGAGGCGGCAGCCTCAACATCCTCTACGCGCACACCCTGCGGTTGATGGGGATCGGGTTGGACCAGCTGCAGCCCAGCACGACGCCGTTCAACGGCGTCGCGCTGGGCAAGCGCGTCTAGCCCCTCGGGCGATCGGACCGCGCCGTTGGTTCGGCACGCCGGACAATTTCCGCAAGGAAACACTCACCTTCGAGGTGGTAGGGTTCAGGGGTGCATATCACACCATCCTTGGGCGGCCGTGTTACGCCAAGTTCATGGCGTTCCCGAACTACACATACCTCAAGATGAAGATGCCGGGACCAAAAGGTGTCATCACCGTGGGCTCATCAATCGAGCACACGTTCGACTGCGACGTCGAGTGCGTGGAGCACGCCGAGGCGTTGGCGCTGGATGAAGCGCTCGTCGCGAACCTGGAGAAGCTGGTCAACGAGGACCTCGACTCCACCGCCAAGCATGCCGGCAGCTTCGAGGCTGCCGAGCAGACCAAGGAGGTGCCCCTCGACCCTGCTGCCCCCGAGGGCAAGGCGTTGAGGGTCAGTTCTACCATTAACCCGAAATAGGAAGTGGTGCTCGTCGACTTTCTCCGCGCCAACACCGACATCTTCGCGTGGAGCCCCTCGGATATGCCAAGCATCCCGAGGGAGGTCGCCGAGCACTCCCTTGATATCCCACCTCACTCCCGAGCCGTGCAACAACGGCTGCGGCACTTTGACGAAGGCGACGCCGGGCGGAGCGGAGCTACGAAAGCTCCTCGAGGCCGGATTCATCAAGGAAGTCTTTCACCCTACGTGGCTAGCTAATCCTGTACTAGTTAAGAAAAAGAATGGGAAGTGGCGGATGTGTGTAGATTACACTAGTTTGAATAAAGCATGTCCCAAAGTTCCTTTTCCTTTGCCACGGATCGATCAAATCATTGACTCAACTGCAGGGTGTGAACTTTTGTGTTTCCTTGATGCCTATTCCGGGTACCACCAAATAAATATGAAAGACTTCCTTCATCACGCCGTTTGGGATGTTCTGCTACGTAACAATGCCATTTGGCCTCCGAAATGCGGGTGCTACATACCAGCGATGTATGCAGCACGTCTTCGGAGACCACACCGGGCGGACCGTTGAGGCTTACATAGACGACATAGTCATAAAGACCAGGAAGGCGGACGACCTGGTTAACGACCTGCGCATCACGTTCGATTGCCTGCGGGCCAATGGGGTGAAAGTGAACCCCAAGAAGTGTGTCTTCGGAGTGCCGCGCGGCATGTTGCTGGGGTACATCGTTTCCCAGCGGGGCATTGAGCCCAACCCCGAGAAGGTCGCAGCCCTCGACCGAATGGGCCCTATTCGAGAACTCAAGGGGGTTCAGAAGGTGTTGGGGTGCCTTGCCGCCTTGAGCCGCTTCATCTCGCGGCTCGGCGAGAAGGGCTTACCCCTCTACCGACTCCTGAAGAAGCATGAGCGATTCTCCTGGACCGTCGAGGCCCAGGAGGCGCTTGATAAACTCAAGGCGACGCTAGCCCATGCGCCAATCCTAACGCCGCCCCAGGGCGGCGAGACTCTATACCTCTATGTCACCGTGACCACTCAGGTGGTCAGTGCCGTCATCGTGGTGGAGCGTACGGAGGAGGGGCACGTCCTACCAGTCCAGGGGCTCGTGTACTATGTTCGAGACCAAGGCGCGATACCCGCAGATCCAGAAGCTGCTCTACACGGTAGTGCTCTCACGGCGCAAACTGCGACACTACTTCGAGGCCCATCCAGTCACGGTGGTCTCCTCGTTCCCGTTGGGGGGAAATCCTCCGTAACCCGGATGCAGCAAGCAGGATTGCCAAGTGGTAGCGATGGATTCGGATGTTTGGAAATCCGAATTATCCGTATTCGTATCCGCTAAAAACACTAATATGGATATCCGTATTCGTATTCGTTTTTAATATGGATGTCAGATGGATGTATTCGAATCCGATTTTCAACATTATCCGTATTCGACATTATCCGAAATATCCGACAAAAATCCGACACATCCGACATTATTCGTATCCGCAAAAAATGAAGTACACATAGAAACCATCTAAAATTTATTTATATTACTAAATGCTAATTACAAATGATGTTAATTTTAATATTGCTAGTAAAATAACTATTTACACCATTTTAATTATTAAAATTATATAAATGACAACTAACTGATTATGCTAACCTAATATTACTAAATTATATAATGATATTTTTAAATTAATTTTGACGTGTCTAATCATAGTAAGTTCAAATACATGTTTAGCAAATAAATAAATTATATTTAATTGTGTTTATGTACTTATTTTTACTAATAAAGGATGTTTATATATTTACAAAATTACTTATTTTATATTTATTGTGATTAATTAATTAATTAATATGTTGTTTGCAATAAGATATCTATTATGTATAATGATCATAATTTACTCTCATTATGACTCTATGCTATAAATCGAGTAAGTATTCGAATGTGAATCCGAATTCGAAATATCCGTTTTGTATTCGTATTCGATAATATTAGTATTCGTATCCGAATTCGAAATAAAATGTGGTAAATAGTGGCATCCGAATTCGTATCCATGCGTATCCGATTCGAATCCAACCCTACCAAGTGGTCCATGGAGCTCATGGGCGAGACGCTCGCCAACGCACCGCGCAAGGCGATCAAGTCCCAGATCCTGACGGATTTCGTCACCGAGTGGACGGATACGCAGCTACCACCGCTACAAATCCAGGTCGAGTGCTGGACCCTCTACTTCGACGGGTCAGTGATGAAGACGGGGGAAGGCGCGGGCCCGCTCTTCATCTCACTCCTCGGGGAGCACATGAGGTACGCGGTATGCCTACATTTCCCCGCGTCAAACAACATGGCAGAGTATGAGGCCCTCCTCTGCGGCCTCCGAATCACCATCGAAACAGGCATCAAACGCCTCGACGTCAGGGGAGACTCACAGCTCGTGATTGACCAAGTCATGAAGAACGCGAGCTGTCACGACGACAAGATGGAGGCCTACTGCAACGCCGTGTGCGCTCTTGAGGATAAGTTCTACAGCATCGAGCTTAATCACATTCCCTGCCGGTACAACGAGGAGGCAGACGAACTCGCCAAAATTGCGTCGGGGCGAATCACTGTTCCCCCGAACGGTTTTGCGCGGGACATCGCAAAACCGCCCGTCAACCTCGAACGAACACCCTCGAGTCAAGAGGAACCCTCGGGGGCTCCCTCAAGTCCAGCGGGTGCGGAGCCTATGGATGAGGACCCCTCGAATGAGGCATTTGTGCTCTCCTTGCTCGAGGGTTAATGCGCAGACGAGGCCGAGGCCATGGACACAGAGCCAGCCCCCCGCGCGGAGGACTGGCGGGCCAAGTACCTCGCCTGGATGGATCGAGGGGAGCTTCCCTCGGATCGGTTCGAGGCCAGGCACATCACTAGGATGGCCAAATCGTTCACCCTCATTAACGGCGAGCTGTACAATCGCGCTGCGTCAGGCGTCTTGCAGCGGTGCATACCCATCCCCCAGGGGTGCGAGCTCCTTCGAGACATCCACGCGGGCGTGTGTGGCCACCACACAGCGCCGCGCACCCTCGTGGGCAACACGTTCCGCCAGGGGTTCTACTGACCCACCACGGTCGTTGACGCCAACGAGATTGTGCGCACCTACGAGGCGTGCCAATTCTACACCTTCAAGACCAATCTCCCAGCACACACCCTCCAGACGATCCCCATCACCGAAGGACCGATAAGGCGACCGAGAGAGGGGGAGTGAATGGGAGCCGATAAAAATTCTTCTCGAGGGAGATTGAATCTCCGCCAAGACGAACTAGCTCGGTCGGACCCCCCCGAAATCACACGCTCCGCACTTCTACCTCCCGTTTGCCAAAACCACGTAGCCACCGGAGTGCTACCGGTCCTAGGAACAAACTCTACCAAGCAACCACAACACACACGCAAGACCGTCGGCGGAAACAACTCGAAAGCCGGCTAACCGTAGAGGGGGCGGTTAGACGGGTATAGGGGGCGGTTAGACCGCCTCCACCCGGCAACCAAGAAATCCTCCGAAACGCCTCTTCCGAGCACCAAAACACACCACGGTTTCACCAACAGAGATCTCTCGGTCAAGGCCATGCTATCTACCGAGAAAATCTTGGCGACAACCAAAACTTCACCCAAGGGCCTAGGGGCGGTTAGACCGGCTACCCGGGGCGGTCTAACCTCCTGTACCCGAGCAACGAACTCCAACCAAGAACACCTAGCAACCGCACGAGAACGACCCCAAATTTCACCCCGGACACTCCTCGATCAAGGCGAACAAACTCACAGAGGAAAATCGGGCGAAACAAAACTTTGACCGGAAACACCCCGGGCGGTTAGACCGCCCCTCGTAGGCGGTTAGACCGCCCCTTCCGGAAAATGAACCCGCGGGTCAAACCTCAACTTCCTCGCGCCCGATCTCCCGAATCACTCCACGGATTGCAGCCAAACTTCGGGAATAGCCGGGTTACCTCCGGGCAACCTCTACCTCAAAGGAATCGACCCGAAACGCTCACAATCAAGAGGAATCGAAGAAATCTCTTCTCTAGGTCAAGAACTCGCCCAACTCGAGAAACCACCAAATCGAGTCCGATTCAAAGGGGATTTGGGGGCAAAGTCACCGACCAAAGAGGCACAAGAACCTCATACGTGACACCCACCAAAAACCCCAAGAAATCGTTCTCAAAACACCGCCAAAAAGAGCTCCGAAGGTCAACACAAAAGAGACGGGAAAACCACCATGAAGAACAATGCCAAACCTTCTATACATGCCATGAATGGTTCATACAAGGTCTAGCTTGCCACCCAAACATCCATCCCTCTCTCTAGATCTCACATGAAGCTCTCAAGCTAGCCTTCTAAAAACCTAGGAAAAATGGAGAACGAAAATGGAAAAACCAAATGAGCTAGGGTTCCAAGAGTTGGCTGCCATCCACCCCTCTAATGAGTATATATGGAGGCACCAAAAAGACTAAAACGCCCTTCACTAATAACTAGGGATACATGCCCCTCAAGGGCGGATTTGGAATTCTTGATGTCTTCACCATCGGACGGATGCCCGGCGACCGCACCCGCGTAGCCTCGACGCAAGCCTTGCGATCCCGACGCGTGTCCTCCGCTTCGAAGCTTCTCGGCGCCGGCGGCCGGGCGGTCGGACCGCCCCCCCCGGGCGGTTAGACCGGCCCGGTGGATCTGACCGGCCCCGGGCGGTTTGACCGCCCCTCCGGGCGGTTGAACCGGCCCGGGTGGCCGCACCTCCTCGTCGAGTCTTCGGCCTCGGTTTTGTGGCTCAACCGAGTAACCCAGTGGTTTTCTGGTGAACCACTGCAAACCCCGCGAACTCGGTGTAGCCTCCGCCAATCTCCACTCATGACTCGGCTCCCACGTAGTCCCGGCTCGACCTTGGTTTTGAGGCTCTACCAAGAAACCGTTCACGACTTCATCTTCTCGTTCATGCTACCATGCGGCCCGCACTTGACCCCCGCCGGCCACCGGGTCCCTCGAACGAAGCCTACTTGTCTTCTCCACACACGGAGGCCTCACCGGCGACGACCTTTCGCGCTTGTTCTTCACCCGCACCAACACGAGTCAAGCCGCAACCTGCACCTGCAATACTTAGCCAAGAATCAGTCCACACAACGTTGTCAATCACTCATCACACAAGGGAGCGACCATCCACCGGTCCTCGAACCACACATGGTCCTCAATCTCCCCCTTGATGAGTGCATTGACAACACACTCACATGAAGTAACACAAGAGAAAGGAAAAAGAAAAGAAACAAAATAAAAAGAAACCCCAACAAGCGATCGAAAGCCAAAGAAAGGCAAAGAGCAAGATCACTTGAAGAAGGCAAGTCTCGGACCCCTTAGGCAAGGGCAACGGCTCGACACATCCGAGACAAAACACGGCTCAAGCAAAGAGCGCAAACCACCACGACAAAACTCGAACACCACAAAGAGCTCCCCCCGCACAAATGCAAGCTCCCCCCGAGCCACAAGACACTCCCTCCGAACACATGCATCAATGCACCTCGGGAATGCAACAAAGAGCAAAAACCCGCTCACACCGCCCGGGCGGTTAGACCGCTCGCCCAAGGCGGTTAGACCGCCTCTGCCGTTCGAACCGACCGCACGGGGGGCGGTTAGACCGCCCAAAGAGACCGGCCCCGCACCAAACTCGCTCAAAAATTGCCCGAAACAATTGGAACACCTTCCAAACACTCCCAGGTGCCCAAAACATGCACAAACTTCTCCCCCTTGTTGACAATGCATGAATCAAGGCAAAATGCGAAAACTTGCAACATATAGCTTCTCGAATATACAAAATTCTTCACAAGGAGCTACACAAGTCCAAATGAGCAAGTTAGATACTCGACAGGTTCGTAAGGACCTTAACTACGTGATCACCAAGTTTCACAACCATTGGACAAGGCTAAAAAGGATTTTAGTAATTTTGCGAAAAGTTACTCTCTCACAAGCAAATACCTAAACATGAGCAAAACATATCAAAATGGCAAAGCCACTCAAACTTCATGCTAGGACAGCCATTCTAATCATAAGACCATCATAAACACCCAAAAGCACCTCATGTCATGTCAAAGCCACCGAGCCATGTGCCTACTTCTATGTATGAGACTTCTCATTGGTAGGCATCATGCAACGGTTTAGCACCCAAAGCAAATTAATTCCAAGCACATATGACATGGGAACATATTTTCCAAGCATTTTTCATTTCATTTTCAGATTTGTAAATGGTACATGAAATGTCTTTGCGACAAAAAGGAACTTATGCCCCTCCACAAGATGAAGCAAGAAGGCTAAACATTCATGATGGCAAGCGAGCCTTTGGCTCCATATGATCAATAAACTAGCTATCCAACCACAAAGTAAGCATAGCAAAGCCACTAAAGCATGTCAAGATCATATATAGGCATTTACGCATGAGAGAGCATGTATATGACATTTTTCAAAAATTAGCCATCAACCATGGATCATTCATCAAGATCATCAAGAGCTAAGCCAAACTAACCGTAGCATATCAAACAAGCTCACCAGAACATATATAGCAACCCATGGTAAACATTGTATATAGGAGAAGCTTTCCCTAAAAATGCATATGATACAAAATGCATGCAATCTAAGATACAAGGATGCCTATACATCATGTTACATATGCAATGCCAAATGCAAGAAATGCACCAACGAAAGCTATACATATGCTACAAAGGAGCTTCACCACCAACTTAGGAAACCAACCACACACAAAAAGCTCACAAAAGACCGGCTCCTCGAGGGGAGGCAAAAAAAGGGCTCGACACCACCGGCAAAAGAGCAAAGGAACACAAAACTCACAAGCTCCCCCTAAACACATGCACTAGGG
The DNA here is from genome assembly GCA_947561735.1 of Cenchrus americanus. NCBI lineage: Eukaryota > Viridiplantae > Streptophyta > Magnoliopsida > Poales > Poaceae > Cenchrus > Cenchrus americanus. The sequence continues at coordinate 218,263,013 of OX387239.1, forward strand.
CCAAAGAGCATACAAAGCTCACCCTACACACATGATATAGAGAAGGAGCAAAACAAACCAAGTGGCTTGACCAAGGCCACACACTTGAAGGTCACAAAGCACTTACCTTTATCATTTCTTCACAATTCACTCATCCTTGTCCACCATCCCCGAAAGTGATGCACCTACATGTCACCACCGGGGTATGAGGCCGAAGAACCACCCCCGATATCAACCAAATGTTCTCCGGGCCTCCCCACCTGCAACTCAAAACCAAGAGCGAGAACGAGCAAATGACTCAACACTGGGGTTAGTCCCAAAGGTATGAAACCAGTGTCGGGCCATTTCCTCAAAAGTAGGGTTAGCAACATTCATCCTACCCCGCCTATCAATACGGCGATCCATCCCGTCAAACCTATCAAACCCGGAACCACCATGGGAACGCCACTCCCGTCTCACCGAAGGAGTACGAGTACCACGAAAGGGAAAGCATGGTCCGTAGCCCCTTTGAGACTCAAAACCGCGACCTCTCCCAAACTCGTATTGATCACGAGGTGGAGAACGTCCGACAAACTCAACGCCACTAGACTCAAAGTGTCTACCATCCGCACCATGACCAAGGGAACCGAAACCACCCGCATCACGACCTCGAAAACGAACCGCCCGTAAATTGCGGGGAGGGCCGGCCCGACCGCCTAGCCGGGCCGGTGCGACCGCCCTTCCCCGGGCGGGGCCGGTCGACCGCCTAGCCGGGCCGGTCGACCGCCCTCTCCCGACCACCACCGCGGCTACGGGATTTCTCATATCCCCATGCCGGATCCTTACGCACAAAGCCCTTTCCCTTAGGCGGTGGCATACGAGGCTCGGTGCACACCATGAGAAGGGTGGTACCGTCCTTGTTCGCCCACTCCTTAGCCATTCTCGCCTCTCTCTTTCTCTTATAGCAAAACTCTCTCTTGTGACCATCCTTCCCACAAAACTCACAATGAAAAAGGATTGGTTTGGGCTTAGGCTTGGGGTGAGACTCTTCACTTGGTTTCTCACTAGGCTTTTTACTAGGTTGGTTTGGCTTGGATGCTAACTTGTCTTTGGGTGTGGGTTTTGGTGGAACTGAAACATTCCCGAATTTCTTTTCTCTCTCACCACTGCCCTCACCAACCTCATCCAATCCCAAAGCCCAACCATCAAAGCGCTTACAACTAGCAATCATCATACCAAGCTGAGGTTCTTGACTCGACAACCAACTCAGCGCATCACGCAACTTATCATTCTCATCTTGCAAGCGACCAACACATTTTGCAAGATCCAAATTCTTCATAGCATGCAACTCACATGTAGAACAAGAAGTAGGAATAGGCACTTTCAAATCATCCTCTAGCGAACCAATGCGAGAACGAAGCTCAATAATTTTCTCATGCAAACCCGGCAAGAAGTGCAAGCACCAAGCAAAGTGGGTCTAGATTGTAGCTCGCCCAACTCAACCCTAAGCACATCTAGTTCCTCACACTTGGAGGCATACTTCTCCCTAAGATCGATCAAGTCGCCTAGGAAAGCAGAGCAATCAGGACAATCATTTTCATCGAAACAACGGGGCTAGCCTTAAGCGAATCAATTTCAAGCTTGCTATCAAGAACCCGTGTTTCTAGCTCGGCCCACTCTAGTCCTAGCATCCTCGAGCAAAGATCTAAGCTCCTTTCTAAGCTTCTTAGCCTCTCTAAGCATGTGATCGCGATTATCAAGCAAGTCAACCAACTCCTCATTCTCCTTGCGCAAAGAAGAGAGCTCATCACATACCTCATCCTCGGAATCCAAGTCCGAGGCGTCCTTCTCCGGCTTCTCTTGCTCGCTCGAACCGTGAGCCATGCCGCAGAAGTCATCCTTGAGGCTTAGGCCCGTCACACAAAGGCCGTTGAGATACTTGCCAAGGTTCTTCTTCTTCTTCCTCTTCTTCTCATCCTCTTCGTCTTCATCACTCGAGCTTGAAGACGTGTCCTCGGAATCAGACTCGATGTCGCTTGATCTCTTCATCTTCTCTCGAGACCGTGCCTTCTTCCCATGTCCATGATCCTTCTTCTTAGACTTCTTCCTCTTGTCCTTGAACTTGTGCTTGTCGTGGTTGTTCACCTTCGGACACTCGGCGAAATAGTGTCCAGTCTTGCCGCACTTGAAGCATGTCCTCGTGTTCCTCCTCATGTTCACCCGGTTCTCGTGCAGCCTCTCGAACCGCCTCGTCAGGAGCGCCAGCTCGTCCTCTCCAAGCACGTCGAACTCCTCATCTGGCATAGACATCAAAGAGGACAAAGAAAACATCCCGGTGGATGGGTTAGTGTTAGCCTTTCTGTTCAAACCACCAACGAGGGCAAGACTATGGGAATCAGTCGGTCCCTCGAGCTTGGCAGTCATGCCCCTATCCACCTCACTCGACTTGAGCTTCGAGAACGACTCGTTCACCGTCGAGTATCATACCTCTCCGACTCGACTATGGCCTCGAACTTTCCGCCCCATATCGTACGATCCAAAGAGTGTAAGAGCTTGACGGCTCTATCATGATCATCGTACGGGAGCACGTCCACATTGGCCCTCATGTTGTTCACCACCACCGTGAACCTCGCGAAACAAGGCATCGATGGACTCACCGGGGAGATGAGTGAAGTTCTCGTACTCTCTCCCGTAGGTCGCATACAACCGTGCCCCGAACACGGGCGTTCCCAACATGAGCCTCCTTCAACACCGCCCAAATCCTACAAGCCAAGTGCTCGGTGTGCACCCGATCGAACTCGGCCGACACAAAGCACGAAACAAGTAGTCGACCGCCTTATTGTTGGCGTCGAATGCGTCCCCTCGACCCCGGAGCAAGGAAATCCATCGGCTGGACATAGCCTGTGTCCACCGTGACATCCCAAAGCAACTGACCCTTTCCGCGGAGGAACGCACCCATCCGCTTGCTCCACATCTGGTAGTTCTTGCCATCGAAGTGTGGAGGACCCGAACCCCGTTCCTGGTACGCCATCCTTGGATCTTAGACTGGTTAGAGTCAACAAAGACCCGAACCGGCTCTGATACCACTTGAAGGACCGATAAGGCGACCAGAGAGGGGGGAGTGAATGGGAGCCGATAAAAATTCTTCTCGAGGGAGATTGAATCTCCGCCAAGACGAACTAGCTCGGTCGGACCCCCGAAATCACACGCTCCGCACTTCTACCTCCCGTTTGCCAAAACCACGTAGCCACTGGAGTGCTACTGGTCCTAGGAACAAACTCTACTAGCAACCACAACACACACGCGGAAGACCGTCGGCGGAAACAACTCGAAAGCCGGCTAACCGAGAGGGGCGGTTAGACCGGGTATAGGGGGCGGTTAGACCGCCTCCACCCGGCAACCAAGAAATCCTCCGAAACGCCTCTTCCGAGCACCAAAACACACCACGGTTTCACCAACAGAGATCTCTGGTCAAGGCCATGCTATCTACCGAGAAAATCTTGGCGACAACCAAAACTTCACCCAAGGGCCTAGGGGCGGTTAGACCGGCTACCGGGGGCGGTCTAACCTCCCTGTACCCGAAGAACGAACTCCAACCAAGAACACCTAGCAACCGCACGAGAACGACCCCAAATTTCACCCGGACACTCCTCGATCAAGGCGAACAAACTCACGAGAGGAAAATCGGGCGAAACAAAACTTTGACCCGGAAACACCTTGGGCGGTTAGACCGCCCCCGTAGGCGGTTAGACCGCCCCTTCCCGTAAAAACGAACCCGCGGGTCAAACCTCAACTTCCTCGCGCCCGATCTCCCGAATCACTCCACGGATTGCAGCCAAACTTCGGGAATAGCCGGGTTACCTCCCGGGCAACCTCTACCTCAAAGGAATCGACCCGAAACGCTCACAATCAAGAGGAATCGAAGAAATCTCTTCTCTAGGTCAAGAACTCGCCCAACTCGAGAAACCACCAAATCGAGTCCGATTCAAAGGGGATTTGGGGGCAAAGTCACCGACCAAAGAGGCACAAGAACCTCATACGTGACACCCACCAAAAACCCCAAGAAATCATTCTCAAAACACCGCCAAAAAGAGCTCCGAAGGTCAACACAAAAGAGACGGGAAAACCACCATGAAGAACAATGCCAAACCTTCTATACATGCCATGAATGGTTCATACAAGGTCTAGCTTGCCACCCAAACATCCATCCCTCTCTCTAGATCTCACATGAAGCTCTCAAGCTAGCCTTCTAAAAACCTAGGAAAAATGGAGAACGAAAATGGAAAAACCAAATGAGCTAGGGTTCCAAGAGTTGGCTGCCATCCACCCCTCTAATGAGTATATATGGAGGCACCCAAAAGACTAAAACGCCCTTCACTAATAACTAGGGATACATGCCCCTCAAGGGCGGATTTGGAATTCTTGATGTCTTCACCATCGGACGGATGCCGGCGACCGCACCCCGCGTAGCCTCGACGCAAGCCTTGCGATCCCGACGCGTGTCCTCCGCTTCGAAGCTTCTCGGCGCCGGCGGCCGGGCGGTCGGACCGCCCCCCTGGGCGGTTAGACCGGCCCAGTGGATCTGACCGGCCCCGGGCGGTTTGACCGCCCCTCCTGGGCGGTTGAACCGGCCTGGGTGGCCGCACCTCCTCGTCGAGTCTTCGGCCTCGGTTTTGTGGCTCAACCGAGTAACCCGGTGGTTTTACGGTGAACCACTGCAAACCCCGCGAACTCGGTGTAGCCTCCGCCAATCTCCACTCATGACTCGGCTCCCACGTAGTCCCGGCTCGACCTTGGTTTTGAGGCTCTACCAAGAAACCGTCCACGACTTCATCTTGCTGTTCATGCTACCATGCGGCCCGCACTTGACCCCGCTGGCCACCGGGTCCCTCGAACGAAGCCTACTTGTCTTCTCCACACCTGGAGGCCTCACCGGCGACGACCTTTCGCGCTTGTTCTTCACCTGCACCAACACGAGTCAAGCCGCAACCTGCACCTGCAATACTTAGCCAAGAATCAGTCCACACAACGTTGTCAATCACTCATCACACAAGGAAGCGACCATCCACCGGTCCTCGAACCACACATGGTCCTCAATCACATGGACTTTCGTCGTGTGGGGGATGGACATCGTCGGGCCCCCGCGAAAGGCGCCGGGGGCTACACTCACTTGCCGGTCGCCGTTGACGGTGTATTTTGGTGCACCTAGCATGTTCATTACACTTTGGTTTAGATTTGATTATGGAACTAACCCGCCACTAGGCACACTAATCATATAACAAGTTCATCTTTGTGCATGCATTTGGAAGTCTTGTGTTTATGTAGGAAAACATGGACATAAAGGACGGATTTGCAACAAGTTCAAAGGAGCTTTTACGGAGTCTTGTTCGTGATCATGAGCTTGATGAAATCACTTCCAATGGTGGTAAGGACCGAAGTGCTATGAGGAACACCCCCGGGGATTGAAGCATAAGAGATCGAACTTCATGCAAAGAGAACCTCCATCTTGAAAGCGAGGATAACATCATCAAAATCATGCAAGTGGAGGGGGAAAGTACATAAGTGCATAAGGACCCACGGAGCGAAATAGGCGACCGAACCGGCCGAACCGGGATTCGGTCCCGTTTTCCTTGCACCCGAAGGATCTTCAACCCTAAAAGCCCCGAGGTGCCGCCAACACCGAGGGGAGGAGTCATTCGCACCGAAGGCTATCCACAAGCTAGAGAGAGAGGAGGAGGATCTCCGGAGGGAGATCAACCACCTCGAAGGAAGCACCCTCTCGTGGAGAAGAAGGAAGACACGGCGGAAGGGAAACCATGATCAACGGTGCCATGATCGGCACCTTGATGGGGTAATCTTCTCATTCGTCCATGGGTTGTAATCGATCTTGAGATGTAATCGCACTTTGTCGGATTATCTATCTATCATCTTGTGTTGAATATACTTTCATGCTTAAGGTTAGCTACCATGCCGTAAAGGGAGTATAGGTCTCAATGCTTCCTTGGATCCATTCAATACGCCGTGTCCATCAAAGGTCTAGTCATGAATACCTTCGCGTAGTGACAGTACGAGAGGAGGGAAAGGGCGAAACCGTGGTCATAACCCCGATAGATTAGATTGGTTTTCATGTCTTTAAGCGATTGCATGCTCTAGTATCGTAGACCCGTGGGCGAGTGTCTTTTATCTTGATATCTTAATCGTTCTCTCTAGTGTAGTTTAGTTGTTTTCTAGTATAATATTAGTTAGGGTTTTAGTAGCTAGTGTGTCGTTGGAGATCGAACGCTTGTAATCCCCTTGCTCCGCGGATTGACAAGAACCTTGGGAGTCCCGTGGTGAAAAAGGTGTGGGGTCCGTACGCTTGCGGATCATAGAGGAATACGTCTTTTATCCGTCGGCAAGCCCCTTTTTCTAGCGCCGTTGCCGGGGAGCAAGTTAGTTTACATCGTTTGATTTGCATCTAACTTAGTTTTATATTTAGTTTATCTTTTATTTGCTATATCTAACACATATTATCTAGAAAAACACTTGTTTCGTTTTTGTTTTTGTTTTTATCTTATTGTCTAGATGGCGTTCGTTAATCAACCCATGGAAGAACCAGAGAAATCACTAAGGGATTACGCTAGCCCTCGATGTGAAGACATAAAAGTACAAGAGTCGGATTCGAAGCTCGAAGCGACCAAGTATGAGATTAAATCCAAGATCATCGATATGGTGGCGGCAAACCCGTTTAAAGGTATGGTTACGGAGAACCCATATAGACACATAAGGGATTTCACGACAATATGCAACACGGTGCGTCAAGAAGGAGTTCCTGATGAATGGTTCAAATGGAATCTCTTTCCCTACTCACTTGCCGGCAATGCAAAGACATGGTATTCGGTTGCGTCCTTTGAAGTTGAAGGCAATTGGAACAAGTTGACAAAGAAGTTTTGCGAGAAGTTCTTTCCAATTAGCAAGGTTCAACATCTAAGGAGGCAAGTGATCACTTTCATGCAAGGAGAAGAGGAAGGGATAGACCAAGCTTGGGATAGGTTTAATGGATTGATCGAATAAGGACCAAAACTCGGCTTCACCGGTGGGGATCTCATGGAAAAAACACTCAAGGAAGCCGCCCAACTTCTACAAAAAGTTAGTAAAGCGGCTACCATGCGAAGAGATTGGGAAACAAGACTTGCGGAAGAGCCGGAATACAATTCAAGGAAGAAGAAGCGTGCTGATTTTTCTAAAGAGGCAACCCGGAAGTCACAAAAGAGGAACCAATCATGGAAAAGCTTGAACAAGAACACATCAAGTCAAGAACTACACCAAACGTCGACTTCGCCGCACCAAATGAGACGAACAAGAGAAGCATGTCAAGCGCGAAGCCACTAAGGGAGTTCGAACCAATGGATTGGGTTCCTATTGATTACGGAGAAGTATTCGACAAGAGAAGACCGTTCCCTAATCAAAAGGGAATGGCAAGAGCATTGGAAGTGGATTTCCCACCGGAGAAGAAAGCGGAAAATTCATACGACCTTGAAACCACCGGTGAGATTTTTCAATGCTCTTTGGAGATGATATAGTGGATCCGGAACATATTGCCGAGGTGAAGAGAATCATGGGGATCAAGCCCGAAGCATCACCATACGCTCGCCTCGCCGAAGTGTACGCGATAGGATCCGAAGAAGAAGAGAAGATGACACCACACTTGAGTTGCGAGATCAGCGGAGTTCAATGCCAAGCTTTATGCGACATCGGAGCCCAAGTAAGTGTCCTATCTTCTAAAATCTATGATAAAGTTCAAGACCACAACCTAGACTTAGCTCCAACATCAACGAAATTAATTATGGGAGATGGTAGAACTATTAAACCTCTAGGTATTACTTGCAACATGAAAGTAAAAATCTCTAGAAACTACATACCAACCGGTTTCTTTGTTATTGATGCTTACCATAGTAATTCTGATCATATAATCTTAGGTAGGCCCTTTCTTAAGTTGGTTGATGCCGTGTTAGAGGCCGGAGAAGGCAAAGTAACAATGAACCTTAATGGAACAAAGTACACATATAATTTTCTTCGTGCTTCTAAACACCTCACGCCCTTTCCTCCCGAAGATGAAGAAGTAGAAGAGATAGATAGCCTTTGTTTTGTTGAAACCCTTAGAGACCCGCTGCAAAGAGCAATAGAAAATCAAATTAGTAATCAACAAGATGAAGAGCTAGAGGAAGCAACAAAAGGCTTAGAGCCACATGACGGTAGTGTGGAGGAAGAGAAATTCGAAGACATAGGAGAAATCAAACCCGAGGAGCCACAAGTGCCCGAGGTAGACCTTAAACCTTTGCCCAAAGGATTAAAATATGAATTTTTGGGCCCAGACAAAACTTATCCAGTCATTGTGAGTGACGAGTTGAGTCCCGAAGAAAATGAGGCGTTGCTGATTTTATTGAAAAAACATAGGAAGGTGATTGGATATTCGATTAATGATCTCAAAGGAATTAGCCCAGCCTTTTGCACTCATCGTATACCAATGGAAGACCAATGTAAGCCCGTAGTGGACCACCAAAGGATGCTAACTCATGCCATGCGAGAGGTAGTAAAGAAAGAGGTTATCAAGTTATTTGATGCCGGAATCATCTACCGGTTCCGCATAGCGAATGGGTGAGCCCGTACATTGTGTACCAAAGAAAGGAGGTTTGACCGTGGTGAAGAATGAGAAAAACGAATTGATACCGCAAAGAACCGTGACCGGGTGGTGAATGTGTATCGATTATCGTAAGCTTAACAAAGCGACCAAGAAAGATCACTTCCCCCTACCGTTCATTGACGAGATGCTCGAGAGGTTAGCAAACCACGCTTATTTTTGCTTTCTCGATGGATACTCGGTGTTCATGCAAATTCCCATTCACCCGAAGATCAACATAAGACAACGTTTACGTGCCCTTACGGAACGTTTGCATATAGGAGGATGCCCTTCGGCCTATGCAACACTCCGGCCTCTTTTCAACGTTGCATGATGGCCGTATTTTCGGAATTCATCGAAGAAATTGTCGAGGTATTCATGGATGATTTTTCCGTTTATGTGAACTCACTCCTGGAGTGCTTGGCAAACTTGGAAAAGGTCCTTACGAGGTGTGCGAGAGGTAGATTTGGTGTTAAATTGGGAAAAGTGCCACTTCATGGTTAAGCAAGGCATAGTGCTCGGACATGTTATATCCGAGAGAGGAATTGAAGTGGACAAGGCTAAGGTAGAGACGGTTGAGCAACTCCCACCTCCTACGGATGTTAAGTCCTTAAGGAGCTTTCTAGGCCATGCCGGATTCTATAGAAGATTTATCAAGGACTTCTCGAAGATCACTAAGCCTTTAACACATCTCCTTCAAAAGGATGTGGCATTCGACTTTGATGAGAAGTGTCTAGTGGCATTCCGGACCTTGAAAAATGCGTTGGTGAGTGCTCCCATCATCCAACCTCCGGATTGGAGCCAACCTTTCGAGATCATGTGTGACACAAGTGACTACGCCGTAGGAGCGGTCTTGGGTCAGAGAAAGGAAGGCCGAGTTCACACCGTTTACTATGCTAGTAAAACTCTTAGTGGGGCACAATTAAATTATGCCACTACGGAAAAGGAGTTGCTAGCGGTGGTATTCACTTTCGAAAAATTTAGATCTTACATCATGAACTCGAAGGTCATTGTTTACACCGATCACACGGCCATTAAGTATCTCTTGGCTAAGAAGGAAGCTAAACCACGTTTGATTCATTGGATCCTTCTTCTCCAAGAATTTGATGTTGAAATTCGTGATAAAAAGGGGGTGGAAAATGTTGTGGCCGATTATTTGTCTAGGATGAATCGTGAGCAAGATGATAAAAAGCCTATAGAAGATAAGATGAGAGATGACCACCTCTATAGAGTGCTTGATAAGGACACATGGATGATCAATATCATTCGAGCAATTCGAAAGATGCCTCTCGATCATCTAGATAAAAACTCTCAAAAGAAGATAATATCCGAAAGTAGGAAATATTTTTGGGATGCACCATACCTCTTCAAACTTGGCAATGATGGAGTAATGAGAAGATGTGTGCCAAGAGAAGAAAGGTTAGAGATTTTGAGAAAGTGTCACTCGGCGAGTACGGTGGACACTATAGCCATTTTCGAACCCAAGCAAAGCTATGGTCGAGCGGATTCTATTGGCCGGAGATGCTCGAAGATACTAAAAGATATGTTGCATCATGCCCCAAATGCCAAAGAATCGAAACATCTCTCGAGAAATTCTATGCCTTTGAAATACAACCTACAAATCGATGTATTCGATGAATGGGGCATAGACTTCATGGGGCCTTTTAAAAACTCATTTGGATTTGAGTACATCCTTGTTATGGTTGATTATGTAGCCAAGTGGGTAGAGGCAATACCATGTCGTAAAGCTTCCACGGAGGAGTCCATCACAATGATCAAGAACGTGATTTTCCCCCGTTTCGGTACACCGAGAATCTTGATATGTGATGGAGGAACTCACTTCACCGGGAGGAATTTTAAAAAGTGCTTGTCCAAGTTGGGGATCGAACATAGGGTCTGAATGGCCTATCACCCACAAACCAACGGACAAGCTAAAACGTCAAATAGGCAATTAAAAAGCATCCTCAACAAAACCATAGAGAAGGGAGGCAAATATTGGTCAAAGAAATTAGACAGAGCTTTATGGGCTTATCGAACGGCGTTTAAGACACCGATAGGTATGACCCCTTATCAATTCGTCTATGGAAAAGCTTGCCACCTTCCGGTTGAGTTGGAACATAAAGCCTATTGGGCGATTAAAGAGATGAACCTTGATCTCGATGCCGCGGTGGTGAAACGAAGAATCCAAATAAGCGAACTAGAGGAGTTGAGGTTGAAAGCATATGAAAACGCAAGCATATACAAGGAGAGAATCAAAAGGTGGTATGATAAAGGATTGAAAAAGAAAGAATTTAAAGAAGGAGATAAGGTCCTCCTCTACAATTCAAGGTTTAAAACCTTCGGAAAGGGGAAATTGCAAAGCAAATGGGACGGACCTTATGTTGTGCATTCGGTGTTCTCCAACGGAGCGGTAACCATAATGGATATAAACGGCGACCAATTTGTGGTGAATGGTCAGCGACTTAAGGTTTACTACGAACCCGACGTCGTGCCCCTTCAACATGTTGACGTCTTCACCATGGAAGAAGAGCCCGAACGTCCGCCTAGGACGAAGAACAAGGCATCAACTTTTGTAAATAGTGTTTCTTTTAATTTTCTCGGAGTTTTTCGCGAAGATTTACCGGCCAACTTTTTCCCATGGGCTAAGGAAGAAAAAAATAGGGCGGTGTGCAAAAAACTCGGACCGACCCGGCCCCCGAGACAGGGTGGGCCGGCCGGCCCAGCCGACCGGCCCAGAGGGTTCCGGCGGCCGATGACGCCGAATTTCGCTCGAATTACTCCTTTTTGACTTCCTTGTTTGGTCGAAAATTTTAAGGGAAGTGTAAAAAAGGAAAATAAGGTTCCCAAGGCTTTTCTCTCGGGACTATTTATTTGGCCGAATTGGGAGCTCGAGGATCAAACCTTTCAAGCAATATTTTGCACCCTTGTAGCAGCCATTGTTCCCCCAAGGAGCTTAGAGTTGAAGCTAGAAGCCAAGAAGCCATTGATGGAGGAGGTGATGCGATGCGAGCTCAAGCTACCCGTCAAGAGGACCGCACGCATCCGTTGCGGAGGGCGTGTCCCGATCGGAGCTCTTGCATCTCACAACCCCGTCGAAGGAGAGAAGGTCCCTACGCCCGTTCGAAGGCTCGGCACGCGTCCAAGGCATGAAGCGCAAAGACTACAAGGAGGCGTCGCGAGCCTAAGGATTATGGGGGTAGTGACTACTCCGACGATCGCAGCCCGAGCTCGTGGGGGCCGCCGGGAGAGATGATGACGATTGGGATGAGCGACCCCAAAGAGAGGACTCCCGAAGGCCCCAACGACAACAAGTAACGATGGCAACGAGAGCGGCAACGACAATGGAGGTGGCGACGACGGTGGAGACTATGGTGATGAAGACCCCTTCGGATTGCATCCGATGTGTTGTCGAACTTGCCGTCAATCCATCGGGGGATCTCTACACGTCGGCCGATGAATGTCTCCAAGCCATGGAAGCGATGAAACAACGTATGGAGGATTTGGAGCACGTAGTTGGAGACAATTTCAAGTTCCTTAACCGTAATGTGAGCAAACTTTTCAAGATGGTTGGAAACATGAGAGGCAAGTGGTGCAATACTTGCTTGAAGTACCACTAGATCTAGTTTTCCCCGTAGGAATTTGTAAGATACGACGAGGACGTCGTATGTTTTAAGCGTGGGGGAGAGCTAGCTCGCTAGCCTTAGCTTTTGAACTTCAAGTTTAGGTTCGGTTTAATCTTCGTGTGAGAGTCTTAGCGTTTTAATGAGTCTTTAGTTTTTGAGTGTGTTTTAAAATTTTTGCAAGTGTCTTAAATTAGTGTTGAGTCAAAGAAAATCAAATAAAAAGAGTCTATATATATATCTTTGTGTTTTATGTATTGCTTATCTTTATTCACTTGTTTGTTTAATCTTCGATTCTTGATATATGAACATAAGTATGTGGTTTGAAAAACGTTTACCGTGGTGCTTAGTGGAATTGCTACTACTTAAAGTACCCATACCGCACTTCGATCTTGAGCTTCACATGTTAGTTGTGCTATGTTCAATGCTAAAAGTTGGAGGATTTCAGTTCTGAAAATTATCTTAAAACCCTTGTAATAAAGGTTAGCAAAACCTCTTTTTCCAAGTTGAGAGTAAGGAAAAAATTCCTATCCAAAGCCAAGTTTATTTTTTTTCTTCACTCCACCATAAGTGTGATTAGCACGATGAGTTAGGCTAGGACCCTTCTCTCTTGGTAAGTTTTAATTTCGAGCAATGATCATGTTCTTGTGCTTATCTTTTGTTGCTAGCCTCATCATATATTCGGTAACGTGGCTTTCACAACGGAAGTCACGTACATCACCGAATTCCATACCCAACCCTATACATCTCTTTTGTACATCGTATTCTTTGAATACAACCTATTTTCAAAGTTTCGTCTCATCTCTAGCATGATTTATTTAAAATTTCAGATTGTATGCATGCGAGGAAAGAGAGAATTGAAAGCTTTGAAAAGTTGTCAAGAGAGAGAAAAATAAAGAGAAAAAGTATGAGTATGGAAAAGAAAGAAAGAAAGAAAAAAATTATATGTGAATGAAAGAAGAAAAAGAGAAAGATGAGGTAGCAATAAAGATATGAGAGGGATGAATCAGGTGAAAGAAAAGAAAAAAAATAAAGTGTAAGGAAGGGTGTCACGTTGATTGTGAGACGAAACTTTTACTCTATTTCCAACCATGTGCAATCCGACAACGAGGACGTCATCGGTGCCTTGTAGTCACAATTTTCATTTGCCCTTGCACATGTCCACCATTCTAAATCTTCTCATCCTTGATATCCCTACATATGGTTGATTCTCATGATCATTGGCTTTGAAAGGTAGACAACCATTAGAGGAAGTTCTTAGTTTGACAATACTTGTGTTGATTGCGCTAGCCCTACCTATAGCTCCACTTTACATGATATATGAGAGATTAATGGGAGGTGAGAGTTTTATAAAATTTGGTTAGGATAGCCACTTCATATGAGTGACTTGAGAGAGCTTAGAGAAAGGTTTTTGTCTAATACTTGTTGCAGGAATTTTTGTTTTGAAAATCATAAAAACCCTCCGATGGAAGCAAAGAGGTAAGCATGGTTGAGATTGAAAGCTTCGAGTGAAGAGTTTGAGTTGTGGGGTAAAACTTGACGTGGTAAAAATTCTAAATGCCCATGTTTATGTTTGATTATCATTACTTTCTGTTTATGTATTAAAGATGAAGGGATTGATTAACTTGTGAAGAAGGATAAGTGGTATTTGATTACAACACCTTGGACGAAGTTCTTTTACGAGTACTTGCTCGAGGACGAGCAAGAGCTAAGCGTGGGGGAGATGTTGACGGTGTATTTTGGTGCACCTAGCATGTTCATTACACTTTGGTTTGGATTTGATTATGGAACTAACCTCGCCACTAGGCACACTAATCATATAACAAGTTCATCTTTGTGCATGCATTTGGAAGTGTTGTGTTTATGTAGGAAAACATGGACATAAAGGACGGATTCACAACAAGTTCAAAGGAGCATTTATGGAGTCTTGTTCGTGATCATGAGCTTGATGAAATCACTTCCAATGGTGGTAAGGACCGAAGTGCTACGAGGAACACCCCGGGGATTGAAGCGTAAAAGATCGAACTTCATGCGAAGAGAACCTCCATCTTGAACGCGAGGATAACATCATCAAAATCATGCAAGTGGAGGGGGAAAAGTACATAAGTGCATAAGGACCCACGGAGCAAAAGGGGCGACCGAACCGGACCGAAGTGGGCCCGGAGCCGGTCGGCCCAAGCCGGCCGGCCCGGCCCCAGTTCCCGCGCCGGTTCGGTCCCGTTTTCCTTGCACCCGAAGGATCTTCAACCCTAAAAGCCCCGAGGCGCCGCCAACACCGAGGGGAGGAGTCATTCGCACCGAAGGCCATCCACAAGCTAGAGAGAGAGGAGGAGGATCTCCGGAGGGAGATCAACCACCTCGAAGGAAGCACTCTGTCTCGTGGAGAAGAAGGAAGACACGGCGGAAGGGAAACCATGATCAATGGTGCCATGATCAGCACCTTGATGGGGTAATCTTCTCATTCGTCCATGGGTTGTAATCGATCTTGAGATGTAATCGCACTTTGTCGGATTATCTATCTATCATCTTGTGTTGAATATACTTTCATGCTTAAGGTTAGCTACCATGCCATAAAGGGAGTATAGGCCTCAATGCTTCCTTGGATCCATTCAATACGCCGTGTCCATCAAAGGTCTAGTCATGAATACCTTCGCGTAGTGATAGTACGAGAGGAGAGAAAGGGCGAAACCGTGGTCACAACCCCGATAGATTAGATTGGTTTTCATGTCTTTAAGCTATTGCATGCTCTAGTATCGTAGACCCGTGGGCGAGTGTCTTTTATCTTGATATCTTAATCGTTCTCTCTAGTGTAGTTTAGTTGTTTTCTAGTATAATATTAGTTAGGGTTTTAGTAGCTAGTGTGACGTTGGAGATCGAACACTTGTAATCCCCTTGCTCCGCGGATTGACAAGAACCTTGGGAATCCCGTGGTGAAAAAGGTGTGGGGTCCGTACGCTTGCGGATCGTAGAGGGATACGTCTTTTATCCGTCAACGGCCGCCATAGACAAGTTTTCTAAATGGGTTGAGGTGCTCCCAATCACAAACCTCAGGGCAAAGCAAGCTGTATCGTTCTTCACCGACCTCATCCACTGGTTTGGGGTGCCTAATTCCATCATCATCGACAATGGGTCTCAATTTACCGGTAGGAAGTTCCTAGAGTTCTGCGACAAGCACCACATCCGTGTGGATTGGGCGGCTGTTGCACATCCACAGACCAATGGTCAAGTGGAGCGGGACAATGTCATGATCTTACAAGGCCTCAAGCCCAGGATTTTTGACAGGCTGAACAAGTCTAGCCGAAGATGGCCCCAGGAGCTACCGACGGTTGTTTGGAGCCTCAGGACCACCCTGAGTAGGGCCACAGGATTCACCCCGTTTTTCCTGGTCTACAACACGGAGGCCGTCCTCCCCACGGACCTAGAGTACGGGTCGCCCAGAGTCAAGGGCGGGCGCCAACCAGTGAGCCCGCGAGAACTCACTCGATCAATTGGATGAGGCCCGCACCGTGGCCCTGATGCATTCAACAAGATACCAGCAGGCACTGAGGCGGTACCAAGCCCGGAAGATACGGCACCGAGTCTTCGACGAAGGGGACCTAGTCCTAAGGCTGCGCCAAGATAATCGAGGCTGCCACAAGCTATCGCCCCCATGGGAGGGACCCTACGTCGTTGTCAAAGCGCTCAAGCCCGGCACCTACAAGCTGGCCAACGAGGACGGCGAGGAACTCATCAACGCTTGGAACATCCAACAACTACGTCGCTTCTACCCTTAGAAAGGATTTCCAAGTCTCTTTTTGTTATTTACATACCTAACACCCCAGTTGGCTGTACAAATGTAAATCCCATCAAATTAATAAAGTCAAAGGGCGACTCGGCTTTCCCCTGAAAACTAAGTCCCCCTCGAGGGCTACTGCGGGGGGCATCCCCCCCAAAAAATGGTCCCATTTTTTCGCAAAAATTTCATCGCAAAAGCGCTAAGTATGCCTCGACCCAAGCGTTAGGTGAATTTGCGTGGGACACGGGCAGCCAAAGGGTGAGAAAGCGTGAGTCGGGGATAGCCCATGCCTCCAGCAGGATACGACCCTTCCCCCTCGCCGCTCTACCTACAAGCTACTCGTGCGAATGAAATCTTTCCGGCCAAAGTTCACCTAAGAAAATGGGGGAGGCAGAACAACACAGCTGCTGAAATAAACAACAAGTGCTTCAACTTACAAACATCCAAATGTTTTAAACAGCAAATGTTCATTACACGGCCGCGTGGCTCAAATGCTAACACAACAGACATAAAGGGCACGAATGCCCAATGGCTTTCAGGCTTGAGGGCCACTAGCCGGGGGAGTGTCCGGGAAGAGGAAATCCATGAAGTCTTCGCTGAGGACGTTGGCGGCAGGAGCGGCGAGCGTGTTCACGCAGTTCATCGCCACCTCGTCGTCAACACCGACAGGGACGACATAGCCCGTGGAGATGGCCTCGAGGTCGACCTGGTAATGAGAAGCCACCACGCCGAGGGATTTTTGGACACCCAGGTGAAGGGTGCGCCGCATGCGCTGAGTGACGTGCCTGCTGAGGGCGCGGAGGCGACTTGCCATAGAGCTCCCGGCCTGCGCCTCGCCTTCCTCGACCCCGTAGCACGCCTCGAGGGTGGTGGCCCATAGCTCTTCCAACTCCTGCTGTGAGGAGTTGTAGGCCGTCTGGATGGCCTGCGCCTGGGTCGCCGAGTTCCCAAGAGCGGTCCGCAGGCCTGAAAGCCGAAACACAAACCAAGTTGGGAGCGAATCCCGAACGAATCAAGCCGACAAATGAAAGGCAGAAAGGGATGACTCACCCTCGACCTGTTTCTTCTCCATCTCGAGGGCCGTGAGCGCGGTCTCAGCCGCCTGCTGCAGGTCAAGGATCGTCACATCCTTTTCCTCGCCGGCCTGGCGCTGATCCTCGTAGGAGACGCTCGGTGGGTTCGGCCTCCCCGTCAAGCCGCACGACTTCCTCGTCCCGCGGCTTGAGGGTCTCCCGCGCCTTCTCGAGCGTGGCGCGCTCCTCGCCGAGCGTACTCGTGCCTCCTCCGCCGCCATACGCTCACGCTCGAGGGCGGCCCGAGCCTCGGCCGAGGGCGGTCCGCTCCGCCGGAGTTGAGCCTCCGCCCGCCGGCACGCGCGCTCGCTCCCGCCGGAGCCGCCCCTCCGCCGTGGCGAGTGCGGCAACCCCTGTCCGCCGGTCGGCCCTCGCTGCTCGCCCTCCTTGGCTTTCTCCTCGGACCTTGTCTTTGCCAAGATCGTGCTCCCTCGAGGTTGCGCGGTCCCGTTGGAGCCGGGGCGCGAGTCGAGGCAACCTCGGTCTCCCACCGCGCGCCACGGTCCGCATCGCGGCCCGGGTCCTCATGCGTCTTCCGCGAGCCTCGTCTCGCTCCGAGAGCGTGACCTTCACCCGGTCCACCGCGGAGCCACCTTCGACCGTTTGTGCCCCCTGGTTCAGAGCTCGTCCCGCACAGCCCGAAGCCGGTACTCCGGGCGCCACCCGTTATCGGTCCGCGTGGCCTCCACGAGGGCGTTGAGGGCATCGTATCGCTCCCGGTACCGGCCGCGTTCGAGCTCACCGAGCGAGGCGGTTGTACCGCTCCGGAGCCCGCCCTGCGGTCGGTGCGGAATGTGGTCCCAACACTAACCGAGTAAGCGCCGCGGTCTATCCCTCAATGGTCGATGCTAAGTAACAAGTGACACAGAAGTTTTTATCCCGGTTCCGGCCGAGGGGGCCATACGTCCGGCGGTGGCGTGCTCGAGGCACTATATTACTTAGCACCGGGGGTGCCTGTAGTGGGGCTGCTACAAGCAAGGCGGGAGAGGAAGCCTGGCTTCCAAGTCCCTGGTGTGGTGGCTGAAGATGTTGTGGGAGAATCAGGGAACAAGTGCGTGGTGCAGCTCGTTGTCCTCTGTTGTGTCCCCCTGCGACAGGGGGGTTCGTCCCCCTTTTATAGATCAAGGGGGGAGCGAATTACATGTATGCCGCGCTACCTAGCTACGTGAAGGGGCGTGGCGTGCTATGTCAGAGAGTGGGCGGCCGTCCGACGATCCTTGCAGCCGATCCGGTCATCATGGCCTATCTTGTACCCGAACAAAGGGCGGTTCGAGGGTAGGAGGCGCGGATGATGGTGATGTCTTCGACGGGCTCGAGGGAGCCGCCGACGTTGGCCCGTACGACGCACGGGGGCAGGTAAAACGGCGTCCCGTTCCTATGCGCTCCGCCGCACCGAAGTTGTTGACGGCCGCCGCGCGTGCGCCCGCACGCACGGGGCGGCCGCCATGTCGTAACAAGGTGGCGGTGGATGGTGTTCCTCCCGCCTAGCGCCTCCACCTAACCCCCGTAGGGTCACAAGAAAGCAAATCGAGGGTGAAGCCGGCCCCCTTTCGAGGGCTCGGCGCGTTAGCCGCATCGGCGCAGCGCACGGCGTCACGGGACCGACACCGGCCGTGCCGCACGGTCCCTTCCCACGTGATGGGAATGGGCTCCCTCCGGGGAGTTGGTGCGCGGCACCGGGCGCGAGCCCCGGGCACATGATGGCCCCTGTCCCGCCGGCGTCGTGGCGTTAAATGCCCGGTGTACGGGGGCGAGGGCGCACGCGAGCGAGGGCGCCCTCGAGCGAGGCGGACCTCGTTCGAGGGCGGGGCGGACCCTCGAGCGGGGCGGAGCCCGCTCGAGGGAGGCGCACCCCCTCGAACGAGACGGAGCCTTCTTCGAGGGAGGCGGCACCCTCGAGCGAGGCGAAGCCTCGCTCGAGGGGATCTTCGAGAGGGCCGCCTTGATGGGCCGTTGAGGTCCTTTGCGGCGTGGGCCGTATCCTACATGGTTAGGCAAGGCTTGTTTTGGCTTTGTTGCAAGTTTTAAGTGGGGATTCCCCGTTGTTAAAGGGGACCCCTAGGGTCGTCCCCGACAGTAGCCCCCGAGCATCTGTGGGTTTGCCATTGAGGCTCCCGCGTATGCCGGATCATACCGATAGGACGTTCTTCCCTCCTTGCCTTGCGATCGCTTTCCGTGGGGCCGCGTCGGCCGACCCGCGGGTCTAGCCCGGCCCTGCGCAGAGCGTGGATGCTTCGGCAGGGGGTTAACCGTGAGAACTGATCAGAGGGCGTGGCACATGTTTCAACCGGCATCGGCAATGTCTCAGCCGGCCTCGGTGGCGCACGCGCTGCTGGCACTGTCTCCGGCGGGTGCAATTTCAAGGAGGTGTAGCCATGCGTCAAGCCCCCGAGCCTTGGCCCGTTCGAGGCGATCGGGTAGAGCTTTACGACTTGTTTTCATGTGCATCCTCGCCATCCCTCCGCGGGACGGAGGATGAGGTTTCCGCAACCCCCATCGAGCGGGTCGCGAATTGCGGATTCCTCGTCGAGCTGCTAGCGGGTGGTTCGAGTGGACGCCCATGCCCCGTTCGATAAGGGTAGGCCGCGTGGTCCGCAGACACGTCCATTGAAGCGCTTGCGTGGGTTTGCTAGGTGGGGCTCGGTCCCGTTCGATAGGGACCGAGGGGCGCGGAAGCTCTCCCTCGGAGGGATCCCCCGGCTAGCTCGCCCTCGCCGGCTCTCGAACACGACATGTGGGGCACCCTCGAGCCAATGGGCTCGCGGAACGGCTCGAATGCGCGTGCCCTCGTCGTCCCCGACTTTGCGATCCGGGGCACCCGTTCGAACCCGTCGAGGGTCGCTTCGAACCTCCGATCGCAGGGGCCGTGCGGGGGGTGGCGCCGGGCAGCCCCGTCTTTGTGCTCGCGGCCGTCGAGGGGTCCGGGCGTGCCGGCCCTCGAGGTGTTGGTCGGTAGCACTACGTGGCATGGGTGCCGCGATGCCCGCCTTGTTCTCGGGCGGGCCTCGGGCGACCTTCTCACGCTTGTGCCCCTCCGGAAGGTTGATATTGTCTAGAGCCGCAGGCTCGTACCGCTCGAGGGTTTTGCGTGGCATGGGTGCTCGCGAGGCCCACTTTGTTTTCGGGAGCGGGCATCGCGGCGACCTTCTCACGCCAATGTCCCTTAAAGGGTTGACATCATTTGGAGCCGGGGCTCGCACCGCTCGAGGGCGCTACGTGGCATGGGTGCTCACGAGGCCTACTTTGTTTCGGTGCGGGCCTCGGGGCGACCTTCTCACGCTTGCACCCGCTCGAGGGTTGAATTTATCCCGAGCCGAGAGTCCGTGCCGCTCGAGGGTTCTCCTTGTTTCACAAGGGACCGGGGCATTTAATGCTCAACAAAAGAGAGGTCGCGGTTTTCGTATCGCGGCGCGCCTTTTTAGGCGTTGAGGGCCGCGCGCGCGCGCGTAGTGGGCGGCGTGCGGCGCGGCGGATGTGACCGCCCGCCACCGCCCCGGCCGTCTTCACCGTGATGATGGCCCGTTTGCGGTGACGTGCCCGCCGTGGTCGTGGTGGGGTCCGCTTGCCGCCGAGAAGAAAAAGATTCCCCGCGAGTTAACGCGCGCGGACATCCGCTCCGAGAGCTCGCCCGCGGCTTATAAGTATGAGGGGAAGGGGAAACGGCGGTTTTTTACCTTAACGCTCCGCCATTTTAGCCCTCCGTGCTTTCTTCTTCGTCCTCGCCTTTGCCACCGTGCGGCTCCGCCATTAGAGCTCTTCCTCCCTTTCCTGTCCTTCGCTCTTCGCATCCTTGGTCCTTCCTCATGGCGCCGCCTCGCCCCTCACGATCCAGGACCCGTATGCCCGGGGAGAGGTCGTCGGTGACCACAGCTCGGCCCTTGGCGAGCGGGTCACCGCCGCACGCTAGCGGCCAATGAAGATGGGCGCCGGCGGAGTGGATAGTGCCACCGGCGGGTGACCGCGCCCCCAACCCCGCCGGAGGGTTATGTGGTGAGCTTCGTGCGCTTCCACGAGCGAGGCTTCAACGCGCGCCGAGCCGCTTCATGCGGCGCCGTGCCACTACTACAGCGTGGAGTTGCACAACTTCGCGCCCAACGCGATCTCGCGGGCGGCCACGTTTGTGGGCATCCGCGAGGGGTACCGGGGATCGCGAACCAACTCGGGAGCTCGGGTGCACCTCTTCCGCGCGGAGCTCTTCACGCGGGCCCCACGACGGAAAGCCGAGGGACCCGCCGCGCGGGGCGCGCCGGCGGATGTCGCTCGCCGCGCGGCGCATTCAAGGACGTCCACATCCCCTGCACCATGACGACGAACAACGCCGGCCGGGAGCGGGGATGGTTCTCCCCTCGCGCAACGCCGAGCCCGGCCTCCCCCCCTACACCCGGTCGGGTGTTCAAGGAGAAGCCCGGCCTCCTGGGACTACGGGGTGTCCACCGCCCAACACGGGAGGGCGGCAGAGGGTCGGTTTTGGCCGCCCCGAGGTACTTCGTTGGGAGGGGGGGGGGCGACCGCGATGGGCGTCCTCGCCTTCCTCCATCACCGAGCGGGTCGTGCCCCCGATGGAGAGGCCGCTCCGCATCTTTCGGATGACAGAGGAGGCGGATCCCATCGCGCCGGCGAGGTCGCGGATGCTCCCCGACCCCCCTTGGGCGGCCGTATGCGTCACTCCGGCGCGGAGCGCCGTCGACACCCGGATGTCGGCGCACCCGGACCGGACCCCCGTGGGACCTCGAGATGCTCCCCACCGGCCCGTCGGGTAAGTTCGATTCTTGATTCCGTTTTGGTTTTTGGTGTTGTCCATGCTTCTCGACGCGCCATTGATGTTCCTTCATGCGGTCGGTGAACTTCACCGCCGCGAAGTCCGTCCCTCCCACCCCGACTCCCGCGCGCCGGCCGAGCGGCGCAAGCAACGGGAGCGGGGAGCGGGCGGCTCGCAGGGGAGGGAGCGCGCGAGGCGACATCAAGAGCGCCGCGACCGCCGGAGCGCGGAGTACCGGCGGCGCGAGGAGCCGGGGGCTCTCCCTCCCGGGGGGACCGAGGGAGTACTCGTCCTCGGAGGAGGACGAAGAGGAAGAGGGCGAGGGGGAGGGCCCCTCCGATAGGTGGCGGCCCGCGCCCCCGTCGCCGGGAGCCGGCGCCGGCGGCAAGGGCGGCGTGCCGCCGGGGCGGGCGCGGCGGCGCCCGCCGCCGGCAATCGACAACAAGGGCGCGCGCCGCGGGAGGCGCGCGCGTGACAAGCGGCCGGCCGCCCGCGCGGGACGAGCTGCCCGCGCGCGCGGGGGCGGGCCCGCGCGCGCGGTGGCATCGTGCGGAGGCGCGGCGACGGGCGCGCCGGCCGTGCCGGCCTCATCCGCCGAGGCCTCGAGGAAAAGGAACGGGCCTTTTCCTCTTCGAGGTAAGGGGCTTCGCTTTTTAGCTTGATTTGGTTTTGTGATGGTCACGCGTTCTAACCTTTTGTTTGTGCCCTCGTGCGGTGGTGGTGCCAACTCTGTGCCTCCCCTCGCACCGGCCAAGGTGCCGAGGGCGGACGCGTCCGTCCCCACCCGGCCGGCGCATGTCGAGGGCGCCGCGGGCGGGGGCAGCGCGGCGGCGGCGAAAGCTCGCAAAGCCCCACCGAGGCTTCGAGGCCCCGCCGCGAGATCGCCCTGGGCCGCGGCGCGCGGCGGCCGGCGGCCGAGGGAGCGGCCGCCGGCCGTTGTGGGGACGCAGCCGCGGCGGCGGCCGTGGCGGAGGCGCGCCCGCGAGGCTGTTGCTGCGGAGGCGCGGTCCGTGGCGCCACCGGCGAGGAGGGCGGAGCGGGTGCAACCCCGTGGCGGCCGCCCGTGGTCACAGAGGCGCGCCGGAGGTGGTGGCCGCGGCGCCGCGTCGGCGCCCGCGGTCACGGAGGCGCAAGGGAGGCGCCGGCGGAGGGCGGCACAAGCGCCGGCGCCGCCCGCGGTCCCCGGCGGAGGTGGTGGAGGTCCCGGATGACCACTCCCCGCCGCCCGGGTGGGACGTGCGCTAACTCCCCCACACGCTCCCCCGAGCCCCGGGGAGGGGGCCCTCGTGAGGCGGCACGAGGGTCACATGGCGGCGGGGGACCGAGGACACCCGCGCCGAGGCCTCGTCCTCCCGCGCCGGCCACTACGCCCGGGTGGAGGGGGGTTGCCGACGATCCCCCGCGTTTGTTGACGCCCGGGGAGCAGGAGCTCGGGGAGAGCTCCGAGCCACGGCGCCACGCCCAACCGCGCGCCGAATGAGGCGCCGCGGGTCCATGGCGGCCCTGCGTGGCGCGTCTTCCGTGTAGGGCGTGGTTGCTCGTTTTTCTTCCATCTCTCGTTTTTGTGTGCCGCCTCCGTGTCACCGCGCTTGTGGGTTTTGATTTTGTGGGTGCCGGGAGCTCGAGCGCCGCGCCCACGACAAGTACGACGCCTTCGACCGGGTGAACGCCGAGGTCCACCGGCCTCCGGGAGCGGTGCGGCGCTTTCGATGCGCTTGCCGACGCCCTCGGGACGCCGGACACCGGGCGGCGCACGGCCATGGCGTGGCGCGACGAGCTCCCGAGAGCTCGAGGCAGACCCGCCGCGCCGCTCGAGCCTCGAGCGGGTCCCGCGCGCGACCCTCATCGATCGTGATGAGGCGCCGTGGCGGGCGCGCTCGCACTTGGAGAAGATGCGACGCCGGCCACCAAGCGGGAGGCGGAGGTGGCCAACGTCGCGGCGAGAACCGGGAGCTCGCTCGTCGCTCGAGGGGGCGCAAGCGCGGCAGCCGCCGGTAGCCGAGGAGCCGGCGCGCGGGCGGGAGCAAGCGGGCCAAGGGAGGGCCGATGATCGGAAGGTCGCCCTCGACGCCAAGGTTGCGGCGCTCGCCGTCGCCGAGGAGCGGCTTCGGCGAGAGCACACCGCCCCGCCAAGGGGCCGAGGGGCGGCTCCAGGCAGAGCAAGCCGCTCTTGTCGACGCCCGGCGACGCCGGAGCAGAGCGCGTCGCGCGTGAGGCGGCCGCGGGTGTCGGCGGAGGAGCGGAACACCGCGTTCTCCAAGGCCGAGGGCGAGGTGATTATGCTCGGCATTACGAACGCAAATCGAGAGCCGGCCCTCCGAGAGCAAGGTGAGACCGTCAAGCGCCTCGGCCGCGTCGAGGCCGTGCGCCGCGACTGCGAGGCGGAGAGGAAGCAAGTCGAAGGTGAGCCGCGCTTGGCTTCTATTTGGTTGGTTTTTCATTTGGAAATTCGTGCCTCCCTTTCTCGATCTCGGCCTTGTCTTGGTGACTCCGAGCTTGCGCACCGCTCCCCCGGGGCAGCGCACCGAGCGGGCCGAGGCGCGCAAGCTTCTTATAACTCCTCCGAGCGGGAGCGGCAAGAGGCGCGTGATGCGGCCCTCGAGACCTCGCCAAGCCGTGGAGGAGGGTGAGACTCGGGCCGCGTTCGTTGGCCGCCCGCCTCGAGCGCCCTTGGCGGCCACGTCACCGAGCGGGTGCCGCCGGGCGCCTGCGTCTTGAGGCGTCCGGAAGGCCCTCTGGAGTGGTACGATCCCACTATGAGGTTAACTTCGAGGCGCCGACGGAGGGCTACGTTGTCCCCGAGGGTGTCGAGGACGAGGTGGCGATGGAGCGTGTGGACGCGCCGCCGGCGACACCGCCGGTCGCTCGCTCGAAGCCTTCGAAGAATTCCTCTTCCGGACGCGTCGACGCCGCCGCTCCTCCCCTGCCCAGAAGGCAACCGGGCACTTGGCCCATTTTTATGTGCTCCGCATTCGGGCCTTGTGGCCTTTTGTAAATGAACAAGTTGTTTCATAAACATTTGCTGGGAATGAAATCATTTGCTTTGTACGCTTTTTCTTTCTCCCTTCGCGCCCGAGTAGATTCTAGTTAGGGGAGTTCGATTTTCGCGGGGGCCCGCTGGGGTTGGAGGCGAGAGAGAAGGGCCATATCCACGCGGCGTAGGCTATCTCGGCTCGCGCGCTCCTTCCGTCGGGCCGCCCGCGGCCTGTTCGAATCGTTGCTCGTAGTTGAAGTAGAAAACAAACTTAGCGCGCATAAGTTGTTTCGTTTTTGCGAAAAAATGGGACCATTTTGGGGGGGGGTGCCCCCCCGCGGGGTCACCCTGAGGGTAACTTGGGTTTCGGGGAAAGCCGAGTTGCCCTTTTTATTAGACTTGAAGCATTTACATGGTTGTTTACCAAGCGGGGCGTTGGTCGTACGGTTTTTACAACAAAAATACTTGGAAATCCCTGGCTAAGGGTAGAAGCGACGTAGCTGTTGGATGTTCCAAGCGTTGGTGAGCTCTTCACCGTCCTCGTTGGCCGCTTTGTACGAGCGGGCTTGAGTACCTTCACCACAACGTAGGGTCCCTCCCCATGGGGGCGACAGACTTGTGGCACCCTCCGTTGTCTGGCGTAGTCTTAGGACCAAATCCCCCTCACCGAAATCCCGTCGACGTATCTTGCGTGCTTGGTAGCGTCTTAGGGACCGTTGATACCTTGCGGAATGCATTAAGGCTACGAGGCGTGCCTCGTCCGGGCCCGGCCCGGCGAGTCCTCGCGGGCTCGCCGGTTAGCATCCTCGTCATAGCCTTGAACCCTAGGCGATCCGTATTCTGGGTCCGTGGGGAGGACGGCCTCCGCGCCGTGGACCAAGAAAAACGGGGTGAACCCGGTGGCTCGCTCGGGGTGGTCCTTAGGCTCCACACAACCGCTGGTAGCTCTTGGAGCCATTTCCGTCCGTATTTGTTGAGCCGGGTCGGTACCCGGGGCTTGAGGCCCTGGCAGATCATGCCATTGGCACGCTCTACTTGGCCGTTGGTCTGTGGGTGTGCCACGCCCGCCCAATCCACACGGATGTGGAATTTGTCGCAAAACTCTAAGAACTTCCGCCCGTGAAGTCGGGACCCATTGTCAGTGATGATGGAGTTTGGCACTCCAAAGCGGTAGATGATGTCGGTGAAGAATGTTACCGCCCGCTCTCGCCCTTAAATTCGTGATGGGGCGCACCTCTACCCCACTTGGAGAACTTGTCGATTGCGACCTGCGAGTAGGTGGGTGAAGTCTCCAGGGCGCCTTCCGCGTGGGGCCCAACGATGTCCACCCGGCCCCACACGGCAAAGGGCCATGTTACGGAGATGGCTCTTGCGGTGGCATGGGCGGGCAGGTTGGACTTGCGGGCGTAGAACTGGCACCCCCTTCGGGGCAGACGACGAAATAAGTACGACATAAGTGCGCGGGCGTCCGCAACCGCGGTAGGGGCCGGGAAGAAATCCTTGGCGAATGCATTGCCAGCCAGGGTACGAGGCGCCGCGTGATGGCCGCCGCATCCCCGCGAGGATGTCCCCGCAGAGTTCGCGCCCTTCGGGGATGGGCACGCACCGCCGCAGGGATGCCGCAGGCGGCGCGCTTGCGCGCCTCGCCGTCAACGAGGGCGAAGGACTTAGCCATCCTGGCGATGCGCCTGGCCGCGGCCCGGTCCGCAGGTAGTTCCCCTCGAGCCATCCAGGCAATGTATTTGTCACGCCAATCTGTCTTGACAGGAGCTGGCTCGATGTCCATCACGTCAGCCCCGTAAGCGCCATACCCCTCGAGGAGGGAGAGCACGGACGCCTCGTTCGAGGGGTCCTCGTGCATGGGTTCCTGCACCCGTTGGGTTCGAGGGAGCCCCGAGGGTTCAGCATGGCTCGAGGGGTGGGGCTCGAAGACGACCGAGGGTTGAGCGACGTCGCGCGCGAAAAACGTTCGGGGGAACGGGGATCCGCCCGACGCAATCTTGCCGCTCATCCGCCTCCTCGTTGTCCGGCGGGGGCACGTGGTTGAGCTCGATGCCATTGAACTTGTCTTCGAGGGCCCGCACGGCCTGGTGAAGGAGGCCTCCATCTTGTCGGGCCATGGCAGCTCGCGTGCTTCATCACTTGATCGATTACGAGCTTTGAGTCCCCCCCGCACGTCGAGGCGCCTAACGCCTAACTCAATGGCGATTTTGAGGCCACGGAGGAGGGGGCCTCGTATTCGGCCATATTGTTAGACGCGGGGAAGTGGAGGCGCACCCCGTAGCGCATGTGCTCCCCGAGGGGGTGACACGAAGAGTGGGGCCGCGCCCGCCCCTTGTTTTCATCACCGAGCCGTCGAAGAACGCAGTCCGGCCGCGCTTGGATCCGTGGGGGGCTGTAGGCGCGTATCCGTCCACTCGCCGACGAAATCCGCCAAGATTTGCGACTTGATGGCCTTGCGCGGGGCGTAGGCAAGCGTCTCCCCCATCGCTCCACCGGACCACTGGCAATCCTCGGCCCGGCGGCGGGGCTGCGGATGATCTCCGCCGGGAAAGAGGAGACCACCGTGACGGGGTGGGCCTCGAAGTAGTGGCGTAGCTTGCGCCGTGCAGGACTACCGCGAACAACTCGGACCCGGGGGTAGCGCGTCTTGGTGTCCGACGAGACTTCGCCGACGTAGTATACGGGCCGCCGCCCCCTTTGGGTAGAGCATGCCCTTTCCTTCCGTGCGCTCCACGACGATCGCGCGGGCCGACCAAGTCGGGTGGTTGCGGTGACGTAGAGTTGCAAGGGCTTGCGCGCTCTGCGCGGCGGCGTGAGGGAATAGAGGCGCGCACTAAAGACGCCTTTAGCTTGTCGAGCGCGTCCTGGGCCTCGCGGTCCAGAGAGCGTCGTGCTTCTTGAGGAGGCGATAGGGGCGGAGCCCTTCTCTCCAAGCCTCGAGATGAAGCGGCTCCAGGCGGCAAGGCATTCCAGGCACCTTTGCACCCCTTTTGAGGTCCGGATTGGGCCCATTCGTTCGAGGGCCGCATCCTTTTTCGGGGTTGGCCTCGATTCCTTGGTTGGGAGACAATGTATCCGGGAGCCATGCCTCGCGCACTCCGAAGACACATTTCGGGGTTTAATTTGACCCCATCCAGCCCGTAGGCAACGGGGGAACGCGATGCCAAGGTCCCCACCGGTGTCGTTCGCCTTCTGGTTTTACGATAATGTCATCCCATACGCCTCGACCGTCCGCCCGATATGGTCTCCGAAGACATGCTGCATGCAGCGTTGGTCACGTTGCGTTGCGTTTCGTGAGGCCAAATGGCATCGTGACGCAGTAACATCCCCCGAACGAGCGTGATGAAGCAGAAGTCGCGAAAGTTGGTCGGACTCCTTCATCTTTATTTTCTGGTACCCGGAGTAAGCACGAGGAAGCAAAGCAATTCACACCCCCTACGTTGAATCAACCATTTGATCAATACGTGGCAAAGGAAAAGGAACTTTGAGACATGCTTTATTAAGGCCGAGTGTAGTCTATACACATCCGCCTTTCCCATTCTTTTTCTTTACAAGCACGGGGTTTGCTAGGGCCACGTAAGGGTGGAACACCTCCTTCGAGGAACCCCGACCCAGAGAAGGCCCGCTGCTCTCGGTCCGATTGCCCGTCGCCGTTCCTCATCGAAGCGGCGGAGCCGTTGTTGCACGGCGCGAGCGTGAGTGGGGGATGTCGGGGAGTGCTCGGCGACCCTCCCTCGGGGGATGCACGCGCCCATCCGAGGGGCTCCACGCGAAGATGTCGGCGTTGGCGCGGAGGGAGGTCGACGAGCACCACTTCCTTTTGGGGTCGAGGGTGGAGCTGACCCTCAATGCCTTGCCCCTCGGGGGTGGAAGGATCGGGGAGGGACCTCCTTGGTTCGCTCCGCGGCCTCGAACGTGCCGTGTGCTTGGCGGCGGAGTCGAGGTCGTCGTTGACCATCTTCTCCGGGGTGGTCCCCGCCGCTCGTCCAGCCGCCAGCGCTGTCGCGTGGGAGCGCACGCACTCGACGTCGTAGTCGAATGCGGCTTCTCGATGGACGAGCCGACTACGGGGATGACGCCGTTTGGTCTTTCATCTTCTATCTTCGAAGCAGGTATAGTTGGGGACCGCTCATGAATTTGGCGCATTGTGGTCGCCCAAGTATAGCGTGGTAGGCTCCCTTGGCGCCCACTACCTCGAAGGTAAGGACTTCTCCTTGCGGAAATTCCTCCGCTGGCACAAAACCAAACCGTCAAGGTGTCGACCGCTTCGAGGGGGACGGAACTCGCTTGTCGGGCGCGATGCCATGAAACGGGGCTTCGTGCCGGGCCGCACCGGTCCACCCCCGATCCTCATCGAGCGCAATGTGTGCGCGCAGAGGATGTTGAGGCCGCCGCCTCCGTCCACCAAGACGCCGAGAACCGCGCGTTCCCGATGATGGGGTCGACCACCGGGCCGGCATCCGTCCTAGTTGGGGACGCGGTTCGGTTGGTCATCCCACGAAGGTGATGGCGTCCCTCCGACCAATTGAGGAAGGAGGGAGGCGCTTCTCCGCGGGCAAGGACCCCGTGCCGCTCCCCTTGCCGGCGGGTCGACATGTTGACGGTGGGGCCCCAAAGACGAGGAACACGTTTTCCACGGCGGGGGGGAAACCGCCGGCCACCATCTCCCCCGTTTTTCTCGCCTCTCGCTCCTTCGCGGCGGCGCGGCCATAGAACTTTTTTTGAGCATGTCGCACCGCTTTCAAGGGTGTGGTTTACCGGGGTCTTGTGGGACAGACATGGCTTTTTCGGGAAGATGTCGTCGAACACCCCCGAACCTCGAGGGGCTTGCCGAGGGGCCCCGTCGAGCCGGTCGGGCCGCGACGAGGGCCTCGGCATTACCGCCGCCGTGCTCCTCGCTTGCGCGTCTCGCGCGCGGCTTCTTTCCCTTCTTGCCCCGCTTGTCCTTGCGGTGGGGCTCCCTAGACTGCCGCCCTCCGCCCGGCGCATCGTCCGGCGCTTGCCCTTCTTGCGGGGCGTCGAAATCGCCCCCACGGCCTCCTCTCTGAGGCGAAGGCCCCGGTGGCGATGTCGAACGACTCGTTGGAGTCCGCGGGCGGCCGCGTCCCAGCTCCGCACGAGGTCCCGCACGTGGTGCCCTCGAGGAAGGCGTGCACAATCTCGGATTGCGCCACGGCTGGGAGTTCCGTACAACGCTTGGAGAAGCGCCGCATGAAGTCCGCGGCGACTCGCGGCCCCCGGGTGCGAGGAGCGTAGGTCCCGAAGAATTTCGGGGGCACGTACGTGCCCGAAGTTACCCACGAACATGCGGACCAGATCGTCCCAATTGTGGATTTGACGGCGGGGGCGGTGCTCGAGCCACGTCCGAGCCGAATCACCGAGGTGTAGGGGCAAGTTGCGGATGATGACCTCATCGCCGGTCGCCCCCGCCCGGGCGGGCACGCCAAGCGGTAGTCGTTGAGCCACACGCGGGGATCCGTCTCCCCCGTTGTACTTGACGATGGTCGAGGGTTGGCGGAAGCGTTGGGGAAGGCCACCGCGCGGATCTCCCGGCTGAACACACGGGTCCCGGGGGTTCGGCCGGGGAACGGTCCTTCATCGGCTGTCGTAGGGGCCCACCCCGTCAAGGGTGGTAGCCTACGCCGCCGCGCATCGCCTTGCTCGTGCGGCGGGCGTTGATGACGTTGCGGGCGTCACGGGTCGAGGGTCCTGCGCGTGTCGAGGAGCCGCAGCTTGGCCGCGCGCGTCCGAGTTGGCGGGATGCCCCGCACCCCTCGCGTGGACCGAGGGTTCACCCCTTGTGCGGCCCCGTCTCCTCGCGCATCCCCTTGTTGGCGGATACGTGGCCGAGCTTTCGGCTGCCGGGACGACCGCTTGCTCGATGAGAGTCCGCACCTCGCGGTGCAAGTCTCGCGCCTCAGGGGTCGAGGGCGCCGGCATGGCCCGCGGCGGCGTCGCGGCGTCACGAGCTTCGACTTGCCCGCGGCGGTCGTCGGGAGTTGTCGGCGTTGATGCGGTCACGGGCACACGGCCGCCCAGCTCCCGCGCGCGTTCGCGCGCGCGCGGAGGCTTCCCGGCCATCGAGGCACGGAAGCGCCCGCACCGTTCGATATTCCTCCGCCGGCCTTGGCCTCGAGCTCGCGAGCTTGGGCTAGCCGTGCGTCGGCGTCGGCCGGCGGCGAGAGGCCGTCCGCGGCCATGCGCGCGAGCGATCCCAGGGCGGGGTGATCTCCCCGTCTCGGCGCCCACCGCGCCGGCGGCGTTGGCCGGGTCGTTGGCGATGACGACGCGGCACTCCCGCGCGGGGTCGTAACTCCCGGTGCTGGAGTCGTCGGAAAACGAACCGCAGTCCGTAGCGTCAAGGAAGCGCACGAACATGACCTGGTCCGCACTCCGAAGAAGTCCCATTCCGCGTACCCGTGGCGGTTGGCGGGTGGCAACGCATCGAGGGAGCCTAGTGACGACTCATCGCCCGGCCGAGGCGCCGGTCTGCGGCGACGAAGACGTGACGTCCGGGGGGACCCGGCGCATCGTGGTGTTGACGTTGACGTTGTAGGCCGACGCGCACCACGCAACCCAATGGGAATGCGCGGTCGGGAGACCGTGCGCTCGTCCCGCTAGGGTGGCGGTTGCGTGGGACGGTGGGCGCGCGTGCCGAGAGGCCGCGCGCTCGGCCGCCGTCGCTCGGGACCGCGCCGCGCGCGTCGGCCCGAGCGGAGCGACGCGGTGTCGTGGCGTCGACGGTCCCGCGCGTCCGTGCCGGCGGGCGTCCGCGCCGTGGTGGTGCGCGCGGCGGGGACCGGGCGGACCGGGCCGGCGCGCGCGCGGAGCTCCTCACGGTTGGTGAGGCGCATCGGAGGTAGCCATTCCCCGTGGCCCGAAAGTTCAGAACCCCCGAACCGGATTTCGAACCCGGCGGGAGGGGGGTCCGAGCCGCCCATGCGGAGCGTGTACCACGGTACTCGGTGCATATCACCATGGAGGGAGTTGACGGCGGTGGATTGACCTTAGGCGCTCGATTGCCCCACGGTGGGCGCCAGCGTCGGTGCGGAATGTGGTCCCGACACTAACTAGTAATAAGCGCGCGGTCTATCCCTCAATGGTCGATGCTAAGTAATAAGTGACACGAGTTTTTATCCGGGTTCCCGCCGAGGGGGCCGTACGTCCGGCCGGTGGCGTGCTCAAGGCACTATATTGCTCGGAAGACCGGGTGCTCGTAGTGGGGGCGCTACAAGCAAGCGGGAGGAGCGTGGCTCCCAAGTCCTCGGTGTGTGGCCGGAAGATATTGTGGGAGAATTGGAGAGTGAGTGCGTTGTGTTGTGTTGTCTCCCGTTCGTTGTGTCTCGTCCGTCCCCCGCGGCGGGGGGGGGGTTCGTCCCTCCTTTTATAGACCAAGGGGGAGAGAGAATCACATGCATGCCGCGCTACCTAGCTACGTGAAGGGGCGTGGTGTGCTATACCGTAGAGTGGGCGGCGTCCCAGGACGATCCTTGCAGCGGTCGGTCATCATGGCGTATCTTGTACCCGAGCGCGGGCGGTTCGAGGGTAGAGGGCACGGACGGCGGTGATGTCTTTCGATAGGCTTCGAGGGAGTTGGTGACGCGTCGGTCCGTACGGAGCACGGGAGTAGGTAAGGTGGCATCCCGTTCTTATGCGCTCCACCGCCGCGGAGTTGTTTCCACGGTGCCGGGCGTGTGCCGCACGCGCAGGGCGGTCGCCATGCCGTTAACAAAGGCGGGGATGGTGTTCCTCCGGCCTAGCTCGCCTCCACCTAACCCTGTAAGGTCACAAGAAAGCAAGTTGAGGTGAAGCCGGCCCCCTTTCGAGGGCTCGCGCGTCGGCAGACCGGCGCGGGCGGGGCACGGCGTCACGGGACGACACCGGCCGCGCCGCACGTCCCTTCCCACGTTGATGGGGAATGGGCTCCTCTCCCAGGGAGTTGGTGCGGTGGCACGGGCGCGAGCCCCGGCGCATGATGGCGCCGCCCCGCCGTTGTCGGGCGATAAATGCCCGTGTACGGGGCGAGCGCACGCGGGCGGAGCGCCCTCGAGCGAGGCGGACCCGATCGAGGGCGAGGCGGACCCTCGGCGAGGGCGGAGTCTGCTCGGGGAGCGCACCCCCTCGATCGGGACGGAGCCGCTCGAGGGAGGCATGCATCCTCGAGCGGCGAGGCCGCTTCGAGGGGATCTTCGAGTG
Source organism: Cenchrus americanus (assembly GCA_947561735.1). NCBI lineage: Eukaryota > Viridiplantae > Streptophyta > Magnoliopsida > Poales > Poaceae > Cenchrus > Cenchrus americanus. The sequence continues at coordinate 218,296,030 of OX387239.1, forward strand.
GGTTATCTTGGTGGGCCGTTGGGGCCTTTGCAGCGTGGCGCGTATCTGCATGGTTAGGCAAAGTACGTGTTTTTTGGCTTTGTTGCAGGTTTTAAGTGGGGATTCCTCGGTATTAAAGGGGACCCCTAGGGCTGTCCCCGACGGATGTCATGTGGGATTACCTATTTGGAGTGACGAAGGCGTCTCCGGATCATAATGTAGAGTGACATCGACGGACTAAATTAATACACATCACTTTATTCGACCGTAATGATAAGAACTTACTATTATAAATAAACACAAACAACAACGCACACTTGCTACCAAATGGGATCTTGTCCTCCCCACATCTAGATTACACGGAAGGACTACACAAGGTTTCGCCATAGTTCGAGTTCTAAGGGATATATGATGACAACTCATCATCACATGATGCACTTGAAGGCGAAGACGTCAACAACTCGTGGAATAAACAAACCACATCCCCATACTATTCTGGCCTAGTCTACACAAACAATCCGGGCTCAAGTCTACACGACACATGATAATCCTCTTCACCGAAGATAGTAGCCATGTAGCACCGATCGGCCTTGCCCCTCGGATGTCTTGATAGCTTCCGTGGATGCATGAACACACGAGAGAAGGCTACCTACGTCGTGACCAAAACTAACGAGGCCGCGACGAGCACAAACACTCAAGAGAAGGATGCCTATTGAGAGACCATGTACTCCTAGATTTAGCCTACACGACTACTAGGACTCACTTTATATAGCGCTAACGATGGAAGACCACTTGTGCTAAGGAACCTGAAGGCATCCCGGCGATTGTTTGTGGTGAAACGAAGAGCTAGCCATCCGGGTGTACTTCTTTAATAAAGTTGTGATTATCCATCAACTACCACTTGTCTTCCTCTCAACTGACTACGCGGCAGTACGACTACTTGCGACGATTGCACGATGGGATTTTGCATCAAAGATCGCGATAACGAGTACTCATTCATGGAAGTTTTCTTCATTCATACTTAAACAATTTCATTACAATTGTTTATGTACAACCACCTCGCATGAGCTAACGTTCATGACTATGGTTCGAGGTTGAGCTTCTCGGCGACCTACTCAGAATGGTGCCATCGTTGTGTGGGCAAGATTCTTGGCTAAGTATTGCTCGTCGGTGCGGTTGGCGGCTCGTTGGTGCGAGGATCTACGAACAGGAGCCTTCGTGGAAGGTCACTTCTTGAAGGCAAGACTTGATTGGGAATCGACAAGTGGCGTTCTTCACGTAGGTCGCCGGTGGCGGGGGGCTTCCTTGCCGGTCGCATGGTGGAGAACAGCGTGAAAGGTCATGGATGGTTTCGCAGTGGGAGAAGCAAGTAGGCTTCCTCGAGTTCCTTGAGCCGAGCCCCACGGCTCTCGGAGTCTCGTTCGGCGATTCGGATTGGTGGCATGACGAGGTCACGATACGATGCAATACCAGGTTCCATGTGCTTGTCCCACTCGTAAAAGCCAATAATCGTACTCCGGACCTAGATGGGGCCTCTTGCTCCGGTCATGAAGAGGTTCTTCGGATGGGTTAAGCCTTCGTGTGATCTACTCGGGTCTCAAGCTCGCAATCAACAAAGGCAAAGTGGGTGAGACTACCTCAAGCTTTACCATCAACAAGTACCGACAAAGGCGGTCGTGTACCTTTATTCTTGTTGCGGAGAGACTTGTTCTTCCGCATCCCGATGGAGAAAACGTCCAAAACCGCTCTTGAGCATCTTGTATCCTTAGTTATTAAGTAAGTGTATTTTAGACTTTTGGTTGCCTCCATATAACCCATGGCGTGATGATGGCGAGCCATCTCTTGGAATGCCCTAGTTCATTTGCGTATTTTCCTTTCCTATTTTCTTAGGACCTCTCCTCGACTAGCTACAACACTGTCAAATGGTGAGATCTTGTAAGGGTTGGACTACTCAAGGGTGTCGACTACTCACCTTCATCCAGTCACGCTCGGCTCTACGGCGCACGCCTCCGGTCTTGCCGAACCCGTCGCCGGTCGACAAGATCATCCCGCTAACAGCTCGGCCCGCCACGACTACTCATCGCGGCTTCGAACATGAGGGCCAATGTGGACGTGCTCCGCGTCGATGACCATGCGGCCGGACGACCACCTCCGAGTACGGTTTGCGGCGTCGTCGCCCTCCCCTCCGCCATTGTCGCGTCGGAACAAGCATGACGGTCCCTCCACCATCTCGGGGGCTTCTCCGGCAGCTGGATGGGGCATGTCACATCAAGATCGGGGACCGTAGCTTGGGGCGATAGTTCTCGGCCTTCGGTGGTTCGACAAGAGGACAATGACTAACGCTCAATCCGGCGACTACGACTTCTCTTTGTCCTCTTTGATGTCTATGCCGGAGGAGTTCGACCTTCAGATCGACGGGCCTCGGCCGACTCTCGGTCGGCGCCTCGGGCTCGCGAAGCCGGTGAAAAGGAAAGAGGACTAATCCTCCGGGCGGCGCTTTTCCTCTTCCGCCACCTATGCGGCACGGTTCATCCTCCTCGGAGGACAAGTCCGTCGATTTCTACGAGCACAAGTTGAAGGTCGCACGAGAACCGACTACCACGTCTAATGAACACGAGGAAGCATCAACACTTACAAGACCACCGTCACGGTTGGGCGCCGAGGATCGTGGAAGTCCGCCTCGGCGAGTGCCTCCCCCGCGCCTCACAAGAGCAAGCACTGGTTGGCGGCGAGCGGACGTGCCCCCTGAGGAACGAGCTCCTCCAGCTCTTCTATGGTGGGAGGGCGGGCTACGACTACCCCAGCTGGGTCGAGTGTCCCAATCGCCTCGGAAGATGAATGGGGTCGAAGAGCATGAATCTCCCGCCAAGAACCTTCGTCATCAACACACCACATCGAGGCATAACTACTCGACTACACTACAAGAAGAGGCTTACCTCTTGGGACGTGGTCTCGACGACCTTCAACTTCTTGGCCCGTCTTGCTTGCGGAGCCACATTGCGCGGCCTTCCTCGGTTGCTTGATAATCGTGATGACATGCTTAGAGAGGCTAAGAAAATGAGGAAAGAGCCTAGAGCTTCACTCGAGGATGCTAGGACTAGAGTGGCCGAGCTAGAAACACATACCTGGGATAAGCTTGAAATTGATTCTTTGAAAGTTTACCCGTTGTTTCTAATAAAGTTGAATGTGTTTGATTTTTGTCCTATCTTTCTAGCCGATATTGCCTTGTTTTAAGAAAAAGCATGCCTGTCAAAGTCGTGAGGAACTAGATGTGCTTAGGATTTGAAAATGACCGGGAGCTATAAGGTTCAGATCTCGCTTTGCTAGGTGCTTGCACTTTGGCCTCGTTCTTGCATGAGAAAAATTGATGAGATGCATGCTTATACCGTTTCTCTTCGAGGCTAAATTGAAATGGAACCAATTCCTGGGCATCTTGCTCTACCCGTGAATTGCATGCTTTGAAGAATCCGGAACTTGATCTTAGTTGATCGCTAGATGAGAATGATGAGGTTGAGAAAGTTGATGGGCTTTGGTCGGGTTCGATCATGAGCTCTTCGCCGAGGATAATGATCGAGACATTCAAGAGGCAGGATGCAGGAGAGGGACTCGGGGGCAAACAAGGTTGGTGAGGGAAGTGGAGAGAATATATCCTGTGGGAGCCACCAAAAGAAAAACTCCACCACACAAATGATTTTCCCTCCTAAACCTAACCATCTTAGGAACCGACTAGACACAACTCAAGCCTCCACTCCATGAAGTCACAAACAAATGATTTTCAAAAGCCTATCAAGCTTGTGAGCACTTCGGGAAAGTGTTCTTTGGGAGAAGAGAGTGAGAAGGCTAGTGAGGAGAAACCAGCTGAGAAGCCAAGTGGAGAGAAATCCAAGGGGAGCAACTCTTATCCCAAGCGACCTAAACCTAAGCCTTGTGAGGTTTCATTGTGGCTATTGTGGGAGAGATGGCCATAAGGATGAGTTTTGCTTCAAAAGGAGGCGAGAGGAGAATGTGCAAAGGAGTGGGGCTAATAAGGACAAGATACTCACTCCCCTTCCAATGGTGTACTTGAGCCTCGTGTAAAAGGCAGACAATAGTTTGTGGCCAAGGCGATGTGTGAGGGACAAGCCCGTGCTGGGGGAGAGAGCGAAAGGTCGTTGGAGTGTGCCGCTAGCCGGGCTACACCGGCCGACGGGCAGTTCGGGATAGGCGTAGTTTGGGTTTTTTTTGCTCGTTACGTGTGCGAGGTTTGGTTCTCGAGGTCGTGATTCTAGTGGTTGTGGCCGAAGAGTTTGCAGGAGAGCGCGCCCCTGGTTTTAGGCGTTCTCCCCCTTGTGTGCTCAATACGGGATGGGAGGATCCTCATGGCTTTGAGATAGAGAGGAGGGACACTCTCATGCATTTTTCTTTCGTGGTTTTTTGTCCTCTTCGTGTAGGAGGGTTGGTTCCCTCATGGTGTGTTGACCGTTTTGGTGGTGTTCGTCGTGGTAGCTTTGGTAGGAAAGATGGTTCGGATTGTGCTAGCCCCACCTTTGAGCAAGTCGTGTTCTTTAAGATCGGTTTTACTTTTGGTACTAACCTCAAAAAGTACGAGTCGTTTGTTGCGTCGCCACGTGCTTGTTTTTGAATTTCAGTGGGGAGATCTTGAAGAACATTTTGGTTGATTTAAACTTCTGGTTGCTCGAGGTATATGACCGAGACAAGGGGTGGTTCTCAAGTCTCGTCCCGTGGTGACAAAGAGGTACATCACCTGGGGACAATGGGCGTGGGGCGTGTGCTTTCGGAATTAAAGGTGAGATTTAAGGTGGAGGAGCAAGCAGATTGACTTCAAAGTGATGCTCTTGTGTTCCGCCGCTGGGATTACAATTTGCTTTTGTGTCTCAAATTTTCGTTGAATAGGTTTTGAGGTGTTGTTTCGCCTGTATTTTTGGATTTTTGGGGTGACTCTCGAGGGGGACCTTGTCCGTATGGTCGTCCACCTCGCCCGGAGGGTCTGTGTTTCGAGCTCCGATTTTTTTCTCGCTCTTCTTTAGTGTTGAGCGTTTTGCCCCTTTGGTCGGTTATTCGAGTGTAAGAGTTGTGGAAGTGGCATTGGAGGAAGTTTGGGTCGCTGCGAAGCACCTTTGTCTCGCTCTGAGTAAACTCGAATTTGGTCCGAAAAGGATTGTCCACGATTGAGGTTTTTGAGAAAGAGTTGTGGTTTTTTGTGCGCCGTCTTTTGTGCATGCCAAGATGGTAGCCTTCTTCCTCACCCGCCTCTCACCGATGTGGATGACCGAGCGTCCATGCGAGCTGCTCCATAAGGACCTTGTTGGCCCATTAAATCAATGCGATCTGGGCCCCCCCCGGTGGGAAGTGGTATTGTCCTTGCTGTGGTGACTCATCACTTTCGCATGCGGTGTTCTTTCTCGAGGATTAAGGGGGAGACGTTTTGGTTTTGTTCGAGATCTTGTCTTGAGGTTGAGGAGACGAGAGGGCCCCAATGTAGGAGATGACGGGAATATCGAGCATCTCCCCGGCAAAAAGGACCATATGGCTTGGAAGGGGACCCGAAACTCGTTTTCAAACCTTTTTGCCATGACTTGGATGGTCTTGAAACCACCAGTTTTTGAGTCCGTATACGCTTCTCCGAATGAGGGTGGAAAGGAAAAACAGACCTTATGTGAGATGGCTCCTGACGATGCTTGATGAGCATGGGGGGGGGGGGGGGGGGGGGGGGGGGGGGGGGGGGGGGGGAAAGGACTCGAAACGAGGAAGGTTCGGCTCGGGGCCGAGGAAGAAAGCAGTTGAATACCGCGTGCTATGTGTCTAACGAAAGGACTCTACCTCGTGTGCATAAGAAAGGAAAACTCTCTACGAGTTGATGGGGCAATGGGGCCGCACACCCAGAGGTGGGGAGGAGTCACTTCCATGTCTTTGGTTGTAAAGTGTTTTATTCCGAAAGGGAAAGGAAAGAAGTTGACAAGTTTGAGGCTAGGGGGTCCTGGCCGATGTGTATATTTTGGTTGAATGCATCTCACTTGCATATCGTTTTGCTCAATCTCTTGAACTTAACCAAATGCCCGTGGAGACTTGCGAGGTAACCTTCGACGAGACACAACCACTTAGTCGCCTTGTATTTGAGTGTATAGGTGATGATGAACTTGGTGAGGAGATCTTTCTTGCAGGGGAGGGGGGGAGGAGCTATGAACATGGAGACGATGAAGATAATGGTCTGTGTGGTTTGCTCTCACTACCGAACATGTTTACAATATTTTCCTACTTCGACCTATCTGGAGTGATGGATGTTCCCCCACTCCCACACCTACGACGACAACCAAGATCAAGGAGAAGCCGTTTATTGAGGGGGAGGTAGTACCAAGGCGAGAACCTTCTCTATACAATGAAATCGTGGGGGATCACAAAAAAAAAACCTTCGAGGATCAAATCTGCGAAAAAAAACCATGAATGATGGACGACGAGGGAAAAAATGTTTGGGGTTCCGTGGGTAATGGATTCGAAACAATTTCTCATTTCGCTCATGCCGCATTTGTTGTATTCACCTTTGAGTCGAAAAAGCATATTTGACACGCACAATCCGGGAGATCATAATTGGGTTAATTCGATGCATTAGAAGTTCGAGAACTTTGAGAGGAATCAGTTTGGTAAATTGGTTGACCCTCCTCCAGAGGGATGGTAAGCCGATTGGGACAAAGGAGGTGGAAGAACAAAGAGGGAAACCAGAGGAGAAAGGTGAGGATTTGTGGAGGAACAAGTCAATGCTTGTTATTTGCTCGTGGGTTATTTTCGCCGAAGGGATTGACTATGAGGATACCTTAATTCCCGTAGCCCGTTTGGAGACGATTAGGATCACTTCTAACCTTTTCTTCGTGGCTAAAGGGTTCAAGTTGCACCAAATGGGGGGATGTGAAGGGGAGTGCTTTTCGAATGGTGTGTTGGAGGAAGAAGTGTATGTGAGGCAACCACCGTGGTTCTTGAGAGTGATGGGGAAGTACCACCGGTGTACAGTTGAGGAAGGCGCATGAACGTGAGGGTCAATGAGAGGTGCGCCTAGGAGCTTGGTGGGAAAATGGCGTGTGTAGGAAAGGTTGAGGGGGTTTCGGTTTGAGCCGGTGGCCTGAGATGGGAAAGGATCATGGAAAACCTTGTTTTTACTCGCGTCGGCAAAGATATCCCACTAGGCAGTGTACGTGGGATGATATTGTCTTTGGTGGCTTGTCATAACTCTCTTGTTGCAAAGGTTTGTAGAGGATAATGAGAGCGGTGGAATTTGAGATGAGCATGATGGGAGAGTTGCAATTCTTCTCTCGTTCTACAGTCAAGCAATCAAAGGGAAGAAGGAACATTTGTGCACACTAGCTGGGTATACCGAGGACATTGTCGTGCTGTCTCAAGATGGAGGACTCCCGAGGATATGGGGCGACGCCCATGAGTACGACTACAACATCTTGATGCGACGAGGAAGGTGAAGGCGAGGACACGGAATGGGGAACGCATGAGATACCGTTAGGATCACTTTACTTGACGAGCCGTCGACGAGGCGTAATGAGCATGGCATCCATTTCTCCGTATGACGTCGTGCTCGTGTTCAGCGTCTTGGGGACTTAGCGTCCCTAGTCCGCAAGGCCGGTTAGTGAAAGCCGATTTTCAGTACTGGGGTACTTGCGTCTCCTCGACTTGAGGCCTTTGGTACTTTGCGTCCTCTAAATCGTTGGCTCTTCATGGTTTTTCGGAAGGCGAATTATTGGGAGGATGGACGGTTGGATAGGAAGGTCCACAACGACTGGGACTTGCCGCTTGTTGGGAGTTCTTTGTTCTTGGTGTCTTGGTCTCCCGCAATAGAGCCGATGTGTTGAAAAAGAAAACACTACTCGGCGAGTATGTTCGAGCGGCATATGTGGCGGCTATTAGTTGCTCTCGTGCTCTCGCCTCCTTTGGATCACATCAACACCCATGAGTGACTTTGGTGAGGAGTATATGAAGGACCGATACGGCGAACCGGAGAGGGGGGGGGGGAGTGAATGGGAGCCGATAAAAATTCTTCTCGATGGAGATGAGAACTCCAACAAGACGAACGCGGCTTCCAACACACGTCTCCGACTCACTACCAAGGTTGGTCAAGCCCACGTAGCAACCGGGTGCCACTGGACCTAGGAACCAACACGCAACCTTCCGACCCGCAGAAACGCAGGCGGAAAAACAAACCTCGAGTCTACGAGACCCACACGGGTCGGACAGGGTGAGCACCACCGGCCGACCGGTCCCTCGCAGTGAACTCGAGCAACTTTCACTAAGTGGCTCTGCCAGGTTGACCGGTGAGACACACCCGGTCGAGCCGGTGGCAGCACCGAAAGCCCCCAAGACACCAAACAGCCAACCGGCCACCAAACGGACCCAAACTCGAAACAGCGGCACCACGGGACAACTACGAACACACCAAGACGTTCACCCGAGCAAAATCCCCCGATGAGGCTTTCACCGGGTCGGACCGGTCAAGAGCACCCGGTCGGACCGGTGTGGCACAGGCGGCTCGGGATGAACGACACCGCGGGTCAACTCCCCCAAATCCAAAACTCGATCTCCGAATCGCTCCACGGACTTGAACAAGACTTTGGGGATATCGGGAGCACCTCATGAGGAGTCCATAGCAAAGTTTAATCCCACCAAATCTCGTCCAAAAAGGAGGAATCGAAGAAATCCCCCGAAAGCACCTCCAACCCAAGAACTCAAGAAACCCCCAAAATCGAGCACTTTACTCACGGATTTGGGAGGGGAATCACGGACCAAAGAACCACGAAGGGTTCCCACAAATTTCCCCCATCAAATCCCCAAGAGAAAAGCCTCGAAAACCCCCCAAAGAAATCACCGAGAAAGGGCTCCGAAAATCACCACCAAGACCAACGGGAAAACACATCCAAACCTTGAGGAACCACGCCGAATCATCTATACATGAAACAAAGGTTCGTACAAGGTCTAGCAAGCCGCCCAGATCATCCATCCCTCTCTACAAGATCTCTCCGTGAAGCTCTCTTGCTAGTCCTAAGGAAAACCTAGAGAAAATAGGTGGAAAATAGGAAAACAAATGAGCTAGGGTTCCAAGAGTTGGCTGCCAACCTCTCACCTCTTGGGTTATATAGGCGGCAACCGAATGTCTAAAATGCCCCTCTCTACTAACTAGGGATACATGCCCCTCAAGGGCGGATTTCGAATTCTTGATGTCTTCACCATCGGACGGATGCCCGGCGACCGCACCTGCGTAGCCTCGACGCAAGCGATGCGATCCCGACGCGTGTCCTCCGCTTCGAAGATTCTCGGACTGCGTCGTCGCACACGGCCGAGCCGGTGCTCCTCACCAGCCGACGTCCCCCCGCCGGCGACGGGGTCGGGACCCACGCGGCCGACGCGAGGCTGCTGGCACCTCCGTCTTCGGTTCCCCGGTCTTGGCTTTGTGGATCAACCAAGGAACCCGGTGGTTTTACGGTGAACCACCGGAAACCCCGCGAACTCGGTGTAGCCTCGCCAATCTCCACTCATGACTTGGCTCCCACGTAGTCCGGCTCGACCTTGGTTTTGAGGCTCAACCAAGAAACCGTCCACGACTTCATCTTCTTGTTCATGCCACCATGCGGCCCGCACTTGACCCCACCGGCCACCGGGTCCCTCGAACGAAGCCTACTTGTCTTCTCCACACCCGGAGGCCTCACGGCAACGACCTTTCGCGCTTGTTCTTCACCCGCACCAACACGAGTCAAGCCGCACCCTCGCACTCGCAATACTTAGCCAAGAATCGGTCCACACAACGTTGTCAATCACTCATCACACAAGGAAGCGACCATCCACCGGTCCTCGAACCACACATGGTCCTCAATCTCCCCCTTGATGAGTGCATTGACAACACCCACACCAAAGTAACAAGAGAAAAGAAAAAGAAAAGAAACGAACAAAAAGAAACTCCAACAAGCGATCGAAAGCCAAACAAAGGCAACGAGCAAGATCACTTGAAGAAGACAAGTCTCGAACCCCTTAGGCAAGGGCAACGGCTCGACACATCCGAGACAAAGCAAAGCTCAAGCAAAGAGCACAAACCACGAGACAAACTCGAAAACTCACAAAGAGCTCCCCCTGCACACATGCAAGCTCCCCCGAACCAATGCAACTCCCCCACAGACGAATGCATGCAAAACGGTCAAAACGGGGCGGCGCAGCAATTTCGGCTCACACCGGTCGGAACGGTCATCACCACCGGTCGGACGGGACCGGTGCCTAACATGTGTACGGGACCGGCACTCACACCGGGGTCGGACCGGTGCTCTTCCACGGTCGGACCGGTGTAAAACGGAAACCAGAAATGGCTCGAAACCACCTGAAAACCTTCTAAATGCATCCACTAAGCCATTTCAAACTCAAACTTCTCCCCCTTGTTGGCAATGCATGAATCAAGCCAAAAATGCAAAACTTTCAACCTAGAGCTTCTCAAAGATACAAAATTCAACAAAGAATGCTACACACGTCCAAATGAGCAAGTTAGGTACTCGACGGCTTCGTATCGATCTCAACTACATGATCACCAAGTTTCACAACCATTGGGCGAAGCTAAGATGTATTTTGGCAATTTTGCGAAAAACTCGCCTCTCATGAGCAAAGTCCTAAACATGATCAAAGCATATCAAAATGGCAAAGCCACACAAACTTCATGCTAGGACAGCTATTCTAACCATAAGACCATCACAAACACCCACAAGCACCTCATGTCATGTCAAAGCCACCGAGCCATGTGCCTACTTCTATGTATGAGACTTCTCATTGGTAGGCATCATGCAACGGTTTAGCACCCAAAGCAAATTAAATTCAGCACATATGACATGGGAGCACATTTCCAAGCATTTTTCATTTCATTTTCAGATTTGTAAATGGTACATGAAATGTCTTTGCGACAAAAAGGAACTTATGCTCCTCCACAAGATAAGTCAAGAGGGCTAAACATTCATGATGGCAAATGAGCCTTTGGCCCCATATGATCAATAAACTAGCTATCCAACCACAAATTAAGCATAGCAAAGCCACAAAAACATGTCAAGAGCATGTAAAGGCATTTACACATGAGAGAGCATACATGTAACATTTTTCAAAAGTATAGCTATCAACCATGGATTATTCATCAAGATCATCAAGAGCTAAGCCAAAACTAACCATAGCATACCAAACGAGCTCACAAAGACATATATCTCATTCCATGGTGAACTATGTATATGAGAGAAGCTTTTCCTAACCAATGCATATGATACAAAATGCATGCAATCTAAGATGCAAGGATGCCTATACATCATGTTACATATGCCATGCCAAATGCAAGAAATGCACAAAGGAAAACTATACATATGCTACAAAACCGCTCCTCGAGGGGGAGGCAAAACGGGCTCGACACCACGGCAAAAGAAAGCCCCCACACACCCAACTCAAGAAAACAAACACACACCAAGTTCCCCCCGCAAACGAGTGAAAGTTGCTTGATCTAGGGGGTTTGGTGAAAATATCGGCTAGTTGGTCATGTGTGGGTACATGGATCAAAGCTATCTTTCCTTTCTCGACGTTGTCTCTCAGAAAATGATACCTCACTTCTATGTGCTTGGTTTTGGAATGGAGCAACGGGTTCTTTGCAACGCTTATGGCATTGGTGCTATCACACTGAAGTGGGACATGGGTATACTCCTCACCAAAGTCACTCATGGTGTAGGTGATCCAAAGGAGCTGAGAGCAACAACTAGCCGGCAACATACTCGGCCTCGGTCGTGGATTGAGCAACACTCGCTTGCTTACGGGAAGACCAAGACACCAACGAAGAACCCAAAGCGGCAAGTCCCGAGAAGTGGACTTCCTATCCAACCGACACCAGGCAAAATCCCGCGTCGAAAAACCATGAAGCGCCAAAGAGGAGGGACGCGGAGTACCAAAGGCGAAGTCGGGAGTGTGACGCAAGTACACGAAAATTCTCTTCACCGCTTGCGGATGCGAAGTCCTCGGAGACGCTTGAAAACGAGCGCACGGACACAGCGAGAGCGCGTGTGTCGGCCTCGTCGCCGTCCAAGTAGAGGAGTGACCCGATCATGCTCCGGTACTCCTTGGGTCCACATGTTCACCTTCCTCGTCGCATCAAGAGGCTGTAGTCGTACTCATCGGCGTCGTCATAGCCTTGGAGTCCTCCATCTTGAACTTCCTCACAATGTCCTTGGTGTACTTAGCATGGTGCACAAATGTTCCTTCCTTTGATTGCTTGATTTGTAGCCAGAGGAAGCGCGCAACTCACCCATCATGCTCATCTCGAACTCCTCGCTCATATCATACGCAAACCTCGCAACAAGAGAGTTAGACGAGCCACCAAAGATAATGTCATCCACGTACACATGCACAATCGGGATATCTCTTCGCGCCTCGGCAAAAACAAGGTGCGATCGACCTTCCCCATCTCAAAACCTCTCTCAAACAAGAACCCCCTCAACTTTGCCATACCAAGCTCTAGGCGCCTGCTTCAACCCATACGGCGCCTTCCTCAACTTGTACACCGGTGGGGGGTACCTCTCACTCTCAAACCCGGAGAAGCAGTCTGCCTCACATCCACTTCTTCCTCCGGCACACCATTCGGAAAAGCACTCTTCACATCCATTTGGTGCAACTTGAACCCTTTAGCCACGAGAAAAGGCTAGAAGGATCCTAATCGCCTCCAAACGGGCTACGGGAGCAAAGGTCTCCTCGTAGTCAATCCCCTCCTTACGGCGAACCCCTGAGCAACAAGTCTCGACTTGTTCCTCACAACCTCACCCTTCTCTCCCTCTTTGTTTTTCCACACCCACTTGGTACCAATCGGCTTACACCTGGGGGAGGGTCAACCAACTCCCACACCTGATTCCTCTCAAAGTTCTCCAACTCCTCATGCATCGAGTTAACCCAATTGTGATCAGATAGTGCGTGTCCAATGTCTTTGGGCTCGAAAGAAGCAACAAATGCGGCATGAGCGAAATGGGAATTGTTTCGAACCCTCGGCCGTGTAGTGCGTTCATTCATGTCGCCGATGATCCTCGAAGGCTGGGTGATCCGCCTGAACTCGCCGGGGAGGTTCTCGCCTCGAAGCTACCTCCCCCTCAACATCAGCTTCTCCTCGTTCTTGGTTTGTCGTCGTAGGTGTAGCAGAGGGTCCATCCATCATCGTCGTCGAAGTAGTGGGTACATGTTCGGGCGGGGGCACCGCACCACCATCCTCATCATCACCATGTTCATGCTCCTTCTCCCCGAAAGATCTCCTCGCCAAGCTCATCATCACCGCACACTCGAAGACAAGGCCGAACTACGTGGCTCTGTCTCGTCGAAGGTTACCTCGCAAGTCTCCACGATTTGGTTAGTTTCAAGATTGAGCACACGATATGCTCTAGAATGAGATGCATAACCAAAGAAAATGCCATCGAGGGACCTAGCCTCAAACTTATCCAACTTCCTGCCTTTCTTCGGAATGAAACACTTGCAACCAAAGACATGGAAGTGACTCACCTTGGGTGTGCGGCCATGCATCAACTCATAGCATGTCTTCTTCTTGTGCACTACGAGGTATATCTGTTCGACACAAAGCATGCGGTGTTCACGCCTCGGCCCAATACCTCCTCGGAGTCCTATGCTCATCAAGCATCGTCCGAGCCATCTCGCACAAGGTCTGTTCTTTCTTTCCACAACACCATTACGGGGAGCGTATACGGACTCGAAAGCGGGTGCTCAAGACCCAAGTCATGACAAAAGGTTTCAAAACGAGAGTTCTGGATTCAGGAGCCATTATCACTTTGACGGATAGCTCGTATGGCATCTCCGTGCCTCTCGTTCCTCAACCTCAAGACTAGATCTCGAACAAAACCAAACGTCTCCCCCTTATCCTCCAGGAGAAAGAACACCCACGCATACCGAGAATAGTCGTCCACCACAACAAGGACATACCACTTCCCACCGAGATCGCACACGAGGCCGGGCCCACAAGGTCCATATGGAGCAGCTCGCATGGACGCTCAGTCATCACATCGGTGAGAGGCGGGTGAGAAGAGGCCACCATCTTGGCATGCCTACACGGAGCACAAACCAACTCTTTCTCAAGCCTCAACCGTGGCAATCCTCGGACCAAGTTGAGTTTACTCAAGCGTGACAAAAGGTCAAAGCTCAAGTGACCCAACTTCCTATGCCACTTCCACAACTCACTCGAAGAACCGGCCAAGAAACAACGCTCCACACACCGAAGGCGAAGAAAAATCGGCACGAAACACTACGACCCTCGGGAACGACCATACAGACAAGGTCCCCTCGAGAGTCCACAATCCGAGAACCACCTGGCCGAAACAACACCTCAAAACCCTCATCCAACAGCTGGGACACAGAAAGCAAATTGTACCCCAGCGATTGAACAAGAGCAACATGCCTCAGAGTGATCTTGTCACTCACTTTTATCTCACCTTCTGAAAGCACACGCCCACGCCCATTGTCCCCAAAGGTGATGTACCTCTTCGTCACCACCGGGACGAGACTTGAGAACCACCCCCTGTCTCCGTCCATATGCCTCGAGCAACCGGAGTCAATCAACCAAATGTTCTTCAAGTCTCCCACATTCGCAAATCAAAAATAGGCACGTGAGCGAACAAACGACTCGGCCGGGGTTAGTACCAAAGAGGAAAACCGAGGCGGAGCCATTTGCTCGAAAGTGGGGTTAGCACCAACCAAAGCATCTCTCCTACCAAAACTACCTCCACGAACACCACCACGGTAACCACCACGAGGGAACCACCCTCTCTGCACGGAGGAGGACCAAAACCACGCAAGAAAGTCCGTGGAACGTTCCTTCCTCTCCAACACACCGCCACGACTCCTCCGATCCCCGTATTGAGCACGAGGAGGAGAACGCCTAGCAAGACCGACCACCGCACCCTTTCCGGCCCAACCACCCCGAACCCGACCACCGAAACAACCCTCGCACACGTACGCGCTCGAAACCCGGGAACAGTCGTCTGTCCCGGGCACACGCAGGTCCGCCCGGTGCCCCTCCCCCGCCGAACTCGGCAGGTGTGCTCAAGAGGCGGCCGCCCCTCCGGCCTTCTTTTCTCCCCAAGCCGCCCTGTCCTCACAATCGCCTTGCCCCTGGGCATCCGCACACGAGGCTCAAGTACACCATCGGAAGGGTGGTACTTGTCCTTGTTTGCCCACTCCTTCCCCATTCTCTCCTCTCGCTTCCTTTTGAAGCAAAACTCCCTCCTTATGGCCATCTCTCCCACAATAGCCACATTGGAACCTCACAAGCTTAGGCTTTGGCTTGGGATGTGGCATTCACTCGGTTTCTCTCCACTCAAACCCTCCACCGGTTTCTCACCACTAGCCTTCTCACTCTCCTTCCCAAAGAACACTTTCCCCGAAGTGCTCACAAACTTGATAGGCTTTTGTAGGTCATTTGTGGGTGTAGGAAACACGGGTGGAGGCTGGGGTTGTATCTAGTCGGTTCCTTAGATGGTTAGGTTTTGGTGGGAAATCATTCTTGTGGTGGGTTTTTGGTGGCTCGGGGATATTCTCTCCACTTCCCTCACCAACCTTGTTTGCTCCAAGCCCCTCACCATCTTGCCTCTTAAAGGCCTCGATCATCATCCTCAGGCGAGGCTCGTGCACGGACAACCAACCCATCAACTTCCTCAAATCATCATTCTCATCACCGCAAACGATCAACATAATGCGCAAGCTCCAAATTTTTCAATGCATGCATTTCACGGGTAGAGCAAGATGTAGGCATGGGTTCCTTCAATTTAGCCTCGGAGCGAACTAGTGTAGGCATGCATCTCATCAATTTTAGCATGCAAAACGGGGCAAGAAGTGCAAGCACCTAGCAAAGCGAGGTCTAGACTTAAGCTCGGCCACTTCAACCCTAAGCACATCTAGTTCCTCACACTTGGAGGCATGCTTCTCCTTAAACAAAGCTAGATCGGCAAGGAATATGGAGCAATCGGCACAATCATTCTCATCGAAACAACGGGGCTAGCCTTAAGCGAATCAATCTCAAGCTTGCTATCAAGCACCTTGTGTCTCCTAGTACTACTCTAGTCCCTAGCATCCTCGAGTGAAGCCCTAAGCTCTTTCCTCATTTTCTTGGCCTCTCTAAGCATGTCATCACGGTTATCAAGCAAAGAGCCGAGTCTCTCATTCTCCTGGCGCAGAAGGGAAGCTCATCACGCACCTCGTCGTCGGACTCGGAGTCGAGTCGCTCTGTGTGCTCCTTCTTCTGCCGGAGCTCAACGCCATGGTGCGAGGCGCGTCTCTCGCGGCGGCTCGGCCGCTCGGGTTCTTGGACGACCTCTTGTTCTTGCGGCGATCTCCCTCGTCGTCGGCTGCTCGAGCTCGAGGTGGAGTACGCGGGCCCCAGGTCGGCGTCGCTCGCTCCAACCATCGCTCGGGCCTTGCCTCGGCCCTCCTTCTTCCTCGATCGTCGCTCGTCCTTGTACTTGTTCTTGTGCTTGCTCTTGTGGTCGCGCCTCGAACGGTACTTGTCGTTGTTCTTCCTCGGCTTGTGCTTGTAGGCGGCTTTCCTTGTTCTCGGCCTTCTCAGGCGGTCGGCCGCCGAAAGTGTCCGGCTTGCCGCCGGGAAGCAAGTCCTCGTGTTCCTCCTCATGTTCACGCGGTTCTCGTGCGGCCTCTCGAACGCCTCGTCAACGCGCCGGCTCGTCCTCTCCAAGGTCATCAAACTCCTCATGCGGCATAGACATCGGAGAGGAAAACGAGAACATCTCGGTGGATGGGTTAGAGTTAGTCTTTCCTTTGGAACCACCGAGGCGAGGGCAAGACTATGGGAATCGATCGGTCCCTCGAAGCTTGGCGGTCATGCCTTTATCCACCTCGGCCGACTTGAGCTTCGAGAACGGCTCGTTCCGCAATCCAAAGTATCGTACCGCTCAGACTCGCCTATGGCCTCGAACTTTCCGCTCCATATCGTACGATCCAAAGAGTGTGAAGGAGCTTGGCCGCTCTATCTCATGATCATCGTACGGGAGCACGTCCACATTGGCCCTCATGTTGTTCACCACCACGTAGTGAACCTCGAAACAAGGCATCGATGGACTCACTTAGGGGAGGTGAGTGAAGTTCTCGTACTCTCCCGGTAGGTCGCATGCTAGCAGGTGCTCAGACACACAGGCGTTCCCAACATGAGCCTCCTTCAACACGCCCAAATCCTTCTGAAGCCAAGTGCTCGGTGTGCACCGATCGAACTCGAGGGCGACACAAAGCACGCGAAACAAGTAGTCGACGCCTTATTGTTGGCGTCGAAGGCGGCCCCTCGATCTATGGAGCGAGGAAATCAGCGAGTGTGGGACATAGCTTTGTGTCCACGTGACATCTCCAAAGGATCGACCCTTTCCGCGGAGAAACGCACCCATCGCGCTTGCTCCACATACGGTAGTTCTTGCCATCGAAGTGTGGAGGACCCGTACCCCCGTTCTGAGTCGCCATCCTTGGATCTTGGGCGCGGGTTAGAGTCAATAAAGACCGGCAAATGCGATACCACTTGTGAAGGGCCGGTACCGCGAACCGGAGAGGGGAGTGAATGGGAGCGCGATAAAAATTCTTCTCGATGGAGATGAGAACTCCAACGAGACGAACGCGGCTTCCAACACACGTCTCGACTCACTACCAAGGTTGGTCAAGCCCACGTAGCAGGCGGGGTGCCCTTTGGACCTAGGAACCAACACGCAACCTTGGGCAGAAACGCGAGCGGAAAAACAAACCTCGAGTCTACGAGACCCACAGGTCGGACGGTGAGCACCGGTCGAGGCCGGTCCTGGCGAGTGAACACGAGCAACTTCCCCTAAGTGGCTCTCCACCGGTAGGGCCGGTGAGACCACTGCCGGTCGGACGGTGGCGACCGATGGCCCCCAAGACACCAAACGAGGGCCAGCGGAGGCCACCAAGCGGACCCAAGCTCGAAACGGCGGCACCACGGGACAACTACGAACACACCAAGGCGTTCCCACCGAGCAAAATCCCACGGGGGCTCCCCGGTCGGCCGGGTCGAGACCGCCGGTCGAGACGGTGTGGCATGGGCGACTCGGGATGAACGGCCGCAGCTGAGTCAACTCCCCCAAATCCAAAACTCGATCTCCGGACCCGCTCCACGGACTTGAACCAAGACTTTGGGGATACTCGGGAGCACCTCATGAGGAGTCCATAGCAAAGTTTAATCCCCACCAAATCTCGTCAAAAAGGAGGAATCGAAGAAATCCGCCAAAGCACCTCCAACCCAAGGAACTCAAGAAACCCCCAAAATCGAGCACTTTTACTCACGGATTTGGGAGGGGGAATCACGAGCCAAAGAACCACGAAGGGTTCCCACAAATTTCCCCCATCAAATCCCCAAGAGAAAAGCCTCGAAAACCCCCCAAAGAAATCAATGAGAGAGGGCTCCGAAAATCACCACCGAGACCAACCGGGGAAAACACATCCAAACCTTGAGGAACCACGGCGAGATCATCTATACATGAAACAAAGGTTCGTACGAGGTGTAGCAAGCTCGCCCGATCATCCATCCCTCTCTACAAGATCTCTCAAGTGAAGCTCTCTTGCTAGTCCTAAGGAAAACCTAGAGAAAATGGGTGGAAAATAGGAAAACAAATGAGCTAGGGTTCCAAGAGTTGGGTGCCAACCTCTCACCTCTTGGGTTATATAGGCGGCAACTTGAATGTCTAAAAT